>CM072220.1:9404647-9412147 GCA_036851935.1 Coregonus suidteri
ATGCACTAACTGAGATAGACCTATCTGATGAATGTGGTGGTCCCACCTAGCTATCTGAAGATGAATGCACTAACTGAGATATGTGGTGGTCCCACCTAGCTATCTGAAGATGAATGCACTAACTGAGATATGTGGTGGTCCCACCTAGCTATCTG
The DNA here is from genome assembly GCA_036851935.1 of Coregonus suidteri. Lineage (NCBI taxonomy): Eukaryota > Metazoa > Chordata > Actinopteri > Salmoniformes > Salmonidae > Coregonus > Coregonus suidteri. The sequence goes on from CM072220.1 coordinate 9,404,803, forward strand.
AAGATGAATGCCCTAACTGTACGTCTCTCTGGATAAGAGTGTCAGCTAAATGACTAACATGTAAATGTATGATTGTGCTTGTGTATGTATGTATGTATGTATGTATGTATGTGTGTGTGTGTTTTCTGACCCCTGTATCTCCTCTCTCCCTCTAGTTATGACATGATGTTGTCTTGTTGGAGTGAGGATCCTCTGAAGAGACCTTCCTTTAGGAAACTAGTAGAGAGGACTGAACTACTGCTGTCAGAAAACACCAAGAACGTACGTACTGGAACGGTTCATCAATGTTTGGCGGAATGTTTCTAGAATTATCAATCTATGTGAATTCAATCAATAACTTGGTATAATTTTTTTTTTAAATCTGAACTACTACTGCCAGAAACCACCAAGAATGTATGCAATGTGTTCATAAATACATTTATGTTTTTTAAATAAATAAAAATAGCTTTATATGGATGTATCTACATTTATGTATTAACGTGAATGTACATATCCTCAATTGTTTCTTTTGAAATATTTCAGTAATGGTAAATGTAACCTGATTCCTGTATTGATGTTTGTTTGTGTGCGTGTGTGTGTGCGTGTGTGTGTGTGTGTGTGCGTGTGTGTGTGTGTGTGTGTGCGCGCGCGCACGTGTGCGTGTGCGCGTGCGTGTGCGTGTGTGTGTATAGGTGTACCTGAACCTGAGCTACGGAGCTGTTCCTCCAGACCAGCAGAGGGCAGCGTCTCAGAGACTGAGCTCAGTGTGCAGCACTACAGCCCCGACACAACCACTACTGCTCAATACTGCTGACGTGTTCCTGGACTACGACACTGTCTGAATAATGGACATACTGTACACACACACACACACACACACACACACACACACACACACACACACACACACACACACACACACACACACACACACACACACAGTGTAGCTCTGTGTACTGGGATGTATTTCAGTTGGACTCCATCTCTCTGTAATGTGTTTTGATCAGTCTGCGGTGTATTTCAGTTGGACTCCATCTCTCTGTAGTGTATATTGATCAGTCTGCGATGTATTTCAGTTGGACTCCATCTCTCTGTAGTGTGTATTGATCAGTCTGCGATATATTTCAGCAGGTAGCATGTTGTCCACAGAGGTTAGTGCTACAGTCAGCAACCAGCCTGAGACTCCATTTCTCTCCATCATTTGTATTTTTATTGAACCTTTATTTTGACAGGGAGTCGATGCTGAGACGAAGGTCTCTTTTCCAGGTGAGCCCTGTACAGCACCACAATACACATCAAAATACAATAAACACACAACAATACACAAATAGCAAAACACAAATCATAAAAACAGACACATTCCTCAGTAAAAAAGGTTCCCTAACAACCGTCTGAAATGCCCTAGAGGCACCAATTCCTCCAATTTGAAAGTGTATTGTAGATCATTCCATACGTGAGGTGCAAGGAAATTAAAGGCTGATTTACCCGAACTCTCTAGACACAAAAAGGAGTCTCCAGATTTAACCGACCCTGTGAACGGGTTTGATGACTTGTCATTTTAAATCTTAACAGTGATGTTAAGGAAGTAAACAAAAAAGAGAGTAATGATGTCATGTCACGTGACTTTTAAAGAGTTCCAGCCAACGTTTTGGTTAAGAATACAGTGATGAGTAATAAAAATAAAAACTGTCTCCTGTTATAAAACGAAGGGCGCTATGATAAACGGCATCCAGAGGTTTAAGAGGAGAGGCAGCTGCACTTTGATAAATAGCATCACCATAATCAACAACGGGTAGAAAGGTTGACTGACTGCACAATCTGCTTCCTGCTGACTAGAGAGAGAGAGACAAGATCTGTTTCTGTAAAAAGAGCCCACTTAACAAGCTTCAGTCGTATGTTTCGTTTTAACGATAAATCATTGTCAAATCCAAAAGGTATTTGCATGCAGGGATTTGTTAGATTATAGAACCATCCGATGAGTGAAGATGTAATCCATCTGAGATAATCTGACCAGAACTTGAAAACAGACTTGTTAGATTATAGAACCATCCGATGAGTGAAGATGTAATCCATCTGAGATAATCTGACCAGAACTTGAAAACAGACTTGTTAGATTATAGAACCATCCGATGAGTGAAGATGTAATCCATCTGAGATAATCTGACCAGAACTTGAAAACAGACTTGTTAGATTATAGAACCATCCGATGAGTGAAGATGTAATCCATCTGAGATAATCTGACCAGAACTTGAAAACAGACTTGTTAGATTATAGAACCATCCGATGAGTGAAGATGTAATCCATCTGAGATAATCTGACCAGAACTTGAAAACAGACTTGATAGATTATAGAACCATCCGATGAGTGAAGATGTAATCCATCTGAGATAATCTGACCAGAACTTGAAAACAACATGTATTTAGTTTTGCCCATTTTAAGTACCAGTTTTAAATCAGTAAGGGCTTCCTGTACAGCTGCAAAACGGGCTGTAGCCTTTTCACAGCCAGGTCAGCAGTCGGGGCAATTACGTACATAATAGTATCATCCGCATATAGATGAAATTTTACATTTTTAACAGATTGACCAATAGCATTTATATAAATAGAGAATAGAACAGGTCCTAGTATTGACCCCTGCGGAACACCTTTATGTACTTAAAGAAATTCAGACTTAACCCCGTCAATCACGATGGCCTGAGTTCTGGCACTAAGATCATCTTCAGAGCTCAGGCATATCGAGGACAACTCGATTCAATAAAATAGCACGATCAACAGTATCGAAAGCTTTTGACCGGTCCATAATCAAAAGTAACACATTTCATTTTAGTGTCTAAAGCATTGACAAGATCGTTAACAACTAAAGTGGTTCCTGTAATAGTGTTATGCCCAGGTCTAAACCCTGACTGATTTAAAAAAAATTTAAAGAGCAAAGTTGTACATTTACTAAAGATTCAAGAATCTTAGCTAGACAAGGAAGCCTTGAAATGGGGCGATAATGATTAAGATCACTACTATCCCCGCCCTTATGGAGTGGCAGCACAAGAGATGATTTCCATATTTTTTTGGAATATTCCCTGATAACAATGTTAAATAAAAAAAATCAGGGTTATTGAGCCAACAATGATGGGCGCTGCACACTTGAGCAGACCGGGATCCAGTTGGTCGGCCCCCTGTGGATTTCTTGTTGTCCATTGCTGGCAAAGCATCCAGGACATATTTTTCTGTAAATAGCCTAAAAGAAAAGCTTTGACTATAATTTCTCTGATCATTCAGAAAGTTTCCCCTATCAGCATCCAGACCAGTATCATTGTGAATAGCCTTAGAAGTCTCTAAACGTGCTTTTTGTCAAGATGTTTCACTCACAAAATGTCACTTAGGCCCCCCCCAAAAGGCTAGGTCCGGCGCAGCCTGCATGTGTGGGTATGCATGATGAGTTCAGATTTGTTGTGGCCCCCACCCCCATCAAAGTTGCCCATCCTTGCTATAACGTAACACAATGTCTCCTTTTAAAGATTACAACCCTATAACGTAACACCATGTCTCCTTTTAAAGATTACAACCATATAGAGGAACACCATGTCTCCTTTTAAAGATTACAACCCTATAGAGGAACACCATGTCTCCTTTTAAAGATTACAACCCTATAGAGGAACACCATGCCTCCTTTTAAAGATTACAACCCTATAGAGGAACACCATGTCTCCTTTTAAAGATTACAACCCTATAGAGGAACACCATGCCCCCTTTTAAAGATTACAACCCTATAGAGGAACACCATGTCTCCTTTTAAAGATTACAACCCTATAGAGGAACACCATGTCCCCTTTTAAAGATTACAACCCTATAGAGGAACACCATGCCCCCTTTTAAAGATTACAACCCTATAGAGGAACACCATGCCCCTTTTAAAGATTACAACCCTATAGAGGAACACCATGTCTCCTTTTAAAGATTACAACCCTATAGAGGAACACCATGCCCCCTTTTAAAGATTACAACCCTATAGAGGAACACCATGCCTCCTTTTAAAGATTACAACCCTATAGAGGAACACCATGTCTCCTTTTAAAGATTACAACCCTATAGAGGAACACCATGCCTCCTTTTAAAGATTACAACCCTATAGAGGAACACCATGCCTCCTTTTAAAGATTACAACCCTATAGAGGAACACCATGCCTCCTTTTAAAGATTACAACCCTATAGAGGAACACCATGTCCCCCTTTTAAAGATTACAACCCTATAGAGGAACACCATGTCCCCTTTTAAAGATTACAACCCTATAGAGGAACACCATGCCCTCCTTTTAAAGATTACAACCCTATAGAGGAACACCATGTCCCCCTTTTAAAGATTACAACCCTATAGAGGAACACCATGCCCCTTTTAAAGATTACAACCCTATAGAGGAACACCATGTCTCCTTTTAAAGATTACAACCCTATAGAGGAACACCATGCCTCCTTTTAAAGATTACAACCCTATAGAGGAACACCATGCCTCCTTTTAAAGATTACAACCCTATAGAGGAACACCATGCCCCCTTTTAAAGATTACAACCCTATAGAGGAACACCATGCCTCCTTTTAAAGATTACAACCCTATAGAGGAACACCATGCCTCCTTTTAAAGATTACAACCCTATAGAGGAACACCATGTCCCTTTTAAAGATTACAACCCTATAGAGGAACACCATGCCATCTTTTAAAGATTAAACCCTATAGAGGAACACCATGCCCCCTTTTAAAGATTACAACCCTATAGAGGTACACCATGCCCCCTTTTAAAAGATTACAACCCTATAGAGGAACACCATGCCTCCTTTTAAAGATTACAACCCTATAGAGGAACACCATGCCCCCTTTTATGATTACAACCCTATAGAGGTACACCATGCCCCCTTTTAAAGATACAACCCAGAGGAACACCATGTCTCCTTTTAAAGATTAAACCCTATAGAGGAACACCATGTATCCTTTTAAAGATTACAACCCTATAGAGGAACACCATCCCCCTTTTAAAGATTACAACCCTATAGTACACCATGCCCCCTTTAAAAAGATTACAACCCTATAGAGGAACACCATGTCTCCTTTTAAAGATTACAACCCTATAGAGGAACACCATGCCTCCTTTTAAAGATTCAACCCTAAGAGGAACACCATGTCTCCTTTATTACAACCCTATAGAGGAACACCATGTCCCCTTTTAAAGATTACAACCCTATAGAGGAACACCATGTAAAGATTACAACCCTATAGAGGAACACCATAGCCCCCTTTTAAAGATTACAACCCTATAGAGGAACACCATGTCCCTTTTAAAGATTACAACCCTATAGAGGAACACCGTGCCCCCTTTAAAGATTACAACCCTATAGAGGACACACCATGTCTCCTTTTAAAGATTACAACCCTATAGAGGAACACCATGCCCCCTTTTAAAGATTACAACCCTATAGAGGAACACCATGCCCCCTTTTAAAGATTACAATCCTATAGAGGAACACCATGCCCCCTTTTAAAGATTACAACCCTATAGAGGAACACCATGCCCCCTTTTAAAGATTACAACCCTATAGAGGAACACCATGCCCCCTTTTAAAGATTACAACCCTATAGAGGAACACCATGCCTCCTTTTAAAGATTACAACCCTATAGAGGAACACCATGCCCCCTTTTAAAGATTACAACCCTATAGAGGTACACCATGCCCCCTTTTAAAGATTACAACCCTACAGAGGAACACCATGCCCCCTTTTAAAGATTACAACCCTATAGAGGAACACCATGCCCCCTTTTAAAGATTACAACCCTATAGGAGGAACACCATGCCCCCTTTTAAAGATTACAACCCTATAGAGGAACACCATGCCCCCTTTTAAAGATTACAACCCTATAGAGGAACACCATGTCTCCTTTTAAAGATTACAACCCTATAGAGGAACACCATGTCTCCTTTTAAAGATTACAACCCTATAGAGGAACACCATGTCTCCTTTTAAAGATTACAACCCTATAGAGGAACACCATGCCCCCTTTTAAAGATTACAACCCTATAGAGGAACACCATGTCCCCTTTTAAAGATTACAACCCTATAGAGGAACACCATGTCTGCTTTTTGGGGGAGAAAGTTACAAAGAGTCCAAGACATTTAGGAAAGCCCTAGGAAAGGAAAGCTCTAGAGGAGCGTATCAATAATTAAATACGTATTGATAATAGTTTGTTGATGACATGACGAGGGTAATGTAAAATTAATGTATCATTAATGGGTCATCTCTTATATATGCCGTAAGTAGACCCTAAAAATACCCTGTAGTGTTTTTGCTGTGGATACAATGCCTGCATCCCAAACGACACCCTATTCCCTATATAGTGCACTACTTTTGAAATACAGGGCAAAAGTAGTGCACTCTATAGGGAATAGGGGACGTATCCTTGTTAAACAATGACACAACTACTACTAACTACTACTAGTGTAGGAACAGCTGTGGGCTCTACGGGCCGGTTTCCCAGAACCACATTATTAACCTGGGCTGTCTGGGAAACATAGAACCAGAGTAGGATAGGCTCTGTCTGGGAAAACATAGAACCAGGAGTAGGATAGGCTCTGTTTGGGAAACATAGAACCAGGCCAGGATAGGATAGGCTCTGTCTGGGAAACATAGAACCAGGAGTAGGATAGGCTGTCTGGGAAACATAGAACCAGGAGTAGGATAGGCTCTGTCTGGGAAACATAGAACCAGGAGTAGGATAGGCTCTGTTTGGGAAACATAGAACCAGGAGTAGGATCTGTCTGGGAAACATAGAACCAGGAGTAGGATAGGCTCTGTCTGGGAAACATAGAACCAGGAGTAGGATAGGCTCTGTCTGGGAAACATAGAACCAGGAGTAGGATAGGCTCTGTCTGGGAAACATAGAACCAGGAGTAGGATAGGCTCTGTCTGGGAAACATAGAACCAGGAGTAGGATAGGCTCTGTCTGGGAAACATAGAACCAGGAGTAGGATAGGCTCTGTCTGGGAAACATAGAACCAGGAGTAGGATAGACTCTGTCTGGGAAACATAGAACCAGGAGTAGGATAGGCTCTGTCTGGGAAACATAGAACCAGGAGTAGGATAGGCTCTGTCTGGGAAACATAGAACCAGGAGTAGGATAGGCTGTCTGGGAAACATAGAACCAGGAGTAGGATAGGCTCTGTCTGGGAAACATAGAACCAGGAGTAGGATAGGCTCTGTCTGGGAAACATAGAACCAGGAGTAGGATAGGCTCTGTCTGGGAAACATAGAACCAGGAGTAGGATAGGCTCTGTCTGGGAAACATAGAACCAGGAGTAGGATAGGCTCTGTCTGGGAAACATAGAA
>CM072220.1:9417147-9419647 GCA_036851935.1 Coregonus suidteri
TTAGACCAGAGAATGGCACCCTATTCACTATATAGCGCACTACTTTAGACCAGAGAATGGCACCCTATTCACTACATAGTGCACTACTTTAGACCAGAGAATGGCACCCTATTCACTATATAGTGCACTACTTTAGACCAGATCCCTGTGGACCCATGGAGTGTGATATAAAGAAAATAGGGTGGCGTTTGTGACGCACAGCCTTACGCTGCAGGAGTCTGTCAGCTCTCGCTCAGTAACACGGCAGATTCAATTCATTAGCCTAATTAAAGTAAAGATCGCCTAGCCTGGTCCCGGATCTATGTGTTGTATTGTCAAGTTAACACAATTAAACATCTGCCATTTAGCAGATGCTTTTTTTCCCAAAGCGACTTACAGTCAGTCATACGTGCATTCATTTTACGTATGGTTGGCCCCAAGCGGGAATCAAACCCACCACTGAGCCAACACAGGACCAAATATAGGACCAAAGCGATCTGGGATCAGGCTAAGTAATATTGCCCACCTCTGGTCTGGTTTAAACTGTATTTACCTGTCTGTCTGTTTGGTCATCATGATTTGATTGGATCAGACGTGGTTGTTGTTCTGATAAAACTTTTTAAAATGTTGAGCCACTTTCTGTCTCTGAGACAGGAAGTGTTTAAAAACTACATTTCCCAGCATTCCACTACAACCCAAGCCCGTCCATTAAACCAAAAAATCTCTGTCTGGGGCCATGTTCCAACACTTATAAAATACACCCTTAACTGGATTACCTTGATAACCTCAAGACAGGAAGGGAGGAAAGAAGGAAGGATGGATGCATGTTCAAAGTGTTGGAACAGGGCCGTAGACCTTTAGGTGGAAGAGAGACAGGGAGAGAGAGAGAAGCGCTCTTCATACTAGCAGAACATCTCTCACCCCATATCTGACCAGGAAAACACTGAATAAAGTCAAAAGTCATTTTTGTCAAAAGCTCCTAATAAAAGCGTACACAGTTATTTCTCCATGCAATCATATAAAATATTAATTTCAGTTTTTTTCCTTGTAGCTATAATGGATATTTACATGTTTTCTTTTTAGGTTATACAAGTCTGTACTGTCCATTAACACAACATTCCTTTTGGAGTCTCTCGTTACCGTGGCAATGCAGAGTTCTACTTGGTTTCCACGGACACTGTGTTTGTCTCTCCTCCATCGCACAAACAACAACAATCCTCCTGGTTGCTATGGATACAGGGATCCGATGGTTCCGGTCCGTACTATTGTCACCATGGCGATGAGGAGTTCCTTAGAAAGGTGTAATCCAGGCGTGGCCAAACCTCCTCCTGAAGAACTACAATCCAGGACACCCCTCCACACCTCCGATTGGTTCAGCCCTCAGGTCATAGCGTCTGATTGGACGCGTGGGTCACCCAGGCCTACTGTGCTTGGCTGCTGGAGCTGTCAGTCCGGTGCGAAGGCGGGCCTTTGGGTTGTTTCTGTGGCTGGGGTTTCAGCTGCAGCTGATGCCTCTGGTTGTGAGACTGTTGTTGTTGGGTTACCTGGGTGAAGGCCTGTTGCTGTTGTTGCATGGGGAATGCTGCCTGGAGGATCAGCTGCTGGTTGCCGTGGAGAAGACGGGCGCCCTGGTAACGGGGAGTAAAATAGAGAGAGAATGGATTAGAATGGTATTCTTATTATAATTCTATGATTAGAACTATGGAAGAGAATCTAGAACACTATGATTAGAACTATGGAAGAGAATCTAGAACACTATGATTAGAACAGTGTGAAATCCTTGAATCTCTAATACACTCCAGGTAGAAATTCCCTTTAATCACAGATCTAGGATCAGGGTAAGATAGATAGCATCCATTCTGCTTCCGTCCCTATTGAACTCTGCCCCCACACTGCTCTCTGGTGGTTACATGTAGGAACTGCTGCTGGTACTGTGCTGTCTGGTTGTCTGAAATGGCACCAGATTCTCTACATACTGGACTATTTTGACCAGGCCCATAGGGAATAGGGTGCCATTTCTGACTCAACCCTAATCGATCCCTATACACACTCCATCCCTCTGTGAACTGCCTGTCTAAGGCTGTTGAAACTAGAGGTTACCTGTAAGAACTGCTGCTGTTGAAACTAGAGGTTACCTGTAAGAACGGCTGCTGTTGAAACTAGAGGTTACCTGTAAGAACTGCTGCTGCGCCCCCTGTTGGTGACTCTGCGCCACTACAGCCGCCTGTGTCTGGCTGTCAGGCTGGTTCTGTTGAGGCTGAGCTGTCTGGAGGGTCAGAGTCTGACCACCCTGATAGGAGAGAGGAAGGGTTAGGGTGTTAGGGGGTGAGAGCACACACGCACACACACACACACACACGTGTGTATACATGTATGAATGTGTGTGTGTGTGTGTATGTTACCTGCTGCCCTCCGAATGGGTTGTAAGCGATGACCGGTTGTCCCATGAACATAGAGGTCGGCACCATTACCGCTCCACATGCCATGGGAGCTGTCACTAACTTAGTCACCAACTGCTGGC
>CM072220.1:9422147-9444647 GCA_036851935.1 Coregonus suidteri
AGGGTCTATATATATATATCCTACCTGTATGCCTGGGGGCTGTACTCTGTGTAGTTGGTCCTGTATAGGGTCTATATATATATATATATCCTACCTGTATGCCTGGGGGCTGTACTCTGTGTAGTTGGTCCTGTATAGGGTCTATATATATATCCTACCTGTATGCCTGGGGGCTGTACTCTGTGTAGTTGGTCCTGTATAGGGTCTATATATATATCCTACCTGTATGCCTGGGGGCTGTACTCTGTGTAGTTGGTCCTGTATAGGGTCTATATATATCCTACCTGTATGCCTGGGGGCTGTACTCTGTGTAGTTGGTCCTGTATAGGGTCTATATATATATATCCTACCTGTATGCCTGGGGGCTGTACTCTGTGTAGTTGGTCCTGTATAGGGTCTATATATATCCTACCTGTATGCCTGGGGGCTGTACTCTGTGTAGTTGGTCCTGTATAGGGTCTATATATATATATCCTACCTGTATGCCTGGGGGCTGTACTCTGTGTAGTTGGTCCTGTATGGCTCTGAGTTCATCCTGCTGTCTCTGGATGTTGGCCTGAATCATCCTGGTTCTCTGTTCTAGCTGGTCCTTTAAGTGCTGCATAGCATTCACCTGGGCTGACAACTCTAGCACCGGCTGGGGGGGAAGAGAGAGAGAGAGAGAGAGGGAAACAGAGAGAGAGCGAGAGAGAGAGAGAGAGAGAGAGAGAGAGAGAGAGAGAGAGAGAGAGAGGAGAGAGAGAGAGAGAGAGAGAGAGAGAGAGAGAGAGAGAGAGAGAGACAGAGACAGAGACAGAGACAGAGACAGAGACAGAGAGAGAGAGAGAGAGAGAGAGAGAGAGAGAGAGAGAGAGAGAGAGAGAGAGAGAGAGAGAGAGAGAGAGAGAGAGAGAGAGAGAGAGAGAGAGAGAGAGAGAGAGAGAGAGAGAGAGATTGTTGCCACCATGTTCTACGACCAGCGAGCAGCGTCAGGCTACAATAGGTTCTGATGTCTGACATACTAGTACTGAATGGCTGTAGGATCGTCACACTTTAGGGTTCTGTCCCAAACAGCACCCTATTCACTATTTAGTACACTACTTTTGACCAGGGCCCATAGGGCTAAGTCAAAAGTAGTGCACTATATAGGGAATAGAGTTCCGTTTGGGATGCCGCCCTGGATAGATGGTGAGTAGGGTAGATAGATAGTGTTTCTCACCTGGACGTTTGGCTGTAGTTGTTGTTGTTGTTGTTGGTGTTGCTTTGGTTGTTGGTGATGTTGTGGTTGTATCACAGGATGGACGGGAGCCACACTGTGTCCCGTGGTCTGAGAACTCATAGACTACACACACACACAAACACACCCGTACACACACAAACACAGATACACACACAGACAACAGATAAAGATACAGTGTGAGTTTGATTCAGTTGCAGTTGATTCAGAGTCGAATCAATTTAGATTCTTCACAGGTTGAATTGGACCTGGTCATCTCCTACTCCTCCACAACAGATTCCATTCATTATGTATTTAATAGGAGCTGTTGGACTCGCCCAATCGCCAGTCAAAACAAACGTCCTTATTTTTTGGTTCTGTCTAATCACTTTCTGTCCTGTTGCATTCTGTCCAATCAGATCTCACCTGGCTGCTGATGGAGGAGCGTCTCTGTGATGTCATCTCGATGGTGGAGGCAGCATGTGACTGACGAGGGGGCGTGGCCATGTCCATGTGGAGCTTGGAAGCTGTTGCTATGGAGACAGAGAGATCCCATTATAGTCAGAGATACCGATGTGTGTGTGTGTGTGTACGTGTGAGTGGTCTGCGATGTGTGTGTGTGTGTGTGTGTGTGTGTGTGTGTGTGTGTTCTCTTACAGGTACAGGTGTTGTCTGAGATGTGTGAGGAGGTCTTGTGTGAGGATAGGGAGGTGGAAGAGGGGGTCCGGCTACGATCAAAGCGCTCCAGAGCATCTTTTAGGCTGGAGACCGTGTTGAGCTGAGACTCAGATCCACTGTCTTGACTCTGCTTGAGGGAGGAGGAGAGGGAACGAATCAGAATGGAGTTAGATATGTAGCTACCACTTAGCCAGTCATAGTTATATTAATAAGGGATATAGCTACCACTTAGCCAGTCATAGTTATATTAATAAGATATATATAGCTACCACTTAGCCAGTCATAGTTATATTAATAAGATATATATAGCTACCACTTAGCCAGTCATAGTTATATTAATAAGACATATTTGTAGCTACCACTTAGCCAGTCATAGTTATATTAATAAGATATATATAGCTACCACTTAGCCAGTCATAGTTATATTAATAAGATATATATAGCTACCACTTAGCCAGTCATAGTTATATTAATAAGATATATATAGCTACCACTTAGCCAGTCATAGTTATATTAATAAGAGATATATAGCTACCACTTAGCCAGTCATAGTTATATTAATAAGAGATATGTAGCTACCACTTAGCCAGTCATAGTTATATTAATAAGGGATATATAGCTACCACTTAGCCAGTCATAGTTATATTAATAAGATATATATAGCTACCACTTAGCCAGTCATAGTTATATAATAAGAGATATATAGCTACCACTTAGCCAGTCATAGTTATATTAATAAGATATATATAGCTACCACTTAGCCAGTCATAGTTATATTAATAAGATATATATAGCTACCACTTAGCCAGTCATAGTTATATTAATAAGATATATATAGCTACCACTTAGCCAGTCATAGTTATATGAATAGAGATATATATAGCTACCACTTAGCCAGTCATAGTTATATTAATAAGAGATATATAGCTACCACTTAGCCAGTCATAGTTATATTAATAAGAGATATGTAGCTACCACTTAGCCAGTCATAGTTATATAATAATAAGGGTTATATATATAGCTACCACTTAGCCAGTCATAGTTATATGAATAAGAGATATATAGCTACCACTTAGCCAGTCATAGTTATATGAATAAGATATATATAGCTACCACTTAGCCAGTCATAGTTATATTAATAAGAGATATGTAGCTACCACTTAGCCAGTCATAGTTATATTAATAAGAGATATATAGCTACCACTTAGCCAGTCATAGTTATATTAATAAGATATATATAGCTACCACTTAGCCAGTCATAGTTATATTAATAAGATATATATAGCTACCACTTAGCCAGTCATAGTTATATTAATAAGAGATATATAGCTACCACTTAGCCAGTCATAGTTATATTAATAAGAGATATATAGCTACCACTTAGCCAGTCATAGTTATATTAATAAGAGATATATAGCTACCACTTAGCCAGTCATAGTTATATTAATAAGAGATATATAGCTACCACTTAGCCAGTCATAGTTATATTAATAAGAGATATATAGCTACCACTTAGCCAGTCATAGTTATATTAATAAGGAGATATGTAGCTACCACTTAGCCAGTCATAGTTATATTAATAAGAGATATATAGCTACCACTTAGCCAGTCATAGTTATATTAATAAGATATATATAGCTACCACTTAGCCAGTCATAGTTATATTAATAAGAGATATATAGCTACCACTTAGCCAGTCATAGTTATATTAATAAGATATATATAGCTACCACTTAGCCAGTCATAGTTATATTAATAAGAGATATATAGCTACCACTTAGCCAGTCATAGTTATATTAATAAGAGATATATGTAGCTACCACTTAGCCAGTCATCATAGTTATATTAATAAGATATATATAGCTACCACTTAGCCAGTCATAGTTATATTAATAAGATATATATAGCTACCACTTAGCCAGTCATAGTTATATTAATAAGATATATATAGCTACCACTTAGCCAGTCATAGTTATATTAATAAGAGATATATAGCTACCACTTAGCCAGTCATAGTTATATTAATAAGAGATATATAGCTACCACTTAGCCAGTCATAGTTATATTAATAAGAGATATATAGCTACCACTTAGCCAGTCATAGTTATATTAATAAGCCAGGATATATATAGCTACCACTTAGCCAGTCATAGTTATATTAATAAGAGATATATAGCTACCACTTAGCCAGTCATAGTTATATTAATAAGAGATATATAGCTACCACTTAGCCAGTCATAGTTATATTAATAAGAGATATATAGCTACCACTTAGCCCAGTCATAGTCATATATTAATAAGGATATATAGCTACCACTTAGCCAGTCATAGTTATATTAATAAGATATATATAGCTACCACTTAGCCAGTCATAGTTATATTAATAAGAGATATATAGCTACCACTTAGCCAGTCATAGTTATATTAATAAAGAGATATATAGCTACCACTTAGCCAGTCATAGTTATATTAATAAGAGATATATAGCTACCACTTAGCCAGTCATAGTTATATTAATAAGAGATATATAGCTACCACTTAGCCAGTCATAGTTATATTAATAAGAGATATATAGCTACCACTTAGCCAGTCATAGTTATATTAATAGCCATATATAGCTACCACTTAGCCAGTCATAGTTATATTAATAAGAGATATATAGCTAGCTACCACTTAGCCAGTCATAGTTATATTAATAAGAGATATATATAGCTACCACTTAGCCAGTCATAGTTATATTAATAAGGATATATATATAGCTACCACTTAGCCAGTCATAGTTATATTAATAAGAGATATATAGCTACCACTTAGCCAGTCATAGTTATATTAATAAGAGATATATATAGCTACCACTTAGCCAGTCATAGTTATATTAATAAGATATATATAGCTACCACTTAGCCAGTCATAGTTATATTAATAAGATATATATAGCTACCACTTAGCCAGTCATAGTTATATGAATAAGAGATATATATAGCTACCACTTAGCCAGTCATAGTTATATTAATAAGAGATATGTAGCTACCACTTAGCCAGTCATAGTTATATTAATAAGAGATATATAGCTACCACTTAGCCAGTCATAGTTATATTAATAAGATATATATAGCTACCACTTAGCCAGTCATAGTTATATTAATAAGATATATATAGCTACCACTTAGCCAGTCATAGTTATATTAATAAGATATATATAGCTACCACTTAGCCAGTCATAGTTATATTAATAAGATATATGTAGCTACCACTTAGCCAGTCATAGTTATATTAATAAGAGATATGTAGCTACCACTTAGCCAGTCATAGTTATATTAATAAGAGATATATAGTAGATACCACTTAGCCAGTCATAGTTATATTAATAAGATATATATAGCTACCACTTAGCCAGTCATAGTTATATTAATAAGATATATATAGCTACCACTTAGCCAGTCATAGTTATATTAATAAGAGATATATAGCTACCACTTAGCCAGTCATAGTTATATTAATAAGAGATATATAGCTACCACTTAGCCAGTCATAGTTATATTAATAAGAGATATATAGCTACCACTTAGCCAGTCATAGTTATATTAATAAGAGATATGTAGCTACCACTTAGCCAGTCATAGTTATATTAATAAGAGATATGTAGCTACCACTTAGCCAGTCATAGTTATATTAATAAGAGATATATAGCTACCACTTAGCCAGTCATAGTTATATTAATAAGGGATATATATAGCTACCACTTAGCCAGTCATAGTTATATTAATAAGAGATATATAGCTACCACTTAGCCAGTCATATAGTTATATTAATAAGAGATATATAGCTACCACTTAGCCAGTCATAGTTTATATTATTAATAAGGGATATATAGCTACCACTTAGCCAGTCATAGTTATATTAATAAGAGATATATAGCTACCACTTAGCCAGTCATAGTTATATTAATAAGGGATATATAGCTACCACTTAGCCAGTCATAGTTATATTAATAAGAGATATATAGCTACCACTTAGCCAGTCATAGTTATATTAATAAGAGATATATAGCTACCACTTAGCCAGTCATAGTTATATTAATAAGATATATATAGCTACCACTTAGCCAGTCATAGTTATATTAATAAGATATATGTAGCTACCACTTAGCCAGTCATAGTTATATTAATAAGATAGCCAGATATATAGCTACCACTTAGCCAGTCATAGTTATATTAAGTTAAGATATATATAGCTACCACTTAGCCAGTCATAGTTATATTAATAAGATATATATAGCTACCACTTAGCCAGTCATAGTTATATTAATAAGATATATATAGCTACCACTTAGCCAGTCATAGTTATATTAATAAGAGATATATAGCTACCACTTAGCCAGTCATAGTTATATTAATAAGATATATATAGCTACCACTTAGCCAGTCATAGTTATATTAATAAGATATATATAGCTACCACTTAGCCAGTCATAGTTATATTAATAAGATATATATAGCTACCACTTAGCCAGTCATAGTTATATTAATAAGATATATATATACCATAGCTACCACTTAGCCAGTCATAGTTATATTAATAAGAGATATATAGCTACCACTTAGCCAGTCATAGTTATATTAATAAGGGATATATAGCTACCACTTAGCCAGTCAGTCATAGTTATATTAATAAGTCATATATATATAGCTACCACTTAGCCAGTCATAGTTATATTAATAAGAGATATGTAGCTACCACTTAGCCAGTCATAGTTATATAATAAGAGATATATAGCTACCACTTAGCCAGTCATAGTTATATTAATAAGAGATATATAGCTACCACTTAGCCAGTCATAGTTATATTAATAAGAGATATATAGCTACCACTTAGCCAGTCATAGTTATATTAATAAGAGATATATAGCTACCACTTAGCCAGTCATAGTTATATTAATAAGATATATATAGCTAGCTACCACTTAGCCAGTCATAGTTATATTAATAAGAGATATATAGCTACCACTTAGCCAGTCATAGTTATATTAATAAGATAAGATATATAGCTACCACTTAGCCAGTCATAGTTATATTAATAAGATATATATAGCTACCACTTAGCCAGTCATAGTTATATTAATAAGAGATATATAGCTACCACTTAGCCAGTCATAGTTATATTAATAAGTTATATATATAGCTACCACTTAGCCAGTCATAGTTATATTAATAAGATATATATAGCTACCACTTAGCCAGTCATAGTTATATTAATAAGAGATATATAGCTACCACTTAGCCAGTCATAGTTATATTAATAAGAGATATATAGCTACCACTTAGCCAGTCATAGTTCTATTAATAAGAGATATATAGCTACCACTTAGCCAGTCATAGTTATATATTAATAAGAGATATAGCCAGAGAACAAGAACATAGTAGCTACCACTTAGCCAGTCATAGTTATATTAATAAGAGATATGTAGCTACCACTTAGCCAGTCCAGTCATAGTTATATTAATACTTAGATATTAATAGCTACCACTTAGCCAGTCATAGTTATATTAATAAGAGATATGTAGCTACCACTTAGCCAGTCATAGTTATATTAATAAGAGATATATAGCTACCACTTAGCCAGTCATAGTTATATTAATAAGAGATATATAGCTACCACTTAGCCAGTCATAGTTATATTAATAAGAGATATATAGCTACCACTTAGCCAGTCATAGTTATATTAATAAGAGATATATAGCTACCACTTAGCCAGTCATAGTTATATTAATAAGAGAGATATATAGCTACCACTTAGCCAGTCATAGTTATATTAATAAGAGATATATAGCTACCACACTTAGCCAGTCATAGTTATATTAATAAGAGATATATAGCTACCACTTAGCCAGTCATAGTTATATTAATAAGAGATATGTAGCTACCACTTAGCCAGTCATAGTTATATTATATTAATAAGAGATATGTAGCTACCACTTAGCCAGTCATAGTTATATTAATAAGAGATATGTAGCTACCACTTAGCCAGTCATAGTTATATTAATAATGAAGAGGGAAACACCACATCAATATGGTGAGAAAGGCAACAACACCAGTAAATGTCTCACCTTGTCCAGAGTTACCTCAGGGGGGGGCTCTTCAATGATACCCAGCTCTCTACGCTGCTCTGCTCTCACCTCCGCATAGCTACACAGAGAACAGAACAAGTCACCTCCCCATAGCTACACAGAGAGACAGAGAACAGAACATGTCACCTCCCCATAGCTACACAGAGAGACAGAGAACAGAACAAGTCACCTCCCCATAGTTACACAGAGAGACAGAGAACAGAACATGTCACCTCCCCATAGCTACACAGAGAGACAGAGAACAGAACATGTCACCTCCCCATAGTTACACAGAGAGACAGAGAACAGAACATGTCACCTCCCCATAGTTACACATAGAGACAGAGAACAGAACATGTCACCTCCCCATAGTTACACATAGAGACAGAGAACAGAACATGTCACCTCCCCATAGTTACACAGAGAGACAGAGAACAGAACATGTCACCTCCCCATAGTTACACAGAGAGACAGAGAACAGAACATGTCACCTCCCCATAGTTACACAGAGAGACAGAGAACAGAACAAGTCACCTCCCCATAGTTACACAGAGAGACAGAGAACAGGACCAGACAAGTCACCTCCCCATAGTTACACAGAAAACAGACAAGTCACCTCCCCATAGTTACACATAGAGACAGAGAACAGAACATGTCACCTCCCCATAGTTACACAGAGAGACAGAGAACAGAACAAGTCACCTCCCCATAGTTACACAGAGAGACAGAGAACAGAACAAGTCACCTCCCCATAGTTACAGAGAGACAGAGAACAGAACAAGTCACCTCCCCATAGTTACACAGAGAGACAGAGAACAGAAGTCACCTCCCCATAGTTCACCTCCCCATAGTTACACAGAGAGACAGAGAACAGAGAACACCTCCCCATAGTTGTCAGAGAGACAGAGAACAGAACATGTCACCTCCCCATAGTTACACAGAGAGACAGAGAACAGAACAAGTCACCTCCCCATAGTTACACAGAGAGACAGAGAACAGAACAAGTCACCTCGCCTAAAATATGTTATGCCTTAAAGAAATTCCAATAATTTATAGTCAGATTTTAGTAGTATATAGATGATCAATTGTGTAGTCCAATCTTACTCGACAACGGTGTGTGTAGAGAACCATATGCACATTTAAACCAATCCGTTTTAACCATAACCATAGCATTGTCCCCCTACCTGACGACGGTGTGTGTGCAGACGATGAACTCAGGCCTGGAGTTCCACTGGTGGTAGGTGATGTAGTAATGAGTCTGGAGCCAGATCCACTGTTGACCCTTGGTCAGGAATCTGTAGTAACATGACTTCCCTTTCCCATACTGCATCACTAGACAGAGAGGAGAGGTCAGGAACCTGTAGTAACATGACTTCCCTTTTTCATAATGCTTCACTAGACAGAGAGGAGACATCAGGAACCTGTAGTAACATGACTTCCCTTTCCCATAATGCTTCACTAGACAGAGAGGAGAGGTCAGGAACCTGTAGTAACATTAATTCCCTTTCCCATAATGCATCACTAGACAGAGAGGAGACATCAGGAACCTGTAGTAAAATGAATTCCCTTTCCCATAATGCATCACTAGACAGAGAGGAGAGAGGAGACGTCATGAACCTGTAGTAACATGAATTCCCTTTCCCATAATGCATCACTAGACAGAGAGGAGACATCAGGAACCTGTAGTAACATGAATTCCCTTTTCCATAATGCATCACTAGACAGAGAGGAGACATCAGGAACCTGTAGTAACATGAATTCCCTTTCCCATAATGCATCACTAGACAGAGAGGAGAGAGGAGACATCAGGAACCTGTAGTAACATGAAATCCCTTTCCCATAATGCATCACTAGACAGAGAGGAGACGTCATTAACCTGTAGTAACATGAATTCCCTTTCCCATAATGCATCACTAGACAGAGAGGAGAGAGGAGACGTCATGAAACTGTAGTAACATGAATTCCCTTTCCCATAATGCATCACTAGACAGAGAGGAGACATCAGGAACCTGTAGTAACATGAATTCCCTTTCCCATAATGCATCACTAGACAGAGAGGAGACATCAGGAACCTGTAGTAACATGACTTCCCTTTCCCATAATGCATCACTAGACAGAGAGGAGAGGTCAGGAACCTGTAGTAAAATGAATTCCCTTTCCCATAATGCATCACTAGACAGAGAGGAGAGAGGAGACGTCATGAACCTGTAGTAAAATGAATTCCCTTTCCCATACTGCATCACTAGACAGAGAGGAGAGGTCAGGAACCTGTAGTAAAATGAATTCCCTTTCCCATAATGCATCACTAGACAGAGAGGTGTGTGTGTGTGTGTAACTCACAGTGTTCGTGACACTTGGCCAGTGTCTCCAGGTCGTCTACATGATAGTAGTCATACCCCGACGTACCCAGAACCTCAAATGGAAGGTAGCCTATGATTGGTGGAGCCCTGGAGGGAGGAAATACCATCATCAGTTACCAAGCCTGCTTATTAACATAATACCACTAGAGGGTGTGTTTGTGTGTGTGTATGTGTGTGTGTGGTATTTCAGGTTTGTGGTGTGTCAGGTCAACTGAGGACAACGAGTGGTTCACTTTGAGGCAAAACCATCTAATTAGATAGAATGAATTACCTGTGGTCTAGCAACAAGAACTTCTACTACAGACTGTGTTACCTGTGGTCTAGCAACAAGAACTTCTACTACAGACTGTGTTACCTGTGGTCTAGCAACAATAACTTCTACTACAGGCTGTGTTACCTGTGGTCTAGCAACAATAACTTCTATTACAGACTGTGTTACCTGTGGTCTAGCAACAAGAACTTCTACTACAGACTGTGTTACCTGTGGTCTAGCAACAAGAACTTCTACTACAGACTGTGTTACCTGTGGTCTAGCAACAAGAACTTCTACTACAGACTGTGTTACCTGTGGTCTAGCAACAAGAACTTCTACTACAGACTGTGTTACCTGTGGTCTAGCAAACAAGAACTTCTATTACAGACTGTGTTACCTGTGGTCTAGCAACAAGAACTTCTACTACAGACTGTGTTACCTGTGGTCTAGCAACAAGAACTTCTATTACAGACTGTCTTACCTGTGGTCTAGCAACAAGAACTTCTACTACAGGCTGTGTTACCTGTGGTCTAGCAACAAGAACTTCTACTACAGACTGTGTTACCTGTGGTCTAGCAACAAGAACTTCTACTACAGACTGTGTTACCTGTGGTCTAGCAACAAGAACTTCTATTACAGACTGTGTTACCTGTGGTCTAGCAACAAGAACTTCTACTACAGACTGTGTTACCTGTGGTCTAGCAACAAGAACTTCTACTACAGACTGTGTTACCTGTGGTCTAGCAACAAGAACTTCTACTACAGACTGTGTTACCTGTGTGGTCTAGCAAACAAGAACTTCTACTACAGACTGTGTTACCTGTGGTCTAGCAACAAGAACTTCTACTACAGACTGTGTTACCTGTGGTCTAGCAACAAGAACTTCTACTACAGACTGTGTTACCTGTGGTCTAGCAACAAGAACTTCTATTACAGACTGTGTTACCTGTGGTCTAGCAACAAGAACTTCTACTACAGACTGTGTTACCTGTGGTCTAGGAATAAGAACTTCCACTCTAGGCTGTGTCGGGAGGTGAACTCTTCATTGGGCTCTGCCACTGTACACATCTCCTATGGAGGGATAGACAACAAGATAGATATCAATATATATTGCATAGAATATAGATCATTGAATATAGTTAGACAATATATACTATCAGTGGCCAGTTTATTAGGTACACCCATCTAGTACCGGGTCTGACCCCCCCTTTGCCTACAGAACAGCCTGAATTCTTCGGGGAATTGATTCTACAAGGTGTCGGAAAACGTTCCACAGGGATGTTGGTCCATGCTGACGCGATGGCATCACGCAGTTGCTGCAGATTGGACGGCGGTACATTCCTGCTGCGAACAGCCCGTTCCACTTCATCCCAAAGATGCTGTATTGGGTTGAGGTCTGGAGACTGCGCAGGCCACTAAAGTAAAATGAAATCGCTACTGTGTTCCAGGCGATGTTTTTCCACTCCTCAGTTGTCCAGTGTTGGTGATGGCGTGCCCACTGGAGCCGCTTCTTCTTGTTTTTAGCTGATAGGAGTGGAACCCGGTGTGGTCGTCTGCTGCAATAGCCCATCCGTGACAAGGACTGATGAGTTGTGCGTTCCGAGATGCCGTTCTGCACAGCACTGTTGTACTGCTCCGTTATCTGTCTGTTTGTGGGCCGCCTGTTAGCAGAATTCTACCATTCTCCTTCAACTAGTTATTTTCGCCAACAGGACTGCCGCAGACTGGATGTTTGTCGCACCATTCTCGGTAAACCCTAGACACCGTCGTGCGTGAAAAGCCCAGGTGGGTGGCCGTTTCTGGGATACTGGATCCGGCGCGCCTGGCACCGACGATCATACCTCAAAGTCGCTTAGGTCACTTGTTTTGCCCGTTCCAACGTTCAATGGAACAGTAACTGAATGCCTTGATGCCTGTCTGCCTGGTTTAAATAGCAAGCCACGGCCACGTGGCTCACTGTCTGTAAGAGAGATCCATTTTCTTGAACGGGGTGGTGTACTTAATAAACTGTCCGGTGAGTGCAAAATATGCAGGTGAAATAGACAGTGTAGCTTTGTTGTGTTTCATACTGTAGGTTAAATAGGATTTACCGTCAATTTTCTACTTATTTATTTTCTGATTTCTTGTTACTCCATTGAGTGTGTGTGTGTGTGTGTGTGTGTGTGTGTGTGTGTGTGTGTGTGTGTGTGTGTGTGTGTGTGTGTGTGTGTGTGTGTCAGTGCTGAGCGATTAACCAAAATGTTTGTAAGTTTGGGTCATTTAAACAACTAAACTACCGTTCAAAAGTTTGGGGCCACTTAGAAAAAAAAATTTTGTCCATTAAAATAACATAAAATTGATCAGAAATACAGTGTAGACATTGTTAATGTTGTAAATAGCTATTGTAGCTGGAAACGGCTGATTTTTTTATGGCATATCTACACAGGCGTACAGAGGCCCATTATCAGCAACCATCAGTCCTGTGTTCCAATGGCACGTTGTGTTTGTGCTAATCCAGGTTTATCATTTTAAAAGGCTAATTGATCATTAGAAAACCCTTTTGCAATTATGTTAGCACAGCTGAAGACTGTTGTGCTGATTAAAGAAGCAATAAAACTGGCCTTCTTGAGACTAGTTGAGTATCTGGAGCATCAGCAATTGTGGGTTCGATTACAGAATCAAAATGGCCAGAAACAAATAACTTTCTTCTGAAACTCGTCAGTCTATTCTTGTTCTGAGAAATTAAGGCTATTCCATGCGAGAAATTGCCAATAAACGGAAGATCTCGTACAACGCTGTGTACTACTCCCTTCACAGAACAGCGCAAACTGGCTCTAACCAGAATAGAAAGAGGAGTGGGAGGCCCCGGTGCCCAACTGAGCAAGAGGACAAATACATTAGAGTGTCTAGTTTGAGAAACAGGCGCCTCACAGGTCCTCAACTGGCAGCTTCATTAAATAGTACCCGCAAAACACCAGTCTCAACGTCAACAGTGAAGAGGCGACTCCGTGATGCTGACCTTCTAGGCAGAGTTGCAAAGAAAAAGCCATATCTCAGGCTGGCCAATAAAAAGAAAAGATTAAGATGGGCAAAAGAACACAGACACTGGACAGAGGAAGATTGGAAAAAAAAAAAATGGATGGACAGACAAATCGAAGTTTGAGGTGTTCGGATCACAAAGAAGAACATTTGTGAGACGCAGACCAAATGAAAAGATGCTGGAGGAGTGCTTGATGCCATCTGTCAAGCATGGTGGAGGCAATGTGATGGTCTGGGGGTGCTTTGGTGGTGGTAAAGTGGGAGATTTGTACAGGTTAAAAGGGATCTTGAAGAAGGAAGGCTATCACTCCATTTTGCAACACCATGCTATACCCTGTGGACGGCGCTTGATCGGAGCCAATTTCCTCCTACAACAGGACAATTACCCAAAGCACCGCAATAACTATTTAGGGAAGAAGCAGTCAGCTGGTATTCTGTCTATAATGGAGTGGCCAGCACAGTCACCGGATATCAATCCTATTGAGCTGTTGTGGGAGCAGCTTGACCGTAAGAAGTGCCCATCAAGCCAATCCAACTTGTGGGAGGTGCTTCAGGAAGCATGGGGCAAAATCTCTTCAGATTACCTCAACAAATTGACAACTAGAATGCCAAAAGGTCTGCAAGGCTGTAATTGCTGCAAATTGAGGATTCTTTGACAAAATCAAAGTTTGAAGGACACAATTATTATTTATATTAAAAATCATTATTTCTAACCTTGTCAATGACTACATTTCCTATGCATTTTGCTATATTTCTTATTCAAACTCATTTCATGTATTTTTTCATGGAAAACAAGGAAATTTCTAAGTGACCCCAAACTTTTGAACGGTAGTGTAATTGACCGACGTTGGTTCAATTATTTGAATTCCATTTCGTTCAATTTTTTTCTGTGAGCTCAATGCGTAGTTTCCCTCGAGATACTGTTCATTCAGAAATTATTCAGACCTCTTGACTTTTTCCACATTTTGTGACGTTACAGCCTTATTCTAAAATTGATTTTAAAAACATGTCCCTCATCAATCTACACACAATACATAACGACAAAGAGAAAACAGATTTTTTGACATTTTTGATAACTTATATGTATATATATACACCTTATTTACATCAGTATTCAGACCCTTTGCTATGAGACTCGAAATTGAGCTCAGGTGCATCCTGTTTCAATTGATCATCCTTGAGATGTTTCTACAACTTCATTGGAGTCCACCTGTGGTAAATTCAATTTATTGGACATGATTTGGAAAGGCACACACCTGTCTATATAAGGTCCCACAGTTGACAGTGCATGTCGAGGCCCAGATCTGGGGAAGGGTACCAAAGAATTTCTGCAGCATTGAAGGTCCCCAAGAACACAGTGGCCTCCATCATTCTTAAATGGAAGAAGTTTGGAACCCCCAAGACTCTTCCAAGAGCTGGCCGCCTGGCCAAACTGAGCAATCGGGGGAGAAGGGCTTTGGTCAGGGAGGTGACCAAGAACCCGATGGTCACTCTGACAGAGCTCTAGAGTTCCTCTGTGGAGATGGGAGAACCTTCCAGAAGGACAACTATCTCTGCAGCACTCCACCAATTAGGCCTTTATGGTAGAGTGGCCAGACGGAAGCCACTCCTCAGTAAAAAGGCACAGGACAGCCCGCTTGGAGTTTGCAGAAAAGCCACCTAAATGACTCTGATCATGAGAAACAAGATTCTCTGGTCTGATGAAACCAAGATTTAACTCTTTGGCCTGAATGCCAAGTGTCACGTCTGGAGGAAACCTGGCACCATCCCTACAGTGAAGCATGGTGGTGGCAGCATCATGCTGTGGGGATGTTTTTCAGCGGCAGGGACTGGGAGACTAGTCAGGATCAAGGGAAAGATGAACGGAGCAAAGTACAGAGAGATCCTTGATGAAAACCTGTTCCAGAGCACTCAGGACCTCAGACTGGGGCGAAGGTTCACCTTCCAACAGGACAACGACACACAGCCAAGACAACGCAGGAGTGGCTTCGGGACAAGTCTCTGAATGTCCTTGAGTGGCCCAGTCAGAGCCCGGACTTGAACCCGATCGAACATCTCTGGAGAGACCTGAAAATAGCTGTGCAGCAACACTCCCCATCCAACCTGACAGAGCTTGAGAGGATCTGCAGAGAAAAATGGGAGAAACTCCCCAAATACAGGTGTGCCAAGCTTGTAGCGTCATACCCAAGAAGACGCAAGGCTGTAATCGCTGAGTAAAGGGTCTGAATACTTATGTAAATGTGATATTTCCGGGGGGTCTTTTGTTGATAGATTTGCTAAAATTTCTAGAAACCTGTTTTTGCTTTGTCATTATGGGGTATTGTGTATAGATTGATGAGGGGAAAAAACTATTTAAATCAATTTTAGAATAAGGCTGTAACGTAACAAAATGTGGAAAAAGTCAAGGGGTCTGAATACTTTCCAAATGTAAATCAGATCAAGCCCAAACTGTGCCCTGTAGTAAGGAGTTGTAGTTTTCAACAGGCCAATATTCTACATAGTTTAGTGCAGAAAACTTGGTAAATAACTACATTGACCATAATCCATTGCGGGGCCTACTTGTCCAGAGACGGAGAGAGAAGAACGTGCGATCAAGAGGGATAGAGAGCAGTTGCTTCGTGAGGTACCTCTACCTGGAAATACATGATCTAAGTGATTGATAGCTGGTATTCAGCAGTCATATAAGTCTGCCTTATTTACTTTGAAGAACTACTAAAATAGTGATTTAGTCAGACAGCAGCTCTATAGAGATGAGATGATGACTTGGCATGAAATAATAAAGTCATCAAATAAAACTAATGGAATATACAGAACTTAAATATTTTATTTTATTAAAGTAATGTGAATAAATGATGGTTAATAAGTGATAAGCAGTAATGGACAGTCACTACCATCATGGGACTTGTATTGATTGTTTTATTCTGTGTTGTTACAGCATTCAACCCACATAATGCATTGTGCATTTAATGTCTAAAAATAATTTTTCATTAATCGAATCGAAACTGAACTGAACTCAAGAAGCACAAATTGTGTGTGTGTGTGTGTGTGTGTGTGTGTGTGTGTGTGTGTGTGTGTGTGTGTGTGTGTGTGTGTGTGTGTGGTGTGTGTGTGTGTGTGTGTGTGGTGTGTGTGTGTGTGTGTGTGTGTGTGTGTGTGTGTGTGTGTGTGGTGTGTGGTGTGTGTGTGGTGTGTTTGTTTCTGTGTGTGCGTCTCACCTTGATGAACTGTGGTTTAGCCAGCCTGACGGTGGCTACGAAGCAGACCAGGTCATCAAAGGCAGGTTGTAGGGATCTCTGTAACACTCCTGCTAAACCATTCCTGGTGGTGTTGGGGACTAGAGAGAGGAGAGGAGAGTTAGGGGTTGTAGGGATCTCTGTAACACTCCTGCTAAACCATTCCTGGTGGTGTTGGGGACTAGAGAGAGGAGTGGAGTGGAGTGGAGTGGAGTGGAGTGGAGTGGAGTGGAGTGGAGTGGAGTGGAGTGGAGTGGAGTGGAGTGGAGTGGAGAGGGGTTGTAGGGAGTGGAGAGGAGAGGAGGAGAGGAGAGGAGAGGAGAGAGAGAGGAGAGGAGAGGAGAGGAGAGGAGAGGAGAGGAGAGGAGAGGAGAGGAGGAGAGGAGAGGAGAGGAGAGGAGAGGAGAGGAGAGGAGAGGAGAGGAGAGGAGAGGAGAGGAGAGGAGAGGAGAGGGCGTTACCATGACTAGAGGTCAGAACAGATGATCTAACTAACAGTTGTTTCTTTTGATCTACGACTGGTAAAACAAGACCAGTTTTCTTCTCTAATGCAAACAGACGCTCACCGTCGTTCAGCGACTTGAAGTTGCCGATGAATTTGACGTGTTCGTAGACGGGAGGTTCTTTAGGGTCGATGGTTCCTCTCAACACATGGCAACAAAACTCCAGCTGGTTCTTGGCTAAAATAAAATAAAAACAATCACGATTAAAATATAAAATACAACGAACACCACCCTTAACTACAGTGCAATAATTTCAACAAAAAAACATTGGAGTGTTTATAGACTTTTACAAATACAACATGGGATATATATATATTTACACAGCACTGCAGCATTGTGCAGTACAAAGAAGATTATCGCTCGTCTACTTCGACAGCAGTGTAAACAAGTGATCTGATTGGACAGCAGTGTATAAGGAGCGATCTGATAGGCCAGCAGCCAGTAAGGTGGCATGTGACTGGGTGTAACTCACTCTTGAGGTACTCTGGTCCAAGGCTCTCGGAGTCGGAGGGGTGTGTGGAGAGGGCCTTGTACACCTCAGAGTGTTCGTTCAGAGGGAGGAAGTTTAACAGGTTCTGGTCCTGCAGGTCCGACTGGGGAACACCCACACACAACATGTTGAACTCAACACGACTGAGGAAAGTATAGACACATTTAATTGAACACTTTCAAACATTTTAACTAGGAAACGAATAAGAAACTAATTGGAATTAGTCAATTGGTATCAGGTAATTCAGCTCTAAGCTGCTATTGGTACTATGCATCGTCTCAACCAATTGTAAATAAACGCTTCTCTCCCTATATCCAATAGTAATCGTCCTACTAATCGAAACACACACCCCCCCGTACACAAAGACAGTCCTACTCACCGGCAGGTGTTCCAGTAAGGAGGTAACACTCTCAGAGACATAGATGATGTTCCCGTCTGTCATTATTGCTATGAAGAACCCATCCAGAGCCTGCAACAAAACACAACATTACACTTGAGTTAATATGACTGTGACCAGGCTGTCATTATTAGTGTGAAGAACCCATCCAGAGCCTGCAACAAAACACAGTTGTTTAGATCATGTGATTGTAACCGATCACTCATTCAATACGGTGGTAGTAGAACGCTAACAAAGTAGCAGTATGGTGATAGCAAGAATATGATCTGCAAAACAAAGAAAACCTAGGGGGAGATGAACTGTTCTCTGTTGGAATGATGATCATGTATACCCTATGCCTGTCAACTCTGCTCCAACTGTTAATGGTGGAAAGCTCCCATCTCTGTAGTAGTAGTAGTAGTAGTAATAGTACGCAAATACTGGAGTAGTAGTAATAGTGGGGGGGGGTACTGTATTAGTATTATAAATAGTAGGGTGGTACTGTGGTAGTAGTAGTAATAGTAGGGTAATACTATAGTAGTATTAGTAATAGTAGGTTAGTACTGTAGTAATAGTAGTAGTAGTAGTAGTAGTAGTAGTAGTACTGTAGTAGTATTAGTAATAGCAGTGTAGTACTGTAGTAGTAATAGTAGAGTAGTACTGTAGTAGTATTAGTAATAGTAGAGTAGTACTGTAGTATTATTAGTAATAGTAGGGTAGTACTGTAGTAGTATTAGTAATAGTAGGGTAGTACTGTAGTATTAGTAATAGTAGGGTAGTACTGTAGTAGTAGTAGTAGTAGTAGTAGTAGTAGTAGTAGTAGTAGTAGTAGTAGTAGTAGTATTAGTAGTAGTAGTATTAGTAATAGTAGAGTAGTACTGTAGTATTATTAGTAATAGTAGGGTAGTATTGTAGTAGTATTAGTAATAGTAGGGTAGTACTGTAGTATTAGTAATAGTAGGGTAGTACTGTAGTAGTAGTAGTAGTAGTAGTAGGGTAATGTTGTGTATCTCACCTCAAGCATGAGCTGGGTGAACTCCTCGTTGCTAAGGAACGGAGGTTTCCAGTCCTGTCTGATCTCACTGGACTCAGACTGAGCAGCGATCTCTGTTAGAGACACATACACATTATAGTGTTTAGAAATATACATCCGAATACACCATTTATACAATACAGTCAACTTCTGATCCTGATAAGAGCATATCACTATTTGCTCCTCATATCTTCAATGCAGATTCCTCAATAATGCATGTAGTCATGACATTACTTAAGAATAATTTACATTTCAATTATATGTCCATGACTCTCACAAGCAACAGTTCTGTTTGTTTACATTCATCACAACAACAGGAAGTAGAAACAGAAAGTGGTGGTAAAGGGGGTGGGTACCGTTGTGTTTACACAGGAAGTCGATGCTCTTCTGCAGGATGGTGGACTTGTCCATCTTGCGTGTGACGCCAGGCAACATGGTCCCCAGCTCCTTGATCAGGACGTTGAACTGGTCTCGTCTCTTCTTCTCTGATTTGTTACGGGACACGCTGTGGATTACAATAGATTACAGATTAGATTACAATGGAATATACTTTAAAAAGCCCTTTCAATCTACAGTCTCACTGAATGGCAACGTGTCTCACCTGTTTCAGCTAATCAGGGCCTTAGTGATTAGTTGGCTATGTGAATCAGCTGCCTGTTAGTCCTGTTTCAGCTAATCAGGGCCTTAGTGATTAGTTGGCTATGTGAATCAGCTTCCTGTTAGTCCTGTTTCAGCTAATCAGGGCCTTAGTGATTAGTTGGCTATGTGAATCAGCTGCCTGTTAGTCCTGTTTCAGCTAATCAGGGCCTTAGTGATTAGTTGGCTATGTGAATCAGCTGTGTGTTAGTCCTGTTTCAGCTAATCAGGGCCTTAGTGATTAGTTGGTTATGTGAATCAGCTGCGTGTTAGTCCTGTTTCAGCTAATCAGGGCCTTAGTGATTAGTTGGCTATGTGAATCAGCTGCCTGTTAGTCCTGTTTCAGCTAATCAGGGCCTTAGTGATTAGTTGGTTATGTGAATCAGCTGCCTGTTAGTCCTGTTTCAGCTAATCAGGGCCTTAGTGATTAGTTGGCTATGTAAATCAGCTGCCTGTTAGTCCTGTTTCAGCTAATCAGGGCCTTAGTGATTAGTTGGCTATGTGAATCAGCTGTTTGTTAGTTGTGATATGAGGTCATGGTAGTGATGGTAGTTGTGATATGGAGGTCATGGTAGTGATGGTAGTTGTGATATGGAGGTCATGGTAGTGATGGTAGTTGTGATGAGGTCATGGTAGTGATGGTAGTTGTGATATGGAGGTCATGGTAGTGATGGTAGTTGTGATATGGAGGTTATGGTAGTGATGGTAGTTGTGATATGGAGGTCATGGTAGTGATGGTAGTTGTTATATGAGGTCATGGTAGTGATGGTAGTTGTTATATGGAGGTCATGGTGGTGATGGTAGTTGTGATATGGAGGTCATGGTAGTGATGGTAGTTGTTATATGAGGTAATGGTGGTGATGGTAGTTGTGATATGAGGTCATGGTAGTGATGGTAGTTGTGATATGGAGGTCATGGTAGTGATGGTAGTTGTTATATGAGGTCATGGTGGTGATGGTAGTTGTGATATGGAGGTCATGGTAGTGATGGTAGTTGTGATATGGAGGTCATGGTGGTGATGGTAGTTGTGATATGGAGGTCATGGTAGTGATGGTAGTTGTGATATGGAGGTCATGGTAGTGATGGTAGTTGTGATATGGAGGTCATGGTGGTGATGGTAGTTGTGTGAGGTCATGGTAGTGTGGTAGTTGTTATATGAGGTGATGGTAGTGATTGTGATATATGAGGTCATGGTAGTGATGGTAGTTGTGATATGAGGTCATGGTAGTGATGGTAGTTGTGATATGAGGTCATGGTAGTGATGGTAGTTGTGATATGGAGGTCATGGTAGTGATGGTAGTTGTTATATGAGGTCATGGTAGTGATGGTAGTTGTGATATGAGGTCATGGTAGTGATGGTAGTTGTGATATGGAGGTCATGGTAGTGATGGTAGTTGTGATATGGAGGTCATGGTAGTGATGGTAGTTGTGATATGGAGGTCATGGTAGTGATGGTAGTTGTGATATGGAGGTCATGGTGGTGATGGTAGTTGTGATATGGAGGTCATGGTAGTGATGGTAGTTGTGATATGGAGGTCATGGTAGTGGTAGTTGATGGAGGTCATGGTAGTGATGGTAGTTGTCATGGTCATGGTGTGATGGTAGTTGTGATATGGAGGTCATGGTAGTGATGGTAGTTTGTTATGATGTGATGGTAGTTGTGATATGGAGGTCATGGTAGTGATGGTAGTTGTGATATGGAGGTCATGGTAGTGATGGTAGTTGTTATATGAGGTAATGGTGGTGATGGTAGTTGTGATATGAGGTCATGGTAGTGATGGTAGTTGTGATATGGAGGTCATGGTAGTGATGGTAGTTGTTATATGAGGTCATGGTGGTGATGGTAGTTGTGATATGAGGTCATGGTAGTGATGGTAGTTGTGATATGGAGGTCATGGTGGTGATGGTAGTTGTGATATGGAGGTCATGGTAGTGATGGTAGTTGTGATATGGAGGTCATGGTGGTGATGGTAGTTGTGATATGGAGGTCATGGTAGTGATGGTAGTTGTGATATGGAGGTCATGGTAGTGATGGTAGTTGTTATATGAGGTCATGGTAGTGATGGTAGTTGTTATATGAGGTCATGGTGGTGATGGCAGTTGTGATATGGAGGTCATGGTGGTGATGGCAGTTGTGATATGGAGGTCATGGTAGTGATGTCACCGTATTTGCTCTGTCCTTCTCAGTTGTTCTATCCATCAACCCATCGTAGACGCTATGGAGGTCATGGTAGTGAAGGAAAGTTGTGCAACAGGTCATAGCAATAATAACAGTTATTAGTTGTGATATGAGGTAATGGTGGTGATTGTAATAACAATAATGGTATATGATGGTAGTTATCATTATGAGGTAATGGTGGTGATGGTAGAGAGTGATAGACAGACATGGAGTGATGGTAGTTGTGATATGGAGGTCATGGTAGTGATGGTAGTTGTTATATGAGGTCATGGTGGTGATGGAGAGTTGTGATATGAGAGATGGTAGTGATGGTACTTGTGATATGGAGGTCATGGTGGTGATGGTAGTTGTGATATGGAGGTCATGGTAGTGATGGTAGTTGTGATATGGATGGTGGTGATGGTAGTTGTGATATGGAGGTCATGGTAGTGATGGTAGTT
>CM072220.1:9449647-9479647 GCA_036851935.1 Coregonus suidteri
CTGCTTAAGCCAGTACATGTCCAGGCCCGTCTGAAGTTTGCTAGAGTGCATTTGGATGATCCAGAAGAGGATTGGGAGAATGTCATATGGTCAGATGAAACCAAAATATAACTTTTTGGTAAAAACTCAACTCGTCGTGTTTGGAGGACAAAGAATGCTGAGTTGCATCCAAAGAACACCATACCTACTGTGAAGCATGGGGGTGGAAACATCATGCTTTGGGGCTGTTTTTCTGCAAAGGGATCAGGACGACTGATCCGTGTAAAGGAAAGAATGAATGGGGCCATGTATCGTGAGATTTTGAGTGAAAACCTCCTTCCATCAGCAAGGGCATTGAAGATGAAACGTGGCTGGGTCTTTCAGCATGACAATGATCCCAAACACACCGCCCGGGCAACGAAGGAGTGGCTTCGTAAGAAGCATTTCAAGGTCCTGGAGTGGCCTAGCCAGTCTCCAGATCTCAACCACATAGAAAATCTTTGGAGGGAGTTGAAAGTCTGTGTTGCCCAGCGACAGCCCCAAAACATCACTGCTCTAGAGGAGATCTGCATGAAGGAATGGGCCAAAATACCAGCAACAGTATGTGAAAACCTTGTGAAGACTTACAGAAAACGTTTGACCTGTGTCATTGCCAACAAAGGGTATATAACAAAGTATTGAGAAACTTTTGTTATTGACCAAATACTTATTTTCCACCATAATTTGCAAATAAATTCATTAAAAATCCTACAATGTGATTTTCTGGAAAAATAATTCTCAATTTGTCTGTCATAGTTGACGTGTACCTATGATGAAAATTACAGACCTCTCTCATCTTTTTAAGTGGGAGAACTTGCACAATTGGTGGCTGACTAAATACTTTTTTCCCCACTGTATATATATATATATATATATATATTTTTTTTTGTACTTTTTTTTTATACTGGCCCCCCGTGGCCCCCCGTGGGAAACAAACCCACAACCCTGGCATTGCAAACGCCATGCTCTACCAACTGAGCTACATCCCTTCCGGAAATTCCCTCCCCTACCCTGGACGACGCTGGGCCAATTGTGCGCCGCCCCATGGGTCTCCCGGTCGCGGCCGGCTACGACAGAGGGTTCTACATGGAACCCAAAAGAGTTCTACCTGGAACCAAAATGGGTTCTCCTATGGGGACAGCCGAATAACCCTTTTTTCTAAGAGTGTAACAAACAATACAACTCCTATTGAAGCACATCAAATGCTCTCTCCCTCCCTCCCTCCCTCCCCCTCCCTCCCTCCCTCCCTCCCTCCCTCCCTCACTCACTCCCTCACTCACCCCACTGCAGCCTGTGTGTGATCAGTTTCAGCTCGTTCTCAGGGGTTGTGGTGGGGATCAGGGGTTAAAGGTGAATCTGAGGTCACCGCTATCATCTCTGGATGGGGCCCAACATGGCCATCACTTCACCCTGCAGCACACAAATACAGTTGTCACGTTTAACTTCTCTATTTTAACAGTTATAAACATAATATTATAAATATTACAATTCCTGACCATTTAGGCCTCAAACATTAATCTATGCAATACAATCACCACAAGTAACATCTCTATTTTCACATTTATAAAGATTTATAAGCATCACAACCAACTCAGTTCCCTTGTGGTCAGAGACCAGCCTTCTGAGATTGGAAGGTTGGGGTTTCGGTCCAGTTAAACCAAAGACTGTAAAAATGGGACCTGTTGCCTCTCTGCTTGGCACTTAGCATTAAGTTAGATGGATTGGCCCTGCAATAGACTAGCATCCTGTCCAGGGGGTGTACTGGTACATCAAGCTGTCTCACTACAGAAACAGGAGATAGACTAGTGTCCTGTCCAGGGGGTGTACTGGTACATCAAGCTGTCTCACTACAGAAACAGGAGATAGACTAGTGTCCTGTCCAGGGGGTGTACTGGTACATCAAGCTGTCTCACTACAGAAACAGGAGATAGACTAGTGTCCTGTCCAGGGGGTGTACTGGTACATCAAGCTGTCTCACTACAGAAACAGGAGATAGACTAGTGTCCTGTCCAGGGGGTGTACTGTACATCAAGCTGTCTCACTACAGAAACAGGAGATAGACTAGTGTCCTGTCCAGGGGGTGTACTGGTACATCAAGCTGTCTCACTACAGAAACAGGAGATAGACTAGTGTCCTGTCCAGGGGGTGTACTGTACATCAAGCTGTCTCACTACAGAAACAGGAGATAGACTAGTGTCCTGTCCAGGGGGTGTACTGGTACATCAAGCTGTCTCACTACAGAAACAGGAGATAGACTAGAGTCCTGTCCAGGGGGTGAACCTGTACATCAAGCTGTCTCACTACAGAAACAGGAGATAGACTAGTGTCCTGTCCAGGGGGTGTCCTGTACATCAAGCTGTCTCACTACAGAAACAGGAGATAGACTAGTGTCCTGTCCAGGGGGTGTACTGTACATCAAGCTGTCTCACTACAGAAACAGGAGATAGACTAGTGTCCTGTCCAGGGGGTGTACTGGTACATCAAGCTGTCTCACTACAGAAACAGGAGATAGACTAGTGTCCTGTCCAGGGGGTGTACTGGTACATCAAGCTGTCTCACTACAGAAACAGGAGATAGACTAGTGTCCTGTCCAGGGGGTGTCCTGTACATCAAGCTGTCTCACTACAGAAACAGGAGATAGACTAGTGTCCTGTCCAGGGGGTGTCCTGTACATCAAGCTGTCTCACTACAGAAACAGGAGATAGACTAGTGTCCTGTCCAGGGGATGTACTGTACATCAAGCTGTCACTACAGAAACAGGAGATAGACTAGTGTCCTGTCCAGGGGGTGTCCTGTACATCAAGCTGTCTCACTACAGAAACAGGAGATAGACTAGTGTCCTGTCCAGGGGGTGTACTGGTACATCAAGCTGTCTCACTACAGAAACAGGAGATAGACTAGTGTCCTGTCCAGGGGGTGTACTGGTACATCAAGCTGTCTCACTACAGAAACAGGAGATAGACTAGTGTCCTGTCCAGGGGGTGTCCTGTACATCAAGCTGTCTCACTACAGAAACAGGAGATAGACTAGTGTCCTGTCCAGGGGGTGTACTGTACATCAAGCTGTCTCACTACAGAAACAGGAGATAGGCT
This sequence comes from Coregonus suidteri, assembly GCA_036851935.1. Lineage (NCBI taxonomy): Eukaryota > Metazoa > Chordata > Actinopteri > Salmoniformes > Salmonidae > Coregonus > Coregonus suidteri. Next base: position 9,452,758 of record CM072220.1, read on the forward strand.
ACTGGCCCTTTGGGCCGTTCTGGCTTGGACATTATAATAAACTTTAGAATCCATCCAAGCATTTAAAGCATTCATGCATTTATAAACATTATAACATTACAAATCATAAGCATGTTTATAATGGCTTATTCATGAATGTTATTATAAATATGAACCCTTTATTCTACCAGGGAGATCACATTGGACATTTATGACAGACATATTTTTGTTTAAATGTGGGTTTTAGGCTGGGTATCTGTAAAACACTTTGTCACAATAGCTGATGAAAAACGGGCTTTATAAAAAATACATTTGTATTTTATTAGAAATGTGCTTTGTGAACCCTAGCCGAGGAAACAAGCACACATTTAATGGCACACATAATGCTAAAAACATACATCAGACATTTCATAGTATCTAGGGTGAAACGGAATCTCCTGCTACAGAGACATGGGCAACCCCAGCAGCACTCGGCTATCCACCTGACTCAGATATGAATCAAATCAGCCCTTGATGAACTAAAATCAGGTGTTAGCACTGGAATAAGAGTCTGTAATATAGCGTTATACTACACTGAACAAAAATATTAAACGCAACATGTGAAGTGTTGGTCCCATGTTTCATGAGCTGAAATAAAAGATCCCAGAAATGTTCCATAAGCACAAAAAGCTTATTTCTCTCAAATGTTGTGAACTAATTTGTTTACATCCCTGTAAGTGAGCATTTCTCATTTGCCAAGGTTTGCTGTTGTGAACAGAGTGCCCCATGGTGGCGGTGGGGTTATGGTATGGGCCGGCATAAGCTACGGACAATGAACACAATCACATTTTATCGATGGCAATTTGAATGCACAGAGATACCGTGACGAGATCCTGAGGCCCATTGTCGTGCCATTCATCCGCCGCCATCACCTCATGTTTCAGCATGATAATGCACGGCCCCGTGTCGCAAGGATCTGTACACAATTCCTGGAAGCTGAAAATGTCCCAGTTCTTCCATGGACTGCATACTCACCAGACATAAATGTTGAGTCAAATGGAGGTCACACCAGATACTGACTGGTTTTCTGATCAAGTCTTTAAGGTATCTGTGACCAACAGATGCATATCTGTATTCCCAGTCGTGGTGAAATCCATAGATTAGGGCCTAATTTATTTATTTCAATTGACTGGTTTCCTTATATGAACTGTAACTCAGTAAAATCTCTGAAATTGTTTCATGTTGCGTTTATATTTCTCTTCAGTATACAATTCACCCTACCTATAATTCACACTACCTATAATATATACATATTTACAAATATTTTCACATGGTGATGTTTCTATTAGCTAAGAACACAAACAGTTGGTTCTTAAGGGCAGCGGTCTAAGGCACTGCTTCTCAGTGCTTGAGGCGTCACTACAGACCCCCTGGTTCGATTCCAGGGCGGCAGGTAGCTTAGTGGGTAAGAGTGTTGTGCCAGTAACCGAAAGGTCGCTGGTTCAAATCCCCGAGCCGACTAGGTGAACAATCTGTCGATGTGCCCTAATTGCTCCTGTAAATCGCTCTGCTAAATGACTAAAACGTAATGTATCACAACCGTCCGTGATTGGGAGTCCCATAGGGCGGCGCACAATTGGCCCAGCGTCGTCCGGTGTAGGCCGTCATTGTAAATAAGAATTTGTTCTTAAAGGACATTCTTAAATTTACTGTGATTTTAATGCCCTGATTTCTATAGGTACATTATTCCAGTCAGATGGGCTTTTGTATCTGAAAGATCTTACCCGAACCTCGTGATGTACCCATGCAATTTGTCATTGCTGCTGATGTCGAAATGAGCAGTGTGTCTTGTAAAGTTAGGTGTTCCTTAACATATACAGGGTCATTTAAGTTGATACATTTAAAAATTAAATGGATACCAATGCAGTCGTCTTCCGTTTGGGAGTGACAGACAATTTAGTGATTCATACACTGGGCAATGATGCATCCAATAATACATCTGCAAAGATGGTTATAAATGACGTGTAATTCGCTAGTATAAGCCCCAGAAACGGCTACGCGCGGTGGATGTTGGATAGCAACAAAAAAAAAAGCCACAGGTGTTCGCGTTATACAACCGAAAAAAAGATATCCTCCCAACCATAGCTGCAGAAAAAAACTGACCAGGTAACATACCGGACCATTTTCTTAGAATTCCGACGACGGGAATCCATTCCAACTGACTTCCAAAATGTTGAATGCAATTCTACGAAGGCTCAATCAATCACCAAGAGCGACATAGCTGACAGATATAAAAAAGCTGGCGGGTGCTCGAGTCCAGCCAAGCTGTCACGCAACTATTGACATTGACACAATGTAGCAAAAGCTAGCATAGCAGCTCATCTTCAACAATGTAGCGATCTACGTTCGAAATTGTTACAATTTGCTCGAAAACTGGAACATCGATTAGATAGCGAGGAGATAGCGATGCAAAAAAACATTTCGCGGCAGACGCACACACATACAGTAGCACACATTCACACGCTCGCTCGCCCACACACTCTCACAACACACACACACACACACACACACACACACACACACACACACACACACACACACACACACACAGCTCTCTCTCTCTCTCTCGAATGTGGGTCAGTGGGCCTAGTCGTGTCCCGAGCGTGCGGAAACGGTTCCAAAGCCCCATCTGCAGTCCCCCGCTTGCTTCCGTGGGCTAAAAATACATTTGTACACCTCTCCGCTGAGCGATTCCACCGTATAACAAGAAATTGACCGTTATAAATATATGTTTTAACATCTTACCTGCCCCAATTTTACATTTAATGGCTCCGCGTTTTTGTTTTTCAGAGGTTGATTCGGGGGGGTTGGACTCTAGCTCGGAGAAAAACAGGAGGCTTCTACTTCATATTCAGCCATACAGTCATGCGCAATAGAGAATATAGGGAGCACTATTTGGCAAGTACAGTAGAGATACTTCAAAAGCAAAGCAAGGCGAGTCAACAGCGCCGAACAGGATATTATGGGTGCTTCGGTGCTATTTTATGAATAAGTCAGTTTGAAGAACGTTTTTTTTTTTTTGCTTTATAATGGCCTTGTAAGACTGGTTGTGAAACAAGTGTGAAATATGATATGGCAATGGTGAACTGGTAGGCCTATGATTATGAATTACTGTTTTTTTTTTTTTATAATAGGCTATTTATACACATAGAAACAAAACAATCACAGAAGAATTTCATTGATACTTTCCTTCTCCTACATCCTTCCATTTCTCAAACCCCTCCGTGCATTGTGACTGTCAAGGAAATATCATATTTCATGATGATTCGATGCTTGGAAGTAGGCTCTCTCGTTTCATTTTCCACTTCACAGAATCACAGTTCCACCGTTGCAAAAATCACTGTGATTTATCTTAGGGTTAATCTAGAGATAGGATACGGTTCACATAGCCTATATATATGGAACTGATATAAACATAGCGCTCCAAAACGTTTCTATCGCTTTCATCGAGGAACAGTTCAGGAAGGTGGTTTCCCCTCTATCGTCCAATCACAGGCTCTGAATGTCCGTGACGCAGTGAATCAGGAAAATGGTGCGAGGTCCCCCTGTTGTCTACATTTAATACTGTATCCATTGTGAGTGTACAAAATAGCCTCTATTCGTCTGGGGCATGGACTCTACAAGGTGTCGAAAGCGTTCCACAGGGATGCTGGGCCCATGTTGACTCCAATGCTTCCCACGGTTGAGGTGACGGAACAAAAAAGTGAGCACGAGAGGGGGGGTGAACTTGGGAGCTCTGAGGTACCGGAACGCATGAGAGAAGAAAAAAAAATCACCTTTATAGTAAAGCATTGCATGCATATACTCGCATTTGCGTAGTGGCATAGAGCAGCAGAAGTGGAGGCACTTACAGAAGTTGCACACATGGGGAAATATTTTAGTAGCCTAGGATCCGGGAATTGTTTTGCCTTTTATAAACGCATTTCATGCAATTCTACCTTATTTTACAGGACTGGAAACTTTGGTAGAATCTTTTTTTAATTTTTTTATACCACACACATGATCGAAATGACAGGCTACTTTGACACTGACAAACTGACAATCTGAAATCAATAAAAAATATACAGGAGATAGCTCTATTTGGTAAAAGACTAAGTCCATATTATGGCAAGAACAGCTCAAATAAGCAAAGAGAAACGACAGTCCATCTTTACTTTAAGATATGAAGGTCAGTCAATACGGAACATTTCAAGAACTTTTAAAGTTTCTTCAAGTGCAGTCGCAAAAACCACCAAGCACTATGATGAAACTGGCTCTCATGAGGACCGCCACAGGAATGGAAGACCCAGAGTTACCTCTGCTGCAGAGGATAAGTTCATTAGAGTTACCGGTCTCAGAAATTGCAGCCCAAATAAATGCTTCACAGAGTTCAAGTAACAGACACATCAACATCAACTGTTCAGAGGAGACTGTGTGAATCAGGCCTTCATGGTCGAATTGCTGCAAAGAAACCACTACTAAAGGACACCAATAAGAAGAAGATATTTGCTTGGGCCAAGAAACACGAGCAATGGACATTAGTCTGCAGTCCAAATTTGAGATTTTTGGTTCCAACCACTATGTCTTTGTGAGACGCGGTGTGGGTGAATGGATGATCTCCGCATGTGTATTTACCACCGTAAAGCATGGAGGAGGAGGTGTTATGGTGTGGGGATGCTTTGCTGGTGACCCTGTTTGTGGCATGGCTACCACAGCATTCTGCAGCGATACGCCATCCCATCTGGTTTGGGCTTAGTGGGACTATCATTTGTTTTTCAACAGGACAATGACCCAACACACCTCCAGGCTGTGTAAGGGTTATTTGACCAAGAAGGAGAGTGATGGAGTGCTGCATCAGATGACCTGGCCTCCACAATCCCCCGACCTCAACCAAATTGAGATGGTTTGGGATGAGTCGGACCGCAGAGTGAAGGAAAAGCAGCCAGCATATGTGGAAACTCCTTCAAGACTGTTGGAAAAGCATTCCAGGTGAAGCTGGTTGAGAGAATGCCAAGAGTGTGCAAAGCTGTCATCAAGGCAAAGGGTGGCTATTTGAAGAATCTCAAATATATTTTGATTTGTTTAACACTTTTTTGGTTACTACATGATTCCATATGTGTTATTTCATAGTTTTGATGTCTTCACTATTATTCTACAATGTAGAAAATAGTTTTTTTTTTAATAAGAAAAACCCTTGAATGAGTAGGTGTTCTAAAACTTTTGACCGGTAGTGTATTTGCTTTCCAACCTGTTGTTTTCCCGCGATTGTATTTGAAATCATGCGAAAGGCCTGTTTTGGCTGCATGCTGTTCACTGACAGATTTGCCGCGCGTTCCCGACTGTAGGCGATGCCTTGTTGTTTGGCTATATCCACAGCTAGGCTATAAAAAAATAAGCTATTGATCCTCGGTGGCTAAATTATAGGCCTTCTCATGGTGTAGTAAGCTATTCTGACTTATTTAATTTATTTCTGAACAGACAGCTGCAGCTGCTCCAGAACCCTTCGCGCGGCTATGATTCTACAAGGAAATACATGATGAAGTGCAACGCTGGAGAGATGATAGTTGAAGGCTCATGTCTATCAGAGCAGAGGGAAGGAGAGAGATCACAGAACGTGAATCTCATTCTAATTCTGTGAGAGATACAGGCGCTACTCACACAGCCACCGCCACGTGTAGGTCGCAAACACAGGTTACAATGTTGCACAAACCATAAGCACCCGCCGGCCCAACCCTATCCAACTTTTCGAATATCCGGCCCGGGCTGATTACGTTATTTTCGGGGGGCAGGAGGAGCCGTACTCGAATGAACTTTGACGTATTTTATTATATAATTTTTTACATAGCAAAAAGTTAAAAAAAAACAAATAATGACAGGAGAGGTACAGGAACGGCCAAATAGGTTCCGGAACGAAACAGTTCAAAACGGAGATGTGCCGGATCCTGTTCGGCTCAAATTAAGCACTGCTCACAGAAACTGCTTAGCCTAAAAAACCCAGCAGCGTTGCAGTTCTTGACACAAACCGGTGCACCTGGCACATACTACCATACCCCGTTTAAAGGCACCTAAATATTTTGTCTTGCCCATTCACCCTCTGAATGGCACACATACACAATCCATGTCTCAATTGTCTCAAGACTTTAAAAATCCTTCTTTAACCTGTCTCCTCCCCTTCACCTACACTGATTGAAGTGCATTTAACAAGTGACATCAATAAGGGATCATAGCTTTCACCTGGATTCACCTGGTCAGTCTATGTGATGCACAGGAGGTTGGTGGCACCTTAATTGGGGAGGATGGTCTCGTGGTAATGGCTGGGGGCGGAATCAGTGGAATGGTATCAAATACATGGTTACCATTCCATTTGCTCCATTCCAGCCATTATTATGAGCCATCCTCCCCTCAGCAGCCTCCACTGATGTCATGGAAAGAGCAGGTGTCCTTAATGTTTTGTACACGCAGTGCCTTCAGAAAGTATTCCCACCCCCTTGACTTTTTCCACATTTTGTTGTGTTACAGCCTGAATTTAAAATAGTTTATCCCATAATGTCAAAGTCACATAGTAAGTTGCATGGACTCTGTGTGTCATAATAGTGTTTTAACTAGATTTTTTTTGAATGACTACCTCATCTCTGTACCCCAACACATACAATTATCTGTAAAGTCCCTCAGTCGAGCAGTGAATTTCAAACACAGGTTCAACCACAAAGACCAGGGAGGTTTTCCAGTGCTTGCAAAGAAGGGCACCTATTGGTAGATGGGACATTAAAAAAAACACACAAAAAAAACAGACATTGAATATCCCTTTGAGCACGGTGAAGTTATTAATTACACTTTGGATGGTGCATCAATATACCCAGTCACTACAAAGATACAGGCGTCCTTCCTAACTCAGTTGTCGGAGAGGAAGGAAACCGCTCAGGGATTTTCACCATGATGTCAATGGTGACTTTAAAACATTTACAGATTAACAGTTAATGGCTGTGATTGGAGAAAACTGAGGATGGATCAACAACATTAGTAGTTACTCCACAATACTAAATTGACAGAGGTAGCCTGTACAGAAAAAATATATTCCATAACATGCATCCTGTTTGCAATAAGGCACTAAAGTAAAACTGCAAAAAATGTGGCAAAGAAATTAACTTTATGTCCTGAATACAAAGAGTTCTGTTTGGGGCGAATCCAACACAATACATCACTAAGTACCACTCTTCATATTTTCAAGCATGGTGGTGGCTGCCTCATGTCATGGGTATGCTTGTCATCGGCCAGGACTAAGGAGTTTTTCAGGATAAAAATAAACGGAATAGAGCTAAGCACAGGCAAAATCCTAGAAGAAAACCTGGTTCAGTCTGCATTCCAACATACACTGGGAGACAAATTCACCTTTCAGCAGGACAATAACCTAAAACACAAGGCCAAATATACACTGGAGTTGCTCGCCAAGATGACATTGAATGTTCCTGAGTGGCCTAGTTACAGTTTTGACTTAAATCGGCTGGAAAATCTACAATGTATTGACTCAGGGGTGTGAATACTTATGTAAATAAGATATTTCTGTATTTCATTCTCAATAAATGTGCTAACATTTATAAAAACATGTTTTCCCTTTGTCAGTATGAGGTATTGTGTGTAGATGGGTGAGATTATTATTATTTTTTAAATCCATTTTGAATTCGGGCTGTAACACAACAAAATGTGGAATAAGTCAAGGGGTATGAATACATTCTGAAGGCAGTGTATTCCTATGACCCATGTAGGGCAGGGCTGGGCAACTCCAGTCCTCTGGGGTCTGATTGGTGTTACACTTCTGCCCCGGCCCCAGCTAACACACCTGACTCCAATAATCAACTAATCACGATCTTCAGTTTCGAATGCAATTAGTTTCATCAGCTGTGTTTTCCCGGGATGGGGAAAAGGTGTGACACCACTCTGGCCCCCGAGGACTGGAGTTGCCCATCCCTAACGTAGGGTATAATTGCACACCACTTTCTATATAATATTTACATTTACATTTTAGTCATTTAGCAGACGCTCTTATCCAGAGCGACTTACAGTTAGTGAATGCATACATGTTTTTTTGTTTGTTTATTTATTTTTTCATACTGGCCCCCCCGTGGGAAACGAACCCACATCCCTGCCGGCCAAACCCTCCCCTCCCTTGGACGACGCTGGACCAATTGTGCGCTGCCCATGGGTCTGGTCCTAGCCTGAAATCCAGACCTGTTTTGTGCTAACATTCCACTCCTTGCCAAACATGACAAGGAGTAGCAAGGAGTGGAATGTTAGCACAAAACAGACTGGTACCCAGGCTAGTCTGGTACTGGTTCTTCTCCACCATCTTCTCCCTCCTTCTTTCTCTCTTTCTTTCATTTCTTTCTCTTTTCTCTTTCCTTTGCCTTATAAAGTGCTATGAGAGCTTTCCTGTTATTTATTACATATGATCTAGTATCTAATGTTATCATTCTATACAGTATCTAATGTTATCATTCTATACAGTATCTAATGTTATCATTCTATACAGTATCTAATGTTATCATTCTATACAGTATCTAATGTTATCATTCTATACAGTATCTAATGTTATCATTCTATACAGTATCTAATGTTATCATTCTATACAGTATCTAATGTTATCATTCTATACAGAATCTATCTAATGTTATCATTCTATACAGAATATATCTAATGTTATCATTCTATACAGAATCTATCTAATGTTATCATTCTATACAGAATATATCTAATGTTATCTTTCTATACAGAATCTATCTAATGTTATCATTCTATACAGTATCTAATGTTATCATTCTATACAGAATCTATCTAATGTTTACTTCTATACAGAATCTATCTAATGTTATCTTTCTATACAGAATCTATCTAATGTTATCATTCTATACAGTATCTAATGTTATCATTCTATACAGAATCTAATGTTTACTTCTATACAGAATCTATCTAATGTTATCTTTCTATACAGAATCTATCTAATGTTATCTTTCTATACAGTATCTAATGTTATCTTTCTATACAGAATCTAATGTTTACTTCTATACAGAATCTATCTAATGTTATCATTCTATACAGAATCTATCTAATGTTATCTTTCTATACAGAATCTATCTAATGTTATCTTTCTATACAGTATCTAATGTTATCTTTCTATACAGAATCTAATGTTTACTTCTATACAGAATCTATCTAATGTTATCATTCTATACATAATCTATCTAATGTTATCTTTCTATACAGAATCTATCTAATGTTATCTTTCTATACAGAATCTATCTAATGTTATCTTTCTATACAGAATCTATCTAATGTTATCATTCTATACAGAATCTAATGTTTACTTCTATACAGAATCTATCTAATGTTATCTTTCTATACAGTATCTATCCTATGATGTTGCACTGCAGCAGACTGAGACATTGGAGACTCACAAATGTTTATAAAATAAGATATAACATACTTTATTACAGCATATTATAAAAATAATAAGCCAGCGCAATATGAGTAGCTACCTACAACTGTATTAAATCTGATCTGGATCATATCATGTAACAAGTCAATATGAGTAGCTACCTACAACTGTATTAAATCTGATCTGGATCATATCATGTAACAAGTCAATATGAGTAGCTACCTACAACTGTATTAAATCTGATCTGGATCATATCATGTAACAAGTCAATATGAGTAGCTACCTACAACTGTATTAAATCAGATCTGGATCATATCAAATAACAGGTAAACAGTAGCCAACATTTATGAATGGGCTATTATATCAGAGTTTACACCACTGTCTCTTGATGTCATAGAGATCACAGTCTACACTGCTGTCTCTTCATTGTCATAGTGATCACTGTAACCTGACTACACCTCGGTCCCTTGGTTGTCAAAGTGATCAGACTGGTCATCACTGTAGTATTCCTGTTCCTGTTCCGAACACGGCGTCATGATGGGCGTGCCCTCCTGGTATAGGGCCTCGTAGCTGTCAATCACAAATGCTCCCGACTGGGCCAACATCCATTTCAGTTCTGCAGGAGGGGTCAGAGGTTAGAGAGAGAGAGAGAGAGAGAGAGAGAGAGAGAGAGAGAGAGAGAGAGAGAGAGAGAGAGAGAGAGGGAGAGAGGAGAGAGAGAGAGAGAGAGAGAGAGAGAGAGAGAGAGAGAGGAGAGAGAGAGAGAGAGAGAGAGAGAGAGAGAGAGAGAGAGAGAGAGAGAGAGAGAGAGAGAGAGAGAGAGAGAGAGAGAGAGAGAGAGAGAGAGAGAGAGAGAGAGAGAGAGAGAGAGAGAGAGAGAGAGAGAGAGAGAGAGAGAGAGAGAGAGAGAGGAGAGAGAGGGAGAGAGAGAGAGAGAGAGAGAGAGAGAGAGAGAGAGAGAGAGAGAGAGAGAGAGAGAGAGAGAGAGAGAGAGAGAGAGAGAGAGAGAGAGAGAGAGAGAGAGAGAGAGAGAGAGAAAGTGTACACTACTGTTCAAAAGTTTGGGGTCACTTAGAAATGTCCTTGTTTTCCATGAAAACATACAGGAAATTAGTTTGAATAGGAAATATAGCAAAATGAATAGGAAATGTAGTCATCGACAAGTTTAGAAATAATGATTTTTAATAGAAATAATAATTGTGTCCTTCAAACTTTGCTTTAGTCAAAGAATCCTCAATTTGCAGCAATTACAGCCTTGCAGACCTTTGGCATTCTAGTTGTCAATTTGTTGAGGTAATCTGAAGAGAATTCCCCCCATGCTTCCTGAAGCACCTCCCACAAGTTGGAGTGGCTTGATGGGCACTTCTTACGTACCATACAGTCAAGGTGCTCCCACAACAGCTTAATAGGGTTGAGATCCGGTGACTGTGCTGGCCACTCCATTATAGACAGAATACCAGCTGACTTCTTCTTCCCTAAATAGTTATTGCATAGTTTGGAGCTGTGCTTTGGGTCAAAGTCCTGTTGTAGGAGGAAATTGGCTCCAATCAAGCGCCGTCCACAGGGTATGGCATTGCGTTGCAAAATGGATTGATAGCCTTCCTTCTTCAAGATCCCTTTTACCCTGTACAAATCTCCCACTTTACCACCACCAAAGCACCCCCAGACCATCACATTGCCTCCACCATGCTTGACACCAAGCACTCCTCCAGCATCTTTTCATTTGGTCTGCGTCTCACAAATGTTCTTCTTTGTGATCCGAACACTTCAAACTTCGATTCGTCTGTCCATAACACTTTTTTCCAATCTTCCTCTGTCCAGTGTCTGTGTTCTTTTGCCCATCTTAATCTTTTCTTTTTATTGGCCAGTCTGAGATATGGCTTTTTCTTTGCAACTCTGCCTAGAAGGTCAGCATCACGGAGTCGCCTCTTCACTGTTGACGTTGAGACTGGTGTTTTGCGGGTACTATTTAATGAAGCTGCCAGTTGAGGACCTGTGAAGCGTCTGTTTCTCAAACTAGACACTCTAATGTATTTGTCCTCTTGCTCAGTTGTGCACCGGGGCCTCCCAGTCCTCTTTCTATTCTGGTTAGAGACAGTTTGCGATGTTCTGTGAAGGGAGTAGTACACAGCGTTGTACGAGATCTTCAGTTTCTTGGCAATTTCTCGCATGGAATAGCCTTCATTTCTCAGAACAAGAATAGACTGACGATTTTGATCCTGTAATCGAACCCACAATTGCTGATGCTCCAGATACTCAACTAGTCTCAAGAAGGCCAGTTGTATTGCTTCTTTAATCAGCACAACAGTCTTCAGCTGTGCTAACATAATTGCAAAAGGGTTTTCTAATGATCAATTAGCCTTTTAAAATGATAAACCTGGATTAGCACAAACACAACGTGCCATTGGAACACAGGACTGATGGTTGCTGATAATGGGCCTCTGTACGCCTATGTAGATATTCCATAAAAAATCTGCCGTTTCCAACTACAATACATTAACAAGGGCTACACTGTATTTCTGATCAATTTTATGTTATTTTAATGGACAAAAAAATGATTTTCTTTTGGGAAAAAAATGACATTTCTAAGTGACCCCAAACTTTTGAACGGTAGTGTACGTGTGTGTATTTGTGTCTGTCTGTCTGTGTGCGCGTGTGTGTGTGTGTGTGTGTGTGTGTGTGTGTGATCCTGCCTGCATGTGTGTGTGTGTGTGTGTGTGTGTGTGTGTGTGTGTGTGTGTGTGTGTGTGTGTGTGTCTGTGTGTGTGTGTGTCTGTGTGTATGTGTGTCTGTGTGTCTGTGTGTGATCCTGCCTGCATGTGTGTGTGTGTGTGTGTGTCTGTGTGTGTGTATGTGTGTGTGTGTGTGTGTGTGTCTGTGTGTCTGTGTGTGTGTGTGTGTGTGTGTGTGTGTGTGTGTGTGTGTGTGTGTGTGTGTGATCCTGCATGTGTGTGTGTGTGTTCTCACCATCTTCCAATACGTTCCTCCCTCCACAGGCCTCCTCTCCTATCATCGAGTTGAGGATGCATCCTGAGTCGTATATGAACAGGGTGGGGAGGTGGCTGACAGGATAGTTGGGGACACAATGCCTGGCTACGATCATCAGGAACTTGCACTCAGGGAATTTAGTGGCCAGGTGACTCAAGTGGTGATTCAACAGGAAACACATAGGTACACTGCAGAGGGGGGGAGAGAGAAGGAGAGAGAGGGGGGAGAAGGAGGGAGGGAGGTGGAGAGAGAGATGGAAGCAGAGAGAGAGGGGGGAGAGAGAGAGGGGGGAGAGAAAGAGGGAGGGGGAGAATGAGAGAGAGAGGGGGGGGGGAGAGAGAGAGAGAGAGAGAGAGAGAGAGAGAGAGAGAGAGAGAGAGAGAGAGAGAGAGAGAGAGAGAGAGAGAGAGAGAGAGAGAGAGGGGGGGGGGGGGGGAGGGGAGAGAGAGAGAGAGAGAGAGAGAGAGAGAGGGCTTACTATAGCATCAAACAGTATGAAAATGTATCCACTCACTAACTGTAAGTCGCTCTGGATAAGAGCGTCTGCTAAAAAAATTACTAAAAAACAAAAAACAAAAAAACGGACTCTAAAGAAATGTAAGATGGTGGTGTGAGCTGAAGCTTTAATAGTTGTCTATGATGGTATAGATGACTAGCATTGTATAAACTGATCCTAGGCCAGTTTTGTGAGTTGAATCATAATAGATGTCAATGTCTCTCCTTATGTAGTATCTAAAGTGACTCGAGACCAGGTCAGATCTAAACTAACCAACTCACCTAGGGTGGTAGAGGTGGAGGACCACTCGGTCTCCTTTAGGGGCGCAGGTAACCTCCCTAACATACTGCTCTCCTATGATCTCTCTGAGCTGACCGTACTTCTCCTCTCCTGTCTGTCTCTTCACACTCAGTTTCAGGCCCTGATGATGGACACACCTGGGATATGTGGTGGCTGTCTGCTTCTCTTCTTCTTCTTCTCCTTCTTCTTCTCCTTCTTCTGCTTCTTCTTCTTCTTCTTCTTCTTCTGCTTCTTCTTCTTCTTCTCCTTCTTCTTCTTCTTCTGCTTCTTCTTCTTCTTGTTCTTCTTCTGCTTCTTCTCCCTTCGTGTTATTCTCTCCCTTCTCTTTCTTCTCCTTCTCATCCACTCTTTCTTCTTGGTCCTCCTCTACTTCCTCCTCTTCCTCCTCTTTCACCACAACCTTCAACAAACACTCCTCTTCCTCCTCTTCCTCCACATACTCCACCAAACATGTAACCTCATATTCTTCCTCCTCCTCCTCTTCCTCCACATACTCCCCTACACATGTAACCTCATATTCTTCCTCCTCCTCCTCTTCCTCCACATACTCCCCTACACATGTAACCTCATATTCTTCCTCTTCCTCCTCCTCTTCCTCCTCATCTTCCTCCACCACTGACTCTTCTATTATCACACATACATACTCTTCCTCCTCCTCCTCCTCCTCCTCCTCCTCCTCATCTCCTTCCTCACTCTCGCGTCTCTCCTGGTATTCTACATCTTCTTCTCTGTCTTTAACTCCCCACAGAGCAGGATCTTAGAGGGGAAAAGGTCTAGGATGAGAAAATGACCCCAACTCTATGTTGTGCTCTACTACAGTACGCTAGGTATAACTGGTCCCAGATCTGTTGTGCTCTACTACAGTACGCTAGGTATAACTGGTCCCAGATCTGTTGTGCTCTACTACAGTACGCTAGGTATAACTGATCCCAGATCTGTTGTGCTCTACTACAGTACGCTAGGTATAACTGGTCCCAGATCTGTTGTGCTCTACTACAGTACGCTAGGTATAACTGGTCCCAGATCTGTTGTGCTCTACTACAGTACGCTAGGTATAACTGGTCCCAGATCTGTTGTGCTCTACTACAGTACGCTAGGTATAACTGGTCCCAGATCTGTTGTGCTCTACTACAGTACGCTAGGTATAACTGGTCCCAGATCTGTTGTGCTCTTGCCAACTCCATTGGCATGGCGATGAGAGACAAGAGAGTTGGCATGATAGCACAAACAGACATGGTGTGTGGTGTGTGTGTGTGTGTGTGTGTGTGTGTGTGTGTGTGTGTGTGTGTGTGTGTGTGTGTGTGTGTGTGTGTGTGTGTGTGTGTGTGTGTGTGTGTGTGTGTGTGTGTGTTTCAGCCGACCGTGGTTATCATTATTCAGGTCCCATATGGTCAGGCACTCAAAGCAGCTCCTATCTCTTCTGGCTTGGTTTTCATTGGCTTGCTGGGAGGTAAACAAACATGTTTACAGATAAACAAACATAGTAAACAAACAAGGAGAGTAAACAATGAAACGGCCAATACGTCTTTCTTCCACATCGTAGGAGGCTAATCAGGCTAGTCCTTAAGAGTCTATTGACGTACCCGTGTGTCAATCTAATTAACATAATACACAAATCCCCATCAAAAAATCTTCTGTTTAAACTAGAGTTATATTTATTTTTTGCGTGGGCTGCGTCTCAATCCACTACATCTGCCCATGTCTCCCTTCCACATCTGTGGTGGAAAGTGGCAGAGCTAGAGCGCTGTTTTCAGATCAGGAGACATCCCGGAAAATCGGGCTTCTCATGAAATCGTCCTGACCGTTTGTGACCCCCACCCCCTTATGGAAAGGGGAGACTCTCACGAATAAAAATGGTGTTCTCCGTTTTTCTCTGTGACCCCCACAAATGTCACGGGACTCATCTGAAGGTAACCCGGTACCAGTTTAAAAAATGAATGGAATTATGGAGATTTGTGCCAACAAAATAAGGGGTTAAATGTATCCCAAAACAGGTATTTTTTTCTTAGCTGTCTTATATCTACTAGATACAGGACATACACTTCAAAACCTTATTCCTTATGATTAACTTTTTGACTCTGTGTTTTGCCATTTATAAATTGTGTTACTCTCAATACGTTTTTATGGGCTATAGTAGCGAAGCCCCCCCCCCCCCCCCCCCCTAAACGATCCATGGTATGACCATTTAAAAACACTTCACATATGTAAGCTTAGACATTCAGGAGCTAGTCATATCAGAGCGAAATGCATTGAGTACCATTTAACTATAAATCTGAAAACTTTAGGCAGCAGCCTCTACAAATAATAGTTTTTAACTGTCAGAATATAGGTATTGAGCTTTACTGGGGGGTGTAGATAATAGTTTAGCCTACTCTGTACTCACCTGCATTGTCCCTCAAAGATGTTCAGATCATATGCATGGAAATATGAATATTCTGTCACATAGAAGCACAGAAACAAGTTTACTTTCAAATCAAAACACAAAGACAGTGATGTCATTATAGAGTTGAGTTAGAACTGGAAAACATTTAGAACTCATTCTAATAGGTCCTTATCAATAAGACGTCACAATAAGGTAGAGAGCGTTCGATTTGCCTGCATGGGGGGGGGGGGGGGGGCAAGGAGAGCAGCAGCCCCGCTAAAACCATTGAAAACTGAGTGCCGTTTTTTCAAGGGATCGATTCAATAAATGTTAACTATTTGGTTGTAATATCATCACCTCTATGGTTTTAGCATCAGAGTGAAACACTCAAGTTGTCCTCGGTTGAACTGAAATACCACAAAGCTGAAATACCACACACTAACCAGGTTTCCATCCAAGCTTTGTACACTGTATTCCCAAACAGTTGTACTAGCTCATAAGTAATAAGGTCATAACAGTCAAATGTCGTTATGCAGTTGACCAAACTATAAAGTTTTGAGCTCTGTTGAGATTTATGCCACTTTAATTGAAGAGGGCTCAATATTTTATAGGTAATTTGTGTGGAACGCTCAAAAAGTTTAGGTAGTGTCATGACGTTATCGACGTCATGACGTTCTGGTGGGTGGGTCATCTCTCCCTCAGGAAAGCTGAGTCAGCCATCTTGAATTTAGCCGAGATGCGGGGATGTTTGGGCCGCCGGTGTGGATGTGGAACACAGTTTAATTTGTTTTAATTTGTTTGCAATGCGCACTTTTATGCTGCCCGCTTGAAACCACCACCACCTCCGTTTTTATCATTAGTCTTATTGCCCTCGTTTTCTTAAGCGCCATCTTATCATCACCTCTGATTTGGTAAGTAACTCTGTTTTTTTTTTTTTTTTCAATTGAATTTCGATAGTCTTAAATGTGGAACTGGGAATACATTTGTACAATGTGCACAGTGAATATTCGTTGTAAATAGTGTAAAAATCCAAGTAATTGTAACTTTAGAAGTTGTTAAATATGTGATAAATACGTTACGTTACTTCATCTTACAACGTTGTAACGTTATCAGCAGGTTTCCTGGATGAACTACATTTCCCATAATGCATGTTTGCCCGGGATATTGACGGTGGAGCAAGGTCCATGAGTTTTTCGCTGTTCGCCGGTAATGCAAGTGCGTACTGTGAGTATCCTTATTTCAATAAGTGGTCTGCCTTACACAGTAAATATTTTACGTTATCGAGCTGTGTGTACGTGTGTGCTAGCGTGAAACGAACAATGCTAAACAACATAATGTGAGTGTGTTATCATGATGCTAACCAGGCCTGTGTTTGTATTTCTTCCTAGGCTCAAGTGTGTGGTTGTGAGATCATCTCGAAATCCTTTTAACAGTTCAGGTAGGATGTATTATGAAATAGTGTTACTAATGTAATACATTCCTAAAACCAAGTATAGAGTGTATTTGTTATAATTCATTGGTATTAGATTTAAAAGGTGATCGAATAGCTCCTGATTTGTAATGTCATTAATGCATTTCTTTTGAAGCAATGTTTTAAATTTTTTTTACAAGTGAATAGGTTGGTTTACTTTTAAGTTTAAATTTCCCACGTATCTCGTTAAAGTTTTGACCAATGAGCTAACTTGTTAAGTTGTGGCCAATGGGAGAGTGGACTGGTTGCCGGGAAAGAAAAGGGAGGGAAAAGTTGAAAGAAGGGAGAGGAGAGACGTTAGTGGGGTTGGTGAAGGAAAAACGACCAAAGGAAACGATAAAGAGAGAACAAAACCATACCTACAGAGTTTTTTTTTAAGGTAAATCCTGATTTTATTTCTATAAGAGAGTGTTTATTATTTAGTTAAGAAAGACCAATTGGAGACTGAAGCTGCCGTCGCATTGTGGAGACATTCGACATCCTAGAGGTTAGCCTAGCATCGTGCAAGACTTGGAGAGAATTGCTTGTGACGATCAGTTCGGGTTTCCAACGGATGTCTGTTTCTGCTACGGAGTACTGGCTGCATTGATAGCTGTGTTCGCGGTGGATCTTGTGAGGACACCTGCACGGAACTACTATATTTTGCTGAGGCATTATCTACAAGTAGTGAGTAACTACAAATGTGGGGTGGACTTCGGGACTTTATGTATGTCGTCATTTTTTTTTTATGAGCTCCAACGCGCGCCCAGGGTTTAAGCAAGCTTGCAAATAATTTGGACATGGGGTTGTGGAAAAATCATTGGGGTTTATAATTTGTATTTCTTTTGATGTGATACATTGAACATTTGATTAATATAGATCTTGAACCTTATGTCTGTTGTATTGGTGGAGTCATTTACTGTTTCAGTTTCATTTAATGCATGGGAAAGCATATCCTTATAACAATAACCAAGTCTATAATCATTCTATCTGAAGTTAATACCCTATTTGTCATTCACCCTAGCAAGTTTACAATAGGGATTCTTATTGGAGATGTCCTTCTCACCTAATATCCCATGCTGTTCAGATATTCTAAATAAGGTAATATCGTGAGAGTCAAATTCGAGCCTGGTGAGAGGGTTACACTAATAATTGGTTTTATTTTATGTGTTTCCACAGTCATTCTTTTGCTATTTCTCTAAATGTTTTTATCTCAACTGTGGGGTCAAACAGTTGATCACTTGAACCCTTTATTAATACTTTGTTAAATACAAAGAACAACAACAGAAATAGCAGATCTATAAGCACACAACTTTGATGCTTTGCTTGTTAATAACTAACTTGCTTATCTTTTAACATTTTCATTTTTACTATAATTAGTGTACAATGAATGTTTTTGATATTTGTGTAATTATTATTGTAATGGATATTTTTTGTCCATGTAGGAACAACGTGATGTAAATATGAGACGGGCCCTCGTCCTTCGTGCACTTCCTGTGTACCTGCGTGAAGATGCCTCCAAGTTTTTCAGGACCTGTAATGTAAGTGTACTGGCCTCACTATCAATCCCTTTGCTTAGCTATTCAGTCAGCTTAAACATGACATCACTCAAAGAACTATAGGAGAACCAGAGGGGCATTCCAGAAAGCAGGTTATGTGAAAACCATCAGTATAGCCAATTGTATTTTTTCCAACAACGTAATTTCAAAGTCCGTGTTTCTAGTTTGTCGCCGCATTGAGTATGAGATAAAATGTTTTTATATTTCATTTTCAGCCGATTTAAAATAAAACAAAATAGCCTAAAATAAAACATTGAACAACATTCAACCACTTCCTTAAAGGCTAATATAAAATAAAGTGATGTTAAATTCAAAATGAAAAGACGACTGCATCTGAAACTCTGTCAGTGATTTATATAACAGCCGCAGCCAGAAAATGTCTGCTTCCTGTTTTTCTCCCGTTGCCATGGTGAATAACCGTATCGGAGCTCCATTGATGATGGCTTTTTACTAGTCGTCAGGCACAAGCTCAACTCCGAGTTAACGTACTCTGAGTCAACTTACCTAACTCAGATCAGCTGTTCTGTAACTGAAAACTCAGTTTCACTTCACAGGGTAAGTCAACTCTGAGTTCAGGGTTAGGCTCAGTTTGTTGAACCTCCTTTCTGGAATAGCCCCCAGAACCTGTTTATGAAGTTTCCTTGAGTTGTTATTCTGCAAACTGACATGTAGAAATTACATAAATGAAAAGGTAAGTATAAAGAATTCCACTAAACAAAAAGTATGCTTACAGGTAGGTGTGAAACTAACATAAAATAATAAGCATGTGTAAGAAAATAGTTTAAACATGTAGCTTAGCTGCAGTCTAAGTGCAAAGTGACCGTAATGTCTAGACATCATTAGCATGATTTGTATCCTTGAGGGGCTGAACTCATTTTTGTATTATTTGTGTTTTATAGTCAGCAGATGGTCCAGACCTCACTGACACTCCGGTGGCTCTCCTGACAGTTGTCACTGATGATACTACTGATGCGGCCCTCTTCAGCCCTGAGAGCATCTGTATTGTCGTGGAAGATGAAATACTTGTGAGTGGTCCCACAAACCTGGCTGACTCATTTATCCTGCTCTTTGGGTATGTCTATGCACTAGACCTACAGTACCCAAAGAATCTCGAGCTTACATTTCACATTTATCCAAAAAGTTGTGATGTGTCTTGAGGACAACAAACCACTGAAAGGGCGTCTACTGACACTGAAGAATGATTTGTTCAATGAGTGAATCACTCAGAATGGACTATTTGTTGAGCTGAGTATTGAGGATGTTTTTTTTGTTTTTTTCCCCTCTTTACAAAATGTAATAATTTGCCTCTTCTACCTCATGTTTAATATGTTACACTGTTTGCCTCTACTACCTCAGATTTAATACATTGATTGTTAATAGATAAATATCACAACATTGACGTATTGCCAAGCCCAAGTTTTTTGCACTGTAGTTGTGGGAAACGACTGTTGAATTCATGCACTATACATGTTTAATGTTGTGTGACCTAATGCTTACCTTGATGTTGCCAGTTGAAGTACGGCACAGTAGAAACCAGTACTTTTATTTGAATGTTTTATTTTAAAAAAGTTAGTTGCAGCCTTCAAGGTACAGTAAGTGCCAAAACGTTTTAAATGGCTCCACATTCTAATAGTTTGTTATTGCTGTTGAGGATGGATTATAATTAGAATCTTATTGAATTTTAACATGAAGCCTTTGTGAGTTTTTTATCATAATGTTTTCTGAATAATGTGATATGGAGACCGAAAATACTGAATCTACCCTCTGTAGCAATGACCACTATCAGAATATGGAACTATTAACACTTAATTAATGTACTTTAAAACACATTTTGTTTTTATGGAGTCACTTCCTTTTTTGTTTTTTAATTTATGACAAGCACTTTGTTTTGACTGAGCTCCTTTTGATTCGTGCCTTTTTAAAAGCACATTGTGTTGAATAAAAAAAAAGTTAAATTGTCACTGTGGTGTCACTTTCATGTTTTCTAACATTATTCGCTGATTATAATTGTGTAATGGACCGACATCAGTATTTCAGTTTAGAATTAATTTTGATTGCATGTCCCACATTATGAGTTGAAGAATATTGAACATTTTGAGTGTATTTCACACATTATATGAGTTGAAGAATATTTAATATTTTGAGTGTATTTCCCACATTTATGAGTTGAAGAATATTGAAAGTTTTGAGTGTATTTCCCACATTATATGAGTTGAAAAATATTGAAAATTTTGAGTGTATTTCCCACATTATATGAGTTGAAAAATATTGAAAATTTTAAGTGAATTAATCCATAATTATAAGTTGAGGAATATCAATATTTATAATATAACATTGAGATAATTTAAGGCAACTGTAAATATAATTTTTATTTTATGTAAACTTAAAACATTTAAAAACATCACTAAAATATTTTTGTGTAATCTGTTACAAAATAATTTTTGAGTTATGTGAACTTATTAGGGTTTACAGTGTATGGAAGAAAGAAACAGCAAATTTTGTCGGTAAACTTGACAAATGTCGACAAAACAAAATATGCTAGACAAGGTGAGATCTTTTTGCGCGGGTAAAATCAATTATGTAAGAAATGCTGGTAGAGCAAATATTGATACAGTATAATAACCATTATATCGAACTAAACTCGGAGTCACGCAATGACATGGTGTGTGGTCCTCCCACTACAACTCGGGAAAGCATGCAGTTCATTAGACTACAGATGAAATAAATTATGATGAACGTCACAGGGTGGTGAAAGTGAAAGGTGATGAGCTTGATGCTCGTTTCCAATAACTATAGAGGGTCTTATTCTGGTGACGTGATGATGGATGCGTGGCTGGCGTTTAACAAATAAAGATAATCCCGTTCTTTTGTCCATAATAATCTTATAATTAGAGTTCAATGTGTTTCCATGGCATTTTCAACTCTACGGATAGTTTTGTCACAAAAAAACTGTTGCGTTAAATAGCAAATGTGCCTACTCTGGTCTCCGGCACTTGCGCTGTAGCCAACAGCTCTCAGATACAGTGCAGGTAGGCTGTGTGTGTAACCTATTATGGAAAACAGCGAGAATAATTTCATTTGTCAAACGGCAGTCAAGTATCATGTCACCAGAATAAGACTTTCGATATTTTTGCGAAAACGTTTTTTTTTTATGGAGCGTCAAGATCACCGGGCACTTTCACCACAATGTGAAGTTCATCATCATTTATTTCATCTGTAGCCTAATAAACGGCATGGTTTCCCGGGGAGGACACACCACATCATGTCATCGCGTGACTCCAAATTTACTTCGATGTGATGGTATTTTTTTTGTGTCTGTAAAATTAATTATGCGAGAAATGTCCGTTGAAACGCATTTGCGTTCAAATATTAATATACTAACCATTATATCGAACTAAACTCGGGAGTCACGCAATGACATGGTGTGTGGTCCTCCCACTAAAACTCGGGAAAGCATGTAGTTCATTAGACTACAGATGAAATAAATTATGATGAACGTCACAGGGTGGTGAAAGTGAAAGGTGATGAGCTTGACGCTCCTTTCCAATAACTATAGAGGGTCTTATTCTGGTGACATGATGATCGATGTTTGGCTGGCGTTTAACAAATAAAAATATCGTTCTTTGGTCCATAATAATCTCATCATGTAGACCAGGGGGTAGGAAACCCTGTTCCTGGAGGAAGGCAGGTACTGCAGGATTTTGTTCCAACTAGGCACCACGCCGGACCAACTGAGCTGATTGATCAGTTCAGCGATTGACTAAATTCAACACACCTGGTCTTCCAGTTCGGTTAAATCAAAAGCATGCCTACCCCTGATGGAAACTATAACCGTACTGTATCTGCGAGCTGTTGGCTAGAGCGCACGTGCCAATACCGGAGTGGGCACATTCGCTATAGCTATGCAAAACATTTTTTTTAACAAAACCATCAGTACAGTTGGAAAATGCGATGGAAACCCATTTCACTTGTATTTTTTATTCGGTCAATTATTTGTTTATATGTACGACGTCATCACGCACAGCCTTTTCACACAAGACAATTTGATGGAAACACATCTCTGGTGGGGATAATACCCATATTTTATTTATGCGGATTTTTAGAATATTTGCGTGAAAATCTGTTGCCAATCGGATGGAATCCTAGCTACACACACACACACACACACACACACACACACACACACACACACACACACACACACACACACACACACACACACACACACACACACACTGGAATCTGCCTAAGATTCTGGAATCTCCATAAGACACCACTTTACAGGGTGATATTGGGGTCAAATAAGGTTTGCGTTCCAAATAACACCCTATTACCTAAGGGCTCTGGTCATAAGTAGTGCACTATATAGGGAATAGGGTACCATTTGGGATACAACCCTTCATGTGTTATTCATGAGATTCAACATATCCCCTCCCTCCATCCTCCCTTCCTTCCATTTAAGTTCTAAAGAGCCTTTCCAGAAAATGACCACAAAAACCACCACCAACAACAACAACATGAACCCAAAAGCACTTAGTTGAAGCACGATCCCTCTCTGTTTTCACAAATGTGTCAAATCTAATCATCACACGCTCGCACACACACACACAAACACAAATCAAATCATATTTTTGAGCCTCTTTCTATTTTTTTTAGAGGGTAAATCAGCTTTAATATTGCAGACAGATTGTGGCTTCCATCAATGTAATTGTCTGCATAATTTTCCAATCCCCCATATATATTATGTTCTTGTAAATATATATACACTACATGACCAAAAGTATGTGCTGGTCGAACATCTCATTCCAAAATCATGGGCATTAATATGAAGTTGGTCCCCCCCCTTTGCTGCTATAACAGCCTCCACTCTTCTGGGAAGGCTTTCCACTAGATGTTGGAACATTGCTGCAGGGGACTTGCTTCCAATCAGCCACAAGAGCATTAGTGAGGTCGGGCACTGATGTTGGGCGATTAGGCCTGGCTTACAGTCGGTGTTCCAATTCATCCCAAAGGTGTTTGATGGGGTTGAGGTCAGGGCTCTGTGCAGACCGGTCAAGTTCTTCCACACCGATCTTGACAAACAATTTCTGTATGGACCACGCTTTGTGCATGCAGGCATTGTCAGGCTGAAACAAAGTTGGAAGCACAGAATCATCTAGAATGTCACTGTATGCTGTAGCGTTAAGATTTTCCTTCACTGGAACTAAGGGGCCTAGCCCGAACCATGAAAAACAGCCCCAGACCAATATTCCTCCTCCACCAAACTTTACAGTTGGCACTATGCATTGGGGCAGGTAGCGTTCTCCTGGGATCCGCCAAACCCAGATTCGTCCGTCGGACTGCCAGATGGTGAAGTGTGATTCATCACTCCAGAGAACGTGTTTCCACTGCTCCAGAGTTCAATGGCGGCGAGCTTTACACCACTCCAGCCGACGCTTGGCATTGAGCATGGTGATCTTAGGCTTGTGTGCGGCTGCTCGGTCATGGAAACCCAATTCATGACGCTCCCGACGAACAGTTATTGTGCTGACATTGCTTCCAGAGGCAGTTTGGAACTCGGTAGTGAGTGTTGCAACCGAGGACAGATTATTTTTATGCGCTACGCGCTTCAGCACTCGGCGGTCCCGTTCTGTGAGTTTGTGTGGCTACTAGATGTTTCCACTTCACAATAATAGCACTTACAGTTGACCCGGCCAGCTCTAGCAGCATTTTACGAACTGACTTGTTGGAAAGGTGGCATCCTATGACGGTGCCACGTTGAAAGTCACTGAGCTCTTCAGTAAGGGCCATTCTACTGCCAATGTTTGTCTATGGAGATTGCATGGATGTGTGCTCGATTTTATACACCTGTCAGCAACGGGTGTGGCTGAAATAGCCGAATCCACTAATTTGAAGGGGTGTCCACATACTTTTGTATAGATAGTGTATGTTATGTCGGGAAAAAAGTCAGTTATACATTCTTCTGTCTTGGTTAAAAACAAGTTGTTATCCAATAGGCTTTGATAACATTTCCAATATCCTTGCCCTCGTGGAAATACTGTAAGAGTAATGTATATGCCAATTATTTGATGGTCCGACTGCATTCTGTCCCCTGTCAACACTTTTTAAACTTTTGGTGCCAGCGAGAATGACTTAAGAAAGTATTGAAGACGACTGGGTTGATTGAGCCTCCGTCATTTATATCTCACTAGATCAGGGTATCCAAGCCTCCATATCTCCACTACTTCCAATATATCCATAATATTTGTGATTTCCTTTAAGTGCATGAGTGTGATAGTTTGTAGTGTAGCTTAGTGGGTAAGAGCGTTGTGCCAGTAACCGAAAGGTCGCTGGTTCTAATCCCCGAGCCGACTAGGTGAAAAATCTGTCGATGTGCCCTTGAGCAAGGCACTTAACCCTAATTGCTTCTGTAAGTCGCTCTGGATAAGAGCGTCTGCTAAATGACTTAAATGTAGTGTGATTTCCTTTACGGCCATTGAGGTATTTAAAACCGTATTATAATCTCCCACCATAATAACAGAGTCGTGTATCGCTTGTAGGCTTGGTCAATTATTATATATATATATTCAAAGAAGCGTGGATCATCATTATTTGGACCATATATATATCAGGGCTGTCCAACCCTCTTCCTGGAGATCTACTGTCCTGTGGGTTTTCAGTCCAACCCTAATTTAACACACCTGATTCTACTTATTAGCTGCTCAACAAGACCTTAACTAGCTGAATCAGATATGCTAAGTTAGGGTTGGACTGAAAACCCACAGGACAGTAGATCTCCAGGGAGAGGGTTGGACTGAAAACCTACAGGACGGTAGATCACCAGGAAGAGGGTTGGACTGAAAACCTACAGGACAGTAGATCTCCAGGAAGAGAGTTGGAGTGAAAACCTACAGGACAGTAGATCTCCAGGAAGAGAGTTGGAGTGAAAACCTACAGGACAGTAGATCTCCAGGAAGAGAGTTGGAGTGAAAACCTACAGGACAGTAGATCTCCAGGAAGAGAGTTGGAGTGAAAACCTACAGGACAGTAGATCTCCAGGAAGAGAGTGGGTGTGAAAACCTACAGGACAGTAGATCTCCAGGAAGAGAGTTGGAGTGAAAACCTTACAGGACAGTAGATCTCCAGGAAGAGAGTTGGAGTGAAAACCTACAGGACAGTAGATCTCCAGGAAGAGAGTTGGAGTGAAAACCTACAGGACAGTAGATCTCCAGGAAGAGAGTTGGAGTGAAAACCTACAGGACAGTAGATCTCCAGGAAGGAGGGTTGGACTGAAAACCCACAGGACAGTAGATCTCCAGGAAGGAGGGTTGGACTGAAAACCCACAGGACAGTAGATCTCCAGGAAGGAGGGTTGGACTGAAAACCTACAGGACAGTAGATCTCCAGGAAGAGGGTTGGACTGAAAACCCACAGGACAGTAGATCTCCAGGAATCTCCAGGAAGAGGGTTGGACTGAAAACCCACAGGACAGTAGATCTCCAGGAAGAGGGTTGGACTGAAAACCCACAGGACAGTAGATCTCCAGGGAGAGAGTTGGAGTGAAAACCTACAGGACAGTAGATCTCCAGGAAGAGAGTTGGAGTGAAAACCTACAGGACAGTAGATCTCCAGGAAGAGAGTTGGAGTGAAAACCTACAGGACAGTAGATCTCCAGGAAGAGGGTTGGACAGCCCTGCTTTAGATTAATGAGCTAAATCTGTTTATGGTCCAACAACATATTTAAAAGGATCCATCTCCCTTTCCAGAAAATTACCAGTTGTTCCAAACATCAAATTTCAAAGTGTTTAAGGTTAAGTTTCGGCATTAACTCCACATTTTTAAGGTTAGGGTTAAGTTTTGTCACGACTTCCTCCGTGGCTGCCTCCTCTCCTTGTTCGGGCAGGCTTCGGCGTTCGTCGTCACCGGCCTTCTAGCCACTGCCGCTCCTCATCTCATCATTCCATTTGTTTTGTCTTGTTTATTACACACACCTGGTTCATATCCCCTCATCAGTACCTGTATAAGTGTTCCCTCTGCCCCCTTGTCTTTGTGTGGGGATAGTGAAGCTCGGTGGAGCTCCTTGTAGTTTGTATTCGCCGGGTTATATTGTCCCCGTGTGCCTTGTTTGTTCAAGTGCGCCTGTTTTGACGCTTCACTGCGCACTCTGTATTCTGGAATAAATCCTGTTATTCTGTGATTTACCCTCCTGCGCCCGACTCCTTCAAATCGCTCATCACAAGTTTAGACATTAAGTCAGAATTGTTAATGTTAGGCATTAACTCTAAATGGTTAAGGTTTGGGATAGGCTTAAAACAAAAATATAAAAAAA
>CM072220.1:9484647-9502147 GCA_036851935.1 Coregonus suidteri
TGGTTTTTCTTCTGTTTTCTCTGTCCTTCTTTCCCTTTCTAAATGATGTTCTGTCTGTTCCCTGGTTTTTCTTCAGTTTTCTCTGTTCTTTCTCTTTTCTCCCTGTCACAGAGACGATGACGTTTCTGTGCTATCTGTTTTAGGTGTACTTGTTCTTTTTAATGATTGATTGAAGGTCCCGTGTGGCTCAGTTGGTAGAGCATGGCGCTTGCAACGCCAGGGTTGTGGGTTCGATTCCCACGTGGGACCAGTACGAAAAGAAAGTGTGAAAATGTATGCACTCACTACTGTAAGAAGCTCTGGATAAGAGTGTCAAGTAAGATATTGATTGTTTTTTCGAAGTCTGTTGATGATGAGGTTACTAGGGTCATATAACACACTAGATCTGCTATGTAGAATATGCTTGAATAGTTTGGCTGTAGATACAGTCGGTGAACGTCACAAATGGAGGAGTGTTACTTCTACTGCTAATTGAATTTCCAATGCTGCATAACATTCAGTTGTCTTCGGAAAACAGCATCCCTTTGGAACAATGCATTTTTTTCCCCTATGGGAAAGCGACATTGGTTTTGCTTGGGAAAACTGCTTGACTTTTACCTTTCCAAAACGTCATTGTTGTTCTCTGGTCCACAGTGACCAAGACCAAAGAGGTGCAGCTGAGTGTGGTGAGATCCCAGAAATCACACAATTCTGGATCAAAGAAGTCGCTGAATTCTCAGAAATCCCAGAATTCCGGATCGAATAAGAAGCTAAAGTCTCAGTTTTGCCTGAGTTCCTGCTTGATGAACTCCTACCTGAAGACGGAAGTCTGGCTCCTCCAGGACCTTACTCTGCTGGACGGGCGGGATCCGGACGTGGTAAGGAACATCATTCTCCGATTTTCCACATTGCATTACATCAGTGTTTACATTTAAGTGTTGACTCTAGGGGCTGTCCTCACTGCATGGTGAACAGTTGTTCCATTGCAACATTTGCTGTGACACAGACACCCTCTGTATAATTCTTCTTCGTCTTCTATTTCTAGTCCCCCTTTGATGACCTCACCTCACCTCTCTTCTTTCCTCCTATAGGACGACCCGTGTTTCCTGATGCACTTCTCCACTGTGCGCTCGGTGACAGCCTTCAGCTGCGGAGCCAAGTACTGCATGGCGCGGGTCCTGGTTGCCCTGAGCGACAAGCACTGCGGGCGACCTTTGACCCTAGTGAACTATGACCTGGCCTACATCAGCCCGTCGACTGTATATTTGAACAGAGGAGACTGCATGGTGCTGATGCAGATATGTTTCTACGCTGTTAACCTGGTGTGTCTGTCCTTGTGCCCTGTACCTCTGGACTGAGAGAGAGAGAGAGAGAGAGAGAGAGAGAGAGAGAGAGAGAGAGAGAGAGAGAGAGAGAGAGAGAGAGACTGTGTGGGTGTGTATGTGAGTGTTTGTGTGTGTGTGTGAATTATAGACTCTATCATGTATCAAGAATGCACCATTTAAAATGGATTGTCTTTCCAGATTTCTAAGTGTCTGTGTTGCGTGTACTTGTAAGGCTTTTGTATTTGTTCTGATTCTGAACTTCTGTTCCCTAAGCATGTGAAATGATTATAGCTAATAATCGGAATAAAATGTAACAACTTGCTGTTTGTCTTCTTATGTTGTCATTCCATCAGTTTTTCATAATTTTTCTCTTCCAAATATCTTCAATAGTTTGTGCAGCAGTAAAACACAATGGGTGGTCCTCTGTAGCTCAGCTGGTAGAGCACGGCGCTTGTAACGCCAAGGTAGTGGGTTCATTCCCGGGACCACCCATACACAAAAAATGTATGCACGCATGACTGTAAATCGCTTTGGATAAAAGCGTCTGCTAAATTATTATATTATTATTAACAAAGTCTGACCTCATGCGGCTATTTTCGATGACCAAATCAAAGACAGTACAGTATAAAGATAGGCAGAAAGTGCTTCTCCAATAGAAATCCCCGATCACACTAGTAGGCGATGTCATGGCGACGTTGGCTAGCTAAAGACGTCATCGGGTCTAATGGTCGTCTCGCTCCAAACTGCGCATGTGCAAGCCGTCGCAAAGGCACTCCTTCGATATAAAGTAAGTTTTTGACGAAAATGAAAACGTATCAGTTTGTCACTTTCACGAGGATGTAGTAACGACATGTTCAACTACTTAAGACATTGGCTCTAATCTAGCCCGTGCCTTTCGATTTCGAGAAGATGAACAACTAATCGTTCACTTCTCTTCTCAAACCCCGGCCTGGTCTTGTTCGGTCTCTTTCGCGATGTTGCGCCTCTGTGTTTAGAAACTCTGTGACCAAATTGCCTGATCTAAAAAAAAAAAATATAAGAAAACACATTGTTCAATATTTACAGCTATTATTAAAATTCTACAACACTTAAAAAAAAATAAAAAAAAAGGTATCAAATAAGTAGGTATGATTGGGTATAAAATGGTTTAAAAAAAAAAGGTTTACAACAACATTTGTGCGATAGGCGCATGCGCAGGAGCAGAGAGCGGCAGCGTGCCTGGCGCCCAAATTCGAAAAGCGTTTCTGTTGTTGACAGCACCACAACACTAGCTCTCCGGGTAGCCTGGTGGTTTTTTGAAACGTTATTACAATATATCGAAAAAAGGATTACATTGGAAATAGTTTTTTTTGGGGGGAAAGGACAACGCAAAGATGCACATCAAATCTATTATCTTAGAAGGGTTCAAGTCCTACGCGCAGAGGACAGAAATCAACGGATTTGATCCGCTCTTCAACGCTATCACGGGACTCAACGGGAGTGGAAAATCCAACATTCTCGACTCGATATGCTTTCTATTGGGGATATCCAACTTGTCTCAGGTAATATGCTAGCTACTTATTCATTAATTCGCAGATAAGTTGCAGTTTTTATCCAGTGAGCTAAATACATTTCCTTGAAGTTAGCTTGTTGAGTTAGCTAGCTAGCTAACGTTAACTTGATACCTGCCGTGCCCACGTTCAATGAGGGTTACAGTAACGTTAGTAGAGAAGCTAGCTATCTGTACTTCCATCTGATCTTAACTTATCTTTCAGGTGCGAGCGGCCAATCTCCAGGATTTGGTGTACAAGAACGGTCAGGCCGGTATCACCAAAGCCACGGTGTCCATAACATTCGACAACTCCAACAAGAGCCAGAGTCCGCTTGGGTTCGAGACCCACGACGAAATCACGGTCACTAGACAGGTACGTTGTTCTCCCCCCCTAGCCTCTATCCCTGTTTGTGGAAAGAGTCATGTTCCTGAGTAAAAACGTGTGCCCTGCACCAGCTGGTCCAAGCCAGGGGATACTACTAGCTAACTACAACTTCTGTCGAGTGGTCTGATTGAACCTCTTATGTGGTAGCTACTGCGTTAGGTTAGGTCTGGTTTGGAAAATAATCGTTGGTTCAAGTCCCAGCTCTGACTGTTCCCCTTCCCAAATCACTACACTAACTGTCCACTGACTTGATTTCTCAGATGTATCCTGTATTGTCACTAGCCACTCAAACTAGTAATGCTTTTCACTATGATGACGTCTCATGCTGTCTCCTGTTTTTTTTTTTTCTCACCTTAATCACTACACTGGTGTTGACTGCTTATTACAGGATGATGATCCATTCAAACGGGTGCCTTTACTATAATAATGTATCTTACTTTGCCGTAGCCTCTTGTTCTACTCACAGGTGGTGAGTAGCTATTATTAGCCGATAGCCATTCAAACCGATGCCATTTACTGTAGAGGATGCTCTTAAAGTGTTACTATGGTGATTTACTGTGATGGAGTGGAGTGTCACTTTGCCGTATCCTCCAATCCCAGGTGGTGATAGGTGGTAGGAACAAGTACCTGATCAACGGGGTGAATGCCAACAACACCAGGGTGCAGGATCTGTTCTGCTCTGTAGGACTCAACGTCAACAACCCCCACTTCCTCATCATGCAGGTAGGCGTTTGAACACCGGAAGTACCTGAGTTGTTGTGTTCATTAGCCGCACACCGTAGCAAATCGTTTTTTGCGACGAACAAGAGTTTCTATTGGACAAATTCGGGTTCCGTTTGGTTTCTAGAGAATACGCCCCTGAATGTTGTTCCACTTGTTGATAAGGAGCTTCTGCTTATAGGTCTAAGAGGAATCGAACTGTGGTGCCACAAGTTTTATAAATGACTTGAATATTTATTTTATATATTTATATATTTCTCTTTACAATATTTCAGGGGAGAATCACAAAGGTTCTGAACATGAAACCGCCTGAGGTAAGTCTACACACACACACACACACACTGTTGAATCATGAAATCACGTCACCCCGCTCCTCCGCACACTCCACTGGCTTCCAGTTGAAGCTCGCATCTGTTACAAGACCATGGTGCTTGCCTATGGAGCTGTGAGGGGGAACGGCACCTCCGTACCTTCAGGCTCTGATCAGTCCCTACACCCAAACGAGGGCAGTTCATCCACCTCTGGCCTGCTGGCTCCCCTACCCCTGCGGAAGCACAGTTCTCCTGCTCAGCCCAGTCAAACTATTCGCTGCTGCTCTGGCACCCCAATGGTGGAACAAGCTCCCTCACGGCCAGGACACGGAGTCACTCACCACCTTCCGGAGACATTTGAAACCCCACCTCTTTAAGGAATACCTGGGATAGGATAAAGGAATCCTTCTACCCCCCCAAAAAAAAAAAAAAACACATTGTAAAGTGGTTATCCCACTGGCTATAAGGTGAATGCACCAATTTGTAAGTCGCTCTGGATAAGTCGTCTGCTAAATGACGTAAATGAAGTCTTGAAGCTTCCGTAGAGACGCACTCCACTCCACACACACCTCCTGGAGAAAGACGGACACACAAACATTCCTTTGCCCTCTATATAAATCTCTCTAACCCTCCTCTCTACTCCTCCTCTATAAATCTCCTCTCTTCTCCATAAATCTCCTCTCTACTCCTCCTCTCTCCTCCATAGATCCTAGCCATGATAGAGGAGGCAGCAGGAACCAGGATGTATGAGTGTAAAAAGATTAGCGCCCAGAAAACCATCGAGAAGAAAGAAGCCAAACTCAAAGAGATACAGACGGTACGGTCTGTGATAACTTAGCTCGGTGTTTCCTGGTCCTGGGGACCCAAAGGGGTGCACGGTTTTGTTTTTTTCTCTAGCAAACTAGGTTCAACCAATCACACCTTCAGTTGAATCTAGTGTGTTAGTGCTAGGACACAAAAATATATGCACCTCTTGGGGTCCCCAGGATTGGGAAATGGACATAGCTCTTACTATCAAAAACGGTGCCTTGGATATTGGTCGGATTGGACTAATTTTGTGTTTGGTTGTGTTGTGTTCAGATCCTTAATGAAGAGATCACTCCTACCATGCAGAAGCTGAAGGAGGTAGGAACTCACATTTTAAGATATGTTTTGTAGAATAGGGGATCATCATGTCAGCTCAATACAAGACATTTCTATCTGCTTCGGCGATGTTGAGATCCTTGTCCCCTCATCATGAGTGTGACCCTGGAATAAGCCCCCTCCCCTCCACCAAGTAGACATCCCTTTTTCCTCACTGTCCCTCCATCTATCCCACGTGGCTCAGTTGGTAGAGCATGGCACTTGTAACGCCAGGGTTGTGGGTTCGAATCCCACGGGGGATCAGTACGAATGAAAATGTTTGCACTCATTACTGTAAGTGGCTCTGGATAAGAGCGTCTGCTAAATGACTAAATGTAAATGTATCCCCTACATAACCATCTTCTATTCTCTCTCCCTCCATCTCTCCATCTCTCTCCCTCCCTCCATCTCTTCATCCATCCCTCCCTCCATCTCTTCATCCCTCCCTCTCTCCTCCCTCCCTCCATCTCTTCTCCCTCCCTCTCCCTCCATCTCTCCCTCCATCCTCTGTAGGAGCGGTCTTCCTACCTGGAGTACCAGAAGTTGATGAGAGAGATAGAACACCTGAGTCGTCTGTACGTGGCCTGGTTGTTTGTCTGTGCAGAGGAGTCCAAGGTACACACTCACTCTCTCTCACACACTCACTCTCACACACACTCACACACACACACTCACTCTCACACACACTCTCTCTTCTCACTCTCACACTCACTCTCTCACACACATACTCACACACTCACACTGAAGGTCCTGTGTTGAATATGACCTCATGTTTTATATGGTGTCTTCTCTTGTCATGTTGCTCTGCTGTCTTCTCTTGTCATGTTGCTCTGCTGTCTTCTCTTGTCATGTTGCTCTGCTGTCTTCTCTTGTCACGTTGCTCTCTGCTGTCTTCTCTCTCTTGTCACGTTTGCTCTGCTGTCTCTCTGTCAAGGTTGCTCTGCTGTCTTCTCTTGTCTTGCTCTGCTGTCTTCTCTTGTCATGTTGCTTCTTCTCTTGTCGTGTGTGCTCTGCTGTCTTCTCATGTGTTGCTCTGCTCTGTCTTCTCTTGTCATGTTGCTCTGGTGTCTTCTCTTGTCTGTCTTCGTTGTTGCTCTGCTGTCTTCTCTTGTCGTGTTGCTCTGCTGCTCTTCTCTTGTCGTGTTGCTCTGCTGTCTCTTGTCTGCTGTCTTGTGTCGTGTTGCTCTCTCTTGTCACGTTGCTCTGCTGTCTTCTCTTGTCGTGTTGCTCTGCTGTCTTCTCTTGTCATGTTGCTCTGCTGTCTTCTCTTGTCATGTTGCTCTGCTGTCTTCTCTTGTCGTGTTGCTCTGCTGTCTTCTCTCTTGTCACGTTGCTCTGCTGTCTTCTCTTGTCATGTTGCTCTGCTGTCTTCTCTTGTCATGTTGCTCTGCTGTCTTCTCTTGTCATGTTGCTCTGCTGTCTTCTCTTGTCATGTTGCTCTGCTGTCTTCTCTTGTCATGTTGCTCTGCTGTCTTCTCTTGTCATGTTGCTCTGCTGTCTTGTCTTGTCATGTTGCTCTGGTGTCTTCTCTTGTCATGTTGCTCTGGGGTCTGGTCTTGTCATGTTGCTCTGGGGTCTTGTCATGTTGCTCTGGTGTCTGTCTGTCTTGTCATGTTGCTCTGCTGTCTTCTCTTGTCATGTTGCTCTGGGGTCTTCTCTTGTCATGTTCTGCTGTCTTCTTGTCATGTTGCTCTGGGGTCTCCTTGTATGCCCAGCAATGTCCGTTGGGGATGAATAACAAAGTGAATTGAATGTAATTAAATAGAATGGAATGTGATTGAATTCACTGTAATTGGATTTGCAGGTGAAGTTTAATGGAATTGTTGTTAATAAAGTTTTCTTGATTTAAATCGCAGGTGAAGTCAGCGGAGGACCTGAAGGTAATGCAGGACTCCATCACTCAGCTGCAGGCCAACATGGCGGACAACGAACACAAGGTCCAGGAGCTCTCCGCTCAGATACAGGAACTGCAGAAGAAGAGGGACCAAGTAATGACATGCTATATTCAATTCAATACAACTTTATTAATCCACTCTGGCAGCGTTGGAGCAGAAACATGTTGCAGATAACATAGCACATTGATGGGCACCACTTCTCTAATGTGAATGAAGAGTAATGGCAGTTCTATGTGATACATTTCTATCTGCAACTGTTCAATCTCATTGGATGGACTATAATATTTCTAACATTTAGCTTAGAGGTTATTACATATGACTATGTTCTGTGTGCCCTGCCGTCTGTGTGCCCTGCCGTCTGTGTGCCCTGCCGTCTGTGTGCCCTGCCGTCTGTGTGCCCTGCCGTCTGTGTGCCCTGCCGTCTGTGTGCCCTGCCGTCTGTGCCCTGACGTCTGTGTGTGCCCTCCTGTGTGCCCTGAGTCTGTTGGTGGTGTCTCTCCTGTGCCTGAAGGGTTTAGAGGAGACTCTGTCTGAGGTCCAGAGGGTTGATGCTAAAGCCCAGAGTGCCGTGGACATGAAGAAACAGAACCTGAAAGACGAAACCAAGAAGAGGAAGGAACTGGTGAAGACCATGGAGGAGGTGAGAGGAGGAGGATAAAGAGAGAGGGTGTAGGGGTGGAGAGAGGGTGTATGGGGTGGAGAGAGAGGGTGTATGGGGTGGAGAGAGGGTGTATGGGGTGGTGAGAGGGTGTAGTGGTGGAGAGAGGGTGTAGGGGTGGTGAGAGGGTGTATGGGGTGGTGAGAGGGTGTGGGGGTGGAGAGAGGGTGTATGGGGTGGAGAGAGGGTGTAGGGTGGAGAGAGGGTGTATGGGGTGGAGAGAGGGTGTATGGGGTGGTGAGAGGGTGTATGGGGTGGAGAGAGGGTGTAGGGGTGGTGAGAGGGTGTAGGGGTGGTGAGAGGGTGTAGGGGTGGTGAGAGGGTGTATGGGGGTGGAGAGAGGGTGTAGGGGTGGAGAGAGGGTGGAGAGAGGGTGTAGGGGTGGTGAGAGGGTGTAGGGGTGGTGAGAGGGTGTAGGGGTGGTGAGAGGGTGTAGGGGTGGAGAGAGGGTGTAGGGGTGGTGAGAGGGTGTGCCCTAGGGGTGGAGAGAGTGGAGGAGAGGGTGTGGAGAGGGTGGAGAGAGGGAGTAGGGGTGGTAGGGAGAGGGTGTAGGGGGGGAGAGAGGGTGTATGGGGTGGAGAGAGGGTGTAGGGGTGGTGAGAGGGTGTAGGGGTGGAGAGAGGGTGGAGAGAGGGTGGAGAGAGGTGTAGGGGTGGAGAGAGGGTGTAGGGGTGGTGAGAGGGTGTATGGGTGGAGAGAGGGAGAGATGGAGAAAAGCTGACAGTCTGAAATATGGGGTCTTGTACAACTTGTCCCCTACTATCTCTCAATTCAGAATGTAAAGGGCTTTATTGGCAGGGAAACATATGTTTACATGGCCAAAATAAGTGAAATAGATAATCTCTCGGTCTCTCTCGCTCTCTGTCTGTCTCTGTTTCCCCCCCAGGATAAGAAGATGCTAGTGGTTAAGGAAGGAGAGGTATCTAAGGCATCAGAGAAGCTGTCTGCCCTACAGGAGGAAGGTCAGAAGGATAGCGCCGCCCTAGAGGCCGCACAGTGTCACTTCAAGGCTGTGTCCGCAGGGCTGTCCACCAATGAGGACGGAGAAGAGGCCACGCTCGCTGGACAGATGATGACCTGCAAGAACGACATGAGTAAAGCTGACACTGAGGCAAAACAGGTGAGCGTCGCGAGAGTCGATTGATTGATTTGTAACAAAACATATTTGAAACAGAGAATTGATTGATTTGTAAGAACGATCTGAGTAAGGAGGCCCAACAGGTGACCTCTGACAGGAGAGCTGACTACCTGAAAGGTGAAACTGAATGAGGAGGAGTACCTCAATAGAATTGTTTTCCTGCTGAAACTAAGATGATATGGGAAAACTGAAGTGACCAAGGTTGGAGGAGGAGAGATGATTTGAAACAGCCCAGGCTGATTGATGGCCAAGCTGATAGGAGTGAAGAAGATGGACTCTGGTTACCAGATTGAGGTTTGTAACACAGTCAATAGAACAGGGAGAAACTAGAGGCTGTATATGGGGAAACTACAGTAATAAGGAGAGGAGGAGGAGGGAGAAACTAGAGGCTGATATGGGGAAACTACAGTACCAAGGTAGAGGAGGAGGAGGAGGGAGAAACAAGAGGCTGATATGGGGAAACTACAGTACCAAGGTAGAGGAGGAGGAGGGAGAAACTAGAGGCTGATATGGGGAAACTACAGTACAAAGTAGAGGAGGAGGAGAGGAGAAACTAGAGGCTGATATGGGGAAACTACAGTACCAAGGTAGAGGAGGAAAGGAGAAAGAATGAGGAGGGGGCCTCAACTACAAATGAAAGTACCAAGCTGGAGGAGGAGGGGAAACTAGAGGCTGATATGGGGAAACTACAGTGGAGGGAGAAACTAGAGGCTGATATGGGGAAACTACAGTACCAAGGTAGAGGAGGAGGGAGAAACTAGAGGCTGATATGGGGAAACTACAGTACTTAGAGGAGGAGGGAGAACTAGAGGCTGATATGGGGAAACTACAGTACAAGAAGAGGGAGGGAGAAACTAGAGGCTGATATGGGGAAACTACAGTACCAAGGTAGAGAGGAGGAGGAGGGAGAAACTAGAGGCTGATATGGGGAAACTACAGTACCAAGGTAGAGGAGGGAGAAACTAGAGGCTGATATGGGGAAACTACAGTACCAAGGTAGGTAGGAGGAGGAGGAGGGAGGAGGAGAAACTGATATGGGGAAACTACAGTACCAAGGTAGAGGAGGAGGAGGAGGGAGAAACTAGAGGCTGATATGGGGAAACTACAGTACCAAGGTAGAGGAGGAGGAGGGAGAAACTAGAGGCTGATATGGGGAAACTACAGTACCAAGGTAGAGGAGGAGGAGGAGGGAGAAACTAGAGGCTGATATGGGGAAACTACAGTACCAAGGTAGAGGAGGAGGAGAGGGAGAGAAACTAGAGGCTGATATGGGGAAACTACAGTACCAAGGTAGAGGAGGAGGAGGGAGGGGGAAACTAGAGGCTGATATGGGGAAACTACAGTACCAAGGTAGAGGAGGAGGAGGGGAGAAACTAGAGGCTGATATGGGGAAACTACAGTACCAAGGTAGAGAGGAGGAGGAGGGAGAGAAACTAGAGGCTGATATGGGGAAACTACAGTACCAAGGTAGAGGAGGAGGAGGAGGGAGAAACTAGAGGCTGATATGGGGAAACTACAGTACCAAGGTAGAGGAGGAGGGAGAAACTAGAGGCTGATATGGGGGAAACTACAGTACCAAGTAGAGGAGGAGGAGGGAGAAACTAGAGGCTGATATGGGGAAACTACAGTACCAAGGTAGAGGAGGAGGAGGGGAGAAACTAGAGGCTGATATGGGGAACTACAGTACCAAGGTAGAGGAGGAGGAGGAGGGAGAAACTAGAGGCTGATATGGGGAAACTACAGTACCAAGGTAGAGGAGGAGGGAGGGAGAAACTAGAGGCTGATATGGGGAAACTACAGTACCAAGGTAGAGGAGGAGGAGGGAGAAACTAGAGGCTGATATGGGGAAACTACAGTACCAAGGTAGAGGAGGAGGAGGAGGGGAGAAACTAGAGCTGATATGGGGAAACTACAGTACCAAGGTAGAGGAGGAGGAGGAGGGAGAAACTAGAGGCTGATATGGGGAAACTACAGTACCAAGGTAGAGGAGGAGGAGGAGGAGAAACTAGAGGCTGATATGGGGAAACTACAGTACCAAGGTAGAGGAGGAGGAGGGAGAAACTAGAGGCTGATATGGGGAAACTACAGTACCAAGGTAGGAGGAGGAGGGGGGAGAAACTAGAGGCTGATATGGGGAAACTACAGTACCAAGGTAGAGGAGGAGGAGGAGGGAGAAACTAGAGGCTGATATGGGGAAACTACAGTACCAAGGTAGAGGAGGAGGAGGGAGAAACTAGAGGCTGATATGGGGAAACTACAGTACCAAGTAGAGGAGGAGGAGGGGGAGAAACTAGAGGCTGATATGGGGAAACTACAGTACCAAGGTAGAGGAGGAGGAGGGAGAAACTAGAGGCTGATATGGGGAAACTACAGTACCAAGGTAGAGGAGGAGGAGGGAGAAACTAGAGGCTGATATGGGGAAACTACAGTACCAAGGTAGAGGAGGAGGAGGGAGAAACTAGAGGCTGATATGGGGAAACTACAGTACCAAGGTAGAGGAGGAGGAGGGAGAAACTAGAGGCTGATATGGGGAAACTACAGTACCAAGGTAGAGGAGGAGGAGGAGGGAGAAACTAGAGGCTGATATGGGGAAACTACAGTACCAAGGTAGAGGAGGAGGGAGAAACTAGAGGCTGATATGGGGAAACTACAGTACCAAGGTAGAGGAGGAGGAGGGAGAAACTAGAGGCTGATATGGGGAAACTACAGTACCAGGTAGAGGAGGAGGAGGAGGGAGAAACTAGAGGCTGATATGGGGAAACTACAGTACCAAGGTAGAGGAGGAGGAGGAGGGAGAAACTAGAGGCTGATATGGGGAAACTACAGTACCAAGGTAAGGTAGAGGAGGGGGGGAAACTAGAGGCTGATATGGGGAAACTACAGTACCAAGGTAGAGGAGGAGGAGGAGGGAGAAACTAGAGGCTGATATGGGGAAACTACAGTACCAAGGTAGAGGAGGAGGGGGGAGAAACTAGAGGCTGATATGGGGAAACTACAGTACCAAGGTAGAGGAGGAGGAGGGAGAAACTAGAGGCTGATATGGGGAAACTACAGTACCAAGGTAGAGGAGGAGGGGGGGGAGAAACTAGAGGCTGATATGGGGAAAACTACAGTACCAAGGTAGAGGAGGAGGAGGAGGGAGAAACTAGAGGCTGATATGGGGAAACTACAGTACCAAGGTAGAGGAGGAGGAGGAGGGAGAAACTAGAGGCTGATATGGGGAAACTACAGTACCAAGGTAGAGGAGGAGGAGGAGGGAAACTAGAGGCTGATATGGGGAAACTACAGTACCAAGGTAGAGAGGAGGAGGAGGGAGAAACTAGAGGCTGATATGGGGGGAAACTACAGTACCAAGGTAGAGGAGGAGGAGGGAGAAACTAGAGGCTGATATGGGGAAACTACAGTACCAAGGTAGAGGAGGAGGGAGGGAGAAACTAGAGGCTGATATGGGGAAACTACAGTACCAAGGTAGAGGAGGAGGAGGAGAGAAACTAGAGGCTGATATGGGGAAACTACAGTACCAAGGTAGAGGAGGAGGAGGAGAAACTAGAGGCTGATATGGGGAAACTACAGTACCAAGGTAGTAGAGGAGGAGGGGAGAAACTAGAGGCTGATATGGGGAAACTACAGTACCAAGGTAGAGGAGGAGGGGGAGAAACTAGAGGCTGATATGGGGAAACTACAGTACCAAGGTAGAGGAGGAGGAGGAGGGAGAAACTAGAGGCTGATATGGGGAAACTACAGTACCAAGGTAGAGGAGGAGGAGGAGGGAGAAACTAGAGGCTGATATGGGGAAACTACAGTACCAAGGTAGAGGAGGAGGAGGGAGAAACTAGAGGCTGATATGGGGAAACTACAGTACCAAGTAGAGAGAGGAGGAGGGGGAGAAACTAGAGGCTGATATGGGGAAACTACAGTACCAAGGTAGAGGAGGAGGAGG
This sequence comes from Coregonus suidteri, assembly GCA_036851935.1. Taxonomy (NCBI): domain Eukaryota; kingdom Metazoa; phylum Chordata; class Actinopteri; order Salmoniformes; family Salmonidae; genus Coregonus; species Coregonus suidteri. The sequence continues at coordinate 9,497,652 of CM072220.1, forward strand.
GAGAAACTAGAGGCTGATATGGGGAAACTACAGTACCAAGGTAGAGGAGAGGAGGGAGAAACTAGAGGCTGATATGGGGAAAACTACAGTACCAAGGTAGAGAGGAGGAGGGGAGAAACTAGAGGCTGATATGGGGAAACTACAGTACCAAGGTAGAGGAGGAGGAGGGAGAAACTAGAGGCTGATATGGGGAAACTACAGTACCAAGGTAGAGGAGGAGGGAGGGAGAAACTAGAGGCTGATATGGGGAAAAACTACAGTACCAAGGGTAGAGGAGGAGGAGGGAGAAACTAGAGGCTGATATGGGGAAACTACAGTACCAAGGTAGAGGAGGAGGAGGAGGGAGAAACTAGAGGCTGATATGGGGAAACTACAGTACCAAGGTAGAGGAGGAGGGAGAAACTAGAGGCTGATATGGGGAAACTACAGTACCAAGGTAGAGGAGGAGGAGGGAGAAACTAGAGGCTGATATGGGGAAACTACAGTACCAAGGTAGAGGAGGAGGAGGAGAAACTAGAGGCTGATATGGGGAAACTACAGGACCAAGGTAGAGGAGGAGGGAGAAACTAGAGGCTGATATGGGGAAACTACAGGACCAAGGTAGAGGAGGGAGGAGGAGAAACTAGAGGCTGATATGGGGAAACTACAGGACCAAGGTAGAGGAGGGAGAGGGAGGAGCAATACCCAAACAAGAGATGAAAGAGTAACAGTTTGCTGATTCTTTCACAAAGGAAACTGTCAAGATGGGACCATATCAGATGTTTTGTTGTTTTAATGGGGAGTTGTACCTACCTGGAGTAGAGGAACAATAATTAGGGATTCAAATGTTGAGGCTTGTGTTGATTATAAAATGTTGAGCCTTGTGTTGATGTCTGATGCGTTGTTTATCAGATGGGAAGGAGGAGAGTCTTCTGGACAGGAAGAGACAGCTGAACCGTGAGGTCACCACCCTCAGAAATACCTACGATAGTCCTGGGACCGCTTCAGTAACCTACGGTTCGACTACAAGTACGGAGAAACTAGGGTCTGATATGTGGGAAACTACAATACCAAGGTAGTTAGGTCAGGAGAGGAGCAGACACTCTTATCCAGGGAGACGTACAGTTAGTGCATGCATCTTCAGATAGCTAGGTGGGACAGAGGGCATATCTCAGTTAGTGCATTCATCTTCAGATAGAAACTAGGTGAGGACAACCACATAACTCAGTCAGTGCATTCATCTTCAGATAGCTAGGAGAGGAGGAGACAACCACATATCTGGGGTTAGTGCATTCATCTTCAGATAGGAGGGTGGGGAGAACACAGATCTCAGATATGGGGAAATTCATCTTCAGTATAGCTAGGAGGAGGGGACAACCACATATCTCAGTTAGGGCATTCATCTTAAGACAGCTAGGAGGAGGACAACCACATATCTCAGTTAGGGCATTCATCTTCAGTAGCTAGGTGGGAGGACCACACATCTCAGTTAGAGGCATTCATCTCAGATAGCTAGTGGGGAAACTACATATCTCAGTTAGTGGCATTCATCTTCAGATAGCTAGGGTGAGACAACCACATATCTCAGTTAGGGGATTCATCTTCAGATAGCTAGGTGGGACAACCACATATCTCAGTTAGTGCATTCATCTTCAGATAGCTAGGTGGGGAGAAAACCCCATATCTCAGTTAGGGCATTCATCTTCAGATAGCTAGGTGGGAAACCAACCACATATCTCAGTTAGGGCATTCATCTTCAGATAGCTAGGGGGGACAAACCACACTATCTCAGTTAGTGGCATTCATACAGTACAGAAGGTAGGTGGGACCACCAACATATCTCAGTTAGGGCATTCATCTTCAGATAGCTAGGTGGGAGAAAACACATATCTCTGTTAGGGCATTACATACTTCAGATAGCTAGGTGGGACAACCACATATCTCAGAGGTGCATTCATCTTCAATAGCTAGGTGAGAGACAGAGGATATCTCAGTTAGTGCATTCAGGCTTCAGATATGGGGGTGAGACAAACCACATATCTCAGTTAGTGCATTCATCTTCAGATAGCTAGGGGGACAACCACATATCTCATATAGTGCATTCATCTTCAGATAGCTAGGTAGAGAGGAGGACCACATATCTAGTTAGGGCATTCATCTTCAGTACCAATAGCTAGGTGGGACCACCACATATCTCAGTTAGGGCAACTATCTTCCAAGGATAGCTAGGTGGGACAACCACATATCTCAGTTTAGGGCATTCATCTTCAAATAGCTAGGTGGGACAACTACATACCTCAGTAGAGGCATTCATCTTCAGATAGCTAGGTGGGACCAACCACATATCTCAGTTAGAGGCATTCATCTTCAGATAGCTAGTGGGACAACCCCATATCTCAGTTAGGGCATTCATCTTCAGATAGCTAGGGGGACAAACCACATATCTCAGTTAGGGCATTCATCTTCAGATAGCTAGGTGGGACAACCACATATCTCAGTTAGTGCATTCATCTTCAGGCTGCTAGGTGGGACCACCACATATCTCAGTAGGGCATTCATCTTCAGATAGCTAGAAACTAGACCACATATCTCAGTTAGGGCATTCATCTTCAGATAGCTAGGTGGGACAGAAACACATATCTCAGTATGGGCATTCATCTTCAGATAGCTAGGTGAGACAACCACATATCTCAGGTCAGTAGATAGTGCATTCATCTACAGAAGATAGCTAGGTGGGACCACCACATAGGCTCAGTTAGGCATTCATCTTCAGATAGCTAGTGGGACCACCACATATCTCAGTTAGTGCATTCATCTTCAGATAGCTAGGTGGGACCACCCACAATATCTCAGTAGGGAGTGCATTCATCTTCAGATAGCTAGGTGGGACAGTACCACATATCTCAGTTAGGGCATTCATCTTCAGATAGCTAGGTGGGGAAACCACATATCTCAGTTTAGTGCATTCATCTTCAGATAGCTAGGTGGGACAACCCACATATCTCAGTTAGTGCATTCATCTTCAGATAGCTAGGTGGGGACAACCACATATCTCAGTTAGTGCATTCATCTTCAGATAGCTAGGTGGGACAACATTACATTTTTTACATTTTAGTCATTTAGCAGACGCTCTTAACCAGAGCGACTTACAGGAGCAATTAGGGTTAAGTGCCCTTGCTATGGGCACATTAACGTCATTTAGTGCAGACGCTCTTAGCCAGGAGCGACTCACAAATTAGTGCGTTCACCCTATAGCCAGTGGGATAACCACTTTACAATTAGGGGAGGGGGGGGGGAAGGAGATACTTTAGCCTATCCCAGGTATTCCTTAAAGAGTGTGGGTTTCAAATGTCTCCGGAAGGTGGTGAGTGACTCCGCATGTCCTGGCGTCGTGAGGGATCTTGTTCCACCATAGCTAGGTGCCAGAGCAGCGAAGAACAGTTTTGACTGGGCTAGCGGGAGCTGTGCTTAGGAGCAGAGGAAGGGGAGCCAGCAGGCCAGAGGTGGATGAACGCATGTCCCAAGTTTGAGGTGTAGGGACTGATCAGAGCCTGAAGGTACAGGGGTGCCGTTCCCCTCACTGCTCCAAAGGCAAGCACCATGGTCTTGTAGCGGATGCGAGCTACCATTGGAAGCCAGTGGAAGTGCGGAGGAGGGGGGTGACGTGAGAGAACTTGGGAAGGTTGAACACCAGACGGGAGGAGGCGGCATTCTGGATGAGTTGTAGGGGTTTAATGGGCACAGGCGGGAGGAGCCCACCAACAGCGAGTTGCAGTAGTCCAGACGGGAGATGACAAGTGCCTGGACCAGGACCTGCGCCGCTTTCTGTTGTAAGGCAGGGTCGCACTCTCCGACATGTTGTTAGAGCATGAACCTGCAGGAGCGGGTCACCGCCTTGATGTTGGCGGAGAACGACAGGTGTTGTGGGAGGGTCACGCCTAGGCTCTTCGCACTCTGGAGAGGAGGACACAGCGGAGTTGTCTACCGTGATGGCGAGATCATGGAACGGGCAGTCCTTCCCCGGGAGGAAGAGCAGCTCCGTCTTGCCAGGGTTCAGCTTGAGGTGGGATCCGTCATCCATACTGATATGTCTGCCAGACATGGGAGAGGCGATTCGCCACCTGGTTATCAGAAGGGGGAAAGGAGAAGATTAGTTGTGTATCGTCAGCGTAGCAATGATAGGAAAGGCCATGTGAGGATATGACAGAGCCAAGTGACTTGGTGTATAGGGAGAAAAGGAGAGGGCCCAAAACCGATCCCTGGGGGACACCAGTGGTGAGAGCACGTGGTGCGGAGACAGCTTCCCGCCACGCCACTTGGTAGGAGCGACCGGTCAGGTAGGAAACGCAATCCAGGAGTGAGCCGCGCCGGAGATGCCCATTTCGGAGAGGGTGGAGAGGACTATCTGATGTGATGTTCACAGTATCAAAGGCAGCAGACAGGTCTAGAAGGAGGTGGGGCAACCCACATATCTCAGTTAGTGCATTCATCTTCAGATAGCTAGGTGGGACAACCAC
>CM072220.1:9507147-9514647 GCA_036851935.1 Coregonus suidteri
TCTCCTCTCCTCTTCACCCCTCTCCTCTTCTCTCCTCTCCTCTTCTCTCCTCTCCTCTCCTCTTCTCCTCCTCTCCTCTTCACCCCTCTGCTCTCCTCTTCTCCCTCTCCTCCGCCTCTCCGCTCGTCTCTCCCCCCTCTATGAGTCAGTCTGTCTCTGTGTTGTCCAGTCTTAAGGTTGTGTGTCTCTCTCTCTCTAGGAGTCAGTCTGTCTCTGTGTTGTCCAGTCTTAAGGTTGTGTGTCTCTCTCTCTCTAGGAGTCAGTCTGTCTCTGTGTTGTCCAGTCTTAAGGTTGTGTGTGTCTCTCCCTCTAGGAGTCAGTCTGTCTCTGTGTTGTCCAGTCTTAAGGTTGTGTGTCTCTCTCTCTCTAGGAGTCAGTCTGTCTCTGTGTTGTCCAGTCTTAAGGTTGTGTGTCTCTCTCTCCCTCTAGGAGTCAGTCTGTCTCTGTGTTGTCCAGTCTTAAGGTTGTGTGTGTCTCTCTCCCTCTAGGAGTCAGTCTGTCTCTGTGTTGTCCAGTCTTAAGGTTGTGTGTCTCTCTCTCTCTAGGAGTCAGTCTGTCTCTGTGTTGTCCAGTCTTAAGGTTGTGTCTCTCTCTCTCTCTAGGAGTCAGTCTGTCTCTGTGTTGTCCAGTCTTAAGGTTGTGTGTCTCTCTCTCTCTAGGAGTCAGTCTGTCTCTGTGTTGTCCAGTCTTAAGGTTGTGTCTCTCTCTCTCTCTAGGAGTCAGTCTGTCTCTGTGTTGCCCAGTCTTAAGGTTGTGTGTCTCTCTCTAGGAGTCAGTCTGTCTCAGTGTTGCCCAGTCTTAAGGTGTGTGTGTCTCTCTCTCTAGGAGTCAGTCTGTCTCTGTGTTGTCCAGTCTTAAGGTTGTGTGTCTCTCTCTCTCTAGGAGTCAGTCTGTCTCTGTGTTGTCCAGTCTTAAGGTTGTGTGTCTCTCTCTCTCTAGGAGTCAGTCTGTCTCTGTGTTGTCCAGTCTTAAGGTTGTGTGTCTCTCTCTCTAGGAGTCAGTCTGTGTTGTCCAGTCTTATGGTTGTGTGTCTCTCTCCCTCTAGGAGTCAGTCTGTCTCTGTGTTGTCCAGTCTTAAGGTTGTGTGTCTCTCTCTCTCTCTAGGAGTCAGTCTGTCTCTGTGTTGCCCAGTCTTAAGGTGTGTGTCTCTCTCTCTCTAGGAGTCAGTCTGTCTCTGTGTTGTCCAGTCTTAAGGCTGGTGTCTCTCTCTCTCTAGGAGTCAGTCTGTCTCTGTGTTGTCCAGTCTTAAGTTTGTGTCTCTCTCTCTCTAGGAGTCAGTCTGTCTCTGTGTTGTCCAGTCTTAATGGTTGTGTCTCTCTCTCTCTAGGAGTCAGTCTGTCTCTGTGTTGTCCAGTCTTATGGTTGTGTCTCTCTCTCTAGGAGTCAGTCTGTCTCTGTGTTGTCCAGTCTTAAGGTTGTGTGTCTCTCCCTCTAGGAGTCAGTCTGTCTCTGTGTTGTCCAGTCTTAAGGGTTGTGTGTCTCTCTCTCTCTAGGAGTCAGTCTGTCTCTGTGTTGTCCAGTCTTAAGGTTGTGTGTCTCTCTCTCTCTAGGAGTCAGTCTGTCTCTGTGTTGTCCAGTCTTAAGGTTGTGTGTCTCTCTCTCTCTAGGAGTCAGTCTGTCTCTGTGTTGTCCAGTCTTAAGGTTGTGTGTCTCTCTCTCTCTAGGAGTCAGTCTGTCTCTGTGTTGTCCAGTCTTAAGGTTGTGTGTCTCTCTCTCTCTAGGAGTCAGTCTGTCTCTGTGTTGTCCAGTCTTAAGGTTGTGTGTCTCCCTCCTTTCCTCCTCTAATGTCTGGTTTATTTTCTGTCTCCCTGTAGGAGCCCGTTCCCAGTCAGCCTCAGTGTTGTCCAGTCTCCAGGAGCTGAGAGAGGTTCAGGACAGTCTGTCGGCCACAGAGACGGAGCTACAGAATCTGGACAAAGAACTGTCTGGTCTGAAGGGGACCGCTGAGAGGTGTGGGCCCTGAAACATTTACTACGCAGCTTTGGGAGGTCAGCTAACTCAATATGTATTCATTTCTCTATATATTCTCTCTCTCTCTCTCCCTCTCTCCCCCCCCCTCTCCCTCTCTCCCCCCCCCCCCCCTCTCCCCCCCCCCCCTCTCCCTCCTCTCTCTCCCCCCCCCTCTCCTCTCCCCCACCCCCCTCTCCCCCCCTCTCCTCCCCCCCCCCCTCCTCCTCCTCCTCTCCTCTCCCCCCCCCCCCCCTCTCTCTCTCTCTCTCCCCCTCCCTCCTCTCTCTCTCTCCCCCCCCTCCTCTCTCTCTCTCTCCTCCCTCCTCTCTCTCTCTCTCCTCCCTCCTCTCTCTCCCTCCTTTCCCCCCTCCTCTCTCCTCCCCCCCTTCTCCCTCCTCTCCCTCCATTTCTCCCTCCTCTCCCTCCCCTCCTCTCCCCCCCTCTCTCTCTCTAGGTATCGTTTGTTAAAGCAACAGTTAGACATGAAGACAGAAGAGTTAGATATTCTCCAGGCTAAACTCCAACAGAGCTCCTTCCATAAGCAACAGGAGGAGCTGGAGATGCTGCGCAGGACCATCGGTGAGTCCACGTACAACATTTTCATAGAGCAACATGTTTCCTAAGATGGGACAGGCCTTGATCCAAAGAGTTTGGAACTATTTACTTTCAATTCTCATCACCTTCTTGTCATGGACATCGACAGGTGGTTTTCCCACCGCATGTTTTAAATGATTTAAACGATGTATTGTTTTGCACATTCCACGTGTTTAGTGGGCAGTAAATATGATAACTTGGCAACTTAAACGTTTGTTTTCAGTGCACTTTGAAACATTGTACTTTGTTAAACGCTAGATCAGGGTTCTTCAATTCCGGTCCTGGAGGGCCGAAACACTTCTGTTTTTTTTATTTCTACCTGGTAGTTAATTGCACTCACCTGGTGTCCCAGGTCTGAATTAGCCCCTGATTAGAAGGAGAGGATGAAAAAAACAGAGGTGTTTCGGCCCTCCAGGACCGGAATTGAAGAACCCTGCTCTATAGACATTGGAAAGGAGCGTCAAGCTCATCACCTGTCACTTTCACCACCCTGTGGAAGTTCATCTTAACTTATCTCTAATAAACTGCATGCTTTCCCGAGTCGTAGTGGAAGGGACCACACACCATGTCATAGCGTGACTCCATGTTTAGTTTGATATGATGGTTATTATGTTTATTTATTAGCCTGTATCAATATTTGCACACACATGCGTTTTCCAACTCCATTTCCTGCATAATTAAAATTGTTCAACACACAAAAAGATCCCACCATGTCGATACGAACAAATTATCTGTCGGCATTTAGAAAACTGTACCGAAACTTCCTGTTTCCATCACAGCTGTCGTGATTTTTTTAAAAATACGGTATGACTTTACTCGCATAAAAACTGTGGCTGGAAATGTGTGTGTGTGTGTGTGTGTCTGTGTGTGTGTCTGTGTGTGTGTCTGTGTGTTTGTCTGTGTGTGTCTGTGTTTGTGTGTCTGTCTTTCTGTCTGTCTGAGTGTGTCATGTGTGTGTGTGTGTGTGTGTGTGTGTGTGTGTGTTTGTCTGTGTGTGTGTGTGTGTCTGTGTGTGTGTCTGTCATGTGTGTCTGTGTGTGTGTGTCTGTGTTGTTGTGTGTGTGTGTGTGTGTGTGTGACTGTGTGTAATGTGTATGTGTGTGTAGTGTGTGTGTGTGTGTGTCTGTGTCGTGTGTGTGTGTGTGTGTGTGTCTCTGTGTGTGTGTGTGTCTCAGAGGAGTGTGAGGAGACCCTGTGCAGCAGTAAGGAGGTCCAGAAGAAGGCAGAGGAGAAGTACAAGGTAAGATCACATCATGACTTATTATCCCCATGGGTCATATCTGGACCTACCCGGGGTCTTCATTCAGGATCACGTCATGACTTATTATCCCCATGGGTCATATCTGGACCTACCCGTATCTGGACCTACCCGGGGTCTTCATTCAGGATCACGTCGTGACTTATTATCCCCATGGGTCATATCTGGACCTACCCGAGGGTCTTCATTCACATCATGACTTCACGTCATGGGTAATATCTGGACCTACCCGGGGTCTTCATTCAGGATCACGTCATGGGTAATATCTGGACCTACCCGGGGTCTTCATTCAGGATCACGTCATGACTTTAACGTCATGGGTAATATCTGGACCTACCCGGGGTCTTCATTCAGGATCACGTCATGACTTTAACGTCATGGGTAATATCTGGACCTACCCGTGGTCTCATTCAGGATCACGTCATGACTTTAACGTCATGGGTCATATCTGGACCTACCCGTGGTCTTCATTCAGGATCACCTACCCGGGGTCTTCATTCAGGATCACGTCGTGACTTTAACGTCATGGGTAATATCTGGAAATCCTCCCTCCAACCAGGATTTCTGGAAAAGCAGGGAATTTTGGAAAAGCTACCAGAATTGTTCAATCCTACCCTGGGATAATACATGTCATTTAGCAGACACTTTTTATTTTTGGTTTAATTCGGGTTAAGTACCTTTGCTCAAGGGCACATCGACAGATTTGTTGTACCTTGTCGGCTCGGGTATTTGAACCGGCGTCCTTTCGGTTATTTGCCCAATGCTCTTAAGCACTAGGCTACCTGGCGCCCATATAAAGCTACTTTTAGTCATCCGTGCATAGATTCTTTTTTTACATATGGATGGTCTCGGGAACGGAACCCACTATCCTGGCTTTGTTGATATTGTGTTGTTAAACCTTGACTTGACCACCAGGTGTTGGAGAACAAGATGAAGAATGCGGAGGCGGAGAGAGAGAAGGAACTGAAAGCTGCTCAACAGAAGCTAAACTCCGCTAAAACCAAGGCTGATGCGTTCAGTAAGAAACTCAAGGAGAGACAACAGGTGGAGTCAGACGTTCACTCTCTCACGCATACATAAACACATTTTGAATTCTGTGCCAACTGGCCCCCAAAACCAAAGACACCAGCACAATAACCTGGTTACATTATCCCAGCAATAACCTGGTTACATTATCCCAGCAATAACCCGGTTACATTATCCCAGCAATAACCTGGTTACATTATCCCAGCAATAACCTGGTTACGTTATCCCAGTGTACAAACAAGAGTATGGGCTGCACTTTAGATTGACATGAACGTTAAAGACCCTCGTCTGTTGTGTGTGTGTGTGTGTGTGTGTGTGTGTGTGTGTGTGTGTGTGTGTGTGTGTGTGTGTATAGGAGGCTGAGTCCCTGGTCCTAGAGTTGGAGGAGTTGAAGAGAGAGCAGGCTGGCTATGAACAACAGATACTGGCAGTAGATGAAGCCATGAAGTCTATCCAGGAACAGATAGACAACATGTCTACCACCGTGGCACAGAACAAGGTATTGTTACATTTAGATCATGGTCAAATTACTGTGAAATGTCCTTGACGTAATCGATAGCCTGGCCCGAGTGTTTGACGTAATCAATAGCCTGGCCCGAGTGTTTGATGTAATCAATAGCCTGGCCCGAGTGTTTGACGTAATCGATAGCCTGACCCGAGTGTTTGACGTAATCGATAGCCTGACCCGAGTGTTTGATGTAATCGATAGCCTGACCCGAGTGTTTGACGTAATCGATAGCCTGACCCGAGTGTTTGACGTAATCAATAGCCTGACCCGAGTGTTTGACGTAATCAATAGCCTGACCCGAGTGTTTGACGTAATCAATAGCCTGACCCGAGTGTTTGACGTAATCAATAGCCTGACCCGAGTGTTTGACGTAATCAATAACCTGGCCCGAGTGTTTGACGTAATCAATAGCCTGACCCGAGTGTTTGACGTAATCAATAACCTGACCCGAGTGTTTGACGTAATCAATAACCTGACCCGAGTGTTTGACGTAATCAATAGCCTGACCCGAGTGTTGGTGTAATCAATAGCCTGACCCGAGTGTTGGTGTAATCAATAACCTGACCTGAGTGTTGGTGTAATCCCCTTCTCCCCTCCTCCCCCCTTCATTCTCTCCCTCCCTCCTTTCTCCTCCTCCCCTCCTCTCTCCAGGAGTCGGTGCGTAAGGCCCAGGAGGAGTTGACTAGACAGAAAGAGGTGATCGTAGCTCAGGACAAAGAGATCAAGGTATGTTTGACTACATTATTATCAATAGTACTGATGGTGTTATTACCATGTTGCTCATTATCATTATAATAATGTTGTCGTTGAAACCGTCTCGGAAACTCAGAACTAAAATCCTTCATAATTGCATCAGATGCTGGATTAGGTTCTGGTGGAGCTGTAGGAGAAAATATACTAAGGAGATGAAGTCTCCACCCCCCCTAAACGGAAACTCTCTGCAAGTTGATAGACCAGATGTCCCCTCTCCTCCCCAAGTTGATAGACCAGATGTCCCCTCTCCTTCCCAAGTTGATAGACCAGATGTCCCCTCTCCTTCCCAAGTTCATGGCCCAGATGTCCCCTCTCCTTCCCAAGTTCATGGCCCAGATGTCCCCTCTCCTTCCCAAGTTCATGGCCCAGATGTCCCCTCTCCTTCCCAAGTTGATAGACCAGATGTCCCCTCTCCTTCCCAAGTTCATAGCCCAGATGTCCCCTCTCCTTCCCAAGTTCATAGACCAGATGTCCCCTCTCCTTCCCAAGTTCATGGCCCAGATGTCCCCTCTCCTCCCCAAGTTAATAGACCAGATGTCCCCTCTCCTTCCCAAGTTCATAGACCAGATGTCCCCTCTCCTTCCCAAGTTGATAGACCAGATGTCCCCTCTCCTTCCCAAGTTCAAAAAGTGGGAGCACCCTGCAAAGTCGTGATTTGTCCAAATGATCAGTGATGAAAAGTCTGTACCTGAATAAAGTTCCTTGTTAGTGGACTCATTATGCACATAGCAACCATAGGAAAAGGCACCAACTCCATGGCACACTAAAGATAGTTTCAGAACCGCAGACAACGACCACTATTACAACGCAGGAGAAAGTGCATTTGTTATAAAATAATATTACCATATACTATTTCACTTAGAGTGATGGACTGTGCCATCCCCACGGCCTCCACAATGGATCAGTCCACTCAGACAGGAGCCAATCAGACAGGTGTCCCCACGGCCTCCACAATGGATCAGTCCACTCAGACAGGAGCCAATCAGACAGGTGTCCCCACGGCCTCCACAATGGATCAGTCCACTCAGACAGGAGCCAATCAGACTGGTGTCTTGTGCCCCATAATCGTTTTTAAATACATTTGCGACTGCTAAACTAAATACATCTCTGTCAACCAACAGCCTATTGACCAAACAATCAGCCAGTCGACTAAATGGGATCAGTCCTAGTTGTCACTCAACTAATGAAGCCTAATATTGTGCAAGCCATTTTACAAGCATTTGAATGCTGAAAGTGCGCGCAGATGTGCAAGAGAATATGCCTTTACTGCTCGTTCAGCGTGCAAAACTATTGATCTTGTTGTTCGGCATGAAATGACTTCAATGACTGTCAGCGCCGATTCATGCTCAGTCCGACACTGAAGGAGAGGACGCATCGGTTGTCACAAAAGATGAGAGGTGTTTTCAGAAGA
>CM072220.1:9519647-9557147 GCA_036851935.1 Coregonus suidteri
CTGAGTCAAGCTGAGGAGAGGGTGAGTAGAGGGAGGGAGGGAGAGAGAGAGGGAGGGTGGAGGAGAGATCTGTCAACAAGAGAGCCATGAAGCCATGCTGCTGAGTCAAGCTGAGGAGAGGGTGAGTAGGGAGGGAGGGAGAGGAGAGAGAGAGAGGGTGGAGGAGAAATCTGTCAACAAGAGAGCCATGAACATGCTGAGTCAAGCTGAGGAGAGGGTGAGTAGAGGGAGGGAGGGAGAGAAAGAGGGTGGAGGAGAGATCTGTCAACAAGAGAGCCATGAACATGCTGAGTCAAGCTGAGGAGAGGGTGAGTAGAGGGAGGGAGGGAGAGAGAGAGGGTGGAGGAGAGATCTGTCAACAAGAGAGCCATGAACATGCTGAGTCAAGCTGAGGAGAGGGTGAGTAGAGGGAGGGAGGGAGAGAGAGAGGGTGGAGGAGAGATCTGTCAACAAGAGAGCCATGAACATGCTGAGTCAAGCTGAGGAGAGGGTGAGTAGAGGGAGGGAGGGAGGAGAGAGAGGGAGAGAGGGTGGAGGAGAGATCTGTCAACAAGAGAGCCATGAACATGCTGAGTCAAGCTGAGGAGAGGGTGAGTAGAGGGAGGGAGGGAGAGAGAGGGAGGGAGAGAGGGTGGAGGAGAGATCTGTCAACAAGAGAGCCATGAACATGCTGAGTCAAGCTGAGGAGAGGGTGAGTAGAGGGAGGAGAGAGAGGGAGGGAGGGAGAGAGGGTGGAGGAGAGATCTGTCAACAAGAGAGCCATGAACATGCTGACTCAAGCTGAGGAGAGGGTGAGTAGAGGGAGGGAGGGAGGGAGAGAGAGAGGGTGGAGGAGAGAGGAGGGGAGGGAGGGAGAGAGAGAGGGTGGAGGAGAGATCTGTCAACAAGAGAGCCATGAACATGCTGAGTCAAGCTGAGGAGAGGGTGAGTAGAGGGAGGGAGGGAGAGAGAGGGTGGAGGAGAGATCTGTCAACAAGAGAGCCATGAACATGCTGAGTCAAGCTGAGGAGAGGGTGAGTAGAGGGAGGGAGGGAGAGAGGGTGGAGGAGAGATCTGTCAACAAGAGAGCCATGAACATGCTGAGTCAAGCTGAGGAGAGGGTGAGTAGAGGGAGGGAGGAGAGAGAGAGGGGGGAGGAGAGATCTGTCAACAAGAGAGCCATGAACATGCTGAGTCAAGCTGAGGAGAGGGTGAGTAGAGAGGGGGGGGGAGAGAGAGGGTGGAGGAGAGATCTGTCAACAAGAGAGCCATGAACATGCTGAGTCAAGCTGAGGAGAGGGTGAGTAGAGGGAGGGAGGGAGAGGAGAGAGAGAGAGGGTGGAGGAGAGATCTGTCAACAAGAGAGCCATGAACATGCTGAGTCAAGCTGAGGAGAGGGTGAGTAGAGGGAGGGAGGGGAGAGAGAGAGAGAGAGAGAGGGGGTGGAGGAGAGATCTGTCAACAAGAGAGCCATGAACATGCTGAGTCAAGCTGAGGAGAGGGTGAGAGAGGGTGGAGGAGAGATCTGTCAACAAGAGAGCCATGAACATGCTGAGTCAAGCTGAGGAGAGGGTGAGTAGAGGGAGGGAGGAGGGAGGGAGGGAGAGGGTGGAGGAGAGATCTGTCAACAAGAGAGCCATGAACATGCTGAGTCAAGCTGAGGAGAGGGTGAGTAGAGGGAGGGAGGGAGGGAGAGAGGAGGGAGGGAGAGAGAGGGAGGGAGAGGGAGGGAGGGAGAGAGAGAGGGTGGAGGAGAGATCTGTCAACAAGAGAGCCATGAACATGCTGAGTCAAGCTGAGGAGAGGGTGAGTAGAGGGAGGGAGGGAGGGAGAGGGTGAGTAGAGGGAGGGAGGGAGGGAGAGAGGGTGGAGGAGAGATCTGTCAACAAGAGAGCCATGAACATGCTGAGTCAAGCTGAGGAGAGGGTGAGTAGAGGGAGGGAGAGAGAGAGAGAGGGGGGAGGAGAGATCTGTCAACAAGAGAGCCATGAACATGCTGAGTCAAGCTGAGGGAGAGGGTGAGTAGAGGGAGGGAGGGGAGGGAGAGAGGGTGGAGGAGAGATCTGTCAACAAGAGAGCCATGAACATGCTGAGTCAAGCTGAGGAGAGGGTGTGAGTAGAGGGAGGGAGAGAGAGGAGGAGGGAGGGAGGGGAGAGAGAGAGAGAGGGTGGGTGGAGGAGAGATCTGTCAACAAGAGAGCCATGAACATGCTGAGTCAAGCTGAGGAGAGGGTGAGTAGAGGGAGGGAGGGAGAGAGAGAGAGAGAGGTGGAGGAGAGATCTGTCAACAAGAGAGCCATGAACATGCTGAGTCAAGCTGAGGAGAGGGTGAGTGTGTGTGTGTGTGTGTGTGTGTGTGTGTGTGTGTGTGTGTGTGTGTTACCTTTTGGATCTTGGATCAAATCTATTTTGACCCCTCCTTCCCCTCTTGGGCTCTTCTTGAGGTTCTGTCAGATTTCAATAGGTAATGGTAGCACCCTTTTGATATGATTGGAGGAGAGTTGAGAACGTGACCCGTGACCCTATTTTGACCTAACTCCCCCTTCCATCCATCAGTATAATGACCTGATGAAGAAGAAGAGGATCGTGGAGAATGACAAGTCGAAGATCCTCCAGACCATCGAGGAGCTGGACCAGAAGAAGAAGGAGGCCCTCAACATCGCCTGGCAGAAGGTCTGTCTCTGTCTGTCTGGCAGAAGGTCTGTCTCTGTCTGTCTGGCAGAAGGTCTGTCTCTGTCTGTCTGGCAGAAGGTCTGTCTCTGTCTGTCTGGCAGAAGGTCTGTCTCTGTCTGGCAGAAGGTCTGTCTCTGTCTGTCTGGCAGAAGGTCTGTCTCTGTCTGCCTGGCAGAAGGTCTGTCTCTGTCTGCCTGGCAGAAGGTCTGTCTCTGTCTGCCTGGCAGAAGGTCTGTCTCTGTCTGTCTGGCAGAAGGTCTGTCTCTGTCTGTCTGGCAGAAGGTCTGTCTCTGTCTGTCTGGCAGAAGGTCTGTCTCTGTCTGCCTGGCAGAAGGGTCTGTCTCTGTCTGCCTGGCAGAAGGTCTGTCTGTCTGTCTCTCATGTGTGTCTGTCTGGCAGAAGGTCTGTCTGTCTCTAATGTGTGTCTGCCTGGAAGAAGGTCTGTCTGCCTGGCAGAAGGTCTGTCTGTCTGTAATGTGTGTGTCTGAAAAATGTCTAACGATACAGGACCATTTTATGTGAAATCAGTAAAAAAAGTTGTGGTAAAAATGCTGTCTTTCTGCTTTTATCACAAGACTGCGTTAGCCCTCTGAGCCAAAGTCTAGACATGATTTCATCACGACTGTGTTAGCCCTCTGAGCCAAAGCCTAGACATTATTTCATCACAAGACTGTGTTAGCCCTCTGAGCCAAAGCCTAGACATTATTTCTAGGAGCTAACAGGAGCTAAGTCTTCAGGTCTCTGGCAAAGTGACTCATCAAACCACCTCCATTACACTCCTCTCCCTTTCTCTCTCTCTCCTCTCCCCCTCTCCTCTATTTTTCTCTCTCTCCTCTCTCTCCTTCCCTCTCTCTCCTCTCCCTCTCTCTCCTCTATTTTTCTCTCTCTCCTCTCCCTTTCTGTCTCCTCTCCCTTTCTGTCTCCTCTCCCCTTCTCTCTCTCCTCTCCCTTTCTCTCTCCTCTCCCTTTCTCTCTCTCCTCTATTTCTCTCTCTCCTCTCCCTCTCTCTCCTCTATTTATCTCTCTCTCCTCTCCCTCTCTCTCCTCTATTTCTCTCTCTCCTCTCCCTCTCTCTCTCCTCTATTTCTCTCTCTCCTCTCCCTCTCTCTCCTCTATTTATCTCTCTCTCCTCTCTCTCTCTCTCTATTTTTTCTCTCTCTCCTCTCCCTTTCTGTCTCCTCTCCCTTTCTGTCTCCTCTCCCCTTCTCTCTCTCCTCTCCCTTTCTGTCTCCTCTCCCTTTCTCTGTCTCCTCTCCCTTTCTCTCTCTCCTCTCCCTTTCTCTGTCTCCTCTCTCCTCTATTTATCTCTGTCTCCAGGTGAATAAAGACTTTGGTAGTATCTTCTCCACCCTGCTGCCGGGGGCTGATGCCCGCCTGGCCCCCCCTGAAGGCTGTGGGGCCCTAGAGGGCCTGGAGTTTAAGGTGGCTCTGGGAAACACATGGAAGGAGAACCTCACTGAACTCAGCGGAGGACAGCGGTACGGGGAGCTGAATTTAATGATTCACTTATTGGTTATTGATTATGTATTGACACCCGCATTAGTATTGTGTGTGTGTGTGAGATTTGTGCTACTAATTGCCAGTTTACTAACCTCTACAAACTCAAAGGCTGTGTTTACCCAGATCAGCTCTGAAAAGGAGCTGATGTGAAATAGATCTGATATGATTGGCCAACTTGACCAATTAGTGGGAAAGAAATCAGAACAGGGCTGCCTGTGTAAACGCAGCCAAAAGGTGTCCAAGGTCAGATGATTGATCAGACAGCTCTATTGATTGGCTAGTGATCATTAACACCAGCTTTGATTGATTCTGTTGAAGTGGACTCAGTAGATGAACAGAAGGATCCTCAGTGGACGAACGCATTCACTGGGTGTTGTGTTGTTAGTATGTGTGTGTGTTGTTAGTATGTGTGTGTATTGTAACTGTGTGTGTGTTGCAGGTCTCTGGTAGCTCTGTCTCTGATCCTGGCTGTATTGTAACTGTGTGTGTATTGTTAGTGTGTGTGTGTGTGTATTGTAACTGTGTGTGTGTTGCAGGTCTCTGGTAGCTCTGTCTCTGATCCTGGCCATGCTGCTGTTTAAACCAGCTCCTATCTACATATTGGATGAGGTGGATGCTGCCCTGGACCTCTCTCACACGCAGAATATAGGACAGATGCTGAGGACACACTTCACACACTCCCAGGTAACACACACACACACCTGTCCTACACACACACCTGTCCTACACACACACCTGTCCTACACACACACCTGTCCCACACACACACCTGCCATATAAAGTAACCTAATAGAACCCACTTTATAATGGCTACATTTCATAAATGTCTTTGTCTCACCTAAAGCCGTTTCTCCTCTCCTCAGTTTGTGGTGGTGTCTCTGAAGGATGGCATGTTCACCAACGCCAACGTTCTGTTCAAGACCAAGTTCGTAGACGGGGTGTCCGCCGTGTCCCGTACCACCCAGGCCCAACCAGACCAGAACCAGACCCACAAGGGACAGCGACAAGGCCCGTCTCAAAGGCCGCAGGCACGAAAAACTCACCGCTAACGTCTGTAGCTAGCGAGGGGCTTACTGATGCTAGAGGTTTCTACGTGTCTGTTTTGGGTTCATCACCAAAGCGTTTCTATGGTTATTTTGCTGTCCATTCCACTAGCCAGGGAGCTAGCCTTTTGGCTTAACATAATGAAACCTAAATATATGGCAATTATACTTTTGTCTGTGTGTCTGAAATCTACTGTTCCGCACCATATGTGAGTATTTTAATGTCTGTTCCTTTCTTCACTGTCTTGGGGGGGGGAGGGGGGGGGGACATGTTTCTACAGCGGAATTTGTAATCCAGTAAATGTGTTTCTGTTTAAAATAAAGCTGCTTTCACATAAAGACCATCTTGTCAGTTTGAACTTTTTATTAGTAGTTTAAAACCAAATAATGACTCCTCAAAGCTCCAGGTAGTTTTTTTATTTCATTTAGGGGACAAATTCACAAGAATTACACACCTCCCTCTAACACCACTGTCATTGGGTTATCAACGTTTCTGAAAAAATATTTTTTACACCCTTTTTGTTTTAAACATGCAAACTGGGGGGAGGGAGAGAAGTAAACACCAGATCAGACAGAAACATCCCTTAAATCACTGGTCACCAACTCCAGTCCTGAAGAGCTCTTGCTCCAACCCAGCACTAACTAACATTAACTATCAAGACCCGTGCTTGACTTGGGCAGGAGCTCAAATGTCCTACTGCTGGACTCCTGCACCTAAATATAAAACCGTACCGGCACCTGTTTCAGTCCAAGTCAAGTTCTGATCCAAACCAGGTGCTGGGTTGGAGTAAAAGCCTGCACCCACCCAGTAGATCAGGGGTGTCAAACTCATTCCGCGGAGGGCCGTGTCCGCAGGTTTCTCCTTTCAGTGAAGACGTAGACAACCAGGTGAGGGGAGCTCTTGACTCATTTAGTGACCTTTAATTCATCAATCAAAGTACAAGCGAAAATCCACAAGACACTCCTCCGCCCTCCGTGGAATGAGTCGAAACACGTTCCGGGTAGGTTGTTGATGTGTTGGCTAGTACTGGGCTGGAACAAAACCCTGCTCACACAGTCGCGCTCCAGGACCAGGGCGTCGACAACCAATGTGTTAAATAAAGTTGCAGTATCATCCTTGGTTACGTCCCAAAATGGCCCCCCTCTTCCCACTAGTAGGGTATAGGGTGCCATTTGGGATGTCCACTAGTAGGTCTGTACTGGCTGCAGCCAGCAGAGAAAGAGGAGGAACCTGTTTAGGAGCCGTTACACAGCACCCTATTCCCTCTATCTGGGTTCCCAAACTGGCGGTGACTATCTGGCCCCTCGAGTATATAAAAAAAAGTTTTTTTGGTTTGACATAAGACTAAAAACCAGCTCCAAGTGATTTTAATTTAGGAAATCTGTTCCGAAGCCTAAGAGATGTATGTGATCGTATACAAAACGTAAGCAAGGTTTGAAATGATTGTTTCGGTCAAATTATTATATCAGTTCGGTCTACTAGGCCACCCGACCATCCGCTCAAGAAAAAAAAAGAAATAAAAATCGTCCCGCGGCTGAATCTAGTTGATACCTGGACTATATAGTGCACTACTTTAGACCAGAGAGTCCTATCGGACCTGGTCAACAGTAGTGCACTGTAAAGGGGTTCAGGTCAACAGTAGTGCACTGTAAAGGGGTTCAGGTCAACAGTAGTGCACTATAAAGGGGTTCAGGTCAACAGTAGTGCACTATAAAGGGGTTCAGGTCAACAGTAGTGCACTGTAAAGGGGTTCAGGTCAACAGTAGTGCACTATAAAGGGGTTCAGGTCAACAGTAGTGCACTGTAAAGGGAATCGGGTGTTGTTTGTTTACTATGGTGCTGTCCAATTGTAATAACCCAGCCAGCCGTCCATCCACTGACACAATACAATACACATCATCACCACGCCTGCCCAGAGATCTGGGGCGGATTCAAGAGTGTGTGTGTGTGTGTGTGTGTGTGTGGGTTCAGAGTTGACTCCAGGGGTTGTGTTCAGGGCTGACTCTGGATGTGTCTCCGTAGTTCCTGGGCCTTGTCCCGTAGGTCAGGTCTGCTGTCTGTCTGCAGGGTGGACAGGGAACGCTGCAGCTGCTCACGACTCTTCCCCGAAACACACTCCCACTGGCCACTCTCTGGAAAGACACACACAACCTGTCACCTTCAGGGACATGGGGGAGAAAACCTGTCTGTCAGGGACACCTTCAGGGACACCTGTCACCTTCAGGAGGAAGAAAACCTGTCCCCCTTCAGGGACATGGGGAGAAAACCTGTCACCTTCAGGGACTAGGGGAGAAAACCTGTCACCTTCAGGGACTAGGGGAGAAAACCTGTCACCTTCAGGGACTAGGGGAGAAAACCTGTCACCTTCAGGGACTAGGGGAGAAAACCTGTCACCTTCAGGGACTAGGGGAGAAAACCTGTCCCCTTCAGGGACTAGGGGAGAAAACCTGTCACCTTCAGGGACTAGGGGAGAAAACCTGTCCCCTTCAGGGACTAGGGGAGAAAACCTGTCCCCTTCAGGGACTAGGGGAGAAAACCTGTCCCCTTCAGGGACTAGGGGAGAGAAAACCTGTCCCCTTCAGGGACTAGGGGAGAAAACCTGTCCCCTTCAGGGACTAGGGGAGAAAACCTGTCCCCTTCAGGGACTAGGGGAGAAAACCTGTCCCCTTCAGGGACTAGGGGAGAAAACCTGTCCCCTTCAGGGACTAGGGGAGAAAAACCTGTCCCCTTCAGGGAGAAAACTAGGGGACTAGAAAACCTGTCCCCTTCAGGGACTAGGGGAGAAAACCTGTCCCCTTCAGGGACTAGGGGAGAAAACCTGTCACCTTCAGGGACTAGGGGAGAAAACCTGTCCCCTTCAGGGACTAGGGGAGAAAACCTGTCCCCTTCAGGGACTAGGGGAGAAAACCTGTCACCTTCAGGGACTAGGGGACTCAGGGGGGAGGGGAGAAAACCTGTTCCCCTTCAGGGACTAGGGAGAGAAATCATGTCCCCTTCAGGGACTAGAAGAAAGCAGTGCTCACCTGTATGGATTTTGTTCAAACTGTCGCTCAGGGTTAGGGGAGTAAAATGACTCCTAGACATTTCTACTCATAGCTTCAAAATGGACTCAAACGTACTCCTATCTTCAAGGCATGAAAGTTAATGAAGTTCAAGTCCTGCAGACTGGTGCGTTTACTTAAAAGGGTCAAACAACGTTTGTGTTTAAATACACCTTTAGAAGAGTTCATAGAGATGTGGGAGTAGTAATTTAGCACAGTAGAAAGACAGCTGAAAGACAGTAGAAAGACAGCTGAAACCTGTCCCATTCAGGGACAGTTAGAAGACCTGAACGACAGTAGAAAGACAGTGAAAGACAGTAGAAAGACTCTGAAAGAAAGACAGCTGAAAGACAGTAGAAAGACAGCTGAAAGACGGCTTACCTCCGGTCCTCTTCACCAGTAGTTCCACAACAGACAGCGCTTCGGTCCTCACAGAGGAGTAACTCTTATTCTCTACAGGAGGAAACATTTTTAGAATAACATTGTGAATCTTTCTAATAAAAAACCCCATCTAGGATTGGTTTCCCACACCCAGATAAAACCTAGTCCTGGACTATAAATCATGGCTTACTCAAAAAGAGATTATCTCCACTGAAATACATTTTTACTTCTGGAATAGGATCAGGGAAATCAGTCCCTTCTGAAGATATTTCGCTCCTCAGAAGGTCTTACCTAGTGGGAATGTGAGAGCAGTGTGGAGGTCTTACCTAGTCGGTATGTGAGAGCAGTGTGGCGGTCTTACCTAGTCGGTATGTGAGAGCAGTGTGGAGGTCTTACCTAGTGGGAATGTGAGAGCAGTGTGGAGGTCTTACCTAGTGGGAATGTGAGAGCAGTGTGGAGGGTCTTACCTAGTGGGTATGTGAGAGCAGTGTGGAGGTCTTACCTAGTGGGTATGTGAGAGCAGTGTGGAGGTCTTACCTAGTGGGTATGTGAGAGCAGTGTGGAGGTCTTACCTAGTGGGAATGTGAGAGCAGTGTGGAGGTCTTACCTAGTGGGTAGTGGTGAGAGCAGTGTGGAGGTCTTACCTAGTGGGAATGTGAGAGCAGTGTGGAGGTCTTACCTAGTGGGAATGTGAGAGCAGTGTGGAGGTCTTACCTAGTGGGTATGTGAGAGCAGTGTGGAGGTCTTACCTAGTCGGTATGTGAGAGCAGTGTGGAGGTCTTACCTAGTGGGAATGTGAGAGCAGTGTGGCGGTCTTACCTAGTCGGTATGTGAGAGCAGTGTGGAGGTCTTACCTAGTCGGTATGTGAGAGCAGTGTGGAGGTCTTACCTAGTGGGAATGTGAGAGCAGTGTGGAGGTCTTACCTAGTGGGAATGTGAGAGCAGTGTGGAGGTCTTACCTAGTGGGAATGTGAGAGCAGTGTGGCGGTCTTACCTAGTGGGTATGTGAGAGCAGTGTGGCGGTCTTACCTAGTGGGTATGTGAGAGCAATGTAAAGGTCTTACCTAGTGGGTACGTGAGAGCAGTGTAAAGGTCTTACTTAGTGGGTATGTGAGAGCAGTGTGGAGGTCTTACCTAGTGGGTATGTGAGAGCAGTGGGAAGGTCTTACCTAGTGGGTATGTGAGAGCAGTGGGAAGGTGAGAGCAGTGTGGAGGTCTTACCTAGTGGGTATGTGAGAGCAGTGGGAAGGTGAGAGCAGTGTGGAAGTCTTACCTAGTGGGTATGTGAGAGCAGTGTGGAGGTCTTACATTTTAGTCATTTAGCAGACACTTGTCCAGAGCGACTTACAGTTAGTGAGTGCATACATTTTCATATTGATCCAGTGTGGGAATCGAACCCACAACCCTGGCGTTGCAAGCGCCATGCTCTACCGAGCTACACGGGACTACCTAGTGGGTATGTGAGAGCAGTGTGGCGGTCTTACCTAGTGGTATGTGAGAGCAGTGTGGCGGTCTTACCTAGTCGGTATGTGAGAGCAGTGTGGCGGTCTTACCTAGTGGGTATGTGAGAGCAGTGTGGCGGTCTTACCTAGTGGGAACGTAAGAGCAGTGTGGAGGTCTTACCTAGTGGGTATGTGAGAGCAGTGTGGAGGTCTTACCTAGTGGGTAGGTGAGAGCAGTGTGGAGGTCTTACCTAGTGGGTATGTGAGAGCAGTGTGGAGGTCTTACCTAGTGGGTATGTGAGAGCAGTGTGGAGGTCTTACCTAGTGGGTATGTGAGAGCAGTGTGGAGGTCTTACCTAGTGGGAAGGTGAGAGCAGTGTGGAGGTCTTACCTAGTGGGTATGTGAGAGCAGTGTGGAGGTCTTACCTAGTGGGTACATGAGAGCAGTGTGGCGGTCTTACCTATTGGGTACGTGAGAGCAGTGTGGCGGTCTTACCTAGTGGGTATGTGAGAGCAGTGTGGAGGTCTTACCTAGTGGGTATGTGAGAGCAGTGTGGAGGTCTTACCTAGTGGGTATGTGAGAGCAGTGTGGAGGTCTTACCTAGTGGGTATGTGAGAGCAGTGTGGAGGTCTTACCTAGTGGTATGTATGTGAGAGCAGTGTGGAGGTCTTACCTAGTGGGTAGGTGAGAGCAGTGTGGAGGTCTTACCTAGTGGGTATGTGAGAGCAGTGTGGAGGTCTTACCTAGTGGGAAGGTGAGAGCGCTGCATGTCTCTGTGAGGATAAGGGACAGGGCTGTGAAGTTCTGGTTGTCTTTCTCTTTCTCCAACAGTAGCAACCTACACAGGAAGGAACACCAAGACTACATCCTTATCAATCATTCAAAAGGAGAACAACATGAACCAGTCAAATGGGAGTCGGAAAGAAAATAATAGTCATGAAGTAGCTTCACCTTGCCCTCTGATTGGCTAGAGGAAGTAGCTCCACCTTGCCCTCTGATTGGCTAGAGGAAGTAGCTCCACCTTGCCCTCTGATAGGCTAGAGGAAGTAGCTCCACCTTGCCCTCTGATATAGGCTAGAGAAGTAGCTCCACCTTGCCCTCTGATAGGCTAGAGGAAGTAGCTGTGCCCTCTGATAGGTAGAGGAAGATCTACCTGCCCCTAGATAGGCTAGAGGAAGCAGCTCCAGGTGCCCTCTGATAGGCTAGAGGAAGTAGCTCACCTTGCCCTCTGATCCTAGACATATGTTTTAAGTCTTTCAGATCTCCATAGGTGCACATGGCAGAGAGCAGCTCTCTCAAACCCTCCTGTAGGTTTTAACTCAAACCCTGTTCCTGGAAAGAACCCTCCTGTAGGTTAACTCAAACCCTGTTCCTGGAAAGAACCCTCCTGTAGGTTAACTCCAACCCTCTTCCTGGAGAGCTAACCTGTAGGTTTCCGCTCCAGCCCTAGTTGATAGTTATTAGTCAGGTTTGCCTGATTAGGGTTGGAGTTAAAACCTGCAGCAGGAGGGTACCTCTCCAGGAACAGGGGTTGGAGTTAAAAACCTGCAGGAGGGTACCTCTCCAGGAACATGGTTGGAGTTAAAACCTGCAGGAGGGTCTCTCTCCAGGAACAGGGTTGGAGTTAAAACCTACAGGAGGGTGCCTCTCCAGGAACAGGGTTGGAGTTAAAACCCTCTCCAGGAACAGGGTTGGAGTAAAAAACCTGCAGGAGGGTCTCTCCAGGAACAGGGTTGGAGTTAAAACCTGCAGGAGGGTCTCTCTCCAGGAACAGGGTTGGAGTTAAAACCTGCAGGAGGGTACCTCTCCAGGAACAGGGTTTGGAGTACCTAAAACCTGCAGGAGTAAAAACCTCTCAGGAGGGAACAGGGTTGGAGTTAAAACCTGCAGGAGGGTCTCTCTCCAGGAACAGGGTTGGAGTTAAAACCTGCAGGAGGGTCCACCTCTCCAGGAACAGGGTTGGAGGAAAAACCTACAGGAGGGTATCTCTCCAGGAACAGGAGGAGTTAAAACCTGCAGGAGGGTACTCTCCAGGAACAGGGTTGGAGTTAAAACCCTGCAGGAGGGTACCTCTCCAGGAACAGGGTTGGAGTCTTTAAAAACCTGCAGGAGGGTACCTCTCCAGGAACAGGGTTGGAGTTAAAACCTGCAGGAGGGTCTCTCTCAGGAACAGGGTTGGAGTTAAAACCTGCAGGAGGGTACCTCTCAGGAACATGGTTGGAGAGTTAAAACCTGCAGGAGGTTCTCTCCAGGAACAGGGTTGGAGTTAAAACCTACAGGAGGGTGCTCTCTCCAGGAACAGGGTTGGAGTTAAAACCTACAGGAGGGTACCTCTCCAGGAGGGTCCTGGGTTAAAACCTGCTCTCTCCAGGAACAGGGTTGGAGTTAAAACCTACAGGAGGGTTTCTCTCCAGGAACAGGGTTGGAGTTAAAACCTGCAGGAGGGTTTCTCTCCAGGAACAGGGTTGGAGTTAAAACCTGCAGGAGGGTATCTCTCCAGGAACAGGGTTGGAGTTAAAACCTGCAGGAGGGTATCTCTCCAGGAACAGGGTTGGAGTAAAACCTGCAGGAGGGTACCTCTCCAGGAACAGGGTTGGAGTTAAAACCTGCAGGAGGGTATCTCTCCAGGAACAGGGTTGGAGTTAAAACCTGCAGGAGGGTATCTCCAGGAACAGGGTTGGAGTTAAAACCTACAGGAGGGTATCTCTCCAGGAACAGGGTTGGAGTTAAAACCTGCAGGAGGGTATCTCTCCAGGAACAGGGTTGGAGTGAAAACCTACAGGAGGGTATCTCTCCAGGAACAGGGTTGGAGTGAAAACCTACAGGAGGGTATCTCTCCAGGAACAGGGTTGGAGTGAAAACCTACAGGAGGGTATCTCTCCAGGAACAGGGTTGGAGTGAAAACCTACAGGAGGGTATCTCTCCAGGAACAGGGTTGGAGTTACATTTCATGAAGCTCCCGACAAACAGTTATTGTGCTGACGTTGCTTCCAGAGGCAGTTTGGAACTCGGTAGTGAGTGTTGCAACCGAGGACAGACTATTTTTTACGCGATACGGGCTTTAGCACTCAGCGGTCCCGTTCTGTGAGCTTGTGTGGCCTACCACTTCACGGCTGAGCCGTTGTTGCTCCTAGACGTTTCCACTTCACAATAACAGCCCCTTACAGCTGACCAGGGCAGCTCTAGCAGGGCAGAAAATTGATGAACTGACTTGTTGGAAAGTCACTGAGCTCTTCAGTATGGGCCATTCTACTGCCAAAGTTCGTCTACGGAGGAGATTGCATGGCTGTGTGCTCGATTTGATACACCTGTCAGCAAATCCACTAATTTGAAGGGGTGTCCACATACTTTTGTATATATATATATATAAGTGTATGCTTTCATAGACTGTGTGTGTCCTTACCCCTGGAAGTATTCCTTCATAGACAGCAGGACCCCAACCTGGACCCTCCATGTACTGAGCTTCAACCTCTCACACATCAGACAGCACAGGTCCAATTGGAAACGCTCTGGGAACACAGGTGATATAGCATTAAACACACGTACTACAATATCATTCAAATCACTTCTGAAATAATAACCTTAGTTTGGTTTTATTGAAATTAAGACAAAAAAACTAAACAAATCTCACCCTGGGTTTGTGTGTTGCTGGGCCAGTCAGAACCTCACCCTGGGTTTGTGTGTTGTTGGGCCAGTCAGAACCTTACCCTGGGTTTGTGTGTTGTTGGGCCAGTCAGAACCTTACCCTGGGTTTGTGTGTTGTTGGGCCAGTCATAACCTTACCCTGGGTCTGTGTATTGTTGGGCCAGTTAGAACCTTACCCTGGGTTTGTGTGTTGTTGGGCCAGTCAAAACCACACCCTGGGTTTGTGTGTTGTTGGGCCAGTCAGAACCTTACCCTGGATTTGTGTATTGTTGGGCCAGTCAGAACCTCACCCTGGGTTTGTGTGTTGTTGGGCCAGTCAGAACCTCACCCTGGGTTTGTGTGTTGTTGGGCCAGTCAGAACCTTACCCTGGATTTGTGTGTTGTTGGGCCAGTCAGAATCTCACCCTGGGTTTGTGTGTTGTTGGGCCAGTCAGAACCTTACCCTGGGTTTGTGTGTTGTTGGGCCAGTCAGAACCTTACCCTGGGTTTGTGTGTTGTTGGGCCAGTCAGAACCTTACCCTGGGTTTGTGTGTTGTTGGGCCAGTCAGAACCTTACCCTGGTTTGTGTGTTTGTTGGGCCAGTCAGAACCTTACCCTGGGTTTGTGTGTTCTGGGCCAGTCAGAACCTCACCCTGGGTTTGTGTGTTGTTGGGCCAGTCAGAACCTCACCCTGGGTTTGTGTGTTGCTGGGCCAGTCAGAACATATCCTGGGTTTGTGTGTTTTTGGGCCAGTAGCCCAGCGTTCTGGAACACACACCATTATATTTGTCCATTTGTTCAAATCAGTAGATCAGATGTTTGCAATCACCCTCAGCCTTTGCTGCAGAGTTCTGGGCCAGTCATATTTTACCATTTACTCTGGGTCTGTGTGTTTTTGAGAAAGTCTCACAACCTCTCGCTCTCTGTCTCTTGTCTGTTCTGTCTGTCTCTGTCTCTCTCTCTCTCTCTGTCTGTCTCGTCTGTCTCTGTCTCTCTCTGTCTGTCTCTCTCAGTCTGCAGCTCCTCTGTCTCTCTCTCATCTGTCTCATCTCTGTCTGTCTCTCTCTGTCTCTCTCAGTCTGTCTGTCTCTGTCTGCTGTCTCTCTCTGTGTCTCGCTCTCTGTCTCTGTCTCTCTCTCTCTGTCTCTCTCCCTCTGTCTGTTTCTGTCTCTCTGTCTGTCTCTCTGTCTGTCTGTCTCTCTGTCTGTCTGTCTGTCTGTCTGTCTGTCTCTCTCCGTGTCTCTCTGTCTGTCTCTCTGTCTCTCTCTCTCTCTCTCTGTCCGTCCTGTCTCCCCCTGTCTCTGTCTGTCCCCGTGTCTCTGTCTCTCTGTCTGTGTGTCTCTGTCTCTGTCTCCCCGTGTCTCTGTCTCCCCGTGTCTCTGTCTCCCCGTGTCTCTGTCTCCCCGTGTCTCTGTCTCCCCGTGTCTCTGTCTCCCCGTGTCTCTGTCTGTCTCTGTCTCTGTCTCTCCGTGTCTCTGTCTCCCCGTGTGTCTGTCTCCCCGTGTCTGTCTGTCTCCCCGTGTCTGTCTGTCTCCCCGTGTCTGTCTGTCTCCCCGTTGTCTGTCTCCCCGTGTCTGTCTGTCTCCCCGTGTCTGTCTGTCTCCCCGTGTCTGCCTCCGTCTCTCTCCTACCTTCTTAATGAGTGGTATGAGTATGTCGGCCATATCACTGAAGCGGTCTTCCTGTGTGGCCTGCAGGACGTCAGCAGCACAGCCCAGAGCAGCCATCTTGTAGACCAGGTTGTCTTTCCGACACTCCTTCAACACCACATCTATCACCTCTGGTACACTGGGCTGGCCCGGGGCCGACTTCTGGAGCTCACCACTAAAACACATCATCATCCACAACATCATCATCCTCATCAACATCTTCATTATCATGGTCCTCATCATCCTCATCCTCCATCCACAACATCATCCTCATCATCCACAACATCATCCTCATCATCCACAACATCATCCTCTACATCCACAACATCATCCTCATCATCCACAACATCATCCTCTACATCCACAACATCATCCTCATCATCCACAACATCATCCTATCAAACATCCTATCATCATCCTCATCATCATCATCCTCAACATCATCCTCATCATCCACAACATCATCCTCATCATCATCCTCATCATCCACAACATCATTCTCATCATCCTCCTCATCACAGGGACAAGAGACAGAGACAGGGACTGCTCCTAGTGTTAATGGTGTTTGATGGAGAGGAGAAACCTTACCTGCACTTTGACACCACAGAGCCGATGGCGTTCAACAGCTCCTCCTGTGGACAAACAGAGAACTGGTGTGAAGACATCTGTACACAACACCAGACACACTTTGGTCAAGTTACTTACAATCTGAACACACCCCTTCCACTGAACACTCTACACACACAGGCCACCCTCCCCACCTTTCCAGTCCAGGTGCGTCCGGCCAGCCCCTGCAGCAGAGCAGACAACACCATGCCCAGGTGAGGGACCACCAGAGAACCCGTCTGTTGCTTAGCGATGGACGCCATGGCAGCCGCGCCCTGGGCCTTCATCTTCCACGACTGGGACTGTAAGGCCTTCTGGGTAATGTCGATCAGCTCCGTCATGTAGAGGCGGATGCCCCCGAAGCTTCCTGGAAGAAGACGAGAGGTCAGGGGTCAGAGGTCAGGGGTTGAAAGGTCAAAGTGTTTTGTCTTGAGGACAAATGGTGCACCTGGTACGTCTTCCTGCCAGACACACTCTCTCTACAGAGCCTTGGTCCATAGTGACTCTCCCCCTCTCCACTGTGTGTGTTTCTCTGACCAGGTGTGTGTTTCTCTGACCAGGTGTGTTTTTCTCTGACCAGGTGTGTTTTTCTCTGACCAGGTGTGTTTTTCTCTGACCAGGTGTGTGTTTCTCTGACCAGGTGTGTGTTTCTCTGACCAGGTGTGTTTTTCTCTGACCAGGTGTGTGTTTCTCTGACCAGGTGTGTGTGTTTCTCTCTCCTCTCTCACCTGGTACGTGTTCCTGCCAGACCTCGTTCCACAGCGTGGCGTCATGGCTCTCTCCCTTCTCCTCGTCTGGTCCCGGTGCCTGGTGCATACCCAGGAAGGCTAGGGGCAGAGCGACCACCGCATGCCCCTTCAGGACATCAGGGCTGTAGTGGCTGATAGCGTGGACCGTCAGGGCACACGACGACTTGTACACCGGCTCTGAGAGGGGAGCGAGAGAGGGAAACTGAGAACCCTAGAGCTATGTCAAGATCAATCATCTATAGGAGTGGTGTCCAACTCACTTCCTGGAGGGCCTGCTGCGTTTTTGTTAAACCTTTCAATTTGAAGACCTTGACAACCAGGTGAGGAGAGTTCCTAACTAATCAACTACAAGGGCGGAGTGAATTCCCACTGACACACGGCCATCCAGGAAGTGAGCTGACACACGGCCATCCAGGAAGTGAGCTGACACACGGCCATCCAGGAAGTGAGCTGGACACCCCTGATCTAGGGGCAGTGGCTGGTGGTTGTTTTGGGACAGTGAAATAGGAGGAGGAAGCTGAGAGGACAGATCCTGTTGCTGTTTTCTTACCTTCTTTCTCTAGATACCAGGTGTTGAGCTTCAGTAGGAGTTTCTCTACACTGCTGTCCTTCGCTGTCTGAGGAGGCACAGACAAGACAGTTAGATTGTATTAATACAATAGTTTGGTGAATAAAACCGGTCCTGACTTCATGTTATACACCGATGCAGTTTGTTAAATAAAACCATACTACTCACCCTGACTAGATGTCCCAGGGCGAAGGAGAAGGCTTTCTGGACAACACTGCTACGGTCATGAATTCCATTCAGTAGGGAACTCATCAGTTTACCTGACACACACACACACACACACACACACACACACACACACACACACACACACACACACACACACACACACACACACACACACACACACACATTAAATCAGGATTGAACATACATGCATCATGATGGAGACTGTATAGAAGGTCCAGTCCAGGTCTGGGAAAACCGGACCATAGAAGAGAGGTTTTGTCAACTTGTAAACACAAACCCTACTCCATTCTCCTGGCCATTTCCCTTTGGGTGTTGGCCAAACAGCAGATCTAGGATTGGTATGGTAAAGTCTCCTCCTATATATATATATCCACCTGAGAGTGTAACATGGTTACCTGAGTAGGGGGTGAGGTCCTGGGGACACTGGACAGTGAGGGATACGATCACGGTGGCACTGGGGGACCCTGGAACAGGAATAACATGGTTGGTGATATTGAGGTCCTGACCATAATTCAGATTGTTTGAGTGTCACATGTACCTGAGTAGGGGGTGAGGTCCTGGGGACACTGGACAGTGAGAGTGTAACATGTTCACATAAGTAGGGGGTGAGGTCCTGGGGAGACTCGACAGTGAGAGTGTATCATGGTTACCTGAGTATCCTGGAGAGGTCCTGGGGACACTGGACAGTGAGAGTGTAACATGGTTACCTCAGTAGGGGGTGAGGTCCTGGGGAAACTGGACAGTGTCTATGTAAATGGTTACCTGAGTAGGGGGTGAGGTCCGGGGACACTGGACAGTGAGAGTGTAACAAGGTTACCTGCAGTAGGGGGTGAGGTCCCTGGGGACACTGGACAGTGAGAGTGTAACATGGTTACCTGAGTAGGGGGTGAGGTTTGGGGACACTGGACAGTGAGAGTGTAACATGGTTACCTGAGTAGGGGGTGAGGTCCTGGGGACACGATGGACACTCTGAGAGTGTAACATGGTTACTCTGAGTAGGGGGTGAGGTCCTGGGGACACTGGACAGTGAGAGTGTAACATGGTTACCTGAGTAGGGGGTGAGGTCCTGGGGACACTGGACAGTGAGAGTGTAACATGGTTACCTGAGTAGGGGGTGAGGTCCTGGGGACACTGGACAGTGAGAGTGTAACATGGTTACCTGAGTAGGGGGTGAGGTCCTGGGGACAAGCGACAGTGAGGAATACGATCATGCTGGCACAACCACCCTGGAACAGGAATTGTCAGGGTGAGTGATATTGAATGGACCATAATTCAGAGTGTTTGATGAAAACATGTTCAGGGTTGCTCAGGACCGCAGATTGGGGCGACAGTGTACATCTTACCAAACAGGACAGCGACCCTAAGCCACAGCCAAGACAACGAAATTGAGCTCAGGTGGGACAAGTCCATTGAATGTCCTTGAGTGGCCCAGCCAGACTTTGACTTGAACCCGATCGAAACATCTCTTGAGAGGCCATGAAAATAGAAAGGTGCAGCGACGCTCCCCATCCAACCTGACAGAGCTTGAGAGGATCTGCAGAGAAGGCACAGAAACTCCCCTACAGGTGTGCCAAGCTTGTAGCGTCATTTGTCCCCGTGTAGCTCAGTTGGGTAGAGCATGGCGCTAGGGGATTTGGGGATTTCCCAAAGTATTCTAAGCATTTCTCCCACGGGGGACCAGTTGAAGGTCCCCGCTCTGGATAAGAGCAGTCTGCCTAAATGACTAAAAATTATTTTTTTTACAAAAATGTGGAAGACTCTTACTGAGCTGCGTCTGCTTCGCGTGACTGTATTGTTGTCTCTACCTTCTTGCCCTTGGTGCTGATTGTCAAGAACCCGATAATGTTTGTACCATGACTTGAGCTGCTGCAGAGTTGTGTCTGTGGAGATGGGAGAACATTCCAGGTTGCTGCCCATCTGTTGTTGTTCCACCAGGTCAGGCCATGTAGTGGTAGTCTGGCCATGTAGTGAAGGTGTCTCCTCAGTAAATGTAGTGTTGACAGCCTCTTATGTAGTGTTGTTTGCCAAAAGTGGTGTCTCTCTAAAAGAGTGTTGTGGTGTCTCTCTTTATGTAGTGTTGATGGAGTCTCTCTCTGATGTAAACAAGATTGTCTCTCTTTTATGTAGTGCCAAGCGTCTCGTCTTTATGTAACCTGGCACCGTCTCTCTTTATGAAGTGTGGTGGTGGCTCTCTTTATGTAGGTGTTGTGGCGTCTCTCTTTCTCAGCGGCAGTGGGTGGCGTCTCTAGTCAGGATGAGGGAAAGATGTGGCGTCTCTCTTTATGTAGTGTTGTGGAGTCTCTCTTTATGTAGTGTTGTGGTGTCTGCTCTTTATGTAGTGTTGTCAGGACTCTCTTTATGTACTGTTGGGCGTCTCTCTTTACCTTGTACAGGACAACTCTCTTTATGTAGTGTTGCCAAGTCTCTCTTATGTAGTGTTCAGGCGTCTCTCTTATGTAGTGTTGAGTGGTCCTCTTTATGTAGTGTTGTGGTGTCTCTCTTTATGTAGTGTTGTGAACATCTCTGGAGAGACCTCTTTATGTAGTGTTGTGGCGTCTCTCTTTATGTAACCTGACAGAGCTTTATGTAGTGATCTCTCTCTTTATCTTACTGAGTGGCGTCTCTTTTATGTAGTGTATTGTTGTCTCTCCTTATGTAGTGTTGTGGTGCTCTCTTTTGTGTGTTGGGTGTCTGCCCATGTAGTGTGTGGGTCTCTCTTTATGTAGTGTTGTAGTGTCTCTCTTTATGTAGTGTTGTGGTGCTCTCTCATGTTTGTTTTCATGTTGTGGTGTGCTCTCATTCTGTTGTTGTTGTGTTTTGGGTCTCTCTTTATGTAGTGTTGTGGTGTCTCTCTTTATGTAGTGTTGTGGCGTCTCTCTTTATGTAGTGTTGTGTGTCTCTCTATGTAGTGTTGTGGTGTCTCTATGTAGTGTTGTGGTGTCTCTCTTTATGTAGTGTTGTGGTGTCTCTCTATATGTAGTGTTGTGGTGTCTCTCTTTATGTAGTGTTGTGGTGTCTCTCTTTATGTAGTGTTGTGGTGTCTCTCTTTATGTAGTGTTGTGGTGTCTCTCTTTATGTAGTGTTGTGGTGCGTCTCTTTATGTAGTGTTGTGGTGTCTCTCTTTATGTAGTGTTGTGGTGTCTCTCTTTATGTAGTGTTGTGGTGTCTCTCTTTATGTAGTGTTGTGGTGTCTCTCTTTATGTAGTGTTGTGGCGTCTCTCTTTATGTAGTGTTGTGGCGTCTCTCTTTATGTAGTGTTGTGTGTGTTGTGTCTCTCTTTAT
Source organism: Coregonus suidteri (assembly GCA_036851935.1). NCBI lineage: Eukaryota > Metazoa > Chordata > Actinopteri > Salmoniformes > Salmonidae > Coregonus > Coregonus suidteri. The sequence goes on from CM072220.1 coordinate 9,540,376, forward strand.
GTAGTGTTGTGGTGTCTCTCTATGTAGTGTTGTGGTGTCTCTCTCTTTATGTAGTGTGGCGTCTCTCTTTATGTAGTGTTGTGGTGTCTCTCTTTATGTAGTGTTGTCTCTCTCTTATGTAGTGTTGTGGCGTCTCTCTTTATGTAGTGTTGTGTTGTCTCTCTTTATGTAGTGTTGTGGTGTCTCTCTTTATGTAGTGTTGTGGTGTCTCTCTTTATGTAGTGTTGTGGTGTCTCTCTTTATGTAGTGTTGTGGCGTCTCTCTTTATGTAGTGTTGTGGTGTCTCTCTTTATGTAGTGTTGTGGTGTCTCTCTTTATGTAGTGTTGTGGTGTCTCTCTTTATGTAGTGTTGTGGTGTCTCTCTTTATGTAGTGTTGTGGCGTCTCTCTTTATGTAGTGTTGTGGCGTCTCTCTTTATGTAGTGTTGTGGCGTCTCTCTTTATGTAGTGTTGTGGTGTCTCTCTTTATGTAGTGTTGTGGCGTCTCTCTTTTATGTAGTGTTGTCTTTTGTGTGTTGTCTCTCTTTATGTAGTGTTGTGGTGTCTCTCTTTATGTAGTTGTCTCTCTTTATGTAGTGTTGTGGTGTCTCTCTTTATGTAGTGTTGTGGTGTCTCTCTTTATGTAGTGTTGTGGTGTCTCTCTTTTTATGTAGTGTTGTAGTGGGTCTCTCTTTATGTAGTGTTGTGGTGTCTCTCTTTATGTAGTGTTGTGGTGTCTCTCTTTATGTAGTGTTGTGGCGTCTCTCTTTATGTAGTGTTGTGGTGTCTCTCTTTATGTAGTGTTGTGGTGTCTCTCTTTATGTAGTGTTGTGGTGTCTCTCTCATGTTATGTAGTGTTTTATGTGTTGTGTTGTCTCTCTTTATGTAGTGTTGTGGTGTCTCTCTTTATGTAGTGTTGTGGCGTCTCTCTTTATGTAGTGTTGTGGTGTCTCTCTTTATGTAGTGTTGTGGTGTCTCTCTTTATGTAGTGTTGTGGTGTCTCTCTTTATGTAGTGTTGTCTCTCTTTATGTAGTGTTGTGGTGTCTCTCTTTATGTAGTGTTGTGGTGTCTCTCTTTATGTAGTGTTGTGGTGTCTCTCTTTATGTAGTGTTGTGGCGTCTCTCTTTATGTAGTGTTGTGGCGTCTCTAGGGGGGGGCAGAGTAAAGTCTGTAGGGGGGGCAGAGTAAAGTCTGTAGGGGGGGCAGAGTAAAGTCTGTAGGGGGGGGTGGAATGACTATAGGGGTAATAATATGCAGTTTATCACCAAGGAACACAGCAGAGGATTTGACTTCCTGACAACGTGTCCTCCTAGTCAGGCCGAGACAGGCATGGTGGTGGGAGAGAGGGGAGGAGTGTGTTACCTTGGTGCCCAGGCCCACTCCGCTCTTCAGTAAGTCACAGAGTCTGGGGACCAGCTCCCCCAGAACAGACACGTCCAGGTGCTGCAGACACATGTTGATGGTCTCCATCATGGGGGAGGACTTGGCAGCACTGAGTCTGGCTGCATCCATGGCACTCTGGAGAGAGAGAGAGAGGTAACATCAATGACTGCTGATAATCACACCTCTGGAGAGACAGTAGTTACATTAACCCATCAGAGACCGTAGTTACCCCATCAGAGACAGTAGTTACATTACCCCATCAGAGACAGTAGTTACATTACCCCATCAGAGACAGTAGTTACATTACCCCATCAGAGACAGTAGTTACATTACCCCATCAGAGACAGTAGTTACCCCATCAGAGACAGTAGTTACATTACCCCATCAGAGACAGTAGTTACATTACCCCATCAGAGACAGTAGTTACATTACCACATCAGAGACAGTAGTTACATTACCCCATCAGAGACAGTAGTTACATTACCCCATCAGAGACAGTAGTTACATTACCCCATCAGAGACAGTAGTTACATTACCCCATCAGAGACAGTAGTTACATTACCCCATCAGAGACAGTAGTTACCTTACCCCATCAGAGACAGTAGTTACATTACCCCATCAGAGACAGTAGCTACATTACCCCATCAGAGACAGTAGTTACATTACCCCATCAGAGACAGTAGTTACATTACCCCATCAGAGACAGTAGTTACATTACCACATCAAGATTGATGCCTATTCTTTATGCCACATAACTAGATAACCACATAACCAAATACCCACATAACTACATAACCAAATACCCACATAACTACATAAACGCCTAACCAACTACCCACATAACTATACGGAACAAAACTAAAGACAACATGCAACAATTTCAAAGATTTTACTGAGTTACAGTTCATATGAGGAAATCAGTCAATTCAAATAAATAAATTAGGCCCTAATCTATGGATTTCACCACGACAGGGAATACAGATATGTATCTGTTGGTCACAGATACTTAAAAAGAAATAGGCCTCAGGATCTCGTCACGGTATTTTTATGCATTCAAATTGCCATTTAAAATGTGATTGTGTTCGTTGTCCGTAATTTTTTGCCTGCCCATACCATAACCCCACCGTCACCATGGGGCACTCTGTTCACAATGTTGACATCAGCAAACCGCTCGCCCACACAATGCCATACATGTGGTCTGCGGTTGCGTACTGCCAAATTCTCTAAAATGATGGAGGCGGCTTATGGTAGAGAAATGAACATTATATTCTCTGGCAACAGCTCTGGTTGACATTCCTGCAGTCATCATGCCAATTGCGCACTCCCTCAAAACTTGAGACATCTATGGCATTGTGTTGTGTGACAAAACTGCACATTTTAGTGGCCTTTTATTGTCCCCAGCACAAGGTGCACCTGTGTAATGATCATGCAGTTGACCACATAACCGCATATCTGCATAACCGCATAACTATACAACCGCATAACCAGACCTTCTCTTGTGTTTATGTATGTGTGTGTTTCTTTCTTTCTTTCTTTGAGTTTGTGTGTGTGTTTCCTTCTCCTGCTCTGTGGCTGAGGTAGTTTAGTACCTACCTGTATGTGTGTGTATACAATGAGGGGAAAAAGTATTTGATCCCCTGCTGATTTTGTACGTTTGCCCACTGACAAAGAAATGATCAGTCTATAATTTTAATGGTAGGTTTATTTGAACAGTGAGAGACAGAATAATAACAACAAAAAAATCCATAAAAACACATGTTATAAATTGATTTGCTTTTTTAATGAGGGAAATAAGTATTTGACCCCCTCAAAATCAGAAAGATTTCTGTCTCCCAGGTGTCTTTTATACAGGTAACGAGCTGAGATTAGGAGCACACTCTTAAAGGGAGTGCTCCTAATCTCAGCTTGTTACCTGTATAAAAGACACCTGTCCACAGAAGCAATCAATCAATCAGATTCCAAAACTCTCCACCATGGCCAAGACCAAAGAGCTCTCCAAGGATGTCAGGGACAAGATTGTAGACCTACACAAGGCTGGAATGGGCTACAAGACCATCGCCAAGCAGCTTGGTGAGAAGGTGACAACAGTTGGTGCGATTATTCACAAATGGAAGAAACACAAAAGAACTGTCAATCTCCCTCGGCCTGGGGCTCCATGCAAAATCTCACCTCGTGGAGTTGCAATGATCATGTCTTTGTCAGTGGGCAAACGTACAAAATCAGCAGGGGATCAAATACTTTTTTCCCTCACTGTAGGTGTGTTCTCTCTGTGTGTATGTTACCTTCTCCTGCTCTGTGGCTCGGAGGCTGAGGTAGTTGAGGACCTGTGGCTCCAGGACACTGAGGGCCTCTAGGAGGGCTGGGATCAGACGAGGGGCGTGGGGCTTCAACCTATTACCAGCTGTCTTGGACACCTTAACCAGGGTCTGGATACTGGAGGGAGGACCATCTTGTTAACTGCTTTGGCCAACAATGTCTCTACAAGTTTTACATTTCATTTATAGAGAGAGAGAACTGAGAGGAAGAACAGAGAGAGAACAGAGAAAGAACAGAGAGAGAGAACAGAGAGAGAGAACAGAGAGAGAGAACAGAGAGAGCGAACAGAGAGAAGAGAGCAGAGAGAGAACAGAGAGAGAGAACAGTAGAGATTGAACAGAGAGAGCGAACAGAGAGAGAGAACAGAGAGAGAGAAAAGAGAGAGAGAGAGAACAGAGAGAGCGAACAGAGAGAGAGAACAGAGCTGAGAGAGAACACAGAGAAAGAAGAGAGAGAGAACAGAGAGAGCGAACAGAGAGAGCTGTCTGGAAGCAATCATCAATCAGATTCCAAACAGAGAGAGAGAACAGAGAGAGCGAACAGAGAGAGCGAACAGAAGAGAGCGAACAGAGAGAGATGAACAGAGAGAGAGAACAGAGAGAGACAGACAGAGAGAGAGAACAGAGAGAGAACAGAGAAAGAACAGAGAGCGAACAGAGAGAGAGAACAGAGAGAGAGAGAACAGAGAGAGAGAGAACAGAGAGAGAGAACAGAGAGAGAGAACAGAGAGAGAGAACAGAGAGAGAGAACAGAGAGAGAACAGAGAAAGAACAGAGAGAGAACAGAGAGAGAGAACAGAGAGAGAGAACAGAGAGAGAGAACAGAGAGAGAGACAGAGAGAGAGAACCTGAGAAAGAACAGAGAGAGAACAGAGAGAGATCAGACGAGCAGAGAGAGAGAACAGAGAGAGGAACAGAGACCTTAAAGAACAGACAGAGGAGAACAGAGAGATCTTGCGAACAGGCCAACAATGAACAGAGAAAGAACAGAGAGCGATGAGAGAGAGAGAACAGAGAGAGAGAGAGAACAGAGAACAGAGAGAACAGAGAGAGAGAGAGCGAACAGAGTAGAGCGAGACAGAGAGAGAGAACAGAGAAGAGAGAGAACGAACAGAGGAGCGAACAGAGAGAGAGAGAGAGAGAGAACAGAGAGGGAGAGAGAACAGAGAGAAAACAACAGAGAGAGAGAACAGAGAGAGAGAAACAGAGAGAGAGACAGCTATGTAAGACAGAGACAGAGAGAGAGAGAACAGAGAGAGAGAACAGAGAGAGAGAACAGAGAGAGAGAACAGAGAGACAGAGAGAGAGAACAGAGAGAGAGAACAGAGAGAGAACAGAGAGAGAGAGACAGAGAGAGAGAACAGAGAGAGAGAACAGAGAGAGCGAACTTGTTAACAGAGAGAGAGAGAACAGGAGAGAGAGAGAGAACAGAGAGAGAGAACAGAGAGAGAAAGAGAGAGAGAACAGAGAGAGAGAACAGAGAGAGAAGAACAGAGAGAGAGAACAGAGAGAGAGAACAGAGAGAGAGAGAACAGAGAGAGAGAGAGAACAGAGAGAGAGAGAACAGAGAGAGAGAACAGAGATAGAGAACAGAGAGAGAACAGAGACAGAACAGGAGAGAGAGAGAACAGAGAAAGAACAGAGAGAGAACAGAGAGAGCGAACAGAGAGAGAGAACAGAGAGAGAGAACAGAGAGAGAGAACTGGAGAGAGAGAACAGAGAAAAGTAACAGAGAGAGAACAGAGAGAGAGAGGAGAGAGAGAACAGAGAACACATCCTAGAGAGACCTGGAGAGAGAGAGAGAACAGAGAGAGCGAACACATCCTAGTACACACAGAGAGAGAAGACGTAAGAGAGAAGAGGGACAGAGAGTTTAACAGTAACACATCCTAGTAGAGAACAGAGAGAGAGGTTTAACGTAACAGAGAGAGTACACACCAGAGAGAGAGACAGAGAGAGAACAGAGAGACACAGAGCAGAGAGAGAACAGAGAGAGAGAGAACAGAGAGAGAGAGAACAGAAGGAGCAGAGAGAGAACAGAGAGAGATCATATATGGAGGCCAATGAACACACAGAAAAAAGGAGACGGGGACAAACACATGGAGGCGTACCTGAGAGAGCGGACCTCAGGTACGTTGCTGACGATTCCTTTATCCAGGAGGGTTGGTAACAGAACAGCTACAGTCCTCTGGGCTGCTAAACCTGATGACTCACACATCCTAGTACACACCTGGAGAGAGGGGGACAGGGTTTAACGTAACACATCCTAGTACACACCTGGAGAGAGGGGGACAGGGTTTAACGTAACACATCCTAGTACACACCTGGAGAGAGAGGGGGACAGGGTTTAACGTAACACATCCTAGTACACACCTGGAGAGAGGGGGACAGGGTTTAACGTAACACATCCTAGTACACACCTGGAGAGAGGGGGACAGGGTTTAACGTAACACATCCTAGTACACACCTGGAGAGAGGGGGACAGGGTTTAACGTAACACATCCTAGTACACACCTGGAGAGAGGGGGACAGGGTTTAACGTAACACATCCTAGTACACACCTGGAGAGAGGGGGACAGGGTTTAACGTAACACATCCTAGTACACACCTGGAGAGAGGGGGACAGGGTTTAACGTAACACATCCTAGTACACACCTGGAGAGAGAGGGACAGGGTTTAACGTAACACATCCTAGTACACACCTGGAGAGAGGGGGACAGGGTTTAATGTAACACATCCTAGTACACACCTGGAGAGAGGGGGACAGGGTTTAACGTAACACATCCTAGTACACACCTGGAGAGAGGGGGACAGGGTTTTTAACGTAACACATCCTAGTACACACCTGGAGAGAGAGGGACAGGGTTTAACGTAACACATCCTAGTACACACCTGGAGAGAGGGGGACAGGGTTTAATGTAACACATCCTAGTACACACCTGGAGAGAGGGGGACAGGGTTTAACGTAACACATCCTAGTACACACCTGGAGAGAGAGGGGGACAGGGTTTAACGTAACACATCCTAGTACACACCTGGAGAGAGAGGGGGACAGGGTTTAACGTAACACATCCTAGTACACACCTGGAGAGAGAGAGGGACAGGGTTTAACGTAACACATCCTAGTACACACCTGGAGAGAGGGGGACAGGGTTTAACGTAACACATCCTAGTACACACCTGGAGAGAGGGGGACAGGGTTTAACGTAACACATCCTAGTACACACCTGGAGAGAGGGGGACAGGGTTTAACGTAACACATCCTAGTACACACCTGGAGAGAGAGGGACAGGGTTTAATGTAACACATCCTAGTACACACCTGGAGAGAGGGGGACAGGGTTTAACGTAACACATCCTAGTACACACCTGGAGAGAGAGGGACAGGGTTTAACGTAACACATCCTAGTACACACCTGGAGAGAGAGGGACAGGGTTTAACGTAACACATCCTAGTACACACCTGGAGAGAGAGGGGGACAGGGTTTAACGTAACACATCCTAGTACACACCTGGAGAGAGGGGGACAGGGTTTAACGTAACACACACAGTAAAGTGTCCTTACCTTACTCAGTGTTTTCAGGGTTATATCGGCAGCCTTCCGGACAGACTCCTGTTAGACAGACAGACAGACATTACACAGGTTACCTAGACAACGACCACAGACACAAAACACTAACGCCCAGCTAGAATAATACATCTGACATCACACTAACGCCCCAGCTAGAATAATACATCTGACATCACACTAACGCCCCAGCTAGAATAATACATCTGACATCACACTAACGCCCCAGCTAGAATAATACATCTGACATCACACTAACTCCCCAGCTAGAATAATACATCTGACATCACACTAACACCCCAGCTAGAATAATACATCTGACATCACACTAACTCCCCAGCTAGAATAATACATCTGACATCACACTAACGCCCCAGCTAGAATAATACATCTGACATCACACTAACTCCCCAGCTAGAATAATACATCTGACATCACACTAACGCCCAGCTAGAATAATACATGTGACATCACACAGTTCCTAGGCCAGGGATAGGCTGTTTGGGGGTGGGGGGGGTGTGTTCACCTTGATGTCGTCCAGCACCCTGAACAGGGTTTCCCAGATCTCCTCCAGGTGGTCAATGAGATCATCGGCGTTGCGGCCTCGGATGAGGTCGTTGAGAGCGAGACAGGCGGACTCCCTGGCCCTCCAGATGTTACTGGTCAGGACAGATATTTAATCCGGAGGACATCCTCAGATACTTACACCTGGGGGAGGGAGGGAGGAGAGAGGGAGGGAGGAGAGTAACACATCTGGGAGGAGAGGACACCTAGAGAGGGAGTACACACCTGGAGAGGGGAATAACGTAACACAGAGGGAGGGACACACGGGAGGGAGGGAGGAGAGCGAGACAGCTAGGAAGCGAGAGAGGAGGGAGGGGACAGGGAGGGAGGAGAGAGAGGGAGGGAGGAAGTAACACAGCTAGACGGAGGAGAGAGGGGACAGGGAGGGATAGAGCGACAGGGAGGGAGGAGAGCGACAGGGAGGGAGAGAGAGGGAGGGTTTAACGAGAGCTAGGAAGGGAGGAGAGAGGGGACATCACACTAGGAGAGCGGGAGGGTAGGGAGGAGAGCGGGAGGGAGGGGAGGAGAGCGCGGACTAGGAGGGAGGGGGAGGAGAGCGAGAGGGAGGGAGGGAGAGAGAGCGAGAGGGAGGGAGGGAACAGAGCGAGGAGACTGGAGAGAGGGACAGGAGAGAGGGATCCTAGTAGGACAGCGGGAGGGAGGGAGGACATCTGAGGGAGGAGAGCTAGAGGGAGGGAGAGAGGGAGACAGGGTCTGAGAGGAGGGACTAGAACTCCCCAGGGAGGGGGGAGGGAGGGACGGAGACATCCTAGGGAGGGACCTGGAGAGAGGGGGGAGGGAGGGACATCTGACACACATCCTAGGGGACACCTGGAGAGAGGGGGACAGGGAGGGTAAGGATCTAGCGAAGGGAGAGTATGACATGTGTGTATGTCTGTAACCTGGTACCCACCTGGTGAGTGTGTGACCGTCGCCTGTGAGTGTGTAACTATCCTGCTGCGGTGTGTGAACGTACAGTGGTAACGTGGGGACCTAGAAGTCCCCACAAGAATAGTAAAATAACTAACATCACACTACAACAACTGGGGACATTGTTAGTGTTAGGGTTAGAATACATGAAGGGTTAGGAGCTAGGGTTAGTTTTAGGGTTAGGACACAGCTAGTTAAGGGTTAGGTTTTTTGGGTTAAGGGTTAGGGAAAGAGTACATCCTGTTACATCACACTAGGATCCCCAGGGGACTAGACTGTGTCCCCCCACAAGGTTAGCTGTACTAACTCCCCAGTCTAGAACTAGACCGTCTGACATCACACTAACTCCCCCCAGGTTAGCTGTACTAATAATACATCTACCAACGCCCCAGCTATAATACATCTGACATCACCCCAACTCCCCAGCTGTAATAGACCATCTGACATCACACTTGTCGCCCCAGCTAGAATACTACATCTGACATCACACTCCCCCCCCAGCTAGAATAATACCATCTGACATCACACTAACGCCCCCAGCTAGAATAATACATCTGACATCACACTAACTCCCCAGCTAGGAATAATACATCTGACATCACACTAACTCCCCAGCTAGAATAATACATCTGACATCACACTAACAGCTAGAATAATACGCCTGTGTGTCACCCCAAGTTTTAGCTGTACTAGACCATCTGTACATCCCCACACCAAGGTTAGCTAACTAGACCCATCACACTCCCCCCCAGCTAGAATAATACATCTGACTGTGTCCCCCCAAGCTAGAATAATAGATCTGACATCACACTAACGCCCCAGCTAGAATAATACTCTGACATCACACTTTCCCCAGCTAGAATACTAATCTGACCACACTAACTCCCCAGCTAGAATAATAATCCCCAGCTAGAATGTCATGTGACATCACCCCCCCCCCAGCTAGACTAGACCATCTGACATCACACTAACCCCCCAGCTAGCATACTGACATCTGTACTGTGTCACCCTAACCCCCAGCTAGAATAGCTGACAGACACTAACGCCCCAGCTGTAATACATCTGACATCACACTAACGCCCCAGCTAGAATAATACATCTGACATCACACTAACGCCCCAGCTAGAATAATACATCTGACATCACCCTAAAGGTTAGCTAGAATATACCGTGTGTCTGTACTGTGTAACCCCCCAGCTAGCTGTACTATACATCTGACATACACTAACCCCCCAAGCCTAGCTATACTAGATCATCTGACTCACACTAACCCCCCAGCTAGAATAATACATCTGACATCACACTAACACCCCCAGCTAGTAATAATACATCTGACATCACTGTGTAACCCCCAAGGTAGAATAATACTCTGACGTTCACTGTAACTGCCCCAGCTAGAATAATACATCTGCATCACACAGGACCCAGCTGTCTGTACTGACATCACACTAACGCCCCAGCTGTACTAGACCCCCATCTGACTCACACTAACCCCCCAGCTAGAATAATACATCTGACTGTGTCCCCCCCAAGGTTAGCTTGTACTAGAATAATGTGTCTGTACTGTGGTCACCCTAACTCCCCCAGCTAGTACTAGACCATCTGACATCACACACTGTGTCCCCAGCAAGGTTAGCTTTACACTAGACCGTGATAGCTGTACTGTGTCCCCCCTGAGGACCTGAGCTGTACTAGACCGTGCTGTCTGTACATCTGACCTCCCCCCAAAGACCCCAGCTGTACTAGACCGTGTGTCTCACTGTGTCCCCCCAAGGTAGAGTACTGTTAGACCGGTGTGTCTGTACTGTGTGTCCCCCCAGGTTAGCTGTACTAGAGGTGTGTCTGTACTGTGTCCCCCCCCCAAGGTTAGCTGTACTAGACCGTGTGTCTGTACTGTCCCCCCCCCAGGGTTAGGGTACTAGACCGTGGGTCTGTACTGTGTCCAGCCCCCAAGGTTAGAGAGGGACCGTGGTCTGAGATAGGCGTCCCCCCCCCAAGGTGAGCTGTACTAGACCGTGTGTCTGAGACTGTGTCCCCCCCCCAAGGGAGGGCTGGAGAGAGGACCGTGAGAGGAGAGACTGTGTCCCCCCCGGGAGGGTTAGCTGTACTAGACCGAGGGAGGGACTGTGTCCCCCCCCCCAAGGTTAGCTGTACTAGACCGAGGTGTCTGAGCGAGAGGAAGGAGGATAGAGGGAGCCGGGAGGAGAGAGAGAGGGAGCTGTACTAGAGGAGTCTGTACTGAGATCGGAGGAGGGAAAGGAGGGAGCTGTACTAGACCGTGGTCTGTACTGTGTCCCCCCCGAGAGGTTAGCTGGGAGGTGAGAGCGAGAGGGAGGGAGGGAGGAGAGAGGGAAGCTTGGAGAGCGAGAGGAGAGCGAGAGAGTGAGGAGAGCCAAGGGAGGAGAGGAGGACCGGAGTGTCTGGAGAGAGGGTCCCCCCCCGAGGTTAGGGAGTACTAGACCCTGTGTGGGAGGAGAGGAGGACAAGAGGGAGCTGGAGCGAGACCGAGGAGAGTAAGGGAGGAGAGGAGAGGGGGGAGGAGAGGAAGGGGGTCTGTACTGTGTCCCCCCCCAAGGTTAGGAGGAACTAGAGAGGGAGGAGGAGAGCGACTGTGGGAGGAGAGCGGAAGGTTAGCTGTAGAGAGGAGTGTTCTGTACTGAGGGAGGGAGGAAGGGTTAGCTGAGAGAGAGGGAGGTGTCTGGACTGTGAGAGAGGGAGGGAGGCTGAGCGAGAGGGAGGGAGGAGAGTCCCCCCCAGGGTTAGCTGAGGGAGGAGACCGGTGTCTGTACCTGTGTCCCCCCAAGGGAGAGAGGAGGGAGGAGACCGAGAGTGTCTGTTACTGTGTCCCCCCCGAGAGGTTAGGTATAGACGTTGTGAGAGGTCCTGAGGAGAGTCCCCCCCCCCAAGAGGGAGGGACTAGAGCGAGGAGTGAGGGAGGTCCCCCCGAGAGGGTTAGAGGAGGAGAGGGTGAGAGAGGAGGAGGGAGGAGAGAGGGAGGTTAGCTGAGACTAGACCCGAGAGCTGTCCTGAGGTCCCCCCAGAGTTAGCTGTAGGAGACCGTGTGTCTGAGGAGAGCGAGAGGGAGGTTAGCTGTACTAGACCGAGTGTCTGTCCTGTGTCCCCCCCCCAAGGTTAGCTGAGGGAGAGAGTGGGAGGGTGGAGAGCCCCCCGAGGTTAGCTGTACGAGAGGGAGGGAGGTGTTACTAGACTGTCTTCCCTTGTCCCCCCCAGAGGTTAGGAGTACTAGAGAGGGCGTTTGTCCTGGGAGGAGAGCGAGAGCGTTGTCCCCCCCCAAGGTTAGCTGTACTAGACCGTGTGTCTGACCAAGGGAGGCTGTACTAGACCGAGGGGGGGACTGTGTCCCCCCAAGGTTAGCTGTACTAGACCGAGAGTGTCTGTAGGAGAGTGTCCCCCCCCAGGGGTTAGCTGTACTAGGGAGGAAGGTGAGAGGTACTGAGGTGTCCCCCCAAGGTTAGCTGTACTAGACCGTGTAGCTGTCTGTACTGTGTCCCCCCAAGGTAGCTGTACTAGACCCGTGGGTCCCCCAAGGTTGTGTCTGTACTGTGTCCCCCCCCAAGGTTAGCTGTACTAGGACCGTGTGTCTGTACTGTGTGTGTGGCGTACCATGTTCTTGTCAGTGACCAGTGCGTCCCAGATGGAGGTCATGGCCGTCCTGATGCCCAGGTTGGGGTCAAACTGGTAGCGGTATAGGCGTGGTACCAGCTGGGGCAGGTAGGGGGCGAGCTGCTCACCTGCCTTCGCTGCTATGATGTTGAACCCAAACGCTGCTCCCTGTTAGAGAGGAGGGGAGGGGGGAGGAGGGAGAGAGAGAAGGGGAGAGGAGAGAGAGAGGAGGGGATGAGAGAGAGAGGGGAGGAAGGGAGGAGAGAGAGGAGGAGAGGAGGGAGAGAGAGGAGGAGGGAGAGAGAGGGGAGGAGGGAGAGAGAGGAGGGGAGGAGAGGAGGGGAGGAAGGGAGAGAGAGGAGGGGAGGGGGGAGGAGGGAGAGAGAGATAGGAGGGGAGGAGGGAGAGAGGAGGAGCTGGAGGAAGGGAGAGAGAGGAGGGGAGGGAAGTGCGTCCCAGAGAGAGATGGAGGGAGGGGGGAGGAGGGAGAGAGGATAGGCGTGGGACCAGCTGGGAGAGGTAGGGGGGGAGGCGGGAGATGCCTTCGCTGGGAGGAAGGGAGAGGAAAGGGAGGAAGGTTAGAGAGGAGGGAGGGGAGGAGGGAGAGAGAGAGAGGAGGGGAGGGGAGAGAGGGAGAGAGGAGGGAGAGAGGGGAGGGGAGGGGGGAGGGAGGGGAGAGAGAGAGGGGAGGAGGGAGAGAGAGAGGGAGGGAGGAGGGGAGAGAGAGGGAGAAGGAGAGAGAGGGAGGGAGGAGTAGGGAGAGCGAGGGAGGGAGGGGAGAGCGAGGGGAGGAAGGGAGAGAGGAGGGAGGGGAGGAGGGAGAGAGAGAGGGAGGGGAGGAGTGGAGAGAGGGGGAGGGAGGGGAGGAGTGGAGAGAGGGGGCAGGGAGGGGAGGAGGAGAGGGGGCAGGGAGGGGAGGAGTAGAGAGAGGGGGCAGGGAGGGGAGGAGGGAGAGAGGGATCACCACTAGTGACAAAAATACTGAGTGAGTTTGAAAAGTGAAAACGGGTCAAATCAAGTCTCCAAATGTGAAGTTATCTAGCGTCAAACATACTTCTTCACAACGCATCTTCATGTTGTGATAAAAGGAAGAACAAGGCATTGTGCCGCTTTTATTAGGATTTGTTCAAAGACAAAAAGGTGGAAATGAATGTTGTTTCTAATACATGACCTAGTTTTTCTTAACCTATCAATTCATATTATTACATGAGCTCATTTTCACTTCCTGGTTGTACCTTGCGGGAGTTCCACATGGCATGGTGATTGGCTAGGTTCATGAACTTGTAGACCAGATCTGGTTGGTTGAGGTCACTGGCCAATGAGCACAGCTCCTTGTAGGTGGAGAGTCCGTGTCCGTCGGGGGCTTTACCCAGAGCCTCCCCCTGGAACACCTCAGTGTCCTCAGACACCGCATGCTTCACCCTGAGCAGGTAAACAAACATTATAAATACTACTTTTTTAGTATGGTCTGACAAAGGTCATTACTGACCTAAAGCATAGCAAATTAAAAACACTGAAATCAGTCTGGTTAAAGTGTGAAGAGACTCCTTTCACTAGTATTATGTTGTTCTGTTCTAGCCCTAATGGACCTGTGTGTGGAGTTCACCACATGATCTCAGGATTACAAACAAACAGAACAGGTGCATTTCTCTTATGTTGATTTGGTCTCTTCCACGCTCTCCCCCTCCCTCCCTCCCTCCTCCCTCCCTCCCTCTCCCTCCCTCCTTCCTTCTCCATCCTTCTCTCTCTCCCCCTCCATCCTTCTCTCTCTCCCCCTCCATCCTTCTCTCTCTCCCCCTCCATCCTTCTCTCTCTCCCCTCCATCCTTCTCTCTCTCCCCCTCCATCCTTCTCTCTCTCCCCCTCCATCTCCCTCCATCCTTCTCTCTCTCCCCCTCCATCCTTCTCTCTCTCCCCCTCCATCCTTCTCTCTCTCTCCCATCCTCCTCTCTCTCCCCCCCTCCATCTTCTCTCCCTCCCCCTCCATCCTTCTCTCTCTCCCCCTCCATCCTTCTCTCTCTCCCCCCCTCCATCCTTCTCTCTCTCCCCCCCTCCTCCCTCTTCTCTCTCTCCCCCTCCATCCTTCTCTCTCTCCCCCTCCATCCCTCTCTCTCCCTCCCCTCCATCCTTCTCTCTCTCTCCCCCCCTCCATCCTTCTCTCTCTCCCCCTCCATCCCTCCCTCTCTCTCCCCCTCCATCCTTCTCTCTCTCCCCCTCCTTCTCTCTCTCTCCCCTCCATCCTTCTCTCTCCATCCTCTCCCCCCCTCCATCCTTCTCTCTCCCCCCTCCATCCTCTCATCTCTCCCCTCCATCTCTCTCTCATCTCCCTCCATCCTTCTCTCTCCCCCCTCCATCCCCCTCCATCCTTCTCCCTCCATCCTTCTCCCTCTCCATCTCCCTCCATCCTTCTCTCTCTCCCCCTCGATCTCTCTCTCACCTCTTGCCAGTCATTAGTGTTTCGACCAGTGTAGACACCAGTTCTTGCTGGTCTCCCTCTCCTCCCATCTCATAGACTAGACCAAGACCTTTAGACGCCACGTCCTGACTCAACTCTGGAAGAGGAATAGAGAGAGAGAGAGAAGAGGGGGATCAGGGGAGGAGAGAGAGAGAGAAGAGGGAGATCAGGGGAGGAGAGAGAGAGAGAAGAGGGGGATCAGGGGAGGAGAGAGAGAGAGAAGAGGGGGATCAGGGGAGAGAGAGAGAGAGAGAGAGAGGGGGATCAGGGGAGGAGAGAGAGAGAGAGAGAAGAGGGGGATCAGGGGAGGAGAGAGAGAGAGAAGAGGGGGATCAGGGGAGGAGAGAGAGAGAGAGAGGGGGAGGAGGAGAGAGAGAGAGGATCAGGAGAGAGAGAGAGAGAGAAGAGGGGGATCAGGGGAGGAGAGAGAGAGAGAGAAGAGGGGGATCAGGGGAGGAGAGAGAGAGAGAGAAGAGGGGGATCAGGGGAGGAGAGAGAGTAGAGAGGTAGAAAGGAAAAAGGACAATACATTTTTTATTTTTTTACCTTTATTTAACTAGGCAAGTCAGTTAAGGACAAATTCTTATTTACAATGACGGCCTACACCGGCCAAACCCGGACGACGCTGGGCCAACTGTGCGCCGCCCTTTGGCATAGGTCTAGAGTGGGTGGATATATGGATCAGTATTTAGATGGATGAATGGATGTCCTGGATTTATCCTCAGACAGAATGTTCTTCTTCACACAATCAGACATCAGTCATATGATCTACTGTGTTACCCCATTCTTCAGACAATCAGGCATCAGTCATATGATCTACTGTGTTACCCCATTCTTCAGACAATCAGACATCAGTCATATGATCTACTGTGTTACCCCATTCTTCACACAATCAGACATCAGTCATATGATCTACTGTGTTACCCCATTCTTCACACAATCAGACATCAGTCATATGATCTACTGTGTTACCCCATTCTTCAGACAATCAGACATCAGTCATATGATCTACTGTGTTACCCCATTCTTCAGACAATCAGACATCAGTCATATGATCTACTGTGTTACCCCATTGAGCTTATTATAGTTGTCTACACGGAGTTATCACGGAGTTATCATGGAGTTATCACTGAGTTATCACGGAGTTATCATGGAGTTATCATGGAGTTATCATGGAGTTATCACTGAGTTATCACTGAGTTATCACTGAGTTATCACTGAGTTATCATGGAGTTATCACTGGATTATCATGGAGTTATCACTGAGTTATCATGGAGTTATCACTGAGTTATCACTGAGTTATCATGGAGTTATCACTGAGTTATCATGGAGTTATCATGAGTTATCATGGAGTTATCATGGAGTTATCATGGAGTTATCACGGAGTTATCATGGTGTAGAGTTACCCCCAGCCATAACCCCGCCTCTAACCATCAGTGTCTGTACCCTGGAGATCTTTGGCCGTGTAGCTTCCCCCAGGTGAGACTGGAACCCCCAGTGTCCGTTACCCTGAACACACAAGTGCTGGTGTAGCTTCAGTAACTCACAAGGACTTCCCCATGTCCGTACCCTGATCTCTTTGTGCTGGTGTAGTTTCTTGACCCCCAGCCCTAACCCCTGACCTCTAACCCCCAGTGTCCGTACCCTGATCTCTTTGTGCTGGTGTAGCTTCTTGACCCCCAGCCATAACCCTGACCTCTAACCCCCAGTGTCCGTACCCTGATCTCTTTGTGCTGGTGTAGCTTCTTGACCCCCAGCCATAACCCTGACCTCTAACCCCAGTGTCCGTACCCTGATCTCTTTTTGTGCTGGTGTAGCTTCTTGACCCCCAGCCCATAACCCCTGACCTCTAACCCCAGTGTCCGTACCCTGATCTCTTTGTGCTGGTGTAGCTTCTTGACCCCCAGCCCTAACCCCTGACCTCTAACCCCCAGTGTCCGTACCCTGATCTCTTTG
>CM072220.1:9559647-9574647 GCA_036851935.1 Coregonus suidteri
CAACCGACCTGGAAACGTACATTGGATCGAAATGTTTTTCTTTTATTTCCTCGTCTACACCTTTCTTCCTTCAATTGGATGCTTTCCTATATGCTAAAATATATTTAAAAATGATAAATATGAGTAATTCTTTCCTATATGCTAAAATATAGTGGGGGAAAAAAGATAAATATGAGTAATTCTTTCCTATATGCTCCCATAAAAAAAATGAGAGATATGAGTAATTTCCATCATAATACACGTATATTTATGACAGATAAAAATGAGTAAATAATCCAGATAAATCAAATTATAGGGATAAATATGAGTAATTCTTTCCTATATGCTAAAATATATGGTTAAAAATGAAGTATATGAGTCAATCTTTCCTATATGCTAAAATATTTTTAAACTGATAAATATGAGTAATTCTTTTTATATGCTAATGACACAGGTCAAATGTAAATATGTAAGTCTTCACTATTTTCACAAAACATTTGTTGCTGGTAATTTGGTAATTCTTTCCATGCAAATCTCCTCTAGAGCAGTGATGTTTTTGGGGCTGTCGCTGGGCAACACGGACTTTACCTCCAAAGATTTTCTATGGGATTGAGATCTGGAAAATATATTTAACTCCAGGACCTATGAAATGCTTCTACAATGCCACTCCTTCGTTTGCCCCGGGCTGATGTGTTTGGGATCATTGTCATGCTAAAAGATATTTAAAAATGATCTTCAATGAGTAATTCTTTCCTGGAAGGAAAATATATTTCAAAATGATAAATATGAGTAATTCTTTCCTATATCTAAAATATTTTTTAAAATGATCAGTCGTTCTGGTTCCTATTGCAGAAAGACAGCCCCAAAAATGATAAATTCCAGTAATTCTTTCACAGTAGGTATGGTGTTATTTATAAAAATGATAAATATCAGCATTCTTTGTCCTGCAAACACGACGAGTTGAGTTTTAAACCGAAAATTCTTTCTATAGCTAAAATGGTTTAAAAATGACCATATGACATTCTCCCATATCCTCTTCTATTTAAAAAATGATAACTCTAGCAAACTTTATAAGCTAAAAATATGAGATAACTTTGCCTGGACTAAAATATATTTAAAAATTAAATATGAGGAATTCTTTCCTGGCATGCTGCAGGATAAAAAGTGATGGCAGCGTAGTAAATTCTTTACTGATGCTAAAATATGTTAAAAATGTCCCATAAATCTGAGTAATTCACTAGGTTCCTATGTGCTAAAATATTTTTAAAAAATGATAAATTTGAGTAATTCTTTCCTATATGCCCCAGATCGAGGGAGATTAAAAATGATAAATATAATTCTTTCCATTTCCTAATAAAAATGCTCCCACAGTTGATTCTTTCTATAAACCAAAATGCTTACCTATTGCAGATTAATTCTTTCCTATATGCTAAATTTTGTTTTAAAAAAGGATGAAATATGAGTAATTCTTTCCTATATGGAAATATAGTTTAAAAACTGGATGAGGTTGTGAGTAATTCTTTCCTATATGATAACAATATTCAAAAACAGGTGCCATTAATACAGGTAACGAGTGGAGGACAGATGAGCCTCTTAAAGAATAAGTTACAGGATAGAGCCAGGAGAAATCTTGCTTTTTTGTAGGTGACAAATATACTTATTTTCCACCATAATTTGTAAAATAAATTCATTAAATAATCCTACAATGTGATAAATATGAGTAATTCTTTCTCATTTTTGCTCTGTCATAGTTGACGTTGTACCTATGATGAAAAATTACATTCTTTCCTCATGCTTTTTATAGTGGGAAACTTGATAAATTATGAGTGACTCTTACTTTTTGCCCCACTGTATATTTAAAAATGATAAATATGAGTAATTCTTTCCTATATGCTAAAATATATTTAAAAATGATAAATATGAGTAATTCTTTCCTATATGCTAAAATATATTTAAAAATGATAAATATGAGTAATTCTTTCCTATATGCTAAAATATATTTAAAAAGGATAAATATGAGTAATTCTTTCCTATATGCTAAAAATATATTTAAAAAAAATGATAAATATGAGTAATTCTTTCCTATGTGCTAAAATATATTTAAAAATGATAAATATGAGTAATTCTTTCCTATGTGCAAAAATATTAAAAATATGATAAATATTAGTAATTCTTTCCTATATGCTAAAATATATTTAAAAATGATAAATATGAGTAATTCTTTCCTATATGCTAAAATATATTTAAAAATATGATAAATATTAGTAATTCTTTCCTATATGCTAAAATATATTTAAAATAAAAATATTAGTAATTCTTTTATATGCTAAAATATATTAAAAAATGATAAATATGAGTAATTCTTTCCTAGTGCTAAAATATATTTAAAAATGATAAATATGAGTAATTCTTTCCTATATGCTAAAATATATTTAAAAATGATAAATGAGTAATTCTTTCCTATATGCACAAATACATTTAAAACGTATTAATATGAGTAATTTCTTGTAACAATGTGAATTAGCATAAAACTGGTCTAAAAAAAAAAAATGATAGTAAATACTGTCTGAAATATAAAAACGGTGACAGTCACCTACCGATGGCTTTGGTTGCTATAGCGACCAGCTCCTCATCCTCCTTGGGTGTGGCGCTCATACGCTGTTCCCGGTTGAGGGCGGAGTCTCCGTTAGTGAAGGACTTCCTCTTGCTCATGTACCTGCCCACCATGTAGCCCAGCGCCATGATGGCTCCGTGCTGGGTCTCAGGGCTCTGCAGTTTCCAAGAGGGAATACAGGTTTACATTCAGCTCGGTGAAACTGCGACAACTTTTGCTTCAGTACATTACATGCATTCAAAATGAACTTATAAAACAATTTCCAGACCAGGAAAAACTGCATCCTGTATGTGCAGCAAATATAGGTCAATATAAATGTGAAAATAAACCCATTAGTCTGGTACCAGTCTGTTTAGCTATCATCTAGTCTGGTACCAGTCTGTCTAGCTATCATC
Source organism: Coregonus suidteri (assembly GCA_036851935.1). Taxonomy (NCBI): domain Eukaryota; kingdom Metazoa; phylum Chordata; class Actinopteri; order Salmoniformes; family Salmonidae; genus Coregonus; species Coregonus suidteri. The sequence goes on from CM072220.1 coordinate 9,562,636, forward strand.
TAGTCTGGTACCAGTCTGTTTAGCTATCATCTAGTCTGGTACCAGTCTGTTTAGCTATCATCTAGTATTGCGTCCAGTACCTGTTCTATAGGTCTAGTCTGGTACCAGTCTGTTTAGCTATCATCTAGTCTGGTACCAGTCTGTTTAGCTATCATTCTGGTACTCCTGTCTAGCTATGGTCTAGTCTGGTACCAGTCTGTAGCTATATCTATCTTGTACCAGTCTCCTAGCTATCATCTAGTCTGGTACCAGTCTGTTTAGCTATCATCTAGTCTGGTACCAGTCTGTTCAGGTACCAGTCTGTTTGCTATCAGCTATCCACATCCTTCATCTAGTCTGGTACCAGTCTGTTTAGCTATCATCCACTCCTTGGTCTAGTCTGGTACCAGTCTGTTTAGCTATCTGGTCTAGTCTAGTCTGGTACCAGTCTGTTTAGCTATCATCTAGTCTGGTACCAGTCTGTTTAGCTATCATCTAGTCTGGTACCAGTCTGTTTAGCTATCATCTAGTCTGGTACCAGTCTGTTCTAGTGTACCAGTCATCTAGTCTGGTACCAGTCTGTCTAGCTATCATCTAGTCTGGTACCAGTCTGTTTAGCTATCATCTAGTCTGGTACCAGTCTGTTTAGCTATCATCTAGTCTGGTACCAGTCTGTTTAGCTATCATCTAGTCTGGGTAGCTAGTCTGGTACCAGTCTGTTTTAGCTATCATCTAGTCTGGTACCAGTCTGTTTAGCTATCATCTAGTCTGGTACCAGTCTGTTTAGCTATCAGTCTCTAGTCTGGTACCAGTCTGTTTAGCTCTATCACCAGTCTGTTTAGCTATCATCTAGTCTGGTCTGTTTTAGCTCTGTTCATCTAGTCTGGGTACCAGTCTGTTTAGCTATCATCTAGTCTGGTACCAGTCTGTTTAGCATCTTAGTCTGGTCCACTGTTCTAGGTCTAGTCTGGTACCAGTCTGTTTAGCTATCATCTAGTCTGGTACCAGTCTGTTTAGCTATCATCTAGTCTGGTACCAGTCTGTTTAGCTATCATCTAGTCTGGTACCAGTCTGTTCAGCTATCATCTAGTCTGGTTTACCAGTCTATCATCTCTACATCTAGTCTATCTAGTCTGGTACCAGTCCCTGTTTTTTAGTACTTAAAGTAGCTATCATCTAGTCTGGTACCAGTCTGTTCTAGCTTATCATCTAGTCTGGTACCAGTCTGTTTAGCTATCATCTAGTCTGGTACCAGTCTGTTTAGCTATCATCTAGTCTGGTACCAGTCTGTTTAGCTATCATCTAGTCTGGTAACAGTCTGTTCAGCTATCATCTAGTTTTAGCTATCATCTAGTCTGGTACCAGTCTGGTTTAGCTATCATCTAGTCTGGTACCAGTCCCTTAGCTATCATTAGTCTGGGGCTATCAGTCTGTTCAGTAAGTGGTCTTAGTCTGGTACCAGTCAGTTTAGCTATCATCTAGTCTGGGTACCAGTCTGTTTAGCTATCATCTAGTCTGGTACCAGTCTGTTTAGCTATCATCTAGTCTGGCACCAGTCTGTTTAACTAGGAGTAGAATGGTAGCTTAGTCAGATGTTGGTCCAGTCTCTTACAGTCCTACCTGGTTAGTCTGGTAGCAGTCTGTTAGCTATCATCTATTTAGTCTAGGTACCAGTCACTACCATGAATAGCTAGATCTAGTCTGGTAACAGTCCTGTTTCTTTAGTCATCTAGTCTGGTACCAGAAGCTGTTTAGCTATCTTTCTGATCTAGGTGAAGGCGTCTGTCAGCTACATCTAGTCGTGAGTACCAGTCTTTAGTGATCTAGTCTGGTACCAGTCTGAACGGCTATTCAGTCTAGTCAGCTTTACCTGTCATGGTAGCACCATCTAGAATCTGTTACCAGTCTGAGCTGCTTAGCTCCCTTCTGGTCCAGTCTGTTTGGCTTCATCTAAGTCTGGTATCAGTCCTGTTTCAGCTATCATCTAGTCTGATACCAGTCTGTTAGCGTATCATGAAGTCTGGTACCAATGTAGCTTTCTTTGCAGAAGCAGTCGTCAACTAGCGTCTAGCATAGCAGTCAGCTAGCCTATGTATCTTTTGGTAGTAGTCTGTTTAGCTATCATCAGCTGTTACCATTGAGTAGCATCATCTGATCTGGTACATTGGCCTAGCTAGTCTAGCCCTGTTTACCATCAGGACAGCCCTGGTCTCTAGTGTAGGTACCTAGCTGTTAAGCTGAGTAGTATATTACATCTAGTCTGGTATCCAAGCATACCAATCTAAATATTGTACAGAAGTCTGCATTAGCTAGCATTAGCATACCAAGGTATCTTTTACAATCATCTAGCGTCAATTATCATAGCACGCAGCATGATTTCCTGTACCAGTCGATCTTGTCGATTAGTCTGGGGCCAGTTGTGATAGCTATCACAGACACCACCTCTGTTCAGACAGTATCAATCACACTCACCTCCTGTCAGCTATCATCTATCAGGTAAAACAAAAAGTTTACTATCAGAAAAAAAAATGTATAACTACATTGTATCTGGACCAGTTACAAGGTATGAATGTCCAGTCTGTTTTTTTTTTACATTTTTACCCTGTCACTTTAGCTATCACCTCCGCGCTCTGGTATCCTGTTGAGGCGCTCGGTTATAGCTATCATCTAGTCTGAGTACCAGGGTTACGTGCCCTGTTCAGGGCTGTCATCGCCAGATAGGTTCACCTAGGGGTCGGTTGCGGGGGATTAGAACCAGTCGACCTTTCGGTAACTGGCACAACGCTCTTAACCACTAAGCTACCTGCCGCCCTGTCATGTTAGGGAATCCAAACTGAGGAATGATGTCAGCTTCACAATATCAACAATACGAAGGAGTGTGAAAAGGAAATAAGCATCGTTTGTTTGTTGTTTTGCATCCAGGCCAGTAAACACATGAATTTAGGAGCCAAGGAGACAAAAAGGGGTTTAGCATCAGTGTCTGAAATCACCTCCTACACAGCACCAACAGCAGCTGCTGCAGTAGGTGGATGTAGACCTGTACAGGGTTGACCTCCGCCCCCTTGGTTCCGGCGGAGGACGGCGGGGTCAGGGGTTCGTTGGAGAGGAGGGTGTGTACGTAGCGTCCGATGGCAGGCGCGTCGTCCTGCATGTCCGCCAGGCTCTTAGAGATGGGCGTGGCCCCGGCACTGTGGGCCAGACACATCCGCAGGTACAGCACCATCTGGGGGACAGGAACAGGGGTTAGAAAGGAAGTGATGTCTATAAAACAGGAAGTGTGGCAAGGAGAAAAGGTAAATAAGTCCCATCGTTTGTTTGTGTTTTGTTTATTTTTTTCCCATACTTTAATTTCCTCTTCAATTCTTTTGGGGTTTTGCCGGTCATAAACGGCCTGATGTGCATCCACCTGTATTTAGTTGAAGTTGTTTTGCCGGACATTTGTGCCTTACCTCGCCAAATGCAGAAGGGTTGAAGGGTAGAGTGTACGTCCCCACGACGTACTTAGCTGGAGTCTTCATCCTCTGAGCAGCCTAAAGGACAGACCAGGGCAGATCAACAGGGCTGGAAAGACATACCGCCTGACACCTGTACTTCCATACTAACAAGAGAGCTAATTATATAATGGCAGGGGATGGATTTGGGATAAGGGTTATGCTCTCACCTTCTCCTGGATGTAGGCCACCATGTCAGGGAAGGAGGGCATGGGTTTACAGCCCACTTTCTCTGACTTCTTAGCAGGCAGAGCCCTCAGGACACGCTGGGCCTCGCTGCACACCTCTTCTCTCCTATAATAACACACCATAGAGACACTATGAGGTCAGGACACTGGGTCTCTCTCCTATAATAACACACCGTAGAGACACTATGAGGTCAGGACACTGGGTCTCTCTCCTATAATAACACACCATAGAGACACTATTGAGGTCATCGTTTGTTTTGTGTCTCTCTCCTATAATACACACCATAGAGACACTATGAGGTCAGGACACTGGGGTCTCTCTCCTATAATAACACACCATAGAGACACTATGAGGTCAGGACACTCTGGGTCTCTCTCCTATAATAACACACCATAGAGACACTATGAGGTCAGGACACTGGGTCTCTCTCCTATAAAAACACACCTAGAGACACTATGAGGTCAGGACACTGGGTCTCTCTCCTATAATAACACACCATAGAGACACTATGAGGTCAGGACACACACTGGGTCTCTCTCCTATAATAACACACCATAGAGACACTATGAGGTCAGGACACTGGGTCTCTCTCCTATATAACACACCACATAGAGACACTATGAGGTCAGGACACTCTGGGTCTCTCTCCTATAATAACACACAATAGAGACACTATGAGGTCAGGGACACTGGGGTCTCTCTCCTATAATAACACACCATAGAGACACTATGAGGTCAGGACACTGGGTCTCTCTCCTATAATAACACACCATAGAGGACACTATGAGGTCAGGGGACACTGGGTCCTCTCTCCTAACACTAATAAACACACCATAGAGACACTATGAGGTCAGGACACTGGGTCTCTCTCCTATAATAACACACCATAGAGACACTATGAGGTCAGGACACTGGGTCTCTCTCCTATAATAACACACCATAGAGACACTATGAGGTCAGGACACTGGGTCTCTCTCCTATAATAACACACCATAGAGATACTATGAGGTCAGGACACTGGGTCTCTCTCCTATAATAACACACCATAGAGACACTATGAGGTCAGGACACTGGGTCTCTCTCCTATAATAACACACCATAGAGACACTATGAGGTCAGGACACTGGGTCTCTCTCCTATAATAACACACCATAGAGACACTATGAGGTCAGGACACTCTGGGTCTCTCTCCTATAATAACACACCATAGAGACACTATGAGGTCAGGACACACTGGGTCTCTCTCCTATAATAACACACCATAGAGACACTATGAGGTCAGGACACTCTGGGTCTCTCTCCTATATAATAACACACCATAGAGACACTATGAGGTCAGGACACTGGGTCTCTCTCCTATAATAACACACCATAGAGACACTATGAGGTCAGGACCACTGGGTCTCTTCTCCTATAATAACACACCATAGAGACACTATGAGGTCAGGACCACTGGGTCTCTCTCCTATAATAACACACCATAGAGACACTATGAGGTCAGGACACTCTGGGTCTCTCTCCTATAATAACACACCATAGAGACACTATGAGGTCAGGACACTGGGTCTCTCTCCTATAATAACACACCATATAGAGACACTAAGGTCAGGACACTCTGGGTCTCTCTCCTATAATAACACACCATAGAGACACTATGAGGTCAGGACACTCTGGGTCTCTCTCCTATAATAACACCACATAGAGACACTATGAGGTCAGGACACTGGGTCTCTCTCCTATAATAACACACCATAGAGACACTATGAGGTCAGGACACTCTGGGGTCTCTCTCCTATAATAACACACCATAGAGACACTATGAGGTCAGGACACTCTGGGTCTCTCTCCTATAATAACACACCATAGAGACACTATGAGGTCAGGACACTCTGGGTCTCTCTCCTATAATAACACACCATAGAGACACTATGAGGTCAGGACACTGGGTCTCTCTCCTATAATAACACACCATAGAGACACACTATGAGGTCAGGACACTCTGGGTCTCTCTCCTATAATAACACACCATAGAGACACTATGAGGTCAGGACACTGGGTCTCTCTCCTATAATAACACACCATAGAGACACTATGAGGTCAGGACACTGGGTCTCTCTCTCCTATAATAAACACACCCATAGAGACACTATGAGGTCAGGACACTGGGTCTCTCTCCTGTAATAACACACCATAGAGACACTATGAGGTCAGGACACTGGGTCTCTCTCCTATAATAACACACCATAGAGATACTATGAGGTCAGGACACTGGGTCTCTCTCCTATAATAACACACCATAGAGACACTATGAGGTCAGGACACTCTGGGTCTCTCTCCTATAATAACACACCATAGAGACACTATGAGGTCAGGACACTCTGGGTCTCTCTCCTATAATAACACACCATAGAGACACTATGAGGTCAGGACACTCTGGGTCTCTCTCCTATAATAACACACCATAGAGACACTATGAGGTCAGGACACTGGGTCTCTCTCCTATAATAACACACCATAGAGATACTATGAGGTCAGGGACACTCTGGGTCTCTCTCCTATAATAACACACCACAGAGACACTGAGGTCAGGACACTGGGTCTCTCTCCTATAATAACACACCATAGAGACACTATGAGGTCAGGACACTGGGTCTCTCTCCTATAATAACACACCATAGAGACACTATGAGGTCAGGACACTGGGTCTCTCTCCTATAATAACACACCATAGAGATACTATGAGGTCAGGACACTGGGTCTCTCTCCTATAATAACACACCATAGAGACACTATGAGGTCAGGACACTGGGTCTCTCTCCTATAATAACATTTACTATTACATTTACATTTAGTCATTTAGCAGACGCTCTTAATCCAGAGTCAGGACTTACATATTATTACTTTTATACTGGCCCCTGGGTTTGTCTCTCTACCTAAAACGAACCCATAGAACCCTGGCGTTGCAAACGCCATGCTCTATCAACTGAGCTACATCCCTGCCGGCCATTCCCTCCCCTACCCTGGACGACGCTGGGTCTCTCTCCAATTGCGCGCCGCCCATGAGTCTCCCGGTCGCGGCCGGCTGCGACAGAGCCTGGATTCGAACCAGGATCTATAGTGGCACAGTTTTGCACTGCGATGCAGTGCCTTAGTACCACACCATAGAGACACTATGAGGTCAGGACACTGGGTCTCTCATAGAGATACTTTATACTACTACTACTTAATAACACCACACCTCCTCTGTCCTGCAACAACACACAAACAACCCAAAAAAATTAATATAAATCGTATTAAAAGTATACAAGATTCAATAACACATTGATAAATATCATAGGAGCTATCCTACCATTGTGTGAGTATTGTACCTGTTAGGTGGATGGGATATATTCACTGTATGGCAGCATGATCATACATAGTGGATGTAGGTGGTGTGTAGTGCTGAGACTTACATGTTTTATATTCAGTGTGTGTGTGTGTGTGTGTGTGTGTGTGTGGTGTGTAGTGCTGAGACTTACATGTTTTTTTTATTCAGTGTGTGTGGTGTGTGTGTGGTGTGTAGTGTTGAGACTTACGGGTCCCCGGCAGCCAATAGGAGCAAGTATCTGGAGGGCACATGATCAGGAGCGAATACCGTGCTGGCGTACTTCATTGCCACCTGACGCACCTGTACCTCAGGCTGACCAATCACAACACAGAAGAACACAATACTCAGAGCTTTGGCTGACCAATCAGAAAGCAATATTCCAACGTAATCATCTAGATTCTTCAGCAACACCAATATTCAGACAATCATATTCTGGAATACATTGACAACAGTATTCCCTACAACGACGACAAAATATTATGATTCAAGCATATCCCATATATTCTTGGTAGATTAAAATCAGACAATTTCTACATGTTATTTCATAGTAGAACTCATAGCTGGTAGAACTATTAATACTTCATATATAATCGTAGAGAGATCATAGGACAGGGGTCGGCAACAGGCGGCCCGCTGTGATTTATTTTGGCCCCCCAAAAGGAAGAAAAATAAGACAGAAAATCAGCTGAAAATGTGTTTAGTTTAGGAAATCTGTTCCCAAGTATTCCCATGAATAAAAAAAAATAAAAAAAAGAGATATGTGCTCGTGTCTCAATGTAAATCAAGGTAAGAAAATATTGTTATTTACAAATACAATCTCTTTTAGGGCTTAGCTGTGGTCAATTTGCAGTTTACAAATTATTTTCCCGGGCCCCCCGACAAAAAATCGTCTCGCGGCTGAATCTAGTTGCCTACCCCCCTCGCATAGGAGAAATCATATCTAGTGTTACCTTGCCCATGTAAGCTGCCACCAGAGCTTCCATCAGGTTGAGTAGCGCCCCCTGTAGGTTAGCGTAGGCTCCCACCATCATCGACAGAGCCTCCTGGATGGCTAGACGCACGTCAGGCTCCTCCTAAACACAGACAAGGTCAGATGGGAGGGAGGGGGGGGTTGGAATATATGAACATGTTGCTGCCATCAACCTTGAATTATGCTTTGTGTCTTGTCTAAATATATACATGATGTACAGGGCATTCAGAAAGTATTCATACACCTTGACTTTTTCCACATTTTGTTACGTTACAGCCTTATTCTAAAATGGATCAATCTACACACAATACCCCATAATGCCAAAGCAAAAAAAAAGGTTATTAGAAACATTTTCTAATTTATAAAAAAAAAAATACAAAACTGAAATATCGGTAAACAGTGTATTCAAATAGCATTGTCTTGATGCAGCAACACCTACCTTGCACATGGCCTCAAAGAACTGCTGGACCAGCGCTATGTCTTTGGTGAAGAGTTGGGGCATCCGGCTAGGAGGAGAGAGAAACATCACCTCACTATCACATAAACTCATCATAATATCAAGACAAGAGTTGGGGCATTCGGCTAGGAGGAGAGAGAAACATCACCTCACTATCACATAAACTCATCATAATATCAAGACAAGAGTTGGGGCATCTGACTAGGAGGAGGAGGAGGAGAGAGAAACATCACCTCACTATCATATAAACTCATCATAATATCAAGACAGGTGATCGTTGTTAAAGCTCCAATATGTAGCTTTTTGGGCAACGCGACAAAATTCAAATAGAAACGTGTTATAGATCTGTCATTGTCATTAAAAGCAACGAGAACAAGCGGTAGATATTTTCTATATGCGCTATTTCTATACTTATCGTATTCTGCGTCTTTTACTTTAGGTTTTGTACACCAGCTTCAAAACAGCTGAAAATACAATATTTTAGGTTATGGGAAATATATTTCACAGTGGTTTAGATGGTCCAATGATTCTCTACACTACACTTGCTTATTTTGTCACACAAACTGAAATTAGACAAAAACTATTAGAATTTTTGCAACCATGAAATGGCGGAGTGATTTCGGCATGGTGCATTTTTTTTTTTTTTTTTTTACATACGGTAAAAATCAGTCTATTTAAAAATGTATGACTACCTGGACAGTTTCCCCACAGCGGAGTAGGCCATACACATCAACTTGGGATCCTGCAAACCAAACCAAACACAACAAAACACATCCCATCACCATCTACACCAGGAGCATGCAAAGCATCCACCGTTGAAAGGAAATGTGTAATTGATGAAACGAGATTAAAACCATTGATTGATTGGTTTTACCTCCTTGTACTCATTGATGAGCTTGGTGAGTCCATTCAGCAGCATCAGACCCAGTGGCTTGTTGGTGTCAGGGCATCTGTCAGAGAGAGGAGAGACACGTCTCAACATGTTAGAACATGCTAGGAGTGGCTTTGGTTAGTGTTGGGCTGGAACAAAAGCCTGCACTGACACGCCTTTGATGACCCCTTCAAATTAGGTTTTGTTGTTTTTTTTGTTATTGAAGTGTTTAGTTCTAACTGATCTAGGACCAGCTCATAGTGGCCATCTCTCTTTGTGTAACCGTGAACTGAGAAGACTAACTGACTTGTAAATCGCTTTCACCATGCATGCCTCCTGTACCTCAGTTGGTCGAGCATGACGCTAGCAACGCCAGGGTTGTGGGTTCGATTCCCACGGGGGGGCCAGTATGAAAAATGTATGCACTCAGTAACTTTAAGTCGCTCTGGATAAGAGCGTCTGCTAAAATGACTAAAATGTAAAAGAATGTGATAGTGGACAAACTGATGAAGGACCAGCTCTTAGTGGCCATCTCTCTCTGTGTACGGTTTGACTGAGATAACTGAAACTGACTTGGAATCAGTTCTTACATCTGGCAGATGTGGTGGATAAACTGATGTAGGACCAGCTCTTAGGCTGCGTTTACACAGGCATCCCAATTATGATCTTTTTTTACACTACTTGGTTTACCAATCATCAGCTTTTTTGCATTGGCCCAATGGGGCTGCCTTATAAATATATTTTTTTACACTACATGGTCTATTGTGTGACACCCCTTCAAATTAGTGGTTTCTATTTCAGCCACACTGGTTGCTGACAGGTGTATAAAATCAAGCACACAGCCATGCAATCTCCATAGACAAACATTGGCAGTAGAATGGCCCATACTGAAGAGCTCAGTGACTTTCAAAGTGGCACCGTCATAGGATGCCACCTTTCCAACAAGTCAGTTTGTCAATGTTCTGCCCTGCTAGAGCCCCGATCAACTGTAAGGGCTGTTAATGTGAAGTGGAAACATCTAGGAGCAACAACAGCTCAGCCGTGAAGTGGTAGACCACACAAGCTCACAGAACGGGACCGCAGAGTGCTGAAGCCCGTAAAAAATTGTCTGTCCTCGGTTGCAACACTCACTACTGAGTTTCAAACTGCCTCTGGAAGCAACGTCAGCACAAGAACTGTTCGTCAGGAGCTCATGAAATGGGTTTCCATGGCCGAGCAGCCGCACACAAGCCTAAGATCACCATGCACAATGCCAAAGCGTAAAGCTCACCGCCATTGGTCTCTGGAGCAGTAGAAAAGCGTTCTCTCTGGAGTGATGAATCATGCTTCACCATCTGGCAGTCCAACGGACGAATATGGGTTTGGCGGATGCCAGGAGAACGCAACCCGCCCCAATGCATAGTGCCAACTGTAAAGTTTGGTGGAGGAAGAATAATGCTCCGGGGCTGTTTTTCATGGTTCGGGCTAGGCCCCTTAGTTCCAGTGAAGGAAAATCTTAACACTACAGTATACAATGACATTCTAGACGATTCTGTGCTTCCAACTTTGGGGCAACAGTTTGGGGAAGGCCCTTTCCTGTTTCAGCATGACAATGCCCCTGTGCACAAAGCGAGGTCCATACAGAAATGGTTTGTCGGATCGGTGTGGAAGAACTTGACCGGCCTGCACAGAGCCCTGACCTCAACCCCATCGAACACCTTTGGGATGAATTGGAACGCCGACTGCAAGCCAGGCCTAATCGCCCAACATCAGTGCCTGACCTCACTAATGCTCTTGTGGCTGAATGGAAGCAAGTCCCCACAGCAATGTTCCAACATCTAGTGGAAAGCCTTCCCAGAAGAGTGGAGGCTGTTATAGCAGCAAAGGGGGGACCAACTCCATATTAATGCCCATGGATTTTGGAATGAGATGTTCGATGAGCAGGTGTCCACAGACTTTTGGTCATGTTGTGTAGCTGTCTCTTTTAGGAAGGGTTGGTTGAAACTGACTTGGGACCAGTACTTATCCCCTACAGATGTGTTGGGCACTGTTGGACAAACTGATCTAGGACCATTTCTTAGTGACTGTCTTTATGAGGATGGGTTGACTGAAACTGATTTGGAATCAGTACTTACACATCGCAGATAGCTATCCACTTCGTCACAAAACTGATCTAGGACCAGCGCTTAGTAGCAACCTCTCTCTGTGTAAGATTTGACTGAGAAGACAAACTGACTAGAGATCAGTAATACTACAGTACTTACCATAGTGGATAAACTGATCTAGGACCAGCTCTTAGTGGCTGTCTCTATGTGTAAGGGTTGGATGAAATTGACTTGGGACCAGTACTTACACCTGACAGATGTGGTGGACAAACTGAAGGGTAAGAGAGAGCAGCTTGTTGTTGGTGTTGGCTCCAAACAGACCGTCATACACGTCAGAGACAGAGAGGAGAGAGAGAGGAGAGGAGGATAGGGGGAGCGAGAGGAGGAGGGAGGAGAGGGAGAGGAGAGGAGAGGAGAGGAGGGAGGGGAGGAGATAGAGGAGAGGAGGGGAGGGGAGAGGAGGAGAGGAGAGGAGAGGAGGAGAGGAGAGGAGAGGAGAGGAGAGGATAGGAGAGGAAGGAGTAGAAGAGAAACAGGAAAAAGACAGGTGATGAAGGTTTCCTTGAGGGAAAGACAGTGGAAGGACATTCACAAAGATTTGCAT
>CM072220.1:9579647-9649647 GCA_036851935.1 Coregonus suidteri
TCAGTGGACCAGGAGCTCCATCACCTGGTAGGGAGAACAAGAGGTTACGATTATAATTAGTTATAATAAGGTTCTTCATCCTCTCGTTCAGTGGACCAGGAGCTCCATCACCTGGTAGGGAGAACAAGAGGTTACGATTATAATTAGTTATATAAAGGTTCTTCATCCTCTCGTTCAGTGGACCAGGAGCTCCATCACCTGGTAGGGAGAACAAGAGGTTACGATTATAATGAGTTATAATAAAGGTTCTTCATCCTCTCGTTCAGTGGACCAGGAGCTCCATCACCTGGTAGGGAGAACAAGAGGTTACGATTATAATGAGTTATAATAAGTTGTAATTATAAGTTACCAGGAGCTCCGTCACCTGGTAGGGAGAACAAGAGGTTACGATTATAATGAGTTATAATAAGTTGTAATTATAAGTTACCAGTAGCTCCGTCACCTGGTAGAGAAGAAGAGATTGTGATTCCAGTAGACCGTTAAGGAAGAGACGGTTCATGACTAGCATAAAGCTACCGCATAGCGTACTAGCATAAAGCTACCGCATAGCGTACTAGCATAAAGCTACCGCATAGCGTACTAGCATAAAGCTACCGCATAGCGTACTAGCATAAAGCTACCGCATAGCGTACTAGCATAAAGCTACCGCATAGCGTACTAGCATAAAGCTACCGCATAGCGTACTAGCATAAAGCTACCGCATAGCGTACTAGCAGGTCTACAACTAGTCTGTGTGTCCTATGGAGAGCAGTTTCTGTCAATGCCATTACAGCAACACGCACACTACCAACGCATGGAGGAGACGTTTATTAGGCTTTACTAGTTCGACTGTTGTGTGATTTATAATCACTACAGTGCTGTGGATGGGCCTTTCCCCAATAGCATTGAGCAGCATTATCATCACTACAGTGCTGTGGATGGGCCTTTCCCCAATAGCATTGAGCAGCATTATCATCACTCCAGTGCTGTGGATGGGCCTTTCCCCAATAGCATTGAGCAGCATTATCATCACTACAGTGCTGTGGATGGGCCTTTCCCCAATAGCATTGAGCAGCATTTACATCACTACCAGTGCTGTGGATGGGCCTTTCCCCAATAGCATTGAGCAGCATTATTATCACTCCAGTGCTGTGGATGGGCCTTTCCCCCCCACAGTAGCATTTCCCCAATAGCATTTAGCATCACTACAGTGCTGTGCTGTGGCATGAGCAGCATTTACCTCACTACCCAATAGCATTGAGCAGCATTATTATCACTCCAGTGCTGTGGATGGGCCTTTCCCCAATAGCATTGAGCAGCATTTACATCACTCCAGTGCTGTGGATGGACCTTTCCCCAATAGCATTGAGCAGCATTATCATCACTCCAGTGCTGTGGATGGGCCTTTCCCAATAGCATTGAGCAGCATTATTATCACTCCAGTGCTGTGGATGGGCCTTTCCCCAATAGCATTGAGCAGCATTTACATCACTACAGTGCTGTGGATGGGCCTTTCCCCAATAGCATTGAGCAGCATTATTATCACTCCAGTGCTGTGGATGGGCCTTTCCCCAATAGCATTGAGCAGCATTTACATCACCACAGTGCTGTGGATGGGCCTTTCCCCAATAGCATTGAGCAGCATTATTATCACTCCAGTGCTGTGGATGGGCCTTTCCCCAATAGCATTGAGCAGCATTTACATCACTACAGTGCTGTGGATGGGCCTTTCCCCAATAGCATTGAGCAGCATTATTATCACTCCAGTGCTGTGGATGGGCCTTTCCCCAATAGCATTGAGCAGCATTTACATCACTACAGTGCTGTGGATGTGCCCTTTCCGCAATAGCATTGAGCAGCATTTACATCACTCCAGTGCTGTGGATGGGCCTTTCCCCAATAGCATTGAGCAGCATTTACATCACTACAGTGCTGTGGATGGGCCTTTCCCCAATAGCATTGAGCAGCATTTACATCACCACAGTGCTGTGGATGGGCCTTTCCCCAATAGCATTGAGCAGCATTTACATCACCCCAGTGCTGTGGATGTGCCTTTTCCGCAATAGCATTGAGCAGCATTTACATCACTCCAGTGCTGTGGATGGGCCTTTCCCCAATAGCATTGAGCAGCATTTACATCACTACAGTGCTGTGGATGGGCCTTTCCCCAATAGCATTGAGCAGCATTTACATCACTACAGTGCTGTGGATGGGCCTTTCCCCAATAGCATTGAGCAGCATTTACATCACTACAGTGCTGTGGATGGGCCTTTCCCCAATAGCATTGAGCAGCATTTACATCACCACAGTGCTGTGGATGGGCCTTTCCCCAATAGCATTGAGCAGCATTTACATCACTACAGTGCTGTGGATGGGCCTTTCCCCAATAGCATTGAGCAGCATTTACATCACCACAGTGCTGTGGATGGGCCTTTCCCCAATAGCATTGAGCAGCATTTACATCACCACAGTGCTGCGGATGGACCTTTCCCCAATAGCATTGAGCAGCATTTACATCACCACAGTGCTGTGGATGGGCCTTTCCCCAATAGCATTGAGCAGCATTTACATCACCACAGTGCTGTGGATGGGCCTTTCCCCAATAGCATTGAGCAGCATTTACATCACCACAGTGCTGTGGATGGGCCTTTCCCCAATAGCATTGAGCAGCATTTACATCACCACAGTGCTGTGGATGGGCCTTTCCCCAATAGCATTGAGCAGCTGTGTCTGTGTGCATTTGTCTTGCACACTCCCCAGTCATGGATTTAAAAGCATAGGATTGGTGTAGAGTACCCAGTCAAAAGTTTGGACACACCTACTCATTCAAGGGTTTTTCTTTATTTTTACACTGTAGAATAATAGTGAGGACATCAAAACTATGAAATAACACATATGGAATCATGTAGTAACAAAAAAAAAGTGTTAAACAAATCAAAATATATTTTATATTTGAGATTCTTCAAATAGCCACCCTTTGCCTTGATGACAGCTTTGCACACTCTTGGCATTCTCTCAACCAGCTTCACCTGGAATGCTTTTCCAACAGTCTTGAAGGAGTTCCCACATATGCTGAGCACTGGTTGGCTGCTTTTCCTTCACTCTGCCGTCCGACTCATTCCAAACCATCTCAATGGGGTTGAGGTCGGGGGATTGTTGAGGCCAGGTAATCTGATGCAGCACTCCATCACTCTCCTTCTTGGTAAAATAGCCCTTACACAGCCTGGAGGTGTGTTGGGTCATTGTCCTGTTGATTAACAAATGATAGTCCCACTAAGCCCAAACCAGATGGGATGGCGTATCGCTGCAGAATGCTGTGGTAGCCATGCTGGTTAATGTGCCTTAAATTCTAAATAAATCACAGACAGGGTCACCAGCAAAGCACCCCCACACCATAACACCTCCTCCTCCATGCTTTAAGGTGGGAAATGCACATGCGGAGATCATCCGTTCACCCACACCGCGTCTCACAAAGACATAGTGGTTGAAACCAAAAATCTCAAATTTGGACTGCAGACTAATGTCCATTGCTCGTGTTTCTTGGCCCAAGCAAGTCTCTTCTTCTTATTGGTGTCCTTTAGTAGTGGTTTATTTGCAACACTTCGACAATGAAGGCCTGATTCACACAGTCTCCTCTGAAAAGTTGATGTTGAGATATGTCTGTTACTTGAACTCTGTGAAGCATTTATTTGGCCTGCAATTTCTGAGGCTGGTAACTCTAATGAACTTATCCTCTGCAGCAGAGGTAGCTCTGGGTCTTCCATTCCTGTGGCGGTCCTCATGAGAGCCAGTTTCATCATAGCGCTTGATGGACTTTGCAACTGCACTTGAAGAAACTTTCAAAGTTCTTGAAATGTTCCGGATTTACTGACCTTCATGTCTTAAAGTAATGATGGACTGTCGTTTCTATTTGCTTATTTGAGCTGTTCTTGCCATAATATGGACTTGGTCTTTTACCAAATAGGGCTATCTTCTGTATACCCCCCCACCTTGTCACAACACAACTGATTGGCTCAAACGCATTAACAAGGAAATAAATTCCACAAATTAACTTTTAAGAAGGACACCTGTTAATTGAAATGCATTCCAGGTGACTACCTCATGAAGCTGGTTGAGAGAATGCCAAGAGTTTGCAAAGCTGTCATCAAGGCAAAGGGTGGCTATTTGAAGAATCTCAAATACAAAATATATTTTGATTTGTTTAACACTTTTTGGGTTACTACATGATTCAATATGTGTTATTTCATAGTGTTGATGTCTTCCTTATTATTCTACAATGTAAAAAATGGTAAAATTAAAGAAAACCCCTTGAATGAGTAGGTGTGTCCAAACTTTTGACTGGTAGTGTAAGTATTGTAAAATCCAGACGACAAAAGTGAGAAGGGTGCTGGAGAACGGAGACACAGCTATGTGCAGGCTACTGGTACTGCAGGGTGGCAGAAACAGCTATGTGCAGGCTACTGGTACTGCAGGGTGGCAGAAACAGCTATGTGCAGGCTACTGGTACTGCAGGGTGGCAGAAACAGACATCAGTGTGTCCTTACTTTCTTCCTGACTCCCTCCTGCACGCTGGACAGTTTGAGGAGGACTGGGGGCAGGAACTTGGATATGATGTCCTGGAGTTGGTCATCTGTCTCTGCATGGCCCAAACGCAAGAAAACTCGCTCCAGTTGATCTGGAGAGTAGGAAGGAGGACGAGAGAAGAGGAGAGAGGAGGAGGAGAGAAGAGGAGAGAGGAGGAAAGAAGGAGAGAAGAGGAGGAGAGAAGAGGAGGAAGGAGGAGGAAGAGCAGAGAGGAGAAAGGAGGAAGGAAAGGGAGGATTTGAAAATTAGAAATGATGACACTAGGCCCGTCCCCAATGGCACCCTATTCCCTTTATAGTGCACTACTTTAGACCAGAGCCCCTTTATAGTGCACTACTTTAGACCCGAGCCCCTTTATAGTGCACTACTTTAGACCAGAGCCCCTTTATAGTGCACTACTTTAGACCCGAGCCCCTTTATAGTGCACTACTTTAGACCAGAGCCCCTTTATAGTACACTCCTTTAGACCAGAGCCCCTTTATAGTACACTACTTTAGACCAGAGCCCCTTTATAGTACACTACTTTTACCAGATTCCATACGGCTTCGGTCAAAAGTAGTGCACTGTTCAGATCTCACCCGTGACACATGCTTAAAGTCCAGGTCTAGGCTTAATCGGGACTGGGCTTGATCTGTTTCCAGGAAACCAGTCCTTACTGTGATATTACCACATTTGGTTCTGAGATTCGGACATCCCCAGTCACCCGAACTAAATGTTGAACATGTAGCCTCTCGCCTAGCGGTGCCGGTCTTGGGTCTCTATTGCACATACAAATGTTCCCCGCCGGAGACCGGGGTTCACTCCCTGTGTCCACATTTCAAACTACGCCTCCTACCTCTGTACTCCCCTGTAATTCCGCACCTGTCTAAATAAGGTACAGAATACACACAGAGAGTGGATGTCCATGTAGCTGGTTCAGTGTGGCTCAGTTTACTAAAATGTATGCGCTCAATACTGTAAGTCACTCTGGATAAGACTGAGCGTCTGCTACATTACTCAAATGTAAACATTTCAAATGTAGCTACAACATTTGGACCTAAAGCGTCAATAAGGGACTGTTATAATAGCTAATGCACCTTGTATTGTGTTATGTGTGTTATAACAGGGGTGGATAGGCTGCTACACATAACCATTAGCTATGTCCGACAGGACGTATAGGTTTTCTACTGGCAGCTAGTTGGCAAGGAATGACTGACAGAAATTAGTAGCTAGCTAACTAGCTGGTGATTTGGCTAGGTAGCTAGTTAGTCAGTTAGCTAAATCATCTCAAATGTAGCTAGCTAACTGCTGCAGTGGGTAGGGCAAAATGGCTAGTTAACGTTACCTTGTTGTGAGAGGTGTGCTTGCCATCAACACTCACTCACTGCACTGAAAATGAAGTGTGTGTCATCTTTCATTTCATGTATGCAAACTGTTACACTAAATGAGATACCTAGCTAGCTGGCTTGCAATGAATTAGCTAGCTACTAGCGCTAATTAGCTAACTTCACAGACAAGGCTAATCTTCAAGACAGTTCATATTGTTCCGGACGCCTGCACTGCTAACCAGCTAGCTAGCCACTTGGTTACCCCAAGTTGGCACAACGCATGTAATCGTTTAGTTAATTGTAGTTACAGATCGAACATGACATCGTTACAAATGGGAATGAAATGACTGATCTAATGTACAAACTATTCCAGTCGTCATCAAATCACGTTGATCTTTTATACAACTGCAACACTTTCATTTCGACCATGACTGTGCAGACGGCCTTCTACTAGCGTTAGCTAGCTACCTCGAATCAACGTTTATCGTTCATATCACACGCGTTTTGCTTGATAGAATAAGTTATGACTGTGTACTAAATGCAAGGATAAATGTTACCGATACATGCCGTGTCTTTCATGCACTGGATCACTGCAAAAGCAGTTAGAAACTTACTGAGTTCATCTTGGGCGGCCATGTTCATAGAAAGTCATCTGCGTTCTCTCGCTCACACTGGGGTGTGTTCATTAATGCATATCGTAGCAAAATGTTTTAACGGTGAATATTTTTGCAACGAAAATAATAGTTTCCTATTGGACGAATTCAGGTTCGTCCCTCCCCTTTTCTGTCCGTTTGCGTCCGTTTGGTTCCTAGTGAATACAGCCACTGCTTTGCCAACGATAGATGCCTCTCCTCTTTCATTATATCCAAGTCGGTAGTGCTAACTGTAATTAATCTTAACACCTGCTTCACACACAGCCCCATGCAATGATAACAGACATAGCTAGCGACATTCATATTGCACACACGTGTTCTTATTCATTCTTTACATGTATAAACTGTGAAATTCTGCGTAGACCTTGAAACAATAGGAAAACAGGAAGGGAGAAAATATCAATCGAAATCTGTCCCCAAAGTGAAAAAAATACAAATTTCCGAATGAACATTTTTACAAAATAGGCCTGTAATAAAATAAATGCTTAATTTTGGTATGTTTCTTATTTTTTCCCCACATTTGTTGAAGTGAAGGTGCATATTTGGCCGACAGGGGGCAGAAAACTACGCCACTGGCCTGAAATCTACTAATGGACCTGGCAGAAGGCTCAAGAAGAAGTCACCGTAGACAAGCTGTCATATGAAAACAGCTGGGCGATCAGCGCAAGAAAGGATTTAACAACAATACAACGAAACCATATTTTCCATACCCCAAAAAAAGGGTACAGTACAATTTTCCTGACAAAGGCTGTCTATAATACGTGTTTAATTAATGCCTATAACGTTCAGTGTCAACTAGTTTGTAGCGGTTGGGCTGGTTGGCTAGGCTAGCTAGTTGGCTAAGGTAACTGGCTACTGTTGCTAGCTAGCCCAACTCACGCGCTGGCTAACAACAGCACCTCGTTTTCGCTTCATGCATGCATTGTCAATGTTAGCTGGCTGTAGATGTAGTAGCTCTGCTTGAGCTTCTTCTACGTTACGCATCTAACACAGAATGTTGCTTCTACCATGTTTATTACTGACTAGCTAATAGTTACCTCTGACAATTAGCTGGTGAGGCTAGCTTGAGCCCGTTGGTTTTGGTATTTACGTTGTGCTAACTTCTACTAGCAAATAGCTAGTTAACTGTTAATCTATTGTTAGCTTGTTAAACCAGTGAAACTGCAATGCACAATACTACTAGCTAAATGTCTTCCTGCATGTGTCTAGATAACAGCCAGACTATTCATGGTTGATTATATTTTCAATAGTTCAATTCGTGCAGTATATTTCGTCAGCTAGTAGCTTGCTAGCTAATGCGGGCCTTGTTAGCTAGCAGAAATCTCGTCTGCATCCATTCAAGATGGGATTTAAACCCCCTCTGCTAAGCGCATTGTGCAGATGGCCAGTTTAGCTGGCTAGCTAGCTAGTTAGTTTTCAATTTTCTCTCCGCAACCAGTTCTTATTATTTATCTCAATTTTGACTACTGTAAGAATCTTGAATTCTGACAATGACTAAATAAAGGGAGTGGTTGATTCAACCAGTCGTAGTTATCAATATTCTAACTGCCTCCTTTGAGCTGCCATTGTTGGCTATCACAACTGAACGTAGGCTAGCTCAGACCGAAAGACGGACAAAGATCAGATTAGCCCCACTGCACTTCGGACTTAACTTGAAAAATAAATGCACTGTCACAAGTGATTTTAGCTATAAGGATTTAGCTACTAGATATAATAAGTGCATTGAATGATTTCAGAAAATAGTTGACCAGATTTATATGGCAAAGTTAACCATTTAAATATCAACCATTGTCAATATCGTTATTTTGTAACTTCAACAACAGAATTCATAGACCTACTTTATTCAAATGAATTAAAATGTAACTTTGTATTGTTATTGCTTTGCTTCGCTAGATGATCTATATGAATGATTTGAACCACATATCCTTATTGTGGCCTATTCCTCAATGTACATTTTTGCTTCTACTATTTTGTAAGAAACCAATTGTTATTGTCTGTCTAGTCCTTTGTCTCCTTTTGTCAAAGTAAATTCAGAGCTAGTGTACCAAATAGGACCCTATTCCCTATATAGTGCTCTACTTTTGATGTGAGCCTTGGTCAAAAGTAGTGCACTATGTAGGGAATAGGGTGCCATTCGGGACTTAACCAGAGTCGTGGCGATGGGAACCCTGCTGGTGGTAACTAGCAGAGGGGGTTGTCAGAATATTTTGGACGACCACGATTTCCTTTGTGGGAGATGACCGTCACCCAGTGGTCAACTTGTGAATAACACAGCAAAACTGAAGGTTACATTAGGGAGAATGGGCAGATTAGGGTGCGTCCCAAAGAGCACCCTATTTAGTGCACTACTTTTGACCAGGGCCCATACTCCCATACTATGGGCCCTGGTCAAAAGTAGTGTACTATATAGGGTGCTATTTGGGAGTGAGACTTATTGGTGTTGCACTGTCTGCAACACTGGGTTTAGTTCAGCTAATCTACTAGCTTATCAATGCTTATTGGATTGATGATTTGTTAATTAGTAGAATCAGAGGTGTGTGTTAGCGAGCTGGAAGAAGGAAGAGAAGCCTGTCACCTTGGCTGGTGCTCCTCAGATCAGGACCAGGGTTTGTGAACAACACCCAATGTTGTACAGTGTAGACTGCAGTATTGCTTAAATGAATACCACATAAATAAATAGACATAGGTCATTATTGTGTAATTAAGCAATAAGGCCAGAGGGGGTGTGGACATATACCACAAACCCCAGAGGTGCCTTACTGCTATTATAAACTGGTTACCAGCGTAATTAGAGCAGAAAAAATACATGTTTTGTCATACCTGTGGTATATGGTCTGATATACCACGGCTGTCAGCCAATCAGCATTCAGGGCTCAAACCACCCAGTTTAATACTACTTAGTAAATACTTGGTTACTTCTGTGCTGTAAGATAGTGCTACTGTAATACTGCACCTAGTATGTAGACTAGCTATGATCTAGCATCTCTAGGCCTGTATTTTCTCTAGGTTTTATCAGTCTAGTCCGGCAGTAGTCAAACAAGCAAGCATTTCTACGGCCCTACAGCCTGTAACTTTATCAGTCTAGTCCGGCAGTCCTACTGCCCTAGCCTGTGTTTTTTATCCGGCAGTTTCTTGTCCGGCAGTTTAAAAGACACCTGTCCACAACCTCAAACAGCACTAGCCTGTGTCCACTATGGCCAAGACCAAAGAGCTGTAGAAACAAAATTGTAGACCTGCACCAGGCTGGAGCCTAAGCAGCTTGGTTTTGAAGAAATCAACTGTGGGCAATTATTAGGAAATGGAAGACATACAATACCACTGATAATCTCCCTCATCTGGGTCTAATGCAAGATCTCACCCCGTGGGGTCAAAATGATCACAAGAAACGGTGAGGCAGTCCACACGGCCCTAGCCTGTGTTTTATCAGTCTAGTCAAAGCTACCAGTCTACGCCGGCCCTAGCCTGCAGTGTTTTATCAGTCATGTAGGCCCGTCTGAAGTTTTGCTAGGCAGTCTACGGCCCTAAACCCTGTGTGTTTATCAGTCTAGTTGCATCCGAACACCATAGCCTGTGAAGCATCTAGGGGTGGAAACATCATGCTTTAGCCTGTTTTTCTGCAAAGGGATCAGGACTACTGTCCGTGTAAAGGAAAGAATCTATGGGGCCCATGTATCCTGAGTTTTTATCAGTCTAGTCATCGGCAGTCTGAAGATGAAACGGCCCTAGCCTGATCCCAAACACATCACGTCCCGGGCAACGAAGGAGTGGCTTTTGTTTTCAGTCTAGTCCAAGCCCATAGAAAAAATTTATCAGTTGAAAGTCTACGGCCCTAGCCTGTGTTTTTATCAGGCCAAAATAGAAAACCTTGTGAAGACTTACAGCAGTCTATAACAAAGTATTGAGAAACTTTTGTTTTGACCCTATTTTCCACCATAATTTGCAATAAATTCTGTCCTACAATGTGATTTATCAGTCTTTCCTCATTTTGTCAGTCGTGTTTTATCCTATGATGAAAATCTACAGGCCCTCTCATGTGTTTTAGTCACGTGGCTGACTAGGCCTGTTTTTTCCCCATGATGTATGATCCGGCTCTAGCCTGTGGTTTTATCAGTCTAGTCCGGCAGTCTACGGCCCTAGCCTGTGTTTTATCAGTCTAGTCCGGCAGTCTACGGCCCTAGCCTGTGTTTTATCAGTCTAGTCCGGCAGTCTACGGCCCTAGCCTGTGTTTTATCAGTCTAGTCCGGCAGTCTACGGCCCTAGCCTGTGTTTTATCAGTCTAGTCCGGCAGTCTACGGCCCTAGCCTGTGTTTTATCAGTCTAGTCCGGCAGTCTACGGCCCTAGCCTGTGTTTTATCAGTCTAGTCCGGCAGTCTACGGCCCTAGCCTGTGTTTTATCAGTCTAGTCCCCGGCAGTCTACGGCCCTAGCCTGTGTTTTATCAGTCTAGTCGGCAGTCTACGGCCCTAGCCTGTGTTTTTATCAGTCTAGTCGGCAGTCTACGGCCCTAGCCTGTGTTTTATCAGTCTAGTCAGGCAGTCTACGGCCCTAGCCTGTGTTTTATCAGTCTAGTCAGGCAGTCTACGGCCCTAGCCTGTGTTTTATCAGTCTAGTCCGGCAGTCTACGGCCCTAGCCTGTGTTTTATCAGTCTAGTCCGGCAGTCTACGGCCCTAGCCTGTGTTTTATCAGTCTAGTCCGGCAGTCTACGGCCCTAGCCTGTGTTTTATCAGTCTAGTCCGGCAGTCTACGGCCCTAGCCTGTGTTTTATCAGTCTAGTCCGGCAGTCTACGGCCCTAGCCTGTGTTTTATCAGTCTAGTCAGGCAGTCTACGGCCCTAGCCTGTGTTTTATCAGTCTAGTCCGGCAGTCTACGGCCCTAGCCTGTGTTTTTATCAGTCTAGTCGGCAGTCTACGGCCCTAGCCTGTGTTTTATCAGTCTAGTCCGGCAGTCTAGCCTGTGTTTAATCAGTCTACGGCCCTAGCCCTAGCCTGTGTTTTTTTATCAGTCTAGTCCGGCAGTCTCTACGGCCCTAGCCTGTGTTTTTATCAGTCTAGTCCCGGCAGTCTACGGCCCTAGCCTGTGTTTTATCAGTCTAGTCCGGCAGTCTACGGCCCTAGCCTGTGTTTTATCAGTCTAGTCCGGCAGTCTACGGCCCTAGCCTGTGTTTTATCAGTCTAGTCCGGCAGTCTACGGCCCTAGCCCTGTGTGTGTTTTATCAGTCTAGTCCGGCAGTCTACGGCCCTAGCCTGTGTTTTTATCAGTCTAGTAATTTGTGCAGTCTAGTCCGGCCCTACGGCCTAAGTGTGTTTTATCAGTCTAGTCCGGCAGTCTACGGCCCTAGCCTGTGTTTTATCAGTCTAGTCAGGCAGTCTACGGCCCTAGCCTGTGTTTTTCAGTCAGTCAGGCAGTCTACGGCCCTAGCCTGTGTTTTATCAGTCTAGTCCAGTCAGTCTACGGCCCTAGCCTGTGTTTTTATCAGTCTAGTCCGGCAGTCTACGGCCCTAGCCTGTGTTTTTATCAGTCTAGTCCGGCAGTCTACGGCCCTAGCCTGTGTTTTATCAGTCTAGTCTAACGGCAGTCTACAGGCAGTCCTAGCCTGTGTTTTATCAGTCTAGTCCGGCAGTCTACGGCCCTAGCCTGTGTTTTATCAGTCTAGTCCGGCAGTCTACGGCCCTAGCCTGTGTTTTATCAGTCTAGTCAGGCAGTCTACGGCCCTAGCCTGTGTTTTCAGTCTAGTCAGGCAGTCTACGGCCCTAGCCTGTGTTTTCAGTCTAGTCAGGCAGTCTACGGCCCTAGCCTGTGTTTTATCAGTCTAGTCCGGCAGTCTACGGCCCTAGCCTGTGTTTTATCAGTCTAGTCCGGCAGTGTACGGCCCTAGCCTGTGTTTTATCAGTCTAGTCCGGCAGTCTACGGCCCTAGCCTGTGTTTTATCAGTCTAGTCCGGCAGTCTACGGCCCTAGCCTGTGTTTTATCAGTCTAGTCCGGCAGTCTACGGCCCTAGCCTGTGTTTTATCAGTCTAGTCCGGCAGTCTACGGCCCTAGCCTGTGTTATAATATACTGTTATATTATATAACTTTTCTCTATCCAGGTTTAATTTGTTGAGGCAGGATGACTGGGGCAGAGGTCTACAGCCCTGTTAACCCCTCCTGCCCTGCTTCCTTAGGATGTTATTATACTGCTTCCCCCTTAGGTAATAGAACATATTACTGTAATATGATTATAATAAGGCTGAGCTATTTCCTCTGTCAAGGCTTCATCTGTGTAACCAGGCAGGATGGCGGGGGCAGAGGTCTACGGCCCTGTTAACCCCTCCTGCAAGATCATGACCTTCAGGCCCACCATGGAGGAATTCAGAGACTTCAACCAGTACCTGGCCTACATGGAGTCACAGGGGGCGCACCGTGCTGGCCTTGCCAAGGTGTGTGTGTGTGTGGGGAGGGGAGTGTGTGTATGTGTGTGCCTGAGAGTAGGACTGGAAGTGTGTTTGGTGTGTGTCTGTTCGGGAAAGATGAGAGAACAACCTATGTGTGTGCTAGTCTGAGTGTAATTTGGGGATTATCAGTCTCTCTCCTCTACCAGTCTCCAGGTGATAACCCCCCCCCTCCCTCCTCTACCAGTCTCCAGGTGATAACCCCCCCCCCCTCTCTCCTCTACCTGTCTCCAGGTGATAACCCCCCCCCCCCCCTCTCTCTACCTGTCTCCAGGTGATAACCCCCTCTCCTCTACCTGTCTCCAGGTGATAACCCCCCCCCCCCCCCCCCTCTCCTCTACCAGTCTCCAGGTGATAACCCCCCCTCTCTCCTCTACCTGTCTCCAGGTAATAACCCCCCCTCTCTCCTCTACCTGTCTCCAGGTGATAACCCCCCTCCTCCTCTACCTGTCTCCAGGTGATAACCCCCCCCTCTCCTCTACCAGTCTCCAGGTGATAACCCCCCCTCTCTCCTCTACCTGTCTCCAGGTAATACCCCCCCTCTCTCTCCTCTACCTGTCTCCAGGTGATAACCCCCCCCCCCCCCCCTCTCTCCTCTACCTGTCTCCAGGTAATAACCCCCCCTCTCTCCTCTACCTGTCTCCAGGTGATAACCCCCCCCCCCTCTCTCCTCTACCTGTCTCCAGGTAATAACCCCCCCTCTCTCCTCTACCTGTCTCCAGGTAATAACCCCCCCTCTCTCCTCTACCTGTCTCCAGGTAATAACCCCCCCCTCTCTCCCCTCTACCTGTCTCCAGGTAATAACCCCCCCCCCCCCTCCTCTACCTGTCTCCAGGTAATAACCCCCCCCCTCTCCTCTACCTGTCTCCAGGTAATAACCCCCCCTCTCTCCTCTACCTGTCTCCAGGTAATACCCCCCCCTCTCCCCTCTACCTGTCTCCAGGTAATAACCCCCCCCCCCCCCCTCTACCTGTCTCCAGGTAATAACCCCCCCCCCCCTCTCCTCTACCTGTCTCCAGGTAATAACCCCCCCCTCTCTCCTCTACCTGTCTCCAGGTAATAACCCCCCCTCTCTCCTCTACCTGTCTCCAGGTAATAACCCCCCCTCTCTCCTCTACCTGTCTCCAGGTGATAACCCCCCCCCCCCCCCTCTCTCCTCTACCTGTCTCCAGGGTAATAACCCCCCCTCTCTCCTCTACCTGTCTCCAGGTAATAACCCCCCCTCTCTCCTCTACCTGTCTCCAGGTAATAAACCCCCCCCCCTCTCCTCTACCTGTCTCCAGGTGATAACCCCCCCCCCCCTCTCTCCTTTACCTGTCTCCAGGTGATAACCCCCCCCCCCTCTCCTCTACCTGTCTCCAGGTGATACCCCCCCCCCCCCCCCCCCCCCTCCCCCCCCCCCCCCCCCCCCCCTCCTCTACCTATCTCCAGGTGATACCCCCCCCCCCCCCCCCCTCCTCTACCTATCTCCAGGTGATAACCCCCCCCTCCTCTACCTGTCTCCAGGTAATAACCCCCCCTCTCTCCTCTACCTGTCTCCAGGTGATAACCCCCCCCCCCCTCTCTCTCCTCTACCTGTCTCCAGGTGATAACCCCCCCTCTCTCTCCTCTACCTGTCTCCAGGTGATAACCCCCCCCCCCCCTCTCCTCTACCTGTCTCCAGGTGATAAACCCCCCCCCTCTCTCCTCTACCTATCTCCAGGTGATAACCCCCCCCCCCTCTCCTCTACCTATCTCCAGGTGATAAACCCCCCCCCCCTCTCCTCTACCTATCTCCAGGTAATAACCCCCCCTCTCTCCTCTACCTATCTCTCCAGGTAATATAAAACCCCCCTCTCTCCTCTACCTGTGTCCGGGTGATAACCCCCCCTCTCTCTCCTCTACCTGTCTCCAGGTGATAACCCCCCCCTCTCTCCTCTACCTATCTCCAGGTGATAACCCCCCCCTCTCTCCTCTACCTGTCTCCGGGTGATAACCCCCCCTCTCTCTCCTCTACCTGTCTCCAGGTGATAACCCCCCCCTCTCCTCTACCTGTCTCCGGGTGATAACCCCCCCCCCCCCCCCCTCTCTCCTCTACCTGTCTCCGGGTGATAACCCCCCCTCTCTCCTCTACCTGTCTCCAGGTGATAACCCCCTCTCTCTATCCTCTACCGGTCTCCAGGTAATTCCTCCTAAGGGCTGGCGTCCTCGGTGTAGCTATGATGATATTGATGACCTGGTGATCCATGCTCCTATACAGCAGATGGTTGCTGGTCAATCAGGCCTGTTCACTCAGTACAACATCCAGAAGAAACCCCTCAGCGTTAAGGAGTTCAGACGCCTCGCCAACAGTGACAAGTCAGTAACTACACACATGCACACGCACACGCACACACACACGACAAAGACAGAGGCACAGTAAACAAACAGACAAACAACATCGACAAGTCAGTCTGAGAAATCAAGATCCTTTTCATGTCTGAAACCCTATGGTTTCACCTGTTGTCTGTCTGGGTAGTCTATAGAACAGATCTATAGTTTCACCTGTTGTCTGTCTGGGTAGTCTATAGAACAGATCTATAATTTCACCTGTTGTCTGTCTGGGTAGTCTATAGAACAGATCTATAGTTTCACCTGTTGTCTGTCTGGGTAGTCTATAGAACAGATCTATGGTTTCACCTGTTGTCTGTCTGGGTAGTCTATAGAACAGAGGGGTCGTCTATAGAACAGATCTATGGTTTCACCTGTTGTCTGTCTGGGTAGTCTATAGAACAGATCTATAGTTTCACCTGTTGTCTGTCTGGGTAGTCTATAGAACAGATCTATAGTTTCACCTGTTGTCTGTCTGGGTAGTCTATAGAACAGATCTATAGTTTCACCTGTTGTCTGTCTGGGTAGTCTATAGAACAGTATCTATAGTTTCACCTGTTGTCTGTCTGGGTAGTCTATAGAACAGATCTATGGTTTCACCTGTTGTCTGTCTGGGTAGTCTATAGAACAGATCTATAGTTTCTGGGGTAGTCTGTCTGGGTAGTCTATAGAACAGAGGGGTGGTCTATAGAACAGAGGGGTAGTCTATAGAACAGATCTATGGTTTCACCTGTTGCCTGTCTGGGTAGTCTATAGAACAGAGGGGTGGTCTATAGAACAGAGGGGTAGTCTATAACAGAGGGGTAGTAGCTATAGAGAGGGGTAGTCTATAGCACAGAGGGGTAGTCTATAGAACAGAGGGGTAGTCTATAGAACAGATCTATAATTTCACCTGTTGTCTGTCTGGGTAGTCTATAGAACAGAGGGGTAGTCTATAGAACAGAGGGGTAGTCTATAGAACAGAGGGGTAGTCTATAGAACAGATCTATGGTTTCACCTGTTGTCTGTCTGGGTAGTCTATAGAACAGATCTATAGTTTCACCTGTTGTCTGTCTGGGTAGTCTATAGAACAGATCTATAGTTTCACCTGTTGTCTGTCTGGGTAGTCTATAGAACAGATCTATAGTTTCACCTGTTGTCTGTCTGGGTAGTCTATAGAACAGATCTATAGTTTCACCTGTTTGTCTGTCTGGGTAGTCTATAGAACAGATCTATGGTTTCACCTGTTGTCTGTCTGGGTAGTCTATAGAACAGATCTATAGTTTCACCTGTTGTCTGTCTGGGTAGTCTATAGAACAGAGGGGTGGTCTATAGAACAGAGGGGTAGTCTATAGAACAGATCTATGGTTTCACCTGTTGCCTGTCTGGGTAGTCTATAGAACAGAGGGGTGGTCTATAGAACAGAGGGGTAGTCTATAGCACAGAGGGGTAGTCTATAGCACAGAGGGGTAGTCTATAGCACAGAGGGGTAGTCTATAGCACAGAGGGGTGGTCTATAGCACAGAGGGGTGGTCTATAGCACAGAGGGGTAGTCTATAGAACAGAGGGGTGGTCTATAGAACAGAGGGGTAGTCTATTCAACTCCTCTGTAGCTCAGCTGGTAGAGCACGGCGCTTGTAACGCCAGGGTAGTGGGTTCGATCCCCGGGACCACCCATACACAAAAATGTATGCACGCATGACTGTAAGTCGCTTTGGATAAAAGCGTCTGCTAAATGGCTTATTATTATTATTATTATTAACTCATTTAGATTCTTTACAGTCTAGAATGTAATGTACTTAGTTTATGTGCCGACATGATACCTTTTATCATTCTAAAAGATCGCTGTCCCCGTTCACATTAAAGTTTTTAATGTTACTATTTTCTCTCTCCAGATACTGTACTCCCCGTTACCTGAACTATGAGGACCTGGAGAGGAAGTACTGGAAGAACGTGACCTTCGTATCTCCCATATATGGAGCTGACGTCCCCGGGAGCCTCTATGACGAGGTAGATGTCTCAGGAATCATAGAATATCAGTCTCTCTCTTCATCCGTTTTCAAACCCTTTTCCATCTTATTCCATGTCTCTCTCCTCGCTCCTCTCTCCTCGCTCCTCTCTCTCCTCTCTCTCATCACTGATCATGGTGATCTCTGTAATTTCACTCCCTGTATATGGCTTTCTAATCATCTCAACATGTCCTCTCCTCTCTCCTGGTGCAGGGTATAGTATAGAGGAGTGGAACATCGGCCACCTCAACTCTATCTAGCTACTTTCCATCTTCTCTCTGTCTCTTCTGTCTTTCCTCTACTAATAATAATAATAATATGCCATTTAGCAGACGCTTTTATCCAAAGCGACTTACAGTCATGTGTGCATACATTTTTACGTATGGGTGGTCCCGGGGATCGAACCCACTACCCTGGCGTTACAAGCACCGTGCTCTACCAATTGAGCTACAGAGGACCTCTAATTCCCTCTCTCTCCTCCTCTCTCCCTTCTCTAGGGTATAGAGGAGTGGAACATCGGCCACCTCAACTCCATCCTGGATGTGATTGAAGAGGACTGTGGTGTTTCTATCCAGGGGGTAAACACACCCTACCTGTACTTTGGCATGTGGAAGACCAGCTTCTCCTGGCACACTGAAGACATGGACCTCTACAGCATCAATTACCTGCACTTTGGAGAGCCCAAGTCCTGGTAGGGGATAGTTATGTGTGGTTATTTGGTAGCATGTTGTCTCAGACAAACAGAGAGGCAGCGTTGGAGGGAGAGATGGGAGGAAAGGGAGGGAGAGATGGGTGGAAAGGGAGGTAGCGTTGGAGGGAGAGCTGGGTGGAAAGGGAGGTAGCGTTGGAGGGAGAGCTGGGTGGAAAGGGAGGTAGCGTTGGAGGGAGAGCTGGGTGGAAAGGGAGGTAGCGTTGGAGGGAGAGCTGGGTGGAAAGGGAGGTAGCGTTGGAGGGAGAGATGGGTGGAAAGGGAGGCAGGGTTGGAGGGAGAGATGGGAGGAAAGGGAGAGATGGGTGGAAAGGGAGGCAGGGTTGGAGGGAGAGATGGGAGGAAAGGGAGGTAGCGTTGGAGGGAGAGATGGGTGGAAAGGGAGGCAGGGTTGGAGGGAGAGCTGGGTGGAAAGGGAGGTAGCGTTGGAGGGAGAGCTGGGTGGAAAGGGAGGTAGCGTTGGAGGGAGAGATGGGTGGAAAGGGAGGCAGGGTTGGAGGGAGAGATGGGAGGAAAGGGAGGGAGAGATGGGTGGAAAGGGAGGCAGGGTTGGAGGGAGAGATGGGAGGAAAGGGAGGGAGAGATGGGTGGAAAGGGAGGCAGGGTTGGAGGGAGAGATGGGAGGAAAGGGAGGGAGAGATGGGTGGAAAGGGAGGCAGGGTTGGAGGGAGAGATGGGAGGAAAGGGAGGGAGAGATGGGTGGAAAGGGAGGCAGGGTTGGAGGGAGAGATGGGAGGAAAGGGAGGGAGAGATGGGTGGAAAGGGAGGCAGGGTTGGAGGGAGAGATGGGTGGAAAGGGAGGTAGGGTTGGAGGGAGAGATGGGTGGAAAGGGAGGTAGGGTTGGAGGGAGAGATGGGAGGAAAGGGAGGCAGCGTTGGAGGGAGAGATGGGTGGAAAGGGAGGCAGCGTTGGAGGGAGAGATGGGAGGAAAGTGAGGTAGGGTTGGAGGGAGAGATGGGTGGAAAGGGAGGCAGCGTTGGAGGGAGAGATGGGTGGAAAGGGAGGTAGGGTTGGAGGGAGAGATGGGTGGAAAGGGAGGCAGCGTTGGAGGGAGAGATGGGAGGAAAGGGAGGTAGCGTTGGAGGGAGAGATGGGTGGATTGGGAGGCAGCGTTGGAGGGAGAGATGGGTGGAAAGGGAGGTAGTGTTGGAGGGAGAGATGGGAGGAAAGGGAGGTAGTGTTGGAGGGAGAGATGGGAGGAAAGGGAGGGAGGGTTGGAGGGAGAGATGGGTGGAAAGGGAGGTAGCGTTGGAGGGAGAGATGGGAGGAAAGGGAGGTAGTGTTGGAGGGAGAGATGGGAGGAAAGGGAGGGAGGGTTGGAGGGAGAGATGGGTGGAAAGGGAGGCAGCGTTGGAGGGAGAGATGGGTGGAAAGGGAGGGAGAGATGGGTGGAAAGGGAGGTAGCGTTGGAGGGAGAGATGGGAGGAAAGGGAGGCAGCGTTGGAGGGAGAGATGGGAGGAAAGGGAGGCAGTGTTGGAGGGAGAGATGGGAGGAAAGGGAGGCAGTGTTGGAGGGAGAGATGGGAGGCAGCGTTGGAGGGAGAGATGGGAGGGAGAGATGGGTGGAAAGGGAGGTAGCGTTGGAGGGAGAGATGGGAGGAAAGGGAGGCAGCGTTGGAGGGAGAGATGGGAGGAAAGGGAGGCAGTGTTGGAGGGAGAGATGGGAGGGGAAAGGGAGGCAGTGTTGGAGGGAGAGATGGGTGGAAAGGGAGGCAGGGTTGGAGGGAGAGATGGGAGGCAGCGTTGGAGGGAGAGATGGGAGGAAAGGGAGGCAGTGTTGGAGGGAGAGATGGGTGGAAAGGGAGGCAGGGTTGGAGGGAGAGATGGGAGGCAACGTTGGAGGGAGAGATGGGTGGAAAGGGAGGTAGCGTTGGAGGGAGAGATGGGTGGAAAGGGAGGGAGAGATGGGTGGAAAGGGAGGGAGAGATGGGTGGAAAGGGAGGGAGAGATGGAGGGAGAGATGGGTGGAAAGGGAGGGAGAGATGGAGGGAGAGATGGGTGGAAAGGGAGGTAGCGTTGGAGGGAGAGATGGGTGGATTGGGAGGCAGCGTTGGAGGGAGAGATGGGTGGATTGGGAGGCAGCGTTGGAGGGAGAGATGGGAGGAAAGGGAGGCAGGGTTGGAGGGAGAGATGGGAGGAAAGGGAGGGAGAGATGGGTGGAAAGGGAGGTAGCGTTGGAGGGAGAGATGGGTGGAAAGGGAGGCAGGGTTGGAGGGAGAGATGGGAGGAAAGGGAGGGAGAGATGGGTGGAAAGGGAGGGAGAGATGGGTGGAAAGGGAGGTAGGGTTGGAGGGAGAGATGGGAGGAAAGGGAGGCAGGGATGGAGGGAGAGATGGGGAGGAAAGGGAGGGAGAGATGGGTGGAAAGGGAGGCAGGGTTGGAGGGAGAGATGGGAGGAAAGGGAGGTAGCGTTGGAGGGAGAGATGGGTGGAAAGGGAGGTAGCGTTGGAGGGAGAGATGGGTGGATTGGGAGGCAGCGTTGGAGGGAGAGATGGGAGGAAAGGGAGGCAGGGTTGGAGGGAGAGATGGGAGGAGGAAAGGGAGGGAGAGATGGGTGGAAAGGGAGGTAGCGTTGGAGGGAGAGAGGGGTGGAAAGGGAGGCAGGGTTGGAGGGAGAGATGGGAGGAAAGGGAGGGAGAGATGGGTGGAAAGGGAGGGAGAGATGGGTGGAAAGGGAGGTAGGGTTGGAGGGAGAGATGGGAGGAAAGGGAGGCAGGGATGGAGGGAGAGATGGGTGGAAAGGGAGGTAGCGTTGGAGGGAGAGATGGGTTGGAGGGAGAGATGGGAGGAAAGGGAGGCAGCGTTGGAGGGAGGTAGCGTTGGAGGGAGAGATGGGTGGAAAGGGAGGCAGTGTTGGAGGGAGAGATGGGTGGAAAGGGAGGTAGGGAGGAATGACTCCTTTATTCCTCCCTCGTCAGCTTGTCTCACTCCCTCTTTCCTCCTCCCTCTCTCCTTTTCTTAGTCTGCCCATCTCTCTCTTCCTCTGGAGGTATACTGCTGCTCATTAGAGCAGGAAGCCCTGCAACACACACACACACACACACACACACACAGAGTTCTCCCCATTTTGACAGTCTTTCCCTGGAGGCTAGCAGCACAGAGAAGCTCTTCTCTCAACCCCTCCTCACCCCTCACCTCTCCCACTCCTGGGGCAGTCCTCATCTCTCCCCTTTACTTGATCTGGCAGACACACACACACACACACACACACACACACACACACACACCCTTATCTCAGACTGACAGGTGAATATGTGGCAGATAGTATGGGCTTCTGATGGTAGAGGGGGGGAGAGGTGGGAGTGAAATGGAATGCCTAGGAACCCTGAGGGAATTCTAAAAGACTTCTCCTGGTTCTATGGCAGGAACTTTGGAATAGTTGTAATTCCAAGGCTCACCACTAGGTGGCAGTATTGTCACTGTAAATGATGGAACATCTGAACAGTTTGTCTCCCTCTACATAAGACCTACCCATAAGGCTAGTTTAGTATTTACATTATGTATTAACCTGACAAACATTGTCTCTGTCTCCAGGTATATTAACAGTATAAACGCTGTCTCTGTCTCCAGGTATATTAACAGTATAAACGCTGTCTCTGTCTCCAGGTATATTAACAGTATAAACGCTGTCTCTGTCTCCAGGTATATTAACAGTATAAACGCTGTCTCTGTCTCCAGGTATATTAACAGTATAAACGCTGTCTCTGTCTCCAGGTATATTAACAGTATAAACGCTGTCTCTGTCTCCAGGTATATTAACAGTATAAACGCTGTCTCTGTCTCCAGGTATATTAACAGTATAAACGCTGTCTCTGTCTCCAGGTATATTAACGCTGTCCTCTGTCTCCAGTATAAACGCTGTCTCTGTCTCCAGGTATATTAACAGTATAAACGCTGTCTCTGTCTCCAGGTATATTAACAGTATAAACGCTGTCTCTGTCTCCAGGTATATTAACAGTATATTTTATTTTTATTTTTTTATTTCACCTTTATTTAACCAGGTAAACCAGTTGAGAACAGGTTCTCATTTACAACTGCGACCTGGCCAAGATAAAGCAAAGCAGTGCAATAAAAACAACACAGAGTTACATATGGGGTAAAAAAACATAAAGTCAAAAATACAACAGAAAATATATATACAGTGTGTGCAAATGTAGCAAGTTATGGAGGTAAGGCAATAAATAGGCTATAGTGCAAAAATAATTACAATAGTATTAACACTGGAATGCTAGATGTGCAAGAGATGATGTGCAAATAGAGATACTGGGGTGCAAAAGAGCAAAATAAATAACAATATAGGGATGAGGTAGTTGGGTGGGCTAATTTCAGATGGGCTGTGTACAGGTGCAGTGATCGGTAAGGTGCTCTGACAACTGATGCTTAAAGTTATTGAGGGAGATAAGAGTCTCCAGCTTCAGAGATTTTTGCAATTCGTTCCAGTCATTGGCAGCAGAGAACTGGAAGGAATGGCGGCCAAAGGAGGTGTTGGCTTTGGGAATGACCAGTGAGATATACCTGCTGGAGCGCAGACTACGGGTGGGTGCAGCTATGGTGACCAATGAGCTAAGATAAGGCGGGGATTTGCCTAGCAGTGATTTATAGATGGCCTGGAGCCAGTGGGTTTGACGACGAACATGTAGTGAGGACCAGCCAACGAGCGTACAGGTCACAGTGGTGGGTAGTGTATGGGGCTTTGGAGACAAAACGGATGGCACTGTGATAGACTACATCCAATTTGCTGAGTAGAGTGTTGGAGGCTATTTTGTAAATGACATCGCCGAAGTCAAGGATCGGTAGGATAGTCAGTTTTACGAGGGCATGTTTGGCAGCATGAGTGAAGGAGGCTTTGTTGCGAAATAGGAAGCCGATTCTAGATTTAACTTTGGATTGGAGATTCTTTATGTGAGTCTGGAAGTTGAGTTTACAGTCTAACCAGACACCTAGGTATTTGTAGTTGTCCACATACTCTAGGTCAGACCCGTCGAGAGTGGTGATTCTAGTCGGGTGGGCGGGTGCCAGCAGCGTTCGATTGAAAAGCATGCATTTAGTTTTACTAGTGTTTAAGAGCAGTTGGAGGCTACTGAAGGATTGTTGTATGGCATTGAAGCTCGTTTGGAGGTTTGTTAACACAGTGTCCAATGAAGGGCCAGATGTATACAAAATGGTGTCGTCTGCGTAGAGGTGGATCTGAGAGTCACCAGCAGCAAGAGCGACATCATTGATATACACGGAGAAAAGTGTCGGCCCAAGAATTGAACCCTGTGGCACCCCCATAGACTGCCATAGGTCCAGACAACAGGCCCTCCGATTTGACACACTGAACTCTATCTGAGAAGTAGTTGGTGAACCAGGCGAGGCAGTCATTTGAGAAACCAAGGCTATTTAGTCTGCCAATAAGAATGCGGTGGTTGACAGAGTCGAAAGCCTTGGCCAGGTCGATGAAGACGGCTGCACAGTACTGTCTATTATCAATCGAGGTTATAATATCGTTTATGACCTTGAGCGTGGCTGAAGTGCACGCGTGACCAGCTCGGAAACCGGATTGCATAGCGGAGAAGGTACGGTGGTATTCGAAATGGTCGGTGATCTGTTTGTTAACTTGGCTTTCAAATACTTTCGAAAGGCAGGGCAGGATGGATATAGGTCTGTAGCAGTTTGGATCTAGAGTGTCACCCCCTTTGAAGAGGGGGATGACCGCGGCAGCTTTCCAATCTCTGGGGATCTCAGACGTTATGAAAGAGAGGTTGAACAGACTAGTAATAGGGGTTGCGACAATTTCGGCGGCTAGTTTTAGAAAGAAAGGGTCCAGATTGTCTAGCCCAGCTGATTTGTAGGGGTCCAGATTTTGCAGCGCTTTCAAAACATCAGCTGTCTGAATTTGTGTGAAGGAGAAGCGGGGGGGGCATGGGCAAGTTGCAGCAGAGGGTGCAGAGTTGGTGGCCGGCTTAGTGGTAGCCAGATGGAAAGCATGGCCAGCTGTAGCAAAATGCTTGTTGAAATTCTCGATTATTGTAGATTTATCGGTGGTGATAGTGTTTCCTAGCCTCAGTGCAGTGGGCAGCTGGGAGGAAGTGCTCTTATTCTCCATGGACTTTACAGTGTCCCAAAACTTTTTGGAGTTAGTGCTACAGGATGCAAATTTCTGTTTGAAAAAGTTAGCCTTTGCTTTCCTGACTGCTTGTGTATATTGGTTCCTAACTTCCCTGAAAAGTTGCATATCGCGGGGGCTATTTGATGCTAATGCTGTACGCCACAGGATGTTTTTGTGCTGGTCAAGGGCAGTCAAGTCTGAGGAGAACCAGGGGCTATATCGGTTCTTAGTTCTGTATTTTTTGAATGGGGCATGTTTATTTAAGATTGAGAGGAAATTACTTTTAAGGAACAACCAGGCATCCTCTACTGACGGAATGAGATCTATATCCATCCAGGATACCTGGGCCAGGTCAATTAGGAAGGCATGCTCGCTAAAGTGTTTTAGGGAGCGTTTGACAGTGATGAGGGGTGGTCGTTTGACCGCGGACCCGTTACGGACGCAGGCAATAAGGCAGTGATCGCTGAGATCCTGGTTGAAGACAGCTGAGGTGTATTTAGAGGGTATGTTAGTCAGGATGATATCTATGAGGGTACCCATGTTTATGGATTTAGGGTTGTACCTGGTAGGTTCGTTGATAATTTGCGTGAGGTTGAGGGCATCTAGCTTGGATTGTAGGATGGCTGGGGTATTAAGCATATCCCAATTTAGGTCACCAAGCAGTACAAACTCTGAGGATAAATGGGGGGCAATCAATTCACATATGGTGTCCAGGGCACAGCTGGGGGCTGAGGGGGGTCTGTAGCAAGCGGCAACAGTGAGAGACTTATTTCTGGAAAGGTGGATTTTTAGAAGTAGAAGCTCAAACTGTTTGGGCACAGACCTGGATAGTATGATAGAGCTCTGCAGGCTATCTCTACAGTAGATTGCAACTCCACCCCCTTTGGCAGTTCTATCTAGACGGAAAATGTTATAGTTGGGGATGGAAGTTTCAGAATTTTTGGTGGCCTTCCTGAGCCAAGATTCAGACACTGCTAGAACATCAGGGTTGGCAGAGTGTGCTAACGCAGTGAATAACTCAAACATAGGAAGTAGACTTCTGATATTTATGTGCAAGAAACCAAGACTTTTGCGATTACAGAAGTCATCAAATGATAGCGCCTGGGGAGTAGGAGTGATACTGAGGGCTGCAGGGCCTGGGTTAGCCTCTACATCACCAGAGGAACAGAGGAGGACTAGAATAAGGATACGGCTAAAGGCTTTAAGAACTGGTCTTCTAGTGCGTTGGGTACATAGAATAAAGGGGGCAGATTTCCGGGTGTTATATAGAAAAGATTCAGGGCATTATGTACAGACAAGGATATGGAAGGATATGAGTAAAGTGGAGGTAAACCTAAGCGTTGGGTAACAATGAAAGAGATAGCATCGCTGGAGGCATCAATTGAGTCGGTCTCCGCGTGTATAGGGGGAGGGGCAAAGGAGCTATCTAAGGCAGGTTTAGCTAGGCTGGGGGGGTCTACAGTGATATAGTAAAATTAGAAATAACCGAAACAACAATAAACTAACCATGTTTGGGCTGAGGCTAAACATAAACAGGATGTAGTACCGTAAAAAGGAACAGTCCAGCAGACATCAGCTGTATAGCTGAGTTATCATAAGGTCCGGTGGTGAAGTACTAGTGAGTAAGAGGCCACGGCTAGCGTGTGCTAGCGGGCCGGGGCTAGCAGATGGATGGAATCTTCGTGGTTAACGTCGTAACCACATCAGACGATTTCGTCGGCAGACCAGTCGTGTAGGATCGGCGGGGCTCTGTGTCAACACTAGGTGGTCCCGTCCGGTTGACAGAGAGGTAGATAGCCGGGAGATGGGCCTAGCTCAGGATGATTAGCCAGACCACAGCGTCCGTTTTGTTGTAGCTAGCTGATAGCGATGAATCCGGAGTTAAAGGTCCAGTGATTCAGTGATTCCGGCGGAAAAACTGATATGTTCTGGGTCGATAACGCGCTGTGCAGACTGGCCGAATATCCGGTGATTAATGTCCAGTGATTAAAATTAATCCCGCAGAAAAAATCCAATGTTCTGGGTGAAATACTGCTAGCTGAGGCTAATAGCAAGTAGCTAGTTAGCTGGCTAGCTGGCTAGCTAGTTTCAACTGGAGATTCTAGATTCTAGATAAAGGTAAGTCAATAATAGAATCCGTTCCACATTGAGTGAGGCGGGTTGCAGGAAAGTATATTTTGTAGAAGGATGAAAAGTCTGATATGGAAATATGTACGAAAAATAGGGTATTTACAGACATACGATAAAAACACAACTGCACTACTACGCCATCTTGGAAAAAAAACGCTGTCTCTGTCTCCAGGTATATTAACAGTATAAACGCTGTCTCTGTCTCCAGGTATATTAACATTATAAACGCTGTCTCTGTCTCCAGGTATATTAACAGTATAAACGCTGTCTCTGTCTCCAGGTATATTAACAGTATAAACGCTGTCTCTGTCTCCAGGTATATTAACAGTATAAAACGCTGTCTCTGTCTCCAGGTATATTAACAGTATAAACGCTGTCTCTGTCTCCAGGTATATTAACAGTATAAACGCTGTCTCTGTCTCCAAGTATATTAACAGTATAAACGCTGTCTCTGTCTCCAGGTATATTAACAGTATAAACGCTGTCTCTGTCTCCAGGTATATTAACAGTATAAACGCTGTCTCTGTCTCCAGGTATATTAACAGTATAAACGCTGTCTCTGTCTCCAGGTATATTAACAGTATAAACGCTGTCTCTGTCTCCAGGTATATTAACAGTATAAACGCTGTCTCTGTCTCCAGGTATATTAACAGTATAAACGCTGTCTCTGTCTCCAGGTATATTAACAGTATAAAACGCTGTCTCTGTCTCCAGGTATATTAACAGTATAAACGCTGTCTCTGTCTCCAGGTATATTAACAGTATAAACGCTGTCTCTGTCTCCAGGTATATTAACAGTATAAACGCTGTCTCTGTCTCCAGGTATATTAACAGTATAAACGCTGTCTCTGTCTCCAGGTATATTAACAGTATAAACGCTGTCTCTGTCTCCAGGTATATTAACAGTATAAACGCTGTCTCTGTCTCCAGGTATATTAACAGTATAAACGCTGTCTCTGTCTCCAGGTATATTAACAGTATAAACGCTGTCTCTGTCTCCAGGTATATTAACAGTATAAACGCTGTCTCTGTCTCCAGGTATATTAACAG
This sequence comes from Coregonus suidteri, assembly GCA_036851935.1. Lineage (NCBI taxonomy): Eukaryota > Metazoa > Chordata > Actinopteri > Salmoniformes > Salmonidae > Coregonus > Coregonus suidteri. The sequence goes on from CM072220.1 coordinate 9,606,917, forward strand.
TATAAACGCTGTCTCTGTCTCCAGGTATGCCATCCCCCCTGAGCACGGGAAGAGGCTAGAGAGACTGGCTACAGGTAATATTTATAGTAAAAGTTTAACTTGAAAGTAGAACACTTAGGCTGCGTTTACGCAGGGAGCCCAATTCTGATCTTTTGCCGATTTTTAATAGTTATTTAGCCAATAATTGGGCTGGCTGTGTAAACGCGGCCTTAAGAGGATAGATATAAGTTATTGTACCAATAGCAGTGTGTTTACTCTGTCAATCTGTTTAACAGTCTCTCCACGTTCTGTGTGTGTGTGTTTTCAGGTTTCTTCCACAACGGGTTTAAAGGGTGTGAGGCTTTTCTCCGTCACAAGATGACCCTGATCTCCCCCTCCATCCTGAAGAAGTACAGCATCCCCTTCGACAAGGTAGGAAAACTTGACAAGTTTCTAACTGCCACTTTTTAAACCATTTCATCTTAGCTACCGTTACCATAGTGAGAGAACACACTCTTCTACATGATCACAAACCTCACTTTTAGTCGTCTTTACAAACATTACAACAGGTCTTCACTTCAGTTCATTGTGTTTATGTATTGACTGGTTGTATGTAGTGTTGCAGTTCACTCCTTGACCTGGTCTTAGGAGAGAGGTTGTGTACGTCTGATGCAGGCTGATACGTTAGCTAGACAAACACAAGTGATCCTGTCTTCAAGAGTAATGTGGGCGTTTTCTCTTTTCTTTCAAGGGATCTCAATGGGGACAAATGGATAGAATTGCTAAAGGAAATGTGCCAGTGGTTTTCTCCTCAGTAACTCCCTCCTCCCCCCGTCTCTCCAGATCACCCAGGAGGCAGGGGAGTTTATGATAACCTTTCCCTATGGTTACCACGCTGGCTTCAACCACGGCTTCAACTGTGCCGAGTCTACCAACTTCGCTAGTGTCCGATGGATCGACTACGGCAAGGTGGCCACTCAGGTAAAGATGTCCTGAAGAAAACACAACGCTGTTTACTCAGAAATATTTCTGTTGTGTATTTCCGCACTTCCACCTTGGCCTGGAACCAGGGACCCCTCCAGAACTATGGTCAGTACCTCTGGGGGGGGGGGGGGGGGGGGGGAGTACTTCTGGGTCTCAGGGGCGGGTGATGTCGCTTGCACAACGGAAGCTACTAGCTGCACCGCTAACAAGCTAGCAATTCTACTTCACCTGCACACACTTAATAGTAAACTAGTGTCCATATTAGGACACAGCCGAACACTTCCTCCTCCTCCCCTCTGTAGTTAGTATACATGCAGTAAGGTCATTAACAGTGTGGTTTATAGGACCCCTCCTAACCTCCCTTTTCCCCTCCTCCCTAGTGCAGTAGGGACATGGTGTAGTATGGGTACTGTACACTAAATAGTATGCCAACTCCCCTCTCCCCTCCACCCTAGTGTACATGCAGTAAAGACATGGTGAAAATCAGTATGGATCCCTTCGTGAAGTGGTTCCAACCGGACCGCTATGCCGTATGGAAGCTGGGGAAAGACTCCGGTCCTCTGGACCACACCCGAGCCACGCCCGCCACCACCCCTGAGCTGCAGAACTGGCTACAGCGCAGCCGGGTCAAGACCCCTTGGAAGAGGTATGGGGGAGGGAGGAAGGGTGTGGAAGGGAGGAAGGGTGTGGGAGGGAGGAGGGGTGGAGGGAGGGAGGAGGGGTGTGGAAGGGAGGAGGGGTGAGGGAGGGAGGAGGGGTGTGTGGGAGGGAGGAGGGGTGAGGGAGGGAGGAGGGGTGAGGGAGGGAGGAGGGGTGAGGGAGGGAGGAGGGGTGTGGGAGGGGGGGAGGAGGGGTGTGGAAGGGAGGAGGGGCGTGGAAGCGTGTGTGAACTTACTGAATGTGCTGAACATTGCAGATTTTTTTTTATTTTTTAGAATTGTTATGAATAAAAAAAAGTGGCATGTCAAAGAGATGCGAACGTTTCTCCATTTGGCCCCCTTACAGCAGCCTCCCACACCCACAGACCAGATCCAAGCGCCTGAGGACCAGCGAGGAGCCTGTAGCCCTGGAAGGGTGCTCTGTCCTGGGTAGGAGGAGAGGCCTGGGGGGCACCCTGGCTCCCAAGATCCGGAGAGGCTGCAGGGCCGTGGTAGAGGAGGAGGAGGAGGAGGAGGAGGAGGAAGAAGGAGAGGGAGAGGATCAGACTGAGAATACACTCCGGCTACCTGGTAAGAGATTAGTTGATTGATTGATTCTGAATGATTTATCTATTGATTGATTGGTGGAAAGAGCATAGAGCTCCCTATTAAATTAGTAGAAGGGCTATGTCATAAACCCTCAATGTTCCAGAATGGGGTGAAAATGGCAGCCATATTGGTCAGGGAGAAATCCAAACCAGTCTAATTGGAATGAATGTCAGTAGAGGCACAATATTCTGATACTTATGCCGGAAAATAAAACTAAGGCATGAGATATCAGAAATTGTGCAATAGAATTCATGTCAACCTAAAATATTGTATAAATAAATTGTCTGGCTAGCTAGCTAACAAACATACAGTGCAGGAACAGTCTTCAAATGCATTATTCTACACCATGTCTTATTACAGCACTGGCTAACCATGGTTGACCAACTCCCTGACCAAAATGGCTGACCTTTACCTTTATCCAGGTTCATGTCCATTCTAATATTGTGTAATTCCTAATTCTATGAGTAAGAGACTAGATACAAATGGACCAAAGCCTTTTTCTTCTGTAATATCTTCTGGATACGGGCCCTTGTAGACCGATTTTATTTTATCATTCAAATGTTGTTTTTAGTTTTTTTGACTATCTCAAAGTTTTTTATCTAAGAGTGGATTTTCCACACACTCTCTTAACTGTTGTATGTTGTTGTCTCTGTTCCACAGGTCCTTGCCGGCAGATGTGTGTGGTGAAAGTCAACAGGATGGAAGTGGAGAGTGACCGGTTGGCCTTCCCCTGTCCTCCTGAACCACTACGCCCCTCATCTAGCCCTTCTCCCCCTCTCACCCCCGACTTCTCTTCTCTCCCCTCTCCCTCTCTCACCCCTGATCCCTCTCCCTCCCCTGCCTCAATGGACACCACAGAACAAGGGACAGGGGTAGGGACTCACCCCTCACCCCATCTGCATCCCACTAACCCCCCACAGGACCCCTCAGGGTCAGAGTTCACAGAGGTCATTAAAGGACCCCATCAGAGGTCCGAGGCTGCCCCTACACCTGCCCGATCAGAAAGAACAGAAACCCCAGGAGGACCCTTTATGTCAGTATGCATAGAATCTACTCCACTGGGACTGGCCCCTCGGGACTGCTCTATGGATGTCCACCCCTCTCCAGACTCCCTACGGACCCGATTACCTTCCCCCGGAACGGTGCGCCCGACTGGGGCTCAGGGGTGTACGGACTCAGCCTGTGGCCCTGGAGCTTTTCAATCAAGCTCTTCTTATGTAGAGAAGTCGTCTCTAGTCCCGATCCGAACCCCGAGCACGGAGTATAAAATGGATACATGTCAAGGTACTGCGGTTGATACTAACAACTCTACTGCTACCACTACGACGCACAGCAGTCACAACTCTGGAAGCAGAACGCCTGCACTTTATAATGGCATTTACACTAATACTGACTCTGTGCCCAAAGGATGTGTTAGCTCCAGCTCTGGTCAATCTAACTCGTTCAGGTGTAGTGAACAAAACTGTGCCCCCGTACAAAACCCTTCCCCTCCAAGGTGTAGTTTACAAAACTGTTCCCCCGTTGACACCTCTCCCCCCTTTCCAAGGTGTAGTACCCAAAACTGCACCCCCGTTGAAAACTGTTCCCCTCCTCTCCTCCAGAGGAACGGCAGGGTAGACATGCCCCTCCTCACCCCCGAACTGTCTGGAGAGGTGAGGCTCTGTCCCCCACTTCCCCCCGTTCTCACCCAGGAGATGCCATCCCTCACCCTCGCCGTCAGCGGAGGTCACGTCCAGGTCAAAGGTCCGAGGTCCTCCTCCTCGACTGCCCGACATGGTGGTTCTCTAACGTTACCGGATTTACCGGACAGTCACCCGGTCCTCGCTCCAGTGCTCCAACGCGAGACGCCCACGACCCTCTCGTCAGAAACAGAAACGTTAACGGACGATGTGTTCGAGGGGGAGTTGGCGTCAAAGAAGTCGAAGGAAGAGGATTTTAGACCGTTAGCACTTTACAGCGACTGGTGCTTAGGTTCTACTGAAGACCACCACCATAGACCAGAGCTGGATTTACAGTTAGCGGCTTACGTGGCTAATGCAGCTAGCGACGCTCGGCCCAAAATGGCCGCCTCTGAGCACAAAATGGCACCCTCTCGGCACTCTGGTCCTACCGAAGACCACCACCGTAGACCAGAGCTGGAGTTACAGTTAGCGGCTTACGCGGCTAATGCAGCTAGCGACGCTCAACCCAAAATGGACGCCCCTCTGCGCAAAATGACCACCGCCGCTTCCCATCTAGAAGCACTGCCAATCCAGACATTGTCTGGGGCAGTGCTGACCATCGAGAACCACTGTAGCCCAACCTCAGCGGAGGCCCATGCTAGCAACCACATGCTCTGTGACGTTACGCTACTGCAAACGCAGCAAATCCAGAAACACAGGTCCTCGAAGGCAACTGCAACAGCAGCAGTGTCCATGGATTCCAACTCGGAAGGATCATCTCAAAGAGACAAAGTATTTAGAGACTCCAGTGCTACGGGTATATATCTAGCTAGCACCAGTTTGACTTCTAACAATACGTTGGCCCACTCTTCTGAGCTGAGTGTTTTAAATGAACATTCAGCAACACTACAACACCAAAACAACAACAACGAAACTCCACACTCCAACATGGATGCCGTTTGTAGTTCACGAAACGTGGAATCCATTTGTAGTTCACAAAACGTGGAATCCATTTGTAGTTCACGAAACGTGGAATCCATTTGTAGTTCACGAAACGTGGAATCCATTTGTAGTTCACGAAACGTGGATTCTATTTCTGGTTCCAGAAACATGGAATCCATTTGTAGTTCCCAAAACGTGGATTCCATTTGTAGTTCTCGAAACATGGACTCTGTTTGTAGTTCCCAAAGCCTCTACCTGGAGCCCAAACCTTTCTCAGATGGCATCTGGAAGAACCTCAACTCCCAGAGTCCTGCGGTGCTCATCGAGAGCCTCCACCACCCGGAGCTCCCCGCTGATTATACCCACGATGCACTGCCCTACACCATGTGGACTGAGCCGCAGTGCAAAGAGGTCACAGACCTCGATCACGACACTGAGACGGACGACCAGGACCTAGAGGGACAGGGGGATGGGCCTCTCACCTGGGCCCAGCTGGAGTCCACCTCTCTGGGTTCGGCCGGTGTCGGGGAGCCCCTGGGTCTCTGTGGAGACTTTGAGCTCCAGAGAGGGGAGGTGGAGGCAGCGGAAGCCGTGGCTCTGTGCAGGGAACTGGGGGTGGAGAGGGAGGCCGAGGGGGGTCTAGAACCAGACCCTCCTGAATCGCCCTTGGAGGAGAGACTTGTGGAAGGAGAGGAGGAGGAGGGGGTGTCAGAAATGGAAGAGGGGGATTCGGAGGAAGAGGGGCAGAGCAGCACGAGGGAGGAGAGTAGTAGTGAGTCGTCGGAAGGAGAGGCAGAGGAAGAGGAGGAAGAAGGGGAGGAAGACGATGATAATGATTTGAGCGACTTTGAGTGTGGCGACTCGGGGCTGGAACCTGGAGAGGTTTGCACTGTGCGTATGGCTGCTGAGACACACACGATAACGCACACACACACACACACACATACGATAACACGCATACATATGCACACACACACACACACGATAACACACATACAATAACACACACACACACACATACGATAACACACCTACAATAACACACACACACATACGATAACACACATACAATAACACACACACACACACCTATTCCAATCCCTTTTGATTGTCTTTTCAAAAACCATGTTCTTTAAACAAAGACTGATTTTTGACCAGAACCTTATGGGCCCCTGTCAAAACAGCACTATGGACCATAGTCAATTTAGTGCGCTATGGATCCTAGTCAATTTAGTGCGCTATGGACCCTAGTCAATTTAGTGCACTATGGACCCTAGTCAATTTAGTGCGCTATGGACCCTAGTCAATTTAGTGCACTATGGACCCTAGTCAATTTAGTGCACTATGGACCCTAGTCAATTTAGTACACTATGGACCCTAGTCAATTTAGTACACTATGGTCCCTAGTCAATTTAGTGCACTATGGACCCTTGTCAATTTAGTGCACTATGGAATAGGGTGCCATTTCGGGGGGGGGACACCTTTGAACCCTCAGTCTGACCCCTGACCCCTGTTCTCTCCCAGTACCCAGCTGCTCCACACACACACACACCAATGACATTTGACCCCTTATCTTTCCCAGCACCCTGCTGCTCCAACGGTGAAGAGAACCAGTAAGAGCTGGCGTCACCCTCTGAGGAAGCCCACCGTGCAGGCCGCGCCCGCTGCTGTCAAACAGGCTGTCAGCGATGACGGTAGGCACACACACACACACACAGACACACACACAGACATGAACGTACACACACACACACACACACACACACACACACACACACACACACACACACACACACACACAGACACACACACAGACATGAACGTACACACACACACACACACACACACAGACACACACACAGACATGAACGTACACACACACACACACACACACAGACACACACACAGACATGAACGTACACACACACACACACACAGACACACACACAGACATGAACGTACACACACACACACACACACACACACACACACACACAGACATGAACGTACACACACACACACACACACACAGACATACACACACACACACACACACACACACACACACACAGACATGAATGTACACACACACACACACACACAGACATACACACACACACACACACACACACACAGACATGAACGTACACACACACACACACACACACACACACACACACACAGACATGAACGTACACACACACACACACACAGACATGAACGTACACACACACACACACACAGACATGAACGTACACACACACACACACAGACAGACATACACACACACACACACACACACACAGACATGAACGTACACACACAGTTTGAGATGATGATAGGTTTACCGTTGCGCTTAGCCTCAGAATGATAAGACAAACAGACATTTTATTGACTGTGTCCGTTGACAATGTTTAAAAATATTTTTATTGGACATATACGGTTTTTGAAATAGGTTATTATATAGAGTAAGCATCATACATAAATCAGATTACAATATTAAGCCGCCCCAAACAAACCAAACCAAACCCAACCTATAATATTAAAACAAAACATTCCCTGTTATTCCATTGAAAATGTTTATTATGTAGCTCAATTGGTAGAGCAAGGCGCTTGTAACGCCAGGGTAGTGGGTTCGATCCCCGGGACCACCCATACGTAAAAATGTATGCACACATGACTGTAAGTCGCTTTGGATAAAAGCTAAATGGCATATTATTATTATTATTATTATTATTTAACCAGGCAAGTCCGTTAAAGACAAATTCTTATTTTCAAAGACGGCCTGAAGTCCCATACAAACGTGATAAACTGTAATTAAAATACAATGATTACATACAATGACTATGGGCACGAATAAAACAAACAACATTTAGTCAAATAATTTCAGCTAACCCAAACTACCCAAAACAGCTACCAAAAACGACTCAAAATAGCTACCTTAAACTACTCAAAACAGCTACCCAAAACAACCCCTGAACTACCCAAAACGTCCTCAAACTACCAAAACCGCTACTACTACTAACTACCATAAACTACCCAAAACAGCTACAACAAACGACCCAGAATGACTACCACAAACAACCCAGAATGACTACCACAAACGACCCAGAATGACTACCACAAACGACCCAAAATGACTACCACAAACAACCCAAAACCAGTATTTTGAGGTTGTTTTGGATCATTAGTAGGACCCACAACAGTAAACAACAGTTAACAGGGGCGGCAGGGAGCCAAGCGGTTAAGAGCGTTGGGCCAGTAACCGAAAGGTCGCTGGTTTGAATCCCCCAGCCGACTAGGTGAAAAATCTGTCCTTGAGCAAGGCAACTAACCCTAATTGCTCCTGTAAGTCTCTCTGGATAAGAGTGTCTGCTAAATGACTCACTAACTGTAAGTCTTTCTGGATAAGAGCGTCTGCTAAATGACTAAAATGTAAACTGTTACTAAAAGCATCAGCATCAAGTTTCCTGTTAGTCTAGTTCAACAGTCAAGTTTATTTAACTCAGTCCCAGATCAGTCTGTTTTATTCTTTACCCAGAACCCCCGGAGGCGTGTTTGACGGAGGAGCAGGAGGCTGAGCCATGGGCTAAGCCCCTCCTCTTCTTGTGGCAGAACAGGAAGTGTTACTTCACGGCGGAGAGAGAGTACAACGCCAACGCAGCAACGATGTTGCCCCACTGTGCTGTCTGCACACTGTTCATGCCCTACTACCAGGTACACAGACACCGTGTAGAAGGCGACTAGTTTCACCAACCGTTTTGTCTACTCCTACAACCATCGACAGCCACGCGACTGTCATCAACCCTCAAGCGCAGAGACACATTACTATCTGAAACTCTCCTTCTAATCTCTTCCTCTTCTCTCCCCCCCTCCCCCCAGCCTGAGGACAGAGCTGACGACCTCAAGCCCGTCCCCTCCTCCCCTCTCCCTCCATCCTCCCCCCCCTCCCCCAGAGGAGGAGCAGGGGCTCTGAGGAGGAGCAAGCCCCTGCTGCCAGAGATGTGTTTCAGCTACAGGGAGCAGACGTGTCCCCCGACCCCCACCAACGCCCTGCTGCAGGAGGATGGCACCAGCCCACTGCTCACCTGTCAGGGATGCTGTCTACAGGTCCATGCTAGTGAGTAGGGAGGGAGGGAGGGGTGTGGAGGGAAGGTTGCGTGCCAGCGGACGTGCTTCATGTTCCCAACTCTGGTGGAAAAAGTTCACTGAGTACAAAGCCTGTGTGTCTCTCTGAGAGGTTGTGGTTAGTTCTTGCTCTCTCTCTCTTTCTCTCTTTCTCTCTCTCTCTCTCTCTCTTGCTCTCTTTCTTGCTCTCTCTCTCTCTCTCTTTCTTGCTCTCTCTCTCTCTCTCATTAGTTGTGTTTCTCTCCTCAGCTGAGGGTGAATCTTCTCGTCTTACTACACACATCCTGTACAACTCTCCTTGCCAATACCACACACACACACACACACACACACACACACACACACACACACACACACACACACACACACACACACACACAGAGACAGAGCCACAGGATAAATATGGTATGATGTGTCTTCCTGTCTGTTATTTGAACCTTTTGAAAGGAGTCTAACTGTCTGTTTTGGTTTGATGATGAATAGCAGATGATTTGGAGAAGGGAAAACACACAGACACACTTTCCTGTCCCCGTACCATCAGTGTCCTGTCCCCATACCGTCAGTGTCCTGTCCCCGTACCGTCAGTGTCCTGTCCCCATACCATCAGTGTCCTGTCCCCATACCGTCAGTGTCCTGTCCCCGTACCCTCAGTGTCCTGTCCCCGTACCGTCAGTGTCCTGTCCCCGTACCGTCAGTGTCCTGTCCCCGTACCGTCAGTGTCCTGTCCCCGTACCGTCAGTGTCCTGTCCCCGTACCGTCAGTGTCCTGTCCCCCGTACCGTCAGTGTCCTGTCCCCGTACCGTCAGTGTCCTGTCCCCGTACCGTCAGTGTCCTGTCCCCGTACCGTCAGTGTCCTGTCCCCGTACCGTCAGTGTCCTGTCCCAGTACCGTCAGTGTCCTGTCCCCGTACCGTCAGTGTCCTGTCCCCGTACCGTCAGTGTCCTGTCCCCGTACCGTCAGTGTCCTGTCCCCGTACCGTCAGTGTCCTGTCCCCGTACCGCCAGTGTCCTGTCCCCGTACCGCCAGTGTCCTGTCCCCGTACCGCCAGTGTCCTGTCCCCGTACCGCCAGTGTCCTGTCCCCGTACCGCCAGTGTCCTGTCCCCGTACCGTCAGTACCACAGGCTGATTAGCATAGCCAGTTAGTGAGTGATGCTGATCCATCGTGTCATGCTAACACAGTCCTGTCATTACTGTAGATAGATGGAGTGGTAGGGACCGGGCTTAGATATCTCTATACACATGCCACCTCTCCTCTGCATGCTATCAACCACTCTTTCAGCATGACTGGGAGCTACAATAGAGATGGAAAATGTGGTTTCACTAACTGTATGTGTGTGATTTCTCCTAGTGTGTCTGTGTGCCAGAAAGTTACACTGTTACACACCCTGTCTGTTTTCTAGTGGATATGGAACGTTCTGTCTGTTTTGTAGTGGATATGGAACGTTCTGTCTGTTTTCTAGTGGATATGGAACGTTCTGTCTGTTTTGTAGTGGATATGGAACGTTCTGTCTGTTTTCTAGTGGATATGGAACGTTCTGTCTGTTTTCTAGTGGATATGGAACGTTCTGTCTGTTTTGTAGTGGATATGGAACGTTCTGTCTGTTTTGTAGTGGATATGGAACGTTCTGTCTGTTTTCTAGTGGATATGGAACGTTCTGTCTGTTTTCTAGTGGATATGGAACGTTCTGTCTGTTTTCTAGTGGATATGGAACGTTCTGTCTGTTTTCTAGTGGATATGGAACGTTTCTGTCTGTTTTCTAGTGGATATGGAACGTTCTGTCTGTTTTCTAGTGGATATGGAACGTTCTGTCTGTTTTGTAGTGGATATGGAACGTTCTGTCTGTTTTTAGTGGATATGGAACGTTCTGTCTGTTTTGTAGTGGATATGGAACGTTCTGTCTGTTTTCTAGTGGATATGGAACGTTCTGTCTGTTTTGTAGTGGATATGGAACGGAACGTTCTGTCTGTTTTGTAGTGGATATGGAACGTTCTGTCTGTTTTCTAGTGGATATGGAACGTTCTGTCTGTTTTGTAGTGGATATGGAACGTTCTGTCTGTTTTCTAGTGGATATGGAACGTTCTGTCTGTTTTGTAGTGGATATGGAACGTTCTGTCTGTTTTCTAGTGGATATGGAACGTTCTGTCTGTTTTCTAGTGGATATGGAACGTTCTGTCTGTTTTCTAGTGGATATGGAACGTTCTGTCTGTTTTCTAGTGGATATGGAACGTTCTGTCTGTTTTCTAGTGGATATGGAACGTTCTGTCTGTTTTCTAGTGGATATGGAACGTTCTGTCTGTTTTTCTAGTGGATATGGAACGTTCTGTCTGTTTTTTTCTAGTGGATATGGAACGTTCTGTCTGTTTTGTAGTGGATATGGAACGTTCTGTCTGTTTTGTAGTGGATATGGAACGTTCTGTCTGTTTTCTAGTGGATATGGAACGTTCTGTCTGTTTTCTAGTGGATATGGAACGTTCTGTCTGTTTTGTAGTGGATATGGAACGTTCTGTCTGTTTTCTAGTGGATATGGAACGTTCTGTCTGTTTTCTAGTGGATATGGAACGTTCTGTCTGTTTTGTAGTGGATATGGAACGTTCTGTCTGTTTTCTAGTGGATATGGAACGTTCTGTCTGTTTTGTAGTGGATATGGAACGTTCTGTCTGTTTTCTAGTGGATATGGAACGTTCTGTCTGTTTTTGTAGTGGATATGGAACGGAACGTTCTGTCTGTTTTGTAGTGGATATGGAACGTTCTGTCTGTTTTCTAGTGGATATGGAACGTTCTGTCTGTTTTGTAGTGGATATGGAACGTTCTGTCTGTTTTCTAGTGGATATGGAACGTTCTGTCTGTTTTGTAGTGGATATGGAACGTTCTGTCTGTTTTCTAGTGGATATGGAACGTTCTGTCTGTTTTCTAGTGGATATGGAACGTTCTGTCTGTTTTGTAGTGGATATGGAACGTTCTGTCTGTTTTCTAGTGGATATGGAACGTTCTGTCTGTTTTGTAGTGGATATGGAACGTTCTGTCTGTTTTGTAGTGGATATGGAACGTTCTGTCTGTTTTCTAGTGGATATGGAACGTTCTGTCTGTTTTGTAGTGGATATGGAACGTTCTGTCTGTTTTCTAGTGGATATGGAACGTTCTGTCTGTTTTGTAGTGGATATGGAACGTTCTGTCTGTTTTGTAGTGGATATGGAACGTTCTGTCTGTTTTCTAGTGGATATGGAACGTTCTGTCTGTTTTCTAGTGGATATGGAACGTTCTGTCTGTTTTGTAGTGGATATGGAACGTTCTGTCTGTTTTCTAGTGGATATGGAACGTTCTGTCTGTTTTCTAGTGGATATGGAACGTTCTGTCTGTTTTCTAGTGGATATGGAACGTTCTGTCTGTTTTCTAGTGGATATGGAACGTTCTGTCTGTTTTCTAGTGGATATGGAACGTTCTGTCTGTTTTGTAGTGGATATGGAACGTTCTGTCTGTTTTGTAGTGGATATGGAACGTTCTGTCTGTTTTCTAGTGGATATGGAACGTTCTGTCTGTTTTGTAGTGGATATGGAACGTTCTGTCTGTTTTCTAGTGGATATGGAACGTTCTGTCTGTTTTCTAGTGGATATGGAACGTTCTGTCTGTTTTGTAGTGGATATGGAACGTTCTGTCTGTTTTGTAGTGGATATGGAACGTTCTGTCTGTTTTGTAGTGGATATGGAACGTTCTGTCTGTTTTGTAGTGGATATGGAACGTTCTGTCTGTTTTGTAGTGGATATGGAACGTTCTGTCTGTTTTGTAGTGGATATGGAACGTTCTGTCTGTTTTGTAGTGGATATGGAACGTTCTGTCTGTTTTCTAGTGGATATGGAACGTTCTGTCTGTTTTCTAGTGGATATGGAACGTTCTGTCTGTTTTCTAGTGGATATGGAACGTTCTGTCTGTTTTGTAGTGGATATGGAACGTTCTGTCTGTTTTCTAGTGGATATGGAACGTTCTGTCTGTTTTCTAGTGGATATGGAACGTTCTGTCTGTTTTCTAGTGGATATGGAACGTTCTCTTTCTGGCAGTGGTGCACAAACATTCTTCTAAAATGTTGAAAATCTTCTGCCTTCCAAGATAAAACAATCTTAGTCTATTCATGGGTTTTAGCTGTTGCTATTTCCTCTGATTGACCATGTGGCCTTCCCCATGTAGCCTATATTAGATGATATAGGATCTGTTGTGATGGGATATTGTGTGGTTAAATTCTGTGTTTTTATGCTTCTTCCTGTATCGTCACCGCTAGGTTGCTATGGCGTCACTGCTGATGATGTCAGCAAGGACTGGTCATGTGATCGCTGTGCGGACGGAACCTTCACGGCTGTAAGTAGCCAATCAGATTTGTTTCTTATCACTTTAATAGATGTTGTTGATTTGATTAGTCTATTATTACTATGAACATTTTTATTTATGATTTATAAAAGATGGATGGATGGACGGATGGATGTAACCTCCCTCTTTCTCTCTCTCTCCTCTCTCTTTCTCAGGAGTGTTGTCTGTGTAATCTGAGAGGAGGAGCTCTGAAGAAAACTACAGATGACAAGTAAGGACAATTATGAATGACCCATCAGTTATTATGAATGACCCATCAGTTATTATGAATGACCCATCAGTTATTATGAATGACCCATTTAGTTATCATGAATGACCCATTTAGTTATTATGAATGACCCATTAGTTTATCAGTAGATTTGTCTTTGTGTCGTTAATACGGTAAAGGTCTGACTGTGTTTGTGTCGTTAATGCGGTAAAGGACTGTCTTTGTCGTTAATGCGGTAAAGGACTGTCTTTGTGTCGTTAACGCGGTAAAGGACTGTCTTTGTGTCGTTAACGCGGTAAGGACTGTCTTTGTGTCGTTAACGCGGTAAAGGACTGTCTTTGTGTCGTTAACGCGGTAAAGGACTGTCTTTGTGTCGTTAATGCGGTAAAGGACTGTCTTTGTGTCGTTAACGCGGTAAAGGACTGTCTTTGTGTCGTTAACGCGGTAAAGGACTGTCTTTGTGTCGTTAACGCGGTAAAGGACTGTCTTTGTGTCGTTAATGCAGTAAAGGACTGACTGTCTTTTTTTAGACACTTTTGGTACTTTTTCTATCTGTGACCGTTGACATTTCAATCCTTGACTGTAATGTGATTTTGGGATCAAATATTTAAAGTGTGTGTGTCTGTGTGTGTGTGTGTGTGTGTGTGTCTGTGTGTGTGTGTGTGTGTGTGTGTGTGTGTGTCTGTGTGTGTGTGTGTGTGTCTGTGTGTGTGTGTGTGTGTGTGTGTGTGTGTGTCTGTGTGTCTGTGTGTGTCTGTGTGTGTGTGTGTGTGTGTGTGTGTGTGTAGGTGGGCCCATGTAATGTGTGCAGTAGCTCTGCCAGAGGTCTGGTTCAGTGATGAAGTCAGGAGGAGTCCCATTGATACCAGCAGGATACCCATGCAGAGATACAAACTGGTGAGGACACACACACACACACACGCACACACACACACACACACACACGCATACACACACACTCACACATACACACACACGCACACGCACACACACAAGCACACATACACACACACACACACGGGAATCCCCAGGTCCTAGTGGAATAGTCTAATTTAATAGTGTTCAGTGGTAATTAACAATGTGCCCCCAATCAACACTGGATCATGAACTCCTGTGCGAGAGAGAATGGGTGTGCATGTGTCTGCGTCTGTGAGTGATTGAGGACACCGTTGTGTTTTCAGTGATGAGTTGGGAGAGACTGAGGGTGGCGCTGTCACCTCTCTCTCTCTCTCTCCCTGCAGTCGTTCGTTCACTCATTCAGTTCGCTGGCGTTGGACCCCCCCCCCCCCCCCCCCCCCCGCAACCCTACACATTCATAATTTATACACAGAGAGAGAAACCCGTTGTCCTCGCAGCAGTGCAGTCTAACACCATGTATAATTTACTGTGTGGAGGTTCTTTATGCATGGCTCAACACAGGCTGCAGGCAGGGCCCCAATATACTCAGGAGATATACCAGGAGAGGAGAGGACAGAACAGCCAGGGAGGGGAGGGGAGGGGGGGTTACACACATCCCAATAATCTCTGCTGCTTCCTCCTGGGTGGTAGTGGCCATTGGCGCGTTCTCCAGCCAAAGATTTTAGAGACCCTCTTGCCATTTTATATATTTATTATTATTTTTGTTGTTGCTGTAATGCCAATTTCCTGCAATTCTACACATTTTGCCATTGGGCTGAGAGAAAATGTGCTGTTTTTAAAGCCGATTTCCTGCAATTGCACACTTTTTTGCCATGGCTTATGTTATCTGAGTTACTCAAACATAACAAAATCAATGGGGGCCCCATGCCATGACATTTTGGGAATTTTAGATTGTCCCCGACTGTCTATTTATTTTTTTATGTTGGTGGTCGTTAGTTCTCAGAGAGGATCTTATCGATCCAGTATCTTTTGTACATACTTTAGATCAGGGTTAAGACGTTTATGTTGACACTGAAAACGTTTCACCGTCCAGAAAATGATTCGCTTTTTGGAGTGAATTCGCCCCATCACTGCTAAATGAATATAGGGGAAACACTGCATATGGAGCTATGGTATGTTCATCAGTAGTGATGTGATGCAATAATCACTGATGCTATTCAAGCTAATGATTTATAGGGTTACATATGTAGCACTATGATGCTTACTGGAAGCTAATGATGGGGTTTAAATCTGTAATGGAATGTGTTGATCTCCAGCTGTGTAGAAACACTAGCTAGGTATACATCATGTGAACGTTCAAATTGGCATATACATGTTACTTAAATGAGCTTCAGTGACTGTATATGGTCCTCTGTAGCTCAGCTGGTAGAGCACGGCGCTTGTAACGCCAGGGTAGTGGGTTCGATCCCCGGGACCACCCATACGTAAAAATGTATGCACGCATGACTGTAAGTCGCTTTGGATAAAAGCGTCTGCTAAATGGCATATTATATTATTATTATTATTATTATTATTATTATTATATCAGTTGAGTTGATTCTGATGCTTTGTCTTCCATCTTAACTATAGAGTGAAATCTGTTGGCTGATGCTTACAGTCTTCTATGTTAACTCACTATAGGGTTACATCTGTAACGGGGTGTGGTCATCTCCTGCTCTATAGAGACATTTAGTTTAGATGAACATGTTTTATTTCCATATGCGTTAGCTTAGTGAATTCAGTTGAGTTGATTCTCTGGAGAAGAGTCTGAGGTGATTATAGTCAGTTGAGTTGATTCTCTGGAGAAGAGTCTGAGGTGATTATAGTCAGTTGAGTTGATTCTCTGGAGAAGAGTCTGAGGTGATTATAGTCAGTTGAGTTGATTCTCTGGAGAAGAGTCTGAGGTGATTATAGTCAGTTGAGTTGATTCTCTGGAGAAGAGTCTGAGGTGATTATAGTCAGTTGAGTTGATTCTCTGGAGAAGAGTCTGAGGTGATTATAGTCAGTTGAGTTGATTCTCTGGAGAAGAGTCTGAGGTGATTATAGTCAGTTGAGTTGATTCTCTGGAGAAGAGTCTGAGGTGATTATATAGTCAGTTGAGTTGATTCTCTGGAGAAGAGTCTGAGGTGATTATAGTCAGTTGAGTTGATTCTCTGGAGGAGAGTCTGAGGTGATTATAGTCAGTTGAGTTGATTCTCTGGAGAAGAGTCTGAGGTGATTCTAGTCAGGTGGGGGAGGGGATGTCTGTACCTGGTTTTATAACGTGTGTCTCTCTGTGTAGAAGTGCATCTACTGCCGTAAGCGGTGTGTGAGGCGTGGCCAGGGCGGGGGAGGGGCATGTATCCAGTGTTCGTGCGGGCGATGTCCCACCTCCTTCCACGTTACCTGTGCCCACGCCGCCGGGGTCACCATGGAGCCGGACGATTGGCCCTACGTGGTGTCAATCACCTGCCACAGGCATCAATCACGGAGCTCGTCTGCTGTGAGTACTCAGAGCGGCTCCGCTTCTGTCCCTCCCCCCACTGGAGGTAACACACACACACACGGAAGCATAGACACAGACACACTCAGACACACACACACACACCAAGTAGACATACACACACACGCTTGCATAAGACAACTACACATCCATCCTGTCCATCTCAACCCCTCTGAACAGGTCCATTTTCTTTACAAACTGACTTTATTTGTCTTTTCCCAACATCAACTTTGAGGCTTGGTTACCGTAGAACTTTGAGGCTTGGTTACCGTAGAACTTTGAGGCTTGGTTACCGTAGAACTTTGAGGCTTGGTTACCGTAGAACTTTCTACTGGTGACACACTCCGGTCTTTTATCTTCAGCCAGACAGTGATATCTCTCTCTCCCTCCCCCCTACTCCCCCCCTCTCTCTCTCCCCTCCACCTCCCCCCCTCCCCCTCCCCCCCTCTCTCTCTCTCCCTCCCCCCCTACTCCCCCCCTCTCTCTCCCTCCCCCCTACCCCCCCTCTCCTCCCCTCCTCCTCTCTCTCCCTCCCCCCTACTCCCCCCTCTCTCTCCCTCCCCCCTACTCTCCCCCCCCCCCTACTACTCCCCCCCCCCCCCCTCTCCCTAACTCCCCTCCCTCCCCCCTACTCCCCCCCCTCTCTCTCCCTCCCCCCCCCCCTCTCTCTCCCTCCCCCCTACTCCCCCCCCTCTCTCTCCCTCCTCCCTACTCCCCCCCCCTCTCTCTCCATCCCTCCATCTCTCTCTCTCAGCAGCGTGCAGCGTTTCAGAAGGACATCGTACTGGGTCAGACCGTCATCTCCAAACACAAGAACCTGAGGTACTACAGTTCAAAGGTCACCCAGGTGACCTCCCAGACCTTCTATGAGGTCATGTTTGATGACGGATCCTTCAGCAACGACACCTACCCAGAGGACATAGTGGTGAGGAGGGACACACACACACACACACACACACACACACACACACACACACACACACACACATCCCTACCCAGAGGATATAGTGGTGAGGAGGGACACACACACACACACACACACACACACACACACCCCTACCCAGAGGATATAGAGGTGAGGAGGGACTCACACACCACTGAGCTCTTCTCTCCTGTCCTCTCAGAGCAGGGACTGTGCCCGTCTTGGTCCTCCTGAAGTAGGGGAGGCTGTCCAGGTGAAATGGCCTGATGGACTCTTCTATGGAGCCAAATACCTGGGATCCAACACCTCGTATATGTACCAGGTAAACACACACCACAGAGACACGCAAACAAATGCAGACACACACACACACACCACATACACACACAGCAGAGACACAGGCACACACACATCAGACACACACACATATCCTGGACACACACACACACACACACACACTTATTTGACTTGAACATCCTTTCGTGACAAACTCACTCACTGCCCTTTGAAGCCTGCAGCCGTTACATACAGGTGTTAGTCCAGGACCAAGACAGGAAACACTGCAGTAAACTGAACTCACTCAACTTTGCAATCTTTAATACCCTGGACTCAATGACTTTAACCAGTCTCTAAGTTCTATGGAGAGAGAGATGAGGGAGGGAGAGAAATACATGGAGAGACTGGTAAAGAGAGGATGGAGAAAGCAGATGGAGAGCGATGGAGAGAGAGAGAGAGAGAGAGGTGGAGAGAGAGCGAGAGAGAGAGAGAGGTAGAGAGAGAGAGGTAGAGAGAGCATGCGTGAGAGGTAAAGGGAGAGAGTGTGAGAGGTAAAGAGAGAGAGCGTGAGAGGTAAAGAGAGAGAGCGTGAGAGGTAAAGAGAGAGAGCGTGAGAGGTAAAGAGAGAGAGAGCGTGAGAGGTAAAGAGAGAGAGCGTGAGAGGTAAAGAGAGAGAGCGTGAGAGGTAAAGAGAGAGAGCGTGAGAGGTAAAGAGAGAGAGCGTGAGAGGTAAAGAGAGAGAGCGTGAGAGGTAAAGAGAGAGAGCGTGAGAGGTAAAGAGAGAGAGCGTGAGAGGTAAAGAGAGAGAGCGTGAGAGGTAAAGAGAGAGAGCGTGAGAGGTAAAGAGAGAGAGCGTGAGAGGTAAAGAGAGAGAGCGTGAGAGGTAAAGAGAGAGAGCGTGAGAGGTAAAGAGAGAGAGAGAGGTAAAGAGAGAGAGCGTGAGAGGTAAAGAGAGAGAGCGTGAGAGGTAAAGAGAGAGAGCGTGAGAGGTAAAGAGAGAGAGCGTGAGAGGTAAAGAGAGAGAGCGTGAGAGGTAAGAGAGAGAGCGTGAGAGGTAGAGCGACGACGATGAGGAGGAGAATGAGGTTGTGATAATCTGCATTATTTAAACATGCTGAAATATTCACCAAGTCAAGATGGTGGAGCAACCACTTAAGTCTCTATTTAGTTTGTTCTGTCTCCGTGGGAACGTGTGTTATGTTGCACAACTGTCTCTGACGCATGGTGCTGCTCTGTGACGACAGTTACTGTAGATGGACGATGGTTTAGAAAAGTGTTAATGGGGAAAAATAACTCGATCCACACGTTAAGGTGGAGAAAGGTAGGTTAAGGTACGCCTAAACCGCCTCTGATGCAGGTACTGCTCAATGACGCCAGATGGGAGGGTTTATAATGGGGAAATGGTCACTTTAATAGCTTTGATAGGTAGATGGATAGACAGGAGGTTTAATAGCTTTGATAGGTAGATGGATAGACAGGAGGTTTAATAATGTTTAATAGCTTTGATAGGTAGATGGATAGACAGGAGGTTTAATAATGTTTAATAGCTTTGATAGGTAGATGGATAGACAGGAGGTTTAATAGCTTTGATAGGTAGATGGATAGACAGGAGGTTTAATAATGTTTAATAGCTTTGATAGGAAGATGGATAGACAGGAGGTTTAATAATGTTTAATAGCTTTGATAGGTAGATGGATAGACAGGAGGTTTAATAATGTTTAATAGCTTTGATAGGTAGATGGATAGACAGGAGGTTTAATAATGTTTAATAGCTTTGATAGGAAGATGGATAGACAGGAGGTTTAATAATAGTTTAATTTGATAGGTAGATGGATAGACAGGAGGTTTAATAGCTTTGATAGGATTTGATATGTTTAATAGCTTTGATAGATGGATAGACAGGAGGTTTAATAATGTTTAATAGCTTTGATAGGTAGATGGATAGACAGGACAGGAGGTTTAAGGATGTTTAATAGCTTTGATAGATAGATGGATAGACAGGAGGTTTAGACAGGAGGTTTAATAGCTTTGATAGGTAGATGGATAGACAGGAGGTTTAATAATGGTTTAATAGCTTTGATAGGTAGATGGATAGACAGGAGGTTTAATAGCTTTGATAGGTAGATGGATAGACAGGAGGTTTTAATAATGTTTAATAGCTTTGATAGGTAGATGGATAGACAGGGAGGTTTAATAGCTTTGATATGTTTAATAGCTTTGATAGGAAGATGGATAGACAGGAGGTTTAATAGCTTTTAATAATGTTTAATAGCTTTGATAGGTAGATGGATAGACAGGAGGTTTAATAGCTTTGATAGGTAGATGGATAGACAGGAGGTTTAATAGCTTTGATAGGTAGATGGATAGACAGGAGGTTTAATAGCTTTGATAGGTAGATGGATAGACAGGAGGTTTAATAGCTTTGATAGGATAGATGGATAGACAGGAGGTTTAATAGCTTTGATAGGTAGATGGATAGACAGGAGGTTTAATAATGTTTAATAGCTTTGATAGGTAGATGGATAGACAGGAGGTTTAATAATGTTTAATAGCTTTGATAGGTAGATGGATAGACAGGAGGAGGTTTAATAGCTTTGATAGGTAGATGGATAGACAGATAGAGGTTTTAATAATGCTTTTAATAGCTTTGATAGGATAGGTAGATGGATAGACAGGAGGTTTAATAATGTTTAATAGCTTTGATAGGTAGATGGATAGACAGAGGTTTAATCATGTTTAATAGCTTTGATAGGTAGATGGATAGACAGGAGGTTTAATAGTTTAATAGCTTTGATAGGTAGATGGATAGACAGGAGGTTTAATAGCTTTGATAGGTAGATGGATAGACAGGAGGTTTAATAATGTTTAATAGCTTTGATAGGTAGATGGATAGACAGGAGGTTTAATAGCTTTGATAGGTAGATAGGTAGATAGACAGGAGGTTTAATAGCTTTGATAGGTAGATGGATAGACAGGAGGTTTAATCATGTTTAATAGCTTTGATAGGTAGATGGATAGACAGGAGGAGGTTTAATAGCTTTGATAGGTAGATGGATAGACAGGAGGTTTAATATGTTAATGTTTAATAGCTTTGATAGGTAGATGGATAGACACAGGAGGTTTAATAGCTTTGATAGGTAGATGGATAGACAGGAGGTTAATAATGTTTAATAGCTTTGATATGGATAGACAGGAGTTTTTGATAGATAGGTAGATGGATAGACAGGAGGTTTAATAGCTTTGATAGGTAGATGGATAGACAGGAGGTTTAATCATGTTTAATAGCTTTGATAGGTAGATGGATAGACAGGAGGTTTAATCATGTTTAATAGCTTTGATAGGTAGATGGATAGACAGGAGGTTTAATAGCTTTGATAGGTAGATGGATAGACAGGAGGTTTAATAATGTTTAATAGCTTTGATAGGTAGATGGATAGACAGGAGGTTTAATAGCTTTGATGGGTAGATGGATAGACAGGAGGTTTAATAGCTTTGATTGATAGATGGATAGACAGGAGGTTTAATAGCTTTGATAGGTAGATGGATAGACAGGAGGTTTAATAGTTTAATAGATGATAGGTAGATGGATAGACAGGAGGTTTAATAGCTTTGATAGGTAGATGGATAGACAGGAGGTTTAATAATGTTTAATAGCTTTGATAGGTAGATGGATAGACAGGAGGTTTAATAATGTTTAATAGCTTTGATAGGTAGATGGATAGACAGGAGGTTTAATCATGTTAAATAGCTTTGGATGGGTAGATGGATAGACAGGAGATGGTTTAATAATGTTTAATAGCTTTGATAGGTAGATGGATAGACAGGAGGTTTAATAGCTTTGATAGGTAGATGGATAGACAGGAGGGTTTAATTTAATAGCTTTGATAGGTAGATGGATAGACAGGAGGTAGACAGGATGTTTAATAGCTTTGATAGGTAGATGGATAGACAGGAGGTTTAATAATGTTTAATAGCTTTGATAGGTAGATGGATAGACAGGAGGTTTAATAATGTTTAATAGTTTTGATAGGTAGATGGATAGACAGGAGGTTTAATAACGTTTAATAGCTTTGATAGTAACATTTCACACAGTATTAAGTAGTGGTCAGATATTAAATAAAGAATATGTTATCTAACCATGAGGAAGAGCGTGTAGGCCTATATCACATTTATGGACAGAAATAGATTCATTTAATATAACTGAATTATATAATATCAACAGAATAAATTGATGAAAATGAATAAGGGAACGTGTGTGTTCTTTCCCAGGTGGAGTTTGAGGATGGTTCCCAGGTGTTAGCTAAGAGAGAGGACGTCTATACTCTGGATGAAGACCTTCCCAAAAAGGTGAAAGGGCGACTCGTAAGTACTGTACTCTCCAAACATGTACTGGCGTGTGTGTGTTGCCGTGTGTGTGTGGTCGTGTATGGTTTATAGTGATATGATGCTATTATACACTACATGACCAAAAGTATGTGGACACCTGCTCGTCGAATATCTCATTCCAAAATCATGGGCATTAATATGGAGTTGGTCCCCCTAGGCTTTTCACTAGATGTTGGAATATTGCTGTGGGGACTTGCTTCCATTCAGATACAAGAGCATTAGTGAGGTCGGGCGCTGATGTTGGGCGATTAGGCCTGGCTCGCAGTCGGCGTTCCAATTCATCCCAAAGGTGTTCGATGGGGTTGAGGTCAGGGCTCTGTGTAAGCCAGTCAAGTTCTTACATTACCGATCTCGACAAACCATTTCTGTATGGACCTCGCTTTGAGCACGGGGGCAATCAATCAATCAAATTTTATTTAGAAAGCCCTTTTTACATACTATACTACACTACTAGACTAGACTGACTCTATGTACCACACTATACTACTAAACTAGACTGACTATGTACCACACTATACTACTAGACTGACTCTATGTACCACACACACTATACTACTAGACTAGACTGACTATGTACCACACTATACTACTAGACTGACTTTGATATGTACCACACTATACTACTAGACTAGACTGACTCTATGTACCCACACTATACTACTAGACTAGACTGACTATGTACCACACTATACTACTAGACTGACTATGTACCACACTACTATACTACTAGACTGACTATGTAGACACACTATACTACTAGACTGACTATGGATACCACACTATATACTAATAGACTTTGTAGCTTTTGATACACTATACTACTAGACTAGGACTGACTATGTACCACACTATACTACTAGACTATGTACCACAGGATACTACTAGACTAGAGGAGGACTATGTACCACACTATACTACTAGACTGACTATGTACCACACTATACTACTAGACTGACTATGTACCACACTATAATACTACTAGACTGACTATGTACCACACTATACTACTAGACTGACTATGTACCACATATACAGGAGGTTTAACTAGCTGTGATACACTATACTACTAGATAGGAAGTGGATTACAGGATGTACCACACTATACTACTAGACTAGACTGACTATGTACCACACTATACTACTAGACTGACTATGTACCACACTATACTACTAGACTGACTATGTACCACACTATACTACTAGACTGACTATGTACCACACCACACTATACTACTAGACTAGACTGACTATGTACCACACTATACTACTAGACTGACTATGTACCACACTATAGCTTACTACTAGACTGACTATGTAGACACACTATACTACTAGACTATGTACCACAGGTTTATACTACTAGACTATGTACCACACTAATACTACTAGACTATGTACCACACTATACTACTAGACTATGTACCACACTATACTACTAGACTGACTAATGTACCACACTATACTACTAGACTGACTATGTACCACACTATACTACTAGACTGACTATGTACCACATGGATATACTACTAGACTATGTACCACACTATACTACTAGTGACTATGTACCACACTATACTACTAGACTGATGTACCACACTATACTAGCTTTAGACTGGATGTACCACACTATACTACTAGACTGACTATGTACCACATTATACTACTAGACTGACTATGTACCACACTACAGGAGGTTTACTAGCTTTGATAGGTAGACTGACTATGTACCACACTATACTACTAGACTTTGACTATGTACCACACTATATACTACTAGACTGACTATGTACCACACTATACTACTAGACTGACTATGTACCACACTATACTACTAGACTGACTATGTACCACACTATACTACTAGACTGACTATGGTACCACACTATAATACTAGACTGAAGATGGTACCACACTATACTACTAGACTGACTCTATGTACCACACTATACTACAGGAGGACATGACTATGTACCACACTATACTACTAGACTGACTATGTACCACACTATACTACTGAGATGTACCACACTATACTTTGACTGACTATGTACCACACTATACTACTAGACTGACTATGTACCACACTATACTACTAGACTGGATAGACTATGTACCACACTATACTACTAGACTGACTATGGTAGACACCACACTAATATACTACTAGACTAGACTGACTATGTACCACACTATACTGACTAGACTAGACTGACTATGTACCACACTATACTACTAATACTAGACTGACTATGTAGATGGGATAGACAGGAGGTTTAATAACCACACTATACTACTAGTAGACTGACTATGTACCACACTATACTACTAGACTGACTAGATGTACCACACTATACTACTATAGACTGTACCACAGGATATACTACTAGACTGACTATGACACCACACTATACTACTAGACTGACTATGTACCACACTATACTACTAGACTGACTATGTACCACACTATACTACTAGACTGACTATGTACCACACTATACTACTAGACTGACTATGTACCACACTATACTACTAGACTGACTATGTACCACACTATACTACTAGACTGACTATGTACCACACTATACTACTAGACTGACTATGTACCACACTATACTACTAGACTGACTATGTACCACACTATACTACTAGACTGACTATGTACCACACTATACTACTAGACTGACTATGTACCACACTATACTACTAGACTATGTACCACACTATACTACTAGACTATGTACCACACTATACTACTAGACTGACTCTATGTACCACACTATACTACTAGACTGACTATGTACCACACTATACTACTAGACTGACTATGTACCACACTATACTACTAGACTGACTATGTACCACACTATACTACTAGACTAGACTGACTATGTACCACACTATACTACTAGACTGACTATGTACCACACTATACTACTAGACTGACTATGTACCACACTATACTACTAGACTGACTATGTACCACACTATACTACTAGACTATGTACCACACTATACTACTAGACTGACTATGTACCACACTATACTACTAGACTATGTACCACACTATACTACTAGACTATGTACCACACTATACTACTAGACTATGTACCACACTATACTACTAGACTGACTATGTACCACACTATACTACTAGACTGACTATGTACCACACTATACTACTAGACTGACTATGTACCACACTATACTACTAGACTGACTACCACACTATGTACTAGGACACTATACTACTAGACTATGTACCACACTATACTACTAGACTGACTATGTACCACACTATACTACTAGACTATGTACCACACTATACTACTAGACTATGTACCACACTATACTACTAGACTGACTATGTACCACACTATACTACTAGAGACTATGTACCACACTATACTTGACTAGAGATGGATAGACTATGTACCACACTATACTACTAGACTGACTATGTACCACACTATACTACTAGACTGACTATGTACCACACTATACTACTAGACTGACTATGTACCACACTAATGCTTTATACTACTACTGACTATGTACCACACTATACTACTAGACTGACTATGTACCACACTATACTACTAGACTGACTATGTACCACACTATACTACTAGACTGACTATGTACCACACTATACTACTAGACTGACTATGTACCACACTATACTACTAGACTGACTATGTACCACACTATACTACTATACTACACTACACTATACTACTAGACTGACTCTATGTACCACACTATACTACTAGACTGACTATGTACCACACTATACTACTAGACTGACTATGTACCACACTATACTACTAGACTGACTATGTACCACACTATACTACTAGACTAGATAGACACTATAACCACTAGACTATACTACTAGACTGACTATGTACCACACTATACTACTAGACTGACTATGTACCACACTATACTACTAGACTGACTATGTACCACACTATACTACTAGACTGACTATGTACCACACTATACTACTAGACTGACTATGTACCACACACTATACTACTTGAGACTATGTACCACACTATTACTACTAGACTGACGTCTATGTACCACACTATACTACTAGACTGACTATATGTACCACACTATACTACTAGACTATGTACCACACTATACTACTAGACTGACTGTGTACCACACTATATACTAGACTGACTATGTACCACACTATACTACTAGACTGACTATGTACCACACTATACTACTAGACTATGTACCCACACTATACTACTAGACTGACTATGTACCACACTATACTACTAGACTGACTATGTGTACCACACTATACTACTAGACTGACTATGTACCACACTATACTATGTACCACACTAGACTGACTATGTACCACACTATACTACTAGACTGATACTACTAGACTGACTATGTACCACACTATACTACTAGACTGTACTACACTATACCACACTACTTGTACTACTAGACTGACTATGTACCACACTATACTACTAGACTGACTATGTACCACACTATACTACTAGACTGACTATGTACACATGTACCTAGACTATACTGTACCACACTATACTACTAGACTATGTACCACACTATACTACTGGACCTGACTATGTACCACACTATACTACTAGACTGACTATGTACCACACTATACTACTAGACTATGTACCACACTATACTACTAGAGACTATGTACCACACTATACTACTAGACTAGACTACCACACTATACTACTAGACTGACTATGTACCACACTATACTACTAGACTGACTATGTACCACACTATACTACTAGACTGACTATGTACCACACTATACTACTACTAGACTGACTATGTACCACACTATATACTACTAGACTATGTACCACACTATACTACTAGACTGACTATGTACCACACTATACTACTACTAGACTGACTCTATGTACCACACTATACTACTAGACTATGTACCACACTATACTACTAGACTGACTATGTACCACACTATACTACTAGACTGACTATGTACCACACTATACTACTAGACTATGTACCACACTATACTACTAGACTATGTACCACACTATACTACTAGACTAGACTGACTATGTACCACACTATACTACTAGACTAGACTGACTATGTACCACACTATACTACTAGACTAGACTATGTACCACTATGTACTAGACTGACTATGTACCACACTATACTACTAGACTATGTACCACACTATACTACTAGACTGACTATGTACCACACTATACTACTAGACTGACTATGTACCACACTATACTACTAGACTGACTATGTACCACACTATACTACTAGACTGACTATGTACCACACTATACTACTAGAGACTGACTATGTACCACACTATACTACTACTAGACTATGTACCACACTATACTACTAGACTGACTATGTACCACACTATACTACTAGACTGACTATGTACCACACTATACTACTAGACTATGTACCACACTATACTACTAGACTGACTATGTACCACACTACTATACTACTAGACTGACTATGTACCTAGACACTATGTACTACTATACTACTAGACTGACTATGTACCACACTATACTACTAGACTGACTATGTACCACACTATACTACTAGACTGACTATGTACCACACTATACTACTAGACTGACTATGTACCACACTATACTACTAGACTGACTATGTACCACACTATACTACTAGACTGACTATGTACCACACTATACTACTAGACTGACTATGTACCACACTATACTACTAGACTGACTATGTACCACACTATACTACTAGACTGACTATGTACCACACTATACTACTAGACTATGTACCACACTATACTACTAGACTGACTATGTACCACACTATACTACTAGACTGACTATGTACC
Source organism: Coregonus suidteri (assembly GCA_036851935.1). Classification (NCBI taxonomy): domain Eukaryota; kingdom Metazoa; phylum Chordata; class Actinopteri; order Salmoniformes; family Salmonidae; genus Coregonus; species Coregonus suidteri. The sequence continues at coordinate 9,635,289 of CM072220.1, forward strand.
ACACTATACTACTAGACTGACTATGTACCACACTATACTACTAGACTGACTATGTACCACACATGTACCTGTATGTTTACCTCCTTTTCTCCCCCCTCTCGTCTCTCTCCAGTCGACAGCATCCAGCATGCGTTTCCAGGACGCCTTCTTCACCACCCAGGGAGAGAGGAAGAGACAGAGAACGCCCAACTCCCGTTTCCAGAATGACTATGTGGCCCTCCCAGGCCTCCTTACCGCCACCAAGAGCACATGGGAGTCCCGCAGCCCCAAAGGGACATGATGGAGGGGTGGAGAGATAGATGGAGGGGTGAAAAATGAATGCACTGACGTGTGTGTGTGTGTGTGTGGGATGTAAAGGTTTTTGTGTGTGTGTAGGAGAAGAGGGCTGGGCAGAGGAGAATTTTGATTGGACTGTATTGTCCTGAAGAAAGATTATCATGGGTTGTGGTGGTTGCCTAGCGCTTTCACAGAAGTCAGGGAATTCAAAACAAAACAACTTTGTCACCTGATCACGTTTTTTGAAATAAATGACAAACACAAAGGTTTTCTTTGTATATTACAAACTAAGCTTTTTTTTCTAAACAAGCCTAAAATACAGAAGCGTTTTGGAATCTGCTGTCTATCTGATGATTCTTTTGAATATTAATGCACTTTGCTCTTCCTAGTGTCTTCGTTCCCCAGTCCCAGGGTACGTCCCAAACGGCACCCTATTCCCTATATATAGATAGATAGATAGATAGATAGAGTACTACTTTTGACCAGGGCCCTGGTTACAGTAGTGTACTTACAGGGTGCCATTTGGGACACCGTCCCAGTGTTTTCCCTCCGCATGTTTAGCTGTCTTCTGCTACTGGCTCTCGGCCGCGTCTCCATACTCTCAAACGGCTTCCTCTCCTCGTTTCCTCGTATCTTCCGTCTCCTTTCCTTCATCCTTCATTTCGCAATGACCTGAAAAGACTGGAAAGGCGAACGCAAACTCACAGAAGGCATCCCCCATTTTGATATTGCTTTAATTTGTTCGGTCTTGCCAGATCGGTACGGATTAAGGGAGTCGAGGAGAGGGAAGTAGCTAGATTATTGAGTTCTCATTAACATGTGAAACAGAGTTGCTACTGTCACTGTGTTGAATAAAAACACAATTGTCGAATGATTTAATTTAATATTTGTATTTATTTTTTTGGGCTTGCTTTTAAAAAAGTATTGCTAAATGCTGTAAGGGGAAAAAAAATAAAACATCCATGTTTGCTTTTTTATTCTGTTGTCCTGCGTTGTGTTTGTTACCAGGGAATGAATGATTTGATGAGGCAGGAGAGAGTGTGGTGTAAAGGTAGTTAAAGGCGCTGTTATGATCCTGGAGGTTTGTTTACGCTAGTGGCTAGAAGGAGTAGGGCCTACAGCGCCATCTAGTGGTCGCGTCGGGGACAACCGTTATTGAAAACTAGCATTTTAGCCTAACCTTAACCTCATTCTCCTAACCTGCTATGTAAACAAACCATTAGTCGCATTGAATCCGGACTAAATTAAGATGGACATGTGGAAATAATTGGAGACAACTAATCATTGGCACCTGGCGGTATCTGTGCCTGATAACTTAAACTCACAGCAGCTGATTTGTCTCACTTTGACCTGCTGACCAGCAGAGGGGGTTAGAACCTACAACCATGATCCTGAGACTTGACCAGGATTTCAAACTGCAACCATGCTCTGGAGTTTGGATGGGGTAAGCTCCTGAGCCTTGACCAGAGCCTTGACTGGGGTTAGAACCTACAACCATGCCCCTGAGAACCTTGACTGGGGTTAGAACCTACAACCATACTCCAGAACCTTGACTGGGGTTAGAACCTACAACCATACTCCAGAACCTTGACTGGGGTTAGAACCTACAACCATACTCCAGAACCTTGACTGGGGTTAGAACCTACAACCATACTCCAGAACCTTGACTGGGGTTAGAACCTACAACCATACTCCAGAACCTTGACTGGGGTTAGAACCTACAACCTACAACCTTGACTGGGGTTAGAACCTACAACCATTGAACTGACTGGGTTAGAACCTACAACCATACTCCAGAACCTTGACTGGGGTTAGAACCTAGAACAACCATACTCCAGAACCTTGACTGGGGTTAGAACCTACAACCATACTCCAGAACCTTGACTGGGGTTAGAACCTACAACTATACTACAGAACCTTGACTAGGGTTAGAACCTACAACCATGCTCCAGTGCCTTGACTGGGGTTAGAGCCTACAACTCCTTTCTTATGGAGCACCCCCAGACAGAGATGTGAGCCACTCACTCTCAAGCTTGGTTCAAGTCTTGAGCTTGTCTTTTTTGGTCCCTTCCCATTTCATCATGACAAATTTACGCAGTGATCTGTTCCAGGTGGCAAGGAGCTGTTGGCTTTGTGGTATGGCTCTTGCCCCTGAAGAGTCCAGGCTTGCCCCCGTGGCGGGTTCAAGCCTGGACAGGGCTGATCAGTGTGGTTCCAGCTCTCGCATGTCAAAAGGAGACGTGTCTCAAATGTTAAAGTTGTTCCAAATTGTTTTATGTTAACTCTAGGCATTAACTCTGAATTTTTTATGTTAGGTTTAAGATCAGGAATAACTCTGAATGGTTAGGGTAAGGGTTAAGGTTTGGGATAGGCTTAAAACCAAAATATCAAAAACAACTTTATATTGCTGGATTCGAACTTGCAACCTTTGGAATCAGAGGCAGATGAAAACTACTTGAAGTTAACAGCGCTCACTGTTGCCCCTAGTGGCCGGTTTCCATGTCATCTCCCGACGTCCTCAGACATGGATGGACATCGAATACTGACTTGTATCACGGTTGACCTGGCTGTGCAGTGACACTGACAGAGATGGAAGTGTTGAATTCCCTCTCCTGAGTACAGCAGTGGTTCTGGAGGAAAATCTCTGTAAAAAAAGCAGACCCTTAGTATTTTAATAGGCAAAAATTGTTCCGGAACCCCACTATTAACCACCCCCTGCTTGTCTTTCCCTTCCAGACATTTTACGTGTGACAGTCCTCAGTGTGAAGGAAACCTGTGATCGAGAGCCAGCACTGGGTTCAAACCTACAGCCCTGTGCTTTGGGGGTGAGATCCTTACCCCAGAGCCATAGACTCCTTCACGCTCATTACGCTTCCCTTCCTCATTTTGACATCGACGTTCACAGAAAAGTCTACTAAAGCAGAAGAGATGGGTTTTGAACCCATAACCTCTTGGTTGGAAGGAAACTCCTCAACCTGGAGGTCTCTCCCGTAGAATTAGGAATTCGAGTACTAGAATGGACATGAACCTTCTTGTGATGGGATAAAGGTCAGCCATTTTGGTCAGGGAGTTGGTCAACCATGCTTTGCCAGGGCTGTTATAAGATATGGTGTAAAATAATGAATTTGAAGAATTTATCTGCACTGTATGTTTGTTAGCTAGCTAGCCAGACCGTTTTAGAGGAATGATTCCATACATTTATCAAATTAACTGCCAATATGCCAACATTCCATTCAAACAATGCAGTCAATCCACAGCCATACTCTGGCTATAATCAGTTGATGATAGGACTTAGACACGTTTTAAATGCAACAAGGACTGATATTGTATCATTTAATAGCATGCTCAGCTTTCCAGGAAAACAAAAATGTTTACATATTTTAGAGGCTATGCAGAAAATTGGTATAAAACCCTTGAACTGTATTTACGATGATTATATGTCAATATTTTAGGTTGACAATTATATTATTAAAGAAAAAGAATAACTCAAGATCTACATCAATCCTTTAGGTGGACCACAACAAATATCAAATACTCAGGATGCTGAATATGGGACAACAAATATATAAAGATAACTTTATCCCATTACTCAACAATATGAACGCATATCTAATTAAATGGAACAATCTTCCTATAAATCTTGCAGGTGGAAGAAACCTCTTCAGGATGGCATGGCTCCCAATGTTTGTATATTTATTCTCGGTAATACCAATTACCCCACCAATTCATAAGATTTTACCCGGGCTAATAAAACTCATCGAACAATAAGGCCAATTTGACATCTTCCTAAGTCTGAGGGTGGTTTTAACCTTCCAGACTTGGAATTGTGTCGACCTGCCACCCAGGGCTTTTACAGTTAAACGCACTAAAGAGGAACAATGGGTACATACTGAAGATGCGCACGTTCATCCCCAGAATCTTTTCACGTATCTGTTTTCGAAGGATAACGCTTAGAACATGAACAACGTCATAGTTAAGAACACTATAACAATAACTCGACTTCGTCTCGGGTCTAACGACACCCGTGCCAATATATCCAACAAACACCCGGCTTCTCGGGCATTATCAAGAAGAAGAACCAATATCACTCCCTAAAAACACCACCCTATGGAACAATCCTTAGATAGCTCTTCAGAATTCACCGATAAATTTGGCCTGGAAAACTAAATGCATAGAAACCATAAATGACTTGGTAATAGGAAATACATTTATTTCCATGACAGAATAAAAAAAAAATCAATTTTGGACTGACCAATGTTAGTTATTTTTTAATACATAAAAGTTTCATATCAAGAAATGTGGATTTTAAATATTTTGGACATCACAGCGATCTTGAGGGAATCCTCTTTGAGTCAGAAAATTATATTGATATGATAGGTAAGATATAGAAAACCTTGCAGAGAGCCTATCCAACTGACAAAAAATAGAACAAATAGAAACTATTGGAACCAAGACTTAAAAATAACTGATATTGACACAAGATGGAGGGAATGCTGGAACATAACTAATGAAATTACAGTTAACAAAAATGTACGATTAATCCAGTATAAACTAATGTATAGAAGTTATTACACAAGAGACCAAATTCACAAATTCAACAGCACAACGGCAGAGTCATCTGTAAACGAACAATGACTCAATAATCTATGCCTTCTGGGAACGCCATGAAGTTCAAAGGTTACGGGCAGAGTTAGAAAGTTGGCTGTCAGAAGGATCACAATGTACATTTACTTTTAATCCGTCTGTCTGCATATTTGAAGAAATGGCATATGAGGGTACCGTGAGATACCCGATGGGTTGGACAATACTTTTCTCATCAGTCATCTTAAAAGAACGTATACTTAAAAACTGGAAATCAACCAATCCTCCGTTAATACAATGGAAAGGTCAAATGCTTCATTATCTAAATGTTGAAAGTGCGTGGGTGACAGAGAGAAACAAAATGGTGCAGTTTGACGCCATGTGGCTGAGTGATGCAGGGGTTCTGAAGATGGGGGTGTGAGCAGGTGGGTCTGGGCAGGCAGGGGCGGACTTAGTGATTTGGAGGCCCCAGGCAAAGGACAGTCTGAGGCCCCCCGCCCCTCCGGATGCACAATTTTTAAAAATGGCTTTTATAGTAAAGATGTAATTTAACTGTAAAAATGTATTACCATTTAATGTGCCATTATGTTTTCATCTGATTGTCAAACAATTCACTTCAAAAACTAGGTTGCCTTCGCACATTCATCCCAAAATAATCCCAGCATCCGATTAGTGCACTGTGCACCTGCCAACTTCCCTTCAACTCGCCAGTGGCTGAAAGATATTTCACCGGAGAAAGCATCCGAGCGAGCGAAACAGCGCCCCTCTGTCTTATTGCCATATTATTTTTGGCCAGACAGCATCAGATACACGGGCTGCACGTACATGTCCTCTGTCTCCACGACGACGGCAGTATCATCAGCAGCATCTGTCTTTTTACTAAAGAAATGCGTTGTGGCAGAAAAATAGCTACATAGGTGTGGAGACCCGGTGTAAATCAGTGACGCCACGCTACACGTCAAACCAATCAAATGCCGTGCTTGGGCGGAGCTGCAATACTGCTCACTACATTAGTGTCGTAGGCGCAACAGTGCTTGACAATTCGTTATACAGTCTCTGGTGAGGATGGCTGAGAAATTGCGATTAAAATCCAATCAAAATATGTTGATGTATGTCGATTTTATGTATAGGGCACACTTCTGACAAAACACAATTCAGTTTTTCTCTCCAGATTTTTGATCAATTTTCTGCAATGTTGCAAACAGAACAACTCTCTGCAAAACGTATCCTTCCCGGTCTGAAAACAGTGACGAACATAACACATAGCACCAACAGGCATGTGGGTGGAGGGTTCTTCAAATTTAACATCCAATCTAAATCTTGCTGCTGTGAGCCAGCGGACCATTCAAACCATTTTTTGCAATACAAAATTCTCCAGACCTCCAAGGGATGCGACAAGATTCTGGAGGAGTGGCAATACGAGACTACTACTAAGCTAACATATGGAATTGTTTCATACCAAGGATAATTTTGGCTATTTGATTTAGAATTTTAGGACCCTGTTTTATTTAAAAAAAAATTATAACATTGAATTACTGCTATTAGCCCATAGAAATGTATTGAATAACAGATTCATACATGGAAAAACAGCGGAGGTGGAAAAAGTACCCAATTGTCATACTTGAGTAAAAGTAAAGATACCTTCACAGAAAATGACTCAAGTAAAAGTAAAAGTCACCCAGTAAAATTCTACTTGAGTAAAAGTCTAAATGTATTTGGTTGAAAATATACTTAAGTATCAAAAGTAAATGTAATTGCTAAAATATACTTATGTATCAAAAGTAAAAGTAAAAGTATAAATCATTTCAAATTCCTTATATTAAGCAAACCAGACGGCACCATTTTCTTGTTTAAAAAAAAAAAGTGTACAGATAGCCAGGGGCACACTCCAACATTCAGACATAATGAACCATGTGTGTTCAGTGAGTCCAGATCAGAGGCAGTAGGGATGACCAGGGATGTTCTGTTGATAAGTGCGTGAATTGGACCATTTTCCTGTCCTGCTAAGCATTCAAAATGTAACGAGTACTTTTGGGTGTCAGGGAAAATGTACGGAGTAAAAAGTACATTATTGTCTTTAGGAATGCAGTGAAGTAAAAGTAGTAAAAAAAATAAACAGTAAAGTAAAGTACAGATACACAAAAAAACTACATGAGTAGTACTTCAAAATTTTTTAAAACTTTACACCACTGAAAAACAGATAGTCAAAATGTTTATCAAAAGGAAGTATGTTTTGAAGTGTCTGTCCCATATCTGACAGATGTAAGAAAGCTACCTGTATAAACATGACCAGTATACCGTGGACCGTGACGTGGACCGCCCTATTCACATCCATTCATTTTTCGGCCCGGTACCGGGTTACCAGATCCAGCAAAACGGAGAACACCATCGTGTTCGTGAGAGGCTCATCTTTCCATAGAGGGGTCATATTAATTTGTAGACCAAACCGTTCGGTTTATAGACGTTTTCGTGAGAAGACCGATTTTCGAGATGTCTCCTGGTCTGACAAACACTGTGCTGTAGCTCTGCCACATTCCACCGCAGGATGCTGAAGGCCGACACCGTGGCTGCTGTGGTGGGTTGAGAAACCAGATCTCTCTGTTTTAAACAGACGGATTTTTGATGGGGAATGTATTATTTATTTATTATGCCTCGAGCGGAGAAATGATTTAAATATTTAGTAAATATTTGTTTTATGCCCAGCTCATGAGGCCCCCTAATGGTAAATCCACCAGTGTGGTCAGGGGTGATGTTGTGGATGTTTGTGTCTGTATGTTGTTGTTTTGTATTGTTAAAAATATTATATTAATAATAATAATTCTATTACACAATTTCTGACATAACGGCACAAGTAAACTCAGGATTATGCCTCTACTGCCATTCATTCCAATTAGACTGGTTTGGATTTCTCCCTGACCAATATGGCTGCCATTTTCACCCCATTCTGGAACGTCAAGGGTTTCTGACATAGCCCCTCTAGTAATTTCATTGACAAAATGTGTAGAATAGCATGAGATTAGCTATAAAAATGCAAATGTTTCTCTTTGCGCCATTGGCATAACTTCTGGCTTTTTTCAGACCTAGCGGGAGGCCCTGCGAAACTACGGTACGCCCCTGCCACCAACTCCTTCACACCCTCTACACTTATCTTCATTATTTTGACATCGAACCCACAACCTCTTTCATATCACAGCCAATTCTTCTGGTATATTTGACATTGATAATTGTTGAAGCCCACAACCTCATGGTTACGAGACGGTTGCTCTAACCTCCAGAGCTTCCAACTCCTGCACATCACAGCAGCTGTACATTTCATCTGGAGAATTGTGAGAAGAAAAAAAACTGCAGGTGGTAACTAACATACTGTACATTCTGTCATACACAAAGTAACATGCTGTACATTCTGTCATACACAAAGTAACATACTGTACATTCTGTCATACACAAAGTAACATGTACTGTCATACACAAAGTAACATGCTGTACATTCTGTCATACACAAAGTAACATACTGTACATTCTGTCATACACAAAGTAACATACTGTACATTCTGTCATACACAAAGTAACATGCTGTACTGTACATTCTGTCATACACAAAGTAACATACTGTACATTCTGTCATACACAAAGTAACATGCTGTACATTCTGTCATACACAAAGTAACATGCTGTACATTCTGTCATACACAAAGTAACATGCTGTACATTCTGTCATACACAAAGTAACATACTGTACATTCTGTCATACACAAAGTAACATACTGTACATTCTGTCATACACAAAGTAACATACTGTACATTCTGTCATACACAAAGTAACATGCTGTACATTCTGTCATACACAAAGTAACATGCTGTACATTCTGTCATACACAAAGTAACATGCTGTACATTCTGTCATACACAAAGTAACATACTGTACATTCTGTCATACACAAAGTAACATACTGTACATTCTCTCTCTCTCTCTCTTATTTAACAGTCACACATCATACAAACCTCTAACAAAAGCAGAAGCACCACATCATTTTTTCACTTGAGTTTATTTGTAACAAATGAAACTTGTGTCGACAAAGAAACAGAATTTCATACAGACCTCTTTTCTTCCGTGTCGCCCGAAGTAAGAAAATAAAATTCAGTTGTTTCACTCAAAACAGAAAACCGTTTACATGTACAGGTTGTTCGGAGGTAATTTGATTATTTCCTTTTAACACGCCATATTCTGTTAAAAAAAAAAAAAATTTATAAACTCCAGTTTTATTCATCCACATGATACATTTGGGGGAAAATAACGATTAATTTATTAATTTATGTGATAGTTTATAGTTTTATTTAGTGGTACAGCATATCCAGAGGGTGACATTGCACATAAGTGACCGTGATAGATGCTTTCATTAAAATCTGTTTTATTTATTTAATATGTATTTATTTGTAGATGTATTCTTTGTGTTCTGTGTTATTTACATATACACAACGTAGTGTGCATTTAGGGTTGATATTAAATGACAAACACAAGTTCAAGTAACATAGTTGGTGGGTGGTGGGGGGGGGGATATCAGAATCAGACATGGGAAATCATTTAAAATACTGTATCTGGGCTTGGTTGAGCTTGCCTGGCGCAATGGAACCAATAGAACAGTCGCAAAACTTCAAAACCCCGCCCATCTGGCACTCCAGACAGGCTAGAGCAAACGCTTTAAGTATTTGAAACCCATGTCTGAATATAATAGAATCAACAGGGGTGGTGGTAGTATATTAGTAGTGCATAGTACAAAGAGAGAAAGTGCTTCCCATCAAGGTGTTCCGCCAAGGGGCCGTCTCAAAAGTCCTGGTAGGCTACCATACCATGCATATAAAAAGACGGGCGTCTACGTCCCAAATGGCACCCTATTCCCTATATAGTGCACTACTTTTGACCAGAGCCCTATGGGTCCTAGTGCACTATAAAGGGAATAGGGGATCATTTGGGACACAACAACGATCTGTGTCACTGTAAGATGTACAGTGAGGTGGTGGTGGACAACACAAAGCTGCAAAGAACGAATGAATGAATGAATGAATGAATGAATGAATGAATGAATGAGCGAGTTTCCAACACGTTTTCTTTCTGTGTCGTACATAGAGGACGGTGTAGACTAACAACAGGACCGGAGCTTTCTAAGATGATCAACGACAGCCAGGGAAAACGGACAACAGAATTCTAACTAACACAGGCTGTGTCTGGAAAACAGCACCCTATTCCCTATATGTAGAATATACTACGATGGGGAGTAAGGTGCTATTTGGGATACAGACACAGTCAGGACAAGAAGTTTCACTGTTTTCTTTAAATAAGGGAGGTTTCAACTGGAATGGAATGGAAAGCACATTGGTGGTTTGACCGGGCCACGTTTACTTTCTACCCGACCGTCAAAGCCATTGTCTTGTATCTTTATGTAGAAGTGTAGCGAAGTTAGTGTGACTTGTTTCTGACCGTTTTCTCTCTGTCTGTGCCAAACCCATAATGGGGCGCCTGTTGAAATGGGAAACTTTCACAGGAGTCAAATTGAAGTCTCTAGGGAACACAAGAATACACACCAAGCCCCATGAAGGAAAGAAACTAAACAACGTGACATTTTGGAACAAAAATAATGTCACTGACTCAGTCAAGCTTGACTGACTTGACAGATTCGATCGTCAGGACTCAATACCCAAAACACTACGCACGTGTCCCAAATGGTACCCTGTTCCCTATGTAGTGCACTACTTTTTACCGGAGCCCTATGACCCCTGGTCAAAAGTAGTGCACTATATAAGGAATAGGGTGCCATAGGATTGCAGAATTCAACTCTCATCAACATAAATTGTGCAGATAACGCTTCTTTTAAATCCCATGCTGAGGGCCTAGCTGTTGACCGTGATGGGGTTTAAACCAAAGACATTACACTAGGTTAGCTGTTGACCGTGATGGGGTTTAAACCAAAGACATTACACTAGGTTAGCTGTTGACGTGATGGGGTTTAAACCAAAGACATTACACTAGGTTAGCTGTTGGGGTTTAAACCAAAGACATTACACTAGGTTAGCTGTTGTGATGGGGTTTAAACCAAAGACATTACACTAGGTTAGCTGTTGACGTGATGGGGTTTAAACCAAAGACATTACACTAGGTTAGCTGTTGACGTGATGGGGTTTAAACCAAAGACATTACACTAGGTTAGCTAGCTGTTGACCATGTTGGGGTTTAAACCAAAGACATTACACTAGGTTAGCTGTTGACCATGTTGGGGTTTAAACCAAAGACATTACACTAGGTTAGCTGTTGACCATGATGGGGTTTAAACCAAAGACATTACACTAAGTTAGCTGTTGACCATGTTGGGGTTTAAACCAATGACATTACACTAGGTTAGCTGTTGACCATGTTGGGGTTTAAACCAATGACATTACACTAGGTTAGCTAACTGTTGACTGTGATGGGGTTACACTAGGTTAGCTAGCTGTTGACCATGATGGGGTTTAAACCAAAGACATTACACTAGGTTAGCTAACTGTTGACTGTCATGGGGTTTAAACCAAATACATTACACTAGGTTAGCTAGCTGTTGACTGTGATGGGGTTTAAACCAAAGACATTCCACTAGGTTAGCTAGCTGTTGACCGTGATGGGGTTTAAACCAAAGACAAACCAAAGACATTACACTAGGTTAGCTAGCTGTTGACCATGTTGGGGTTTAAACCAATGACATTCCACTAGGCTGGTCATTTGTTGCCTAGATGAAGGTGAATGAGAGAAAACCCCCCGTTCCTTAATGACCCTTCCATAAACTCCCATAACATATCAAAACATACTAAACACAACGATAACAACAAAATCCTTTTACATTACACACACAATGGATATTCCAGTAAACATACATACATACCATAACACACAATAACCCTTCAACATAACTTTAACTTGATCAAAATAGGCGTGTATTATAAGGCACTATACAGTCTAAACTTAACAATACTTATTTGATGCTGTTTGGAAATACCGCAAGTTGTTGCTCATTCATTGCTGTGATACACACAAAAGGATGACATCGTCTACTTGCGCCATGACAAGACAAAAAAAAAAACGTACCTACTTCCTGGGTCATAGGGTCCTATTGAAAACGAAGACATTTACATTTCATTGGGCAGGTGCAGTATCAGTCATAATAACACCATTGTGCCTGAAAAAGATCCATCATCGTCAACATTATATACGGCGTAACTTGGAGTAGTGATAGACTTGACAGAATTATAATAGTGGCATATTCTTACTGCACGAGTACTGAATCAGTACATATATATATATATATACTCATCTTATATATCTGGGAGCATTTCCAGTGAGAAAAATACCTTCACACATCCATCCCTCTCTCTTTTCCTCCCTCCTTTCCTCCCTCCCTCTTTTCCTCCCTCCTTTCCTCCCTCCCTCTTTTCCTCCCTCCTTTACTCCCTCCCTCCCTCCTTTCCTCCCTCCCTCCCTCCTTTCCTCCCTCCCTCTTTTCCTCCCTCCTTTCCTCCCTCCCTCTTTTCCTCCCTCCTTTACTCCCTCCCTCCCTCCTTTCCTCCCTCCCTCCCTCCTTTCCTCCCTCCTTTCCTCCCTCCCTCTTTCCCTCCCTCCTTTCCTCCCTCCCTCTTTTCCTCCCTCCTTTCCTCCCTCCCTCCCTCTTTTCCTCCCTCGTTGAGAGATCTCTTAGTGAAGCTTATTGGCACATATACTTTTTTGTCTATCTGGCAATTTATGTGCGTACGTCTGTGGTTTCTGTCACAACTGGGGCCTTTCTCCTTAGTATGTAGTATCTAGAGTAGTACACTGTAGTATACACTGGTTAGTATACACTGGAGTACACTGTAGTATACACTGGTTAGTATACACTGGAGTACACTGTAGTATACACTGGTTAGTATACACTGGAGTACACTGTAGTATACACTGGTTAGTATACACTGGAGTACACTGTAGTATACACTGGTTAGTATACACTGGAGTACACTGTAGTATACACTGGTTAGTATACACTGGAGTACACTGTAGTATACACTGGTTAGTATACACTGGAGTACACTGTAGTATACACTGGTTAGTATACACTGGAGTACACTGTAGTATACACTGGAGTACACTGTAGTATACACTGGTTAGTATACACTGGAGTACACTGTAGTATACACTGGAGTACACTGTAGTATACACTGGTTAGTATACACTAGTTAGTATACACTGTAGTACACTGTAGTATACACTGGTTAGTATAAACTGGTCAGTATACACTGTATACATCACTGTCTGGTGGAAAAGTTGAGTGTTTTGATAGCAGCAGAATCATAATTAGCTGGTCCCTGGTCATTCAAAATGGCCGCCATGTCGAAATGGCTGCCATGTATTGGCCTTAGTACTGAGGATTAGGGCCAGGAGTTTAGAGTTTCTCCTGATCAGGTCACATGGTCAGGAAAGGAAATACTCCTAGCCCCACTGATTATGAGAAGACGAGAGTCCAGAAACCCAGAAAATGATTGATAGTGTTAAATAGAGAGAGAGAGAGAGAGAGAGAGAGAGAGAGAGAGAGAGAGAGACGGAGAGGAAGAGAGAGAGAGAGAGAGAGAGAGAGAGAGAGAGAGAGAGAGAGAGAGAGAGAGAGAAGGAGAGAGAGAGAGAGAGAGAGAGAGAGAGAGAGAGAGAGAGAGAGAGAGAGACAGAGAGACAGAGAGAGAGAGAGAGAGAGAGAGCGCACTAGAGATTGAGAGAGAGAGAGAGAGAGAGAGAGAGAGAGAGAGAGAGAGAGAGAGAGAGAGAGAGAGAGAGAGAGAGAGTGCAAGAACAAGAACAAGAACAAGAGAACGACAGAGGAGTGAGTGACACATCAATAATGGTGTAAAGCCAACTGTAAACCATTTCACTTTGCTTGATTGTACACATTAAAACAGTACCACAGCTTTTGAACAGTAACACAGCTTTTAAAAAACCTACAATACAAAAGAAATGCGTTGCAACCTTGTCGTAATCATAGGACGAGACAAAGTCACAAGTCAGTAAAAAACAAACGGAATACATTTCTTACAGAGTAAAAAATAAAATAAAAAGATAATCACAGATCTATATAGTACTACAAAACGAGATGGATGTTGTTTATACTTTGTGGTGATTTTTTAACCCTTTACCGATTCCTCTTCAACAGTGACACACAGGCAGGTATTCAATCAAACTCGCATTTAGAAATGTTTCTGCAGTGTCTTTGTTTTTTAAATTGGTGTCTTCACGTACCCACACTTCTGTGAGCTGGAAGCATCTACCTGTCAGGGGAGTCTACCTGGCAGTAGTAGGTGTTTACATTACTCCCAAAACCATTATGTCATGCCATTTGATCATTTGACCATGGGTAAAATAAACCGCTACTGCGTAAATATCGGAATGCGGATTTGATTGAATTGGGCCCATAAGGTTGAGTTGGTGCTCATTATGACTTATTACTATAGAAATATC
>CM072220.1:9654647-9699647 GCA_036851935.1 Coregonus suidteri
GTGGCCTCCATCATTCTTAAATGGAAGAAGTTTGGAACCACCAAGACTCTTCCTAGAGCTGGCCGCCCGGCCAAACTGAGAAATCGGGGGAGAAGGGTCTTGGTCAGGGAGGTGACCAAGAACCTGATGGTCACTCTGACAGAGGTCCAGAGTTTGTCTGTGGAGATGGGAGAATCTTCCAGAAGGACAACCATCTCTGCAGCACTCCACCAATCAAGCCTTTATAGTAGAGTGGCCAGACGGAAGCCACTCCTCAGTAAAAAGCACATGACAGCCCGCTTGGAGTTTGCCAAAAGGCACCTAAAGACTCTCAGACCATGAGAAACAAGATTCTCTGGTCTGATGAAACCAAGATTGAACTCTTTGGCCTGAATGCCAAGCGTCACGTCTGGAGGAAACCTGGCACCATCCCTACAGTGAAGCATGGTGGTGGCAGCATCATGCTGTGGTGATGTTTTTCAGTTGCAGGGACTGGGAGACTAGTCAGGATCGAGGCAAAGATGAACGGAGCAAAGTACAGAGCGATCCTTGATGAAAACCTGCTCCAGAGTGCTCAGGACCTCAGACTGGGGCGAAGGTTCACCTTCCAACAGGACAACGACCCTAAGCACACAGCCAAGACAATGCAGGAGTGGCTTTGGGACAAGTCTCTGAATGTCCTTGAGTGGCTCAGCCAGAGCCCGGACTTGAACCAGATCAAACATCTCTGGAGAGACCTGAAATTAGCTGTGCAGCGACTCTCCCCATCCAACCTGACAGAGCTTGAGAGGATCTGCAGAGTAGAATGGGAGAAACTCCCCAAATACAGGTGTGCCGAGCTTGTAGCGTCATACCCAAGAAGACTCAAGGCTGTAATCACTGTCAAAAGTGCTTCAACAAAGTACTGAGTAAAGGGTCTGAATACTTATTTAAATGTAATATTAATGTTTTTTATTTTTAATATTTAATGTGTATAGATTGATGAGATAATTATTTATTTTTTAAATCCATTTTAGAATAAGGCTGTAATGTAACAAAATGTAGAAAAAGGGAAGGGGTCTGAATACTTTCTGAATGCACTGTATGATTAATTACGGCTGGCATTGGTTACAATCTGCCTGAATATTGATGTTGCCAGCTAAGGTATAGGAGGGGACAGTAGTCCTAGCTGGACAAGGCTATCTGAATGGGAGGGGACAGTAGTCCTAGCTGGACAAGGCTATCTGAATAGGAGGGGACAGTAGTCCTAGCTGGACAAGGCTATCTGAATAGGAGGGGACAGTAGTCCTAGCTAGACAAGGCTATCTGAATAGGAGGGGACAGTAGGCCTAGCTGGACAAGGCTATCTGAATAGGAGGGGACAGTAGTCCTAGCTGGACAAGGCTATCTGAATGGGAGGGGACAGTAGTCCTAGCTGGACAAGGCTATCTGAATGGGAGGGGACAGTAGTCCTAGCTGGACAAGGCTATCTGAATAGGAGGGGACAGTAGTCCTAGCTGGACAAGGCTATCTGAATAGGAGGGGACAGTAGTCCTAGCTGGACAAGGCTATCTGAATAGGAGGGGACAGTAGTCCTAGCTGGACAAGGCTATCTGAATAGGAGGGGACAGTAGTCCTAGCTGGACAAGGCTATCTGTATAGGAGGGGACAGTAGTCCTAGCTGGACAAGGCTATCTGAATGGGAGGGGACAGTAGGCCTAGCTGGACAAGGCTATCTGAATAGGAGGGGACAGTAGTCCTAGCTGGACAAGGCTATCTGAATGGGAGGGGACAGTAGTCCTAGCTGGACAAGGCTATCTGAATGGGAGGGGACAGTAGTCCTAGCTGGACAAGGCTATCTGAATGGGAGGGGACAGTAGTCCTAGCTGGACAAGGCTATCTGAATGGGAGGGGACAGTAGTCCTAGCTGGACAAGGCTATCTGAATGGGAGGGGACAGTAGTCCTAGCTGGACAAGGCTATCTGAATGGGAGGGGACAGTAGTCCTAGCTGGACAAGGCTATCTGAATGGGAGGGGACAGTAGTCCTAGCTGGACAAGGCTATCTGAATAGGAGGGGACAGTAGTCCTAGCTGGACAAGGCTATCTGAATAGGAGGGGACAGTAGGCCTAGCTGGACAAGGCTATCTGAATGGGAGGGGACAGTAGTCCTAGCTGGACAAGGCTATCTGAATAGGAGGGGACAGTAGTCCTAGCTGGACAAGGCTATCTGTATAGGAGGGGACAGTAGTCCTAGCTGGACAAGGCTATCTGTATAGGAGGGGACAGTAGTCCTAGCTGGACAAGGCTATCTGAATAGGAGGGGACAGTAGTCCTAGCTGGACAAGGCTATCTGTATAGGAGGGGACAGTAGTCCTAGCTGGACAAGGCTATCTGAATGGGAGGGGACAGTAGTCCTAGCTGGACAAGGCTATCTGAATGGGAGGGGACAGTAGTCCAGCTAGCTGGACAAGGCTATCTGAATGGGAGGGGACAGTAGTCCTAGCTGGACAAGGCTATCTGAATGGGAGGGGACAGTAGTCCTAGCTGGACAAGGCTATCTGAATGGGAGGGGACAGTAGTCCTAGCTGGACAAGGCTATCTGAATAGGAGGGGACAGTAGTCCTAGCTGGACAAGGCTATCTGAATGGGAGGGGACAGTAGTCCTAGCTGGACAAGGCTATCTGAATAGGAGGGGACAGTAGTCCTAGCTGGACAAGGCTATCTGAATGGGAGGGGACAGTAGTCCAGCTAGCTGGACAAGGCTATCTGAATGGGAGGGGACAGTAGTCCTAGCTGGACAAGGCTATCTGAATGGGAGGGGACAGTAGTCCTAGCTGGACAAGGCTATCTGAATGGGAGGGGACAGTAGTCCTAGCTGGACAAGGCTATCTGAATAGGAGGGGACAGTAGTCCTAGCTGGACAAGGCTATCTGAATGGGAGGGGACAGTAGTCCTAGCTGGACAAGGCTATCTGAATGGGACATGATGGAAGTTAGAGGAAGCCTAAATATTCATTATTAAATAGAAAACAATGACTATCATGTGACTAAAATGACTGACTAAAACTAGACTAAAGTTGTCCAGAGTTTCAGTCGACTGATAATAACTAAAACTAGACTAAAGTTGTCCAGAGTTTCAGTGGACTGATAATAACTAAAACTAGACTAAAGTTGTCCAGAGTTTCAGTCGACTGATAATAACTAAAATTAACGAAGGATGAGATGACAAAAAAAAATGTGACTAAAACTAAAAAAGGTATTTTAAGACTAAAACTACATCTAAAATAGCTGCCAAAATGAACACTGGTGTGTGTGTGTTCTGCTGGCCAGTACTAATGGCACTTCTCCTATAGAGGGACACACAATGAGGGTTAACATAGGGTGTGTGTGTGTGTGTATGAATGGTAGGTGTGGGTGCATGCAGCGTGTGTGTGTGTGTGTGTGTTCTTACCCGTCCCATCTCCCTTAGTTTAGTCAACATGACCACTATGGTAGAGTTGTGTTCCCACAACATTCTCCAGTAGTCCTCAGTAGTCTCAGCCAGCGGGCCCTGGGTGGCTATATAAGCCCTCTGCTGCCTGTATAGAGACACACACACAAAGACATACTTTACAATCATCACACACACACACACACACACACACACACACACACACACACCCACACAGACACCCTTCTACTGAGGCCACGCCCTCCCCCCTTCTACTGGTTGGATTTCTGTCCCAGGGTGATGATACAGTCACCTGGACCTCGGTCACTGTTTGTTAGTGTCAGACAGAGAAGTACATTTCAATAACAGGAAGAGCGCACCAGAGGCAGGTTGATCCAGTGACTCTCCGTATCAACGATGTCAACGTTGGACAGTCAGGGTAAGACTAGAGCCACAATAAACACGGCATCGTCATTTGTTATATACCAACGCTCTTTCTGTTTAAAGCCACACTCCTTCATCTGTTGCACACAGGCCTCAGAGAGTGGGCCACCATTAATGGCCCCAGGTGTTATCAGTGTTGTAGCAAATAATGACAGAGTCAATGACAAGATTTGCCGACTTGACGTTACAATAAAACCTGTCTGGTCTGATTCTGTGAGAAGCATGTCTCTCTCTTTCAGTTCATTAACTGTGTCAAAGTTATGGATAAAGCTAAATGTGTTGAGTCCAACACTGGTTGCCAACAGCCGGTGGTGATAAGACAATACCTGTAATATTAGAGGTTATTCTCATTAGACCGTGTTTCTTGATCTGTGTCTGACTGACTGAGTTTAGGAACATTGACTGTTGAACTACTAGACTAAAAGGAGCCCTGACGCTGATGCCAGAGGAGATAGCTAGCTGTAACATTAAAAGGAGCCCTGACACTGATGCCAGAGGAGATAGCTAGGTGAATCATTACGCTGATGCCAGAGGAGATAGCTAGCTGTATCATTACGCTGATGCCAGAGGAGATAGCTAGCTGTATCATTAAAAGGAGCCCTGACGCTGATGCCAGAGGAGATAGCTAGCTGTATCATTAAAAGGAGCCCTGACGCTGATGCCAGAGGAGATAGCTAGCTGTATCATTAAAAGGAGCCCTGACACTGATGCCAGAGGAGATAGCTAGCTGTATCATTAAAAGGAGCCCTGACACTGATGCCAGAGGAGATAGCTAGCTGTATCATTAAAAGGAGCCCTGACGCTGATGCCAGAGGAGATAGCTAGCTGTATCATTAAAAGGAGCCCTGACACTGATGCCAGAGGAGAAAGCTAGCTGTATCATTAAAAGGAGTCCTGACGCTGATGCCAGAAGAGATAGCTAGCTGTATCATTAAAAGGAGCCCTGACACTGATGCCAGAGAAGATAGCTAGCTGTATCATTAAAAGGAGCCCTGACGCTGATGCCAGAGAAGATAGCTAGAGGTAACATTAAAAGGAGCCCTGATGATGATGCCAGATAAGATAGCGAGAGGTAACATTAAAAGGAGCCCTGACGCTGATGCCAGAGAAGATAGCTAGAGGTAACATTAAAAGGAGCCCTGATGATGATGCCAGATAAGATAGCGAGAGGTAACATTAAAAGGAGCCCTGACGCTGATGCCAGACAACATAGCTAGCAGGTAACATTAAAAGGAGCCCTGACGCTGATGCCAGACAACATAGCTAGCTGTAACATTAAAACGAGCCCTGACGCTGATGCCAGACCAGATAGCTAGCTGTAACATTAAAAGGAGCCCTGACACTGATGCCAGACCAGATAGCTAGCTGTAACATTAAAAGGAGCCCTGACACTGATGCCAGACCAGATAGCTAGCTGTAACATTAAAAGGAGCCCTGACACTGATGCCAGACCAGATAGCTAGCTGTAACATTAAAAGGAGCCCTGACACTGATGCCAGACCAGACAGCTAGCTGTAACATTACCTTTCAGTTTATTGTAGTAAAAGTGTTCTTTACTACCATCTCTCAGGCTGTCCTAAAGAGACCTTGATTATTTGTTAGGAAGATATGCGAGAGTGTAAACATTAAAAGGAGCCCTGATGCATGCCTACAACATAGCTAGAGGTAACATTAAAAAGGAGCCCTGACTTCTTAATAAACATTTATCAATTTTCTCCTCCTCTAACCCTCCCCCACACTCTCTCTCTCCCTCCCCCACCCCCTCCCTCATTCCTCCCTCTCCACCAGACCTGGTTAATACATGTGTATTAGAGTATCTGGTATTTAAAATAATTTTTTCTGTGTTTTTGAGTACCAAATACACAGCCCAAAAAAAGGAGCTTTGATTTGATGCCAGACCAATAGCTATTTGTAAAAATTAAAAGGAGCCCTGAAACTGATGCCAGACCAGACAGCTATACTGTAACATTAAAAGGAGCCCTGTGTTTAAATGCATGGGAGAGCAGCTGTAGCCATGTAACTTTCAGTTTTTGTAGTACATTCCAAGTGTATTTACTACTTTCTCTCAGGCTGTATTATCAGAGACCTTGGTTATTTGTTAGGAACGTGGCATGCTAGTTGTATTGTTAAACTCATTTGACTGGCTTCTTAAAATTTATCATTTTTTCCTCCTCCTCTAACCCTCCCCCCAGTGTACCCTCTCTCTCTCCCTCCCCCACCCCCTCCCTCATTCCTCCCTCTCCACCAGACCTGGTTAATACATGTGTATTAGAGTATCTGGTATTTAAAATAATTTTTTCTGTGTTTTTGAGTATTTTCAAATACACAGCCCAAAACAAGTACTTTTATTTGAGTATTTGAATGGTTCTTTGTCCACCCCTCAAATAGTCAACCAAATTGTCTTTCTCTCTCTTTCAAATACTTCTTTCAAATACCTGTGTTTAAATGCATGGGAGAGCATTTGAGCCAGTGTAATTGCATTTTTCTACTACATTCCAAGTGTATTTATACTACTTGAATAAGTATTTAACTACTTTTCTTTTCAAATAAGATATCTGAATACCTACTTCTCTCTGTCTCTCTCTCTGAGATCTCTCTGAAATAGTATCTGAACCTCTCTCTGCTCTCCTCCCCTCTTTCCCCTCTCCTCTCTCTCTCTCTCTCTCTCTCTCTCTCTCTCTCTCTCTCTCTCTCTCTCTCTCTCTCTCTCTCTCTCTCTCTCTCTCTCTCTCTCTCTCTCTCTCTCTCTCTCTCTCTCTCTCTCTCTCTCTCTCTCTCTCTCTCTCTCTCTCTCTCTCTCTCTCTCTCTCTCTCTCTCTCTCTCTCTCTCTCTCTCTCTCTCTCTCTCTCTCTCTCTCTCTCTCTCTCTCTCTCTCTCTCTCTCTCTCTCTCTCTCTCTCTCTCTCTCTCTCTCTCTCTCTCTCTCTCTCTCTCTCTCTCTCTCTCTCTCTCTCTCTCTCTCTCTCTCTCTCTCTCTCTCTCTCTCTCTCTCTCTCTCTCTCTCTCTCTCTCTCTCTCTCTCTCTCTCTCTCTCTCTCTCTCTCTCTCTCTCTCTCTCTCTCTCTCTCTCTCTCTCTCTCTCTCTCTCTCTCTCTCTCCTCTCTCTCTCTCTCTCTCTCTCTCTCTCTCTCTCTCTCTCTCTCTCTCTCTCTCTCTCTCTCTCTCTCTACACCCCTCTCTCCCTCCCCCTCTCCATATAGATATCTGGAAAGCTGTAGGAGCAGCAGTGCTGGGCTTCATCTCTGGAGTACCTGGAGGCTACCTGCTATCCTCCACAATGGCAGCAGAACTAGGTGGCCTGGGACCTCCACCAGAAGACATTAATAGGGGAGAATCAGAGGCAGAGAAGGGGCTCGTCATGTTCCAGACCCTCTTGATAGGAATGTTCCTGATGTTGTTTCTGCCCATGGTAGTAGGAGGAATACTGTGCCTTGCTGCGTCTATGGCAATCAGGAAGGCCGGGGAGACCGAGCCGGACGCTACGGAGGTGGCTGCCGTGGTAACAGTGGTCCTGATGGGGACCTCTGCTATATGCGGAGGTGTGGGATTCCTCTTGGAAACAGCCATCGGAGGACTGACCGACATCCTCACTGTGTACAAATACACTGTAGAAATGGCTGTGAAAGTCATCTTTATCGTTGTGTCTCCCTTTGTAGCTGCGTTGGCAGCTGGGGTGTCGGTTCAGTTCGGTAAGGGAGCGGTCAAACTGAAGGCAGCGGCAGGCATAGGCACCGGGATATTAGCAGCCTTGAAGTCCCAGTCAATCCTGGGGGACTGGGGGACCCTGGGGGCTCTGTTTGGTCCGGCGGCAGCTGCAGGGGTGGCTCTGTCTGCGGCCCTGAGACGCAGCAGCAGCAGCTACGGGAAGGCCGGGAGACTGGGGGCGACGCTGGGGGCGATGTGCGCCACGTGGTTTGGGAGATGGACTCTGAGTTATTTCACACTGTGGATTTTAATATGGATCTTTCTGATCTCGCTGCTCTCCTTAATCGTTGTGGATCCTACCAGACCAGCTCATCAAGGGGAAAGAATCTCAGATACAATATCCACAGAAGAGATATAGAAATCGTCTGACTGAATGTTTCTTTTATAGCCATTTCAGACAGAAGATGTGGTGTGTTACCTGTAAAACAAAAATCTAAGGCAATGTTCATATGACCCCCTTTCATACAGCCCCTTAGTAACCACTTGTTTGCTGGTAGACACTTTTATACATATCAGTGGGTAACTGGTGAATTGGGAGGGGTGGGGGGTGTTGTTAAACCATGGGGGCTGGTTGCAGTTCAAATTAGGGAGGTTTTAAACAATGGAAGTGTTCATGAATTTACCTGCAAAAAAGCAGAGAACCATTCACACAGACTCATAGCTGTATTGTTTTTGTTACAGGGTCTGTGAAAATGCAGGAATCATGACTAGGTCTTTAAGTGGCTGTTATTTCTCTATGTTTTTCTATGCCTTTCAGATATACCAAAAAGCTGGTATGGTAAATTAGTGGGATTTTGGTCTGTGTGTGAAAGGGATATTTTTCATGCCTTTGTAATCATTGTATTTTAATTTCAGTTTATCACCTGTATGTATAGGACTCCAGGTAGTCATTGTAAATAAGAATTTGTTCTTAAATAAAAAAATATAAACATTGTCAATGGACTAACAGGGAATGTTGGCTTTTATTTTAATATTATTTTAATATTGTATGTTGGGTATTATTTTGCTTGTTGGGGCGGGAGGGTCTTTTGATTGTAATCTGTATGCATGATGCTTACTCCCCTTGTTGTTAAAAAATGGATATAATTGTACATCTATTTCAAAAACTGTATCTACCCTTTTTTTATATGTCCCCAAAAAATATGTATATAAACTAACAAATTAAAAAATAAATTTGTTTGAATTTGTTTGAATAATGTTAGAGGATGATTACATTACAGACACCTTCCAGATCTCACAACACCTGGATAGGGTGCGTTCCAGGATGACTACATTAGACACCTGCCAGATCTCACAACACCTGGATAGGGTGCGTTCCAGGATGACTACATTACAGACACCTTCCAGATCTCACAACACCTGGAAAGGGTGCGTTCCAGGATGACTACATTACAGACACCTTCCAGATCTCACAACACCTGGAAAGGGTGCGTTCCAGGATGACTACATTAGACACCTGCCAGATCTCACAACACCTGGATAGGGTGCGTTCCAGGATGACTACATTAGACACCTGCCAGATCTCACAACACCTGGAAAGGGTGCGTTCCAGGATGACTACATTACAGACACCTGCCAGATCTCACAACACCTGGAAAGGATGCGTTCCAGGATGACTACATTACAGACACCTGCCAGATCTCACAACACCTGGATAGGTGTTTAACATATCAGCTAAACCACATCATCTGCTATAGCAATCTGATGCCAGACTGCTCAGTCAATGACGTGACATGGTTTTTGATGCAATGAAAATGTCTGTAATGTAGTGGAGCCTAGAACGCACCTGGCCCCGCCTCCTGCCACGGGTGCGACGACGTAATCACCTGTACCTCAGGACACTGTCAGACGGAAGGTTGTTTCCAACAGCGGGAAGACAGCAACAGAGGCAGGTCGATCCAGTGACTCTCCGCATGAACATTGGACCAGCACGGTAAGACCAGAGCCACAATGAGCACACATCATCATTTGTTATATATCAATGCTCTTCCTGTTTTTAAAAGCCACACTCCTTTAATTTGTGCATAGCCTCAAAGTGTGGGACACCTTATTATCAGTGCTGTTGCAAATAATGACAGAGTCTGCTGACATTGGACTATTTTACTGTGATCCAACATGCTGGCCGTAAATTAGAATCAAAATCTGTCTGGTGTCTGATTCGGAGGGGAACATGTCTCTTTACACTCATTCCTACCAATTCTCTGGTCACGTTTCAGTGTATTCCAGCCTTCAGTCTATCCGTTGTAGAGGCGTGTATTGCTTTACCCACACCACTGTGGAAAAACGGCGCCATTTCTTTCAGTTCATTTACTGTGTCAAAGTCATGGTTAAAAAGTAAAACGTGTCTAACAACACTGAAGCACTAGAACCTGCTAGACCTCATTCTATGGCCCCGTTCCAAATATCTCCCTGTTCCCTATAGGGCCTTGGTCAAAAGTAGTGCACTTCATAGGGAATAGGGGTCTCTCTGTTCCCTATAGGGCCCTGCTCAAAAGTAGTGCACTTCATAGGGAATAGGGGTCTCTCTGTTCCCTATAGGGCCTTGGTCAAAAGTAGTGCACTTCATAGGGAATAGGGGTCTCTCTGTTCCCTGTAGGGCCCTGCTCAAAAGTAGTGCACTTCATAGGGAATAGGGGTCTCTCTGTTCCCTATAGGGCCCTGGTCAAAAGTAGTGCACTTCATAGGGAATAGGGTGCCATTTAGTGCGCCGTCTCCGTGATCAAGCTTGATACATACTAAACGCTGACTGCTGTTTGGTTGACAACCCCGGCCCCAACAGTGATGAATATTCGAGGTCATCATTATTGTCTTGTGTTAAGTGGTTTGTTACTGGGCTAAGGCTCAGCTGGGCTAAGACGTTTACACTATACAAGCAGCACTGGCCAAGCCACGCCAGCCTTGCCCTCATGTGGGTGCTAGAAAGCAAGCTAGGTAGGTAGTGCTACGTATCAACAGCCGCTGTCAGCCAATCCAGTAGGGGATGGAAGCTGTGGTGAGCTTTGATTGGTCACTGAGGATTTTAATAAAGTTCAGCTTCCCCACAACTTTAGTCCCGCCCTGTTCAGCTCCCTTGCCCATACTCACATCTCTTAACGGTCCCCTGAAAGCAGCCTACTGTAGATGTGAGGGTGAACGTAGCCTACTGTAGATGTGAGGGTGAACGTAGCCTACTGTAGACGCGAGGGTGAAAGCAGCCTACTGTAGATGTGAGGGTGAAAGCAGCCTACTGTAGATGTGAGGGTGAAAGCAGCCTACTGTAGATGTGAGGGTGAAAGCAGCCTACTGTAGATGTGAGGGTGAAAGCAGCCTACTGTAGATGTGAGGGTGAAAGCAGCCTACTGTAGATGTGAGGGTGAAAGCAGCCTACTGTAGATGTGAGGGTGAAAGCAGCCTACTGTAGATGTGAGGGTGAGAGCAGCCTACTGTAGATGTGAGGGTGAAAGCCAGCCTACTGTAGATGTGAGGGTGAAAGCAGCCTACTGTAGATGTGAGGGTGAAAGCAGCCTACTGTAGATGTGAGGGTGAAAGCAGCCTACTGTAGATGTGAGGGTGAAAGCAGGCTACTGTAGGTGTGAGGGTGAAAGCAGCCTACTGTAGATGTGAGGGTGAAAGCAGGCTACTGTAGGTGTGAGGGTGAAAGCAGCCTACTGTAGATGTGAGGGTGAAAGCAGCCTACTGTAGATGTGAGGGTGAAAGCAGCCTACTGTAGATGTGAGGGTGAAAGCAGCCTACTGTAGATGTGAGGGTGAAAGCAGCCTACTGTAGATGTGAGGGTGAAAGCAGCCTACTGTAGATGTGAGGGTGAAAGGAGACTACTGTAGATGTGAGGGTGAAAGCAGCCTACTGTAGGTGTGAGGGTGATAGTAGCCTACTGTAGACGTGAGGGTGAAAGCAGCCTACTGTAGATGTGAGGGTGAAAGCAGCCTACTGTAGATGTGAGGGTGAAAGCAGCCTACTGTTAGATGTGAGGGTGAAAGCAGCCTACTGTAGATGTGAGGGTGAAAGCAGCCTACTGTAGATGTGAGGGTGAAAGCAGCCTACTGTAGATGTGAGGGTGAAAGCAGCCTACTGTAGATGTGAGGGTGAAAGCAGCCTACTGTAGATGTGAGGGTGAAAGCAGCCTACTGTAGATGTGAGGGTGAAAGCAGCCTACTGTAGGTGTGTCACCTATGGAGGCTGCCTTAGCAGCAGCTGTGACGTCTCAGTCTGGTCCAGAAACAGTGGACCTGGGAGCAGCAGCAACAACAGTAGAATGGGGTACATTAGCAGCCTTACTGAAGTAACAGTCAGCACTAGGGGACCGTGGGGGCTCTGTAGGGTCCGGCAGGGCGCTGCAGGAGTGGTTCTGTCTGCTGGAGTAAGATGGAGCAGTGGTATCTATGGGTGGGCAGGTGGAGTTGGGGTAACACTAGGGGCAACACTAGGGGCAACACTAGGGGAAAAACTAGGGGCAACACTAGGGCAACACTAGGGGCAACACTAGGGGCAACACTAGGGGCAACACTAGGGGAAACACTAGGGGTAACACTAGGGGTAACACTAGGGGTATCACTAGGGGCAACACTAGGGGCAACACTAGGGGTAACACTAGGGGCAACACTAGGGGCAACACTAGGGGCAACACTAGGGGCAACACTAGGGGTAACACTAGGGGTAACACTAGGGGTATCACTAGGGGTAACACTAGGGCAACACTAGGGGCAACACTAGGGGCAACACTAGGGGCAACACTAGGGGCAACACTAGGGGTAACACTAGGGGTAACACTAGGGGTAACACTAGGGGTAAACTAGGGGCAACACTAGGGGTAACACTAGGGGTAACACTAGGGGTAACACTAGGGGTAACACTAGGGGCAACACTAGGGGTAACACTAGGGGTAACACTAGGGGCGACACTAGGGGCAACACTAGGGGCAACACTAGGGGTATCACTAGGGGTAACACTAGGGGCAACACTAGGGGCAACACTAGGGGCAACACTAGGGGCAACACTAGGGGCAACACTAGGGGCAACACTAGGGGTAACACTTGGAGCAACACTAGGGGCAACACTAGGGGAAACACTAGGGGCAACACTAGGGGTAACACTAGGGGCAACACTAGGGGCAACACTAGGGGTAACACTAGGGGTAACACTGGGGCAACACTAGGGGTAACACTAGGGGTAACACTAGGGGCAACACTAGGGGTAACACTAGGGGCAACACTAGGGGTAACACTAGGGGTAACACTAGGGGCAACACTAGGGGCAACACTAGGGGTAACACTTGGGGCAACACTAGGGGCAACACTAGGGGCAACACTAGGGGCAACACTAGGGGCAACACTAGGGAAACACTAGGGGTAACACTAGGGGCAACACTAGGGGCAACACTAGGGCAACACTAGGGGCAACACTAGGGGTAACACTAGGGGCAACACTAGGGGCAACACTAGGGGCAACACTAGGGGTAACACTAGGGGCAACACTAGGGCAACACTAGGGGCAACACTAGGGGCAACACTAGGGGCAACACTAGGGGCAACACTAGGGGTAACACTAGGGGCAACACTAGGGCAACACTAGGGGCAACACTAGGGGCAACACTAGGGGCAACACTAGGGGTAACACTAGGGGCAACACTAGGGGTAACACTAGGGGCAACACTAGGGGCAACACTAGGGGTAACACTAGGGGTAACACTAGGGGTAAAACTAGGGGCAACACTGGGGCAACAGCTTGATTTGGAAGAGAAACTCTGGATGTTCTCACTGTCTGGGTTCTGATAGGGATCTTTTGTCACTGATCTCACTAGTAATCCACCCTGATACCATTACAGCTTGGTTTGGGAGAGGGACTCTGGACTTTTCCCTTGTCATGGATCTGTCAGTGCCAATGATCTTCGTAGCTGAAGGTTTAAACATGTTGAACCATCCTGGATTGAATTCCACTGCTCCATCTATCTCTCCATACATTCAGTCAAACTGCCATCCTAAAAGGATGCCATCCTTGAAGAATTATTGGCACTCCTGTTTTCAATACTGCAGCACCCAGCCAGCATCTCCTTGCGAGGATAACGACACTGAACCTTTTTCTAAAATGTTTTATGAGATTGGAGAACACATTGGGAGGGATTTTAGACTATTCCTCCATACAGAATCTTTCCAGATCCTTGATATCCTTAATCTGCACTTATGAACGGCACCCTTTAATTCAGGTTTTCAATGGGTTTCAAGTCCGGAGACTGAGAATTGCAAAATGTTGATTTTGTGGTCAATTAATAATTTATTTGTGGATTTTGATGTGTGCTTGGAGTTATTGTCTTGCTGGAAGATCCATTTGCGGCCAAGTTTCAGCCTCCAGGCAGAAAGTCGCTCTGGATAAGAGCGTCTGCTAAATGACTAAAATGTAAATGTAAAATGCAACCAGGTTTTTGGCTAAAATGTCCTGGTAGTTGGTAACGTTCATGATGCCGTTGACCTTAACAAGGGCGTCAAGACCATTGGAAGGAAAATAGAAGCAAAATAGCCCCATAACACCAAAGATCCACCCCCATATTTTACCATAGGTATGAGATACTTTTCTGCATATGCTTCCGTTTTTCAACACCAAACACACCCTGGTGTACACCCGGCCAAAGAGCTCTTTTTCCATGTCATCTGACCATAGCACCGGTTCCAATCCAAGTGCCAATTCCTTTTAGCAAACTCCAGGCGGTGCTATTGTGTTCCACCCCAGGCCACGTTTTAATATTATTTTAATATTGTATGTTGGGTTTTGGTTTTGCTTTGTCTGTTTCTTATCTTACTTTTTGATAAAATTGTTCATCTACTACAACAGGGGTTCTCCAACCTCTCCTCAGGACCCCCAGACGTTCTCCAACCTCTCCTCAGGACCCCCAGCCGTCCCAAACCTCTCCTCAGGACCCCCAGCCGTTCCAAACCTCTCCTCAGGACCCCCAGCCATCCAAACCTCTCCTCAGGACCCCCAGCCGTTCTCCAACCTCTCCTCAGGACCCCCAGCCGTTCCAAACCTCTCCTCAGGACCCCCAGCCGTTCCAAACCTCTCCTCAGGACCCCCAGCCGTTCTCCAACCTCTCCTCAGGACCCCCAGCCGTTCCAAACCTCTCCTCAGGACCCCCAGCCGTTCCAAACCTCTCCTCAGGACTCCCAGCCGTTCCAAACCTCTCCTCAGGACCCCCAGCCGTTCCAAACCTTTCCTCAGGGACCCCCAGCCGTTCCAAACCTCTCCTCAGGGACCCCCAGCCGTTCCAAACCTCTCCTCAGGACCCCCAGCCGTTCCAAACCTCTCCTCAGGACCCCCAGCCGTTCCAAACCTCTCCTCAGGACCCCCAGCCGTTCCAAACCTTCCTCAGGACCCCCAGCCGTTCCAAACCTCTCCTCAGGACCCCCCAGCCGTTCCAAACCTCTCCTCAGGACCCCCAGCCGTTCCAAACCTCTCCTCAGGACCCCCAGCCGTTCCAAACCTTTCCTCAGGACCCCCAGCCGTTCCAAACCTTTCCTCAGGACCCCCAGCCGTTCCAAAAATCTCCTCAGGACCCCCAGCCGTTCCAAACCTCTCCTCAGGACCCCCAGCCGTTCCAAACCTCTCCTCAGGACCCCCAGCCGTTCTCCAACCTCTCCTCAGGACCCCCAGCCGTTCCAAACCTCTCCTCAGGACCCACAGCCGTTCCAAACCTCTCCTCAGGACCCCCAGCCGTTCCAAACCTCTCCTCAGGACCCCCAGCCGTTCTCCAACCTCTCCCCAGGGACCCCCAGCCGTTCCAAACCTCTCCTCAGGACCCCCAGCCGTTCCAAACCTCTCCTCAGGACCCCCAGCCGTTCTCCAACCTCTCCCCAGGGACCCCCAGCCGTTCCGTGTCTTTGATCTATTCCAGAGCTGGCACAGCTGATTCAACTTGAGGTTTGAGAAGCACTGTATTACAATAACTCTTTCTAACCTCTTTTATATGTCCTATAAAAATGTTTTAGTCAATGGACACATCCAATCAATAGACAATTTCAAATAAATGTAAATAAATGTTTGCTGTTCCAAAGAAATGTATGTCTTTGATTGTTCTCTTTGCTACTGTAAAAAAAAAAAAAACACACACACACACACACTCCCCTCTCCCCCCTACCCTCTCCCCCCCCTCCCCCCTCCCCCCTCCCCTCTCACCTGTATCCGTCTATGAAGCTGCCGTTGATGTAGTCTGACCCCTCCACTCCTCTGATTGGCTGCAGACAGACCCTGGTGGTCTCATAGGGCATGATGTTCACCAGACGGTTCTTGAACTTGTTACACGGCAGGTTGGCACTCACAAACCTGGAGGTGTGGGCCTTCGCACTGGCCAACCGCTATGGAGGGGGAGGGAGATGACATAGGGTTGTTATAATGTGACGTAGCATGACATAGGGGTGTTATAATGTGACATAGCATTACATATTGTATCATAACAAGATATGACATGAGAGGAGGAAGGGAAGTGGTCAAGCGCTATGAAGGGGATGAGGTTGACATAGGGTGTTATAATGTGACATAGCTACACATCATGTAATAATGAGACATAGAATGACACAGCAGAACAGAGCATGACTTCATATTTAAGATTGACCCTAGCATTGGCTAGATGCTGTGGGACATGATATGTCATGACATAGATAAGTTATGTTATAACAAGATAACATATGGCTTAACAATTCGTAAGAAAATATCACATGACATAATGCATTATATCATGACATAGTAGAACAGAGCATGAGCGCTATACAGTTCAGTTTGCACAGAGTCTAACTAACAGAAAGAGAGGAGAGGAGGAAGAGAGGAGAGGAGGAAGAGAAGGGGAGGAGGAAGAAAGGAGAGGAGGAAGAGAGGAGGAGGAAGAGAAGAGAGGAGGAAGAGAGGAGAGGAGGAAGAGAGGAGAGGAGGAAGAGAAGAGAGGAGGAAGAGAGGGGGAGGAGGAAGAGAGGAGAGGAGGAAGAGAGGGGGAAGAGGAAGAGAGGAGAGGAGGAAGAGAAGAGAGGAGGAAGAGAGGAGAGGAAGAGAGGGGGAGGAGGAAGAGGAGAGGAGAGGAGGAAGAGAAGAGAGGAGGAAGAGAGGAGAGGAGGAAGAGAGGGGGAGGAGGAAGAGAGGAGAGGAGGAAGAGAGGAGATGAGGAAGAGAGGAGAGGATGAAAGAGAGGAGAGGAGGAAGAGAGGGGAGGAGGAAGAGAGGAGAGGAGGAAGAGAGGGGGAGGAGGAAGAGAGGAGAAGAGGAAGAGAAGAGAGGAGGAAGAGAGGAGAGGAGGAAGAGAGAGAGGAGGAAGAGAGGAGAGGAGGAAGAGAGGAGAGGAGGAGAGAGAGGAGGAAGAGAAGAGAGGAGGAAGAGAGGAGAGGAGGTAGAGAGGAGAGGAGGAAGAGAGAGAGAGGAGAGGAGGAGGAGGAAGAGAGGAGAGGAGAGGAGGAAGAGAAGAGAGGAGGAAGAGAGGAGAGGAGTAGAGAGGAGAGGAGGAAGAGAGGAGAGGAGGAAGAGAGGGGGAAGAGGAAAAGAGGAGAGGAGGAAGAGAAGAGAGGAGGAAGAGAGGAGGAGGAGGAAGAGAGGGGAGGAGGAAGAGAGGAGGTGAAGACGAGAGGAGAGGAGGCAGAGAGGAGAGGAGGAGAAGGGGGAGAGGAAACCACAGGCCCTCTGGCTGTCTCAACACACATGTGAACCAGAGTTGATCCTGAGTCAGCAAAACCCCAAAACACACACACACACACACACACACACACACACACGCACACACACACACACACACACACACACACACACACACACACACATACACACACACACAGACACACACAGACACACACACACACACACTCTGACCGTTGCTTGACTCGTGTGAGAAAGAACAACAGATCAATATAGAGAGAGACGGAGAGGAAACCACAGGAAGCCAATCGAACACTGAGTGCCACGGGGGGGGGGCAACATGTTATACTCTTTTGGTCCAGACAGCATCAGATACATGGTCTGCACATACTGAGGCAGAGGGGCGCTGTTTCCCTCGCTCTGAAGCTTTATCTGAGATTGAGGAGTCTTGCTGTCGTCGCACGTCTCGGTCAAATAAATGATCAATATTTAAATATTTTATTTGAACGGGCAAGGAGGTACAGTAGTGCTGGCTAGGTCCCTGGATCACACAGACACAACTTTTCAGTGTTCCTGAACAGCACCACAGAACCCTAGAACCTTTAGAACGTACCTTGAACTCCAGTTCCATGCCTGTGACGTTCTCCGCCGGTTCTATTTTGGTCAGTGTCTGGATGTAGGCATAAAGGTTCCGCGCCGGAACCTCAGTGTTGCCACAGGCGACGGCTTCCAGCAGCGCGTCGTGAATAAAGGCATACTGATCCTCCGTCTGCACCATGTAGTTCCGCTGGGACCTAAAGTTGAATGTTTCAGTCAGGGTTAATTTACTGGCAACACTGGTAATCACACAGTCTTTGGTTTCAGTTAGCATTTTCTGTAAAGTATCCGCAAAATAATTGAACATTTGAAATAACTACTACATCCCTACCGTGGTAATTGGTTCAATGTTATGAACATGAATGCTGTGCTTTTTGGATGAGAGATTTCCCCAAAGTGATTTAACATAGCAGCCCATTTTTACCTCATGAGGGTCACGTGACCGTAGATGTCAACCGTCTTCTCGTGTTTGATTCGCTCCACCATGGCGTCAATCACGATGAAACAGCCAGTCCGGCCCACTCCAGCACTAAGAGGGGAGGGAACAGAAAGTTAGTCCGTGTGTTACGGTATCAACTGTAAAAGTCGGCCCAGTACTATTTGCAGGGCCAATGTGCAAATTGGAACTAAATGGAGTTAAAATGATTCATCCTTCTACAGTGTGTAGAATACCTAATGTTTACAGTGTGCAAAATGTTGACCTGCAACTAGCTAGCTAGCTTAAGGAAATCAAATCCATTTGATCCTCTCTACCCAGACACAGTCAGACAGACACAGCACTATCCTGTTCCCAAACCGAAACACCCCAACACACACACACACACACACACTCACACACATTCACACACACACTCTCACACAGTCACACACACACACACACACACACACACACACACACACACACACACACACACACACACACACACACACACACACACACACACACACACACACACACACACACACACACACAGGAAGTCCCTCTACCACCTCTGCAGAGGACAATATAGGGATAAGGTGGAATCATATTACACAGGCTCTGAGAGCCACCACATCTGGCAGGGGCTACAGTCCATTATGGGGTACAAAGGAAGACCCAACAGTGATCTGTCCAACGATGCCTCTCTTCCAGATGAACTCAACTCATTTTATGCGCGTATTCAACAATAACAACACCATACTGTGCGTGAGAACCGGAGGACTGGGCGATCTCACTCTCTGAGGCCGACGTGAGTAAGGTCTTTAATCAGCTCAACACTGACGGTGTTCCAGGGCGCGTTCTCAGAGCGTGTGCAGATCAGCTGGCAGGCATATGTCCAACCTCTCCTTGTCCCAGTCTGTAACCCCCACATGTTTTAAGATGACCACCATCATTCCTGTTCCCTAAGAACTCTAAGGGATTCATGCCCCAATGACTAACGTCTGGTAGCACTTACATCTTTAATCATGAAGTGCTTTGAGGCTGGATATGGGGCACACCCTCTCCATCAACCCAGACACCCTATACCCACTCCAATTTGCATACCGGCCCCAACAGATCCATAGATGACGCAATCTCAATTGCACTCCACATCGCTCTCGCCCACCTAGATAAGAGGAATACCTATGTGAGAATGCTATTCTGCAGCTGAGTGTTCTACACCATTGTCCCCTCCAAGCTTAGGACCCTGGGACTGAACACCTCCCTCTCCAACTGGATCCTGGACTTCCTGACGGGCCGACCCCAGGTAGTGAGGGTAGACAACATCACCTCCGCCACACTGACCCTCAGCACGGGGGCCCCTCAGGGGTGTGTGCTTAGTCACCCTCCTGTATTCCCTGTTCACCCACGACTGCGTGGCCACGCACGACTCCAACACCATCATCAAGTTTGCTGACGACACGACCGGCGACGATGAGACAGCCTAGAGAGGGTGATGGGGACAGCAGTCACTGGGGCCTATATCAGCTGGAGTGTTTAACAAAGGAAGGCCCGGAAAATCGTTAAAGACTCCAGTGACGTCAACCCAAGCCAAAGCTGTTCTGAACAGCTTCTATCCCCAAGCCATAAGTCTGACATGCTCCTAAACAGCTTCTAACAGAATGGCTAAACTGCTAAACAGCTAACAGGATGGCTAACTAAACAAACATGGCTAACAGAATGGCCAACTAAACAGCTAACAGAATGGCCAACTAACTAAAGAATGCTAAACTAAACAGCTAATGGCTAACTAAATAGCTAACATAATGGCTAACTAAACAGCTAACAGAATGGCTAACTAAACAGCTAACAGACTGGCTAACTAAACAGCTAACAGAATGGCTAACTAAATAGCTAACAGAATGGCTAACTAAATAGCTAACAGAATGGCTAACTAAATAGCTAACAGAATGTCCAACTAAATAGCTAACAGAATGGCTAACTAAATAGCTAACAGAATGGCTAACTAAATAGCTAACAGAATGGCCAACTAAATAGCTAACAGAACTGGCTAACTAAATAGCTAACAGACTGGCTAACTAAATAGCTAACAGACTGGCTAACTAAATAGCTAACAGACTGGCTAACTAAATAGCTAACAGAATGGCTAACTAAATAGCTAACAGACTATCTGAGTTGCCACCTGTATTTATTTGTGCACACTCACGACCACTGACACTCCAACACACACATAACATGCACACACATTTATACTGGGTCTACACACACCCACTCAAATACAATCATCGTTTACGCTGCTGCTACTCTGTTTATCATAGATCCTGATGCCTAGTCACCTTACCCCTATACATATCTACCTCCATCACTCTAGTATCCCTGCACATTGTAAATATGGTCCTGGAACTGACCCTGTATATAATCACCTTACCCCTATACATATCTACCTCCATCACTCCAGTATCCCTGCACATTGTTAATATGGTCCTGGAACTGACCCTGTATTTAGCTTCTTACTTTCTCCTGTTCTTCTTATTTCTTATTTTTATATCTGATGTGTTTTTGTTCTACCTTGTGTTATTTGTAGTAATACATTCTTATTGATTACTGCATTGTTGGGTTTAGAGTATTTTACTTTATTTGTGCAAGTGAAAACTTTAAACTTTAAACTTGACACACAGACACACAGACACACAGACACTTTTTGGGGACAAACAATTGATTCCCATTCAAAATCCTATTTTCCCTAACCCCTAACCCCTAACCCCTAACCCTAAACCTGTGGGACCCCCTGCCCATACACTCTTAACAGCTTTAGAAGTGTTCTCTTTAAACTAGAGGTTAATAAAATGAGTTGTGCCCATGTCCACCTCTCCCCCTGTCCCCAGTCCACCCTGCCACCCTGCCACCCTGCCACCCTGTCCACCCTGCCACCCTGCCACCCTGCACCCTCCACCCTGCCACCCTGTCCACCCTGCCACCCTGCCACCCTGTCCACCCTGTCCACCCTGCCACCCTGGTGTAATCCACCCTGCCACCCTGTCCACCCTGGCCAAGTCCTGTCCACCCTACCCCGTGCCACCCTGCCACCCTGTTCACCCTGCCACCCTGTCCACCCTGCCAGTCCCCGTCCACCCTGCCACCCTGCCACCCTGTCCACCCTTAACCCTGTCCACCCTAACCCTGCCATGTCCACCCTGTTGTCCACCCTGCCACCCTGTCCACCCTGTCCACCCTTCCACCCTGTCCAAACCTAACCCCCAACCCTGCCACCCTGCCACCCTGTCCACCCTGTCCAAAATAGCCATTGTCCACCCTGTCCACCCTGCCACGGTGTCCACCCTGCCACCCTGTCCACCCTGTCCACCCTGTCCACCCTGCCACCCTGTCCACCCTGTCCACCCTGTCCACCCTGCCACCCTGTCTGTCCACCCTGTCCACCCTGTCCACCCTGTTCACCCTGTTCCACCCTGTCCACCCTGTTCACCCTGTTCACCCTGCCACCCTGTCCACCCTGCCACCCTGCCACCCTGTCCACCCTGTTCACCCTGTTCACCCTGTCCCCACAGTCCCCTTTCCTAACCCTAACCACTAATCCCTAATCTTAACCCTAACCCTAATACTAAACCTAACCCCTAAGCCTAAAATAGCCATTTTACAAGTGAGGACCGGTCCTCACTTCTCTGAATTTTAGTTGATTTACTATTTTTTGTGAAGAAATACTCACAACTATAGTAAAACTCACACACACACACACACACACACACACACACACACACACTCACACTCACACACACACACACTCACACTCACACTCACACTCACACACACACACACACACACACACACACACACACACACTCACACTCACACTCACACTCACACTCACACTCACACTCACACTCACACACACACACACACACACACACACACACACACACACACACACACACACACACACACACACACTATCCTATCCTCCAACTCAGACAGTCAGCCACTGGACCAAACACATTACTGAGTACAGTTACATACACACAATAGATTCATATAATAGTTTGATTTAAACGTTTACATGCTTTGCATTAAGAATGATTTAGCTAATAATCTTGTTTACACGGACTCATCTGAAATCAGGATACCTGATGGGACATTGATATATGCAGAAAAACACCAATAAAACTAAACATTCAACCACAGTGATATTTTTGGGAAGCCTATTTGATTCTGAGTTTGGATGTGAAAACTATTTCTAAGATGCATATTTAAAGTTTTTCCGAACTCACTTCACTCGCGCTGTAAGGTTCTGTATTTATTTTCTTAGTTCACCTTGTGTTCTTGAACGTAGCCCTGTTTCTTTGTGTTCTTGAACGTAGCCCTGTTTCTTTGTGTTCTTGAACGTAGCCCTGTTTCTTTGTGTTCTTGAACGTGGCCCTGTTTCTTTGTGTTCTTGAACGTAGCCCTGTTTCTTTGTGTTCTTGAACGTAGCCCTGTTTCTTTGTGTTCTTGAACGTAGCCCTGTTTTTAATTTTTGTTCATTGATTTCACCTGTGTTAGTTACTCACCTGGTCTCATCAGCTCCTTATTTAGTTCAGTTCATTCTGTTTGTGCCTTGTGAGGTATTGTTCGTTTTGACTCTACTAAGCTTTTTCCTAGCTCGTTTGTGAGAACCAGTTATAGCCTTCAGTCCTAGTTTTTTGATTCACCTGCCTGTTTGCCTACCTGTGTATGACCATTGCCTGCCTGTGACTACGATTCCTGCCTTCTGTGAAGGTGAAATAAACACGTGCCGCGCTAACTGCGCGTGAATCTACACCTTTTTCTCCCTGAGTATTCATTACACGCACATACCAGGGAGGCTCTCGGCTGGTGCTGCCACATGCGCAGATCAAATACACCGCTGGAACGCCGGTTTAGGCTGTTTAAACGTCCTAATCATTTTAAAGACTGCTCAGAAAAGCAGGCGTGTGCTTACTTCGATTCTGACCTTTTTTACGCTGAGTAAGGTGTTTACATGACTATTGCATAATCGGCCTACTGCCATAATCAGCTTAATATCTAATTATTGGTGTGCATGTAAACGTACTCATTACTGTTACGCTGTGTTGACTGGCTACAGACGGACACTCCAGGCAGGTCCAACACACACACACACACACACACACACACACACACATGCGCGCACCTGCACGCACTTTCCCTTCTCCATCATAAACCCAGCTCTCGGGAGAGGGAGACAGAGAGAGACAGAGAGTGAGAGAGAGAGGGGGTGAAGGGGGGGGGGGGGGCGAGAGCGAGAGATACAGAGAGTGAGAGAGAGAGAGAGAGAGAGAGAGAGAGAGAGAGGGGGCGGGTGAGAGAGAGAGAGAGACAGAGAGAGAGAGAGAGAGAGAGAGAGAGAGAGAGAGAGAGAGAGAGAGAGAGAGAGAGAGAGAGAGAGAGAGAGAGAGAGACAGAGCGAGAGAGAGAGAGAGACTGACTATTGTTACTGTAAAGAAGCTAATTTAATTCACCTATAATCCTGTTACACACTCCATTTCACTGGCAGCTTCCTTGTTAGACACACACACACACACACACACACACAGACACACTCTCTCTCTCTCACCTCCTCTTTCTCCCTACCTTTCCCTCCCTCTCTCTCACCCTCCCTCTTTCCCCCACTCCTCCCTCCCTCCCCCTCTCTCTCTGTAACTTGCTGAGTAAGAGGAAGATAAGTATTCTCCATGTCAGTTCCATTCCACAGCGGGTTAGGGTTAGCTTGTTTAGCCAATGAGAAGTGTTTGGGGTTTCTGTCTGGGTAAAAGGTCAATGTCATTTAAGCTCAGGAGATGAATATATATACAGTATATGTTTTCAAATGTTTTTCCATAAGTCAGTTCTTCTCTGGGTTTCATGCATGCTTGTTGTTACACTGCTGTGATGAATTTGGCCAGTGATGGACAAAGTCAAGATATTTGGTAGGGTCTTTGGCAAATTAAATCACTGAAACTTGCATTGACGTGTGGAGAGACAGTGTTCTACAAAACGAGTGCTTAATTTGAGCCGGATCCTGCCGGAACAGGATCTGGCACCTCTCAATTTTGGACTGTTTCGTTCCAGAACACATTTACCAGGATCCGGTACCTCTCATGGCATGAAAAATAATTTTCACTGTTTGCAATGTAAAATACTAATAAAATCAATCACAGCTAATTCAAGAACCCTCGTATGTAATTCTCCTGCCCCCTAAAAAACGTCATGTGAAAACGTGCCTGATAGTCTAAGAATTGATTTGTTTAGGGCCGGCTCGGGTTTCTGGTTTGTGCAACATTGTAGCCTACATAGACCAACGCGTGGCCGTTGCCGTGGTGAGAGAGTGAAGCAGAATTAGAATGGCATTCAGTTGCTATGATCTCTCTCCCTCTCTCTGCTCTAATAGACATGAGTCTGCAACTAGCATCTCTCCAGCATTCAACTACATTTGCCAAAGTTATAGAATTACTGCTGTTCTAGAATTACTGCTGTTCTATCATTACTGCTGTTCTAGAATTACTGCTGTTCTAGAATTACTGCTGTTCTATCATTACTGCTGTTCTATCATTACTGCTGTTCTAGAATTACTGCTGTTCTATCATTACTGCTGTTCTAGAATTACTGCTGTTCTACTGCTGTTCTATCATTACTGCTGTTCTAGAATTACTGCTGTTCTAGAATTACTGCTGTTCTATCATTACTGCTGTTCTAGAATTACTGCTGTTCTAGAATTACTGCTGTTCTAGAATTACTGCTGTTCTATCATTACTGCTGTTCTAGAATTACTGCTGTTCTATCATTACTGCTGTTCTAGAATTACTGCTGTTCTAGAATTACTGCTGTTCTAGAATTACTGCTGTTCTATCATTACTGCTGTTCTAGAATTACTGCTGTTCTATCATTACTGCTGTTCTAGAATTACTGCTGTTCTAGAATTACTGCTGTTCTAGAATTACTGCTGTTCTAGAAATTACTGCTGTTCTATCATTACTGCTGTTCTAGAATTACTGCTGTTCTAGAATTACTGCTGTTCTATCATTACTGCTGTTCTATCATTACTGCTGTTCTAGAATTACTGCTGTTCTAGAATTAGATCATACTGCTGTTCTAGAACTGCTGTTCTAGAATTACTGCTGTTCTATCATTACTGCTGTTCTAGAATTACTGCTGTTCTAGAATTACTGCTGTTCTATCATTACTGCTGTTCTAGAATTACTGCTGTTCTAGAATTACTGCTGTTCTAGAATTACTGCTGTTCTAG
The DNA here is from genome assembly GCA_036851935.1 of Coregonus suidteri. NCBI lineage: Eukaryota > Metazoa > Chordata > Actinopteri > Salmoniformes > Salmonidae > Coregonus > Coregonus suidteri. Next base: position 9,680,073 of record CM072220.1, read on the forward strand.
AATTCTATCATTACTGCTGTTCTAGAATTACTGCTGTTCTAGAATTACTGCTGTTCTATCATTACTGCTGTTCTAGAATTACTGCTGTTCTAGAATTACTGCTGTTCTAGAATTACTGCTGTTCTAGAATTACTGCTGTTCTAGAATTACTGCTGTTCTATCATTACTGCTGTTCTAGAATTACTGCTGTTCTATCATTACTGCTGTTCTATCATTACTGCTGTTCTAGAATTACTGCTGTTCTAGAATTACTGCTGTTCTATCATTACTGCTGTTCTAGAATTACTGCTGTTCTAGAATTACTGCTGTTCTAGAATTACTGCTGTTCTAGAATTACTGCTGTTCTATCATTACTGCTGTTCTATCATTACTGCTGTCTGTTCAGAAATAAATTAAGTCATTCTGAATACTACACCAGGAGGGCCTAGAATTTAGACACAGAGGATGAATCTTTTAAAAAAAAATTTTTATTTTTTATAGCCTAGCTGTGGATTGTGTGTAGCCCAATCACAAGGCATAGCCTACAGTCGGGAACGCGCTGCAAATCTGTCAGTGAACAGCATGCAGCCCAAACAAGCCTTTCGCAATATTTCAAATACAATCGCAGAAAACAACAGGATGGAAAGCAAATGGCTCCTGCTGAAAAGACAAGACTAATCTGTCTGCTCTAGGCCACCGAATATGTTATCAACTTCCAAATAGGCCTATTGAACGAACAGCATTGTTTTACAAAGTAAAACAACAGTGAGACAGGCTTTTGACACAAGGGCATCAGCCATCGCTGGTGAATGAGCTGCGCATCATTGGGTGGAGTCACTGAACCTGGAAAGATTTTTTAGGACTATAATTCCCTCCTCATATCGTACAATATGTGTGTCTCCACACCCTTAGGCCTAGGCTACTGATGGATTCAAGACCAGGTCGTTTTTAATGATCTCACATTCTCCGTTTATCAGGGTCAAAGTAGCCTGTCATTTCCAGCGTTTATGTGGTATTAAAAAATATTCTGCTAAATTCTCCAGGCATCTAAAATGATGTAGAATTGCATGAAATGCATTTATAAAAGGCCACATTTTTCCCAGACCCTGGGCTTCATTTGTTTCCTCATGCCTCTACTCTACTGCTCTATGCCAGTACACAAAAGCCGTGATATGCATTCAATGCTTTATTATAAAGGTGATTTATTTTGGATGCGTTCCGGTACCTAAGAGCCACCCAGGTAACAGATAGTAACAGATCAATGGAAAAAAAAGCGTACCCAGACGTGGTTCAGCCCAGCTTGAACAAAAAAAAGGAGAATCGACTGAGGGACTTGAAAACCCCCAAAACATTCCTTACCCCAGGAAACTTCAAGTACATTTACATTACATTTTAGTCATTTAGCAGACGCTCTTATCCAGAGCGACTTACAGTTAGTGTATACATTATTTTTTATACCCCCCGTGGGAATCGAACCCACAACCCTGGTGTTGCAAACGCCATGCTCTACGAACTGAGCTACATCCCCTGCCGGCCATTCCCTCCCCTACCCTGGACGACGCTGGGCCAATTGTGCGCCGCCCCATGGGTCTCCCGGTCACGGCCGGCTACGACAGAGCCTGGATCTCTAGTGGCACAGCTAGCACTGCGATGCAGTGCCTTAGACCACTGCGCCACTCAGGTGGCCTAAGGCACCCGAGTGGCGCAGCAATAGAGATGGTACCTGCAGTGTACGACCATGGGTCCTGCGTCTGGCGGGTTGCAGGCCTTGACCCGTCGTAGGAAGGCCAGGAAGGGGGTGGGGTGTTCTGGGACCCCGTGGTCCGGCCAGGCTGTAAACTGGAACTGACGAATCTCACGCTTCTCACTGGAGCCACTCTGGAGGAGAGGAGAGGGAGGAGAGGAGAGGAGAGGAGAGGAGAGGAGAGGAGAGGAGAGGAGAGGAGAGGAGAGGAGAGGAGAGGAGAGGAGAGGAGGAGGAGAGGAGAGGAGAGGAGAGGAGAGGAGAGGAGGTTACACTAAAAAGTACACACATATAAAACACACCTCTCTCTCTCTCTCTCTCTCTCTCTCTCTCTCTCTCTCTCTCTCTCTCACCTTGTGGAGAGCGAAGGTCCTGACAGAGTATGTAGCCAGCTCTACAGTGTCCAGCAGAGTAACCTGTATCAGACCGTATGTCTCTGTTCCTCTGGTAGGCCAGTACTGATCACACTTTACCTGCAGAGAGAGAGAGAGATTAGGGAGGGATGAGAGAGAGAGAACGTCAGAGAGGGGCGGCGAGGGGGTCAAGTGACTGAAAGATAGATAGAGATAATGTGTGTGTGTCTTTTAGAGAGAGAGAGCGAGAGAGAGAGAGAGAGACAGAGAGAGAGGAGAGAGAGAGAGAGAGAGAGAGAGAGAGAGAGAGAGAGAGAGAGAGAGAGAGAGAGAGAGAGAGAGAATGAGAGAGAGAATGAGAGAGAGAATGTGTGTGTTTTTTTTTACAGAGAATGAGAGAGAGAGAGAGAATGAGAGAGATAATGTGTGTTTTTTATAGAGAGAGAGAGAGAGAGAGAGAGAGAGAGAGAGAGAGAGAGAGAGAGAGAGAGAGAGAGAGAGAGAGAGAGAGAGAGAGAGAGAGAGAGAGAGAGAGAGAGAGAGAGAGAGAGAGAGAGAGAGAGAGAGAGAGAGAGAGTGAATGTGTGTGTGCATGTACAGTGTGTGAGAGAAAGACAGAGAGAGAGTTATCTATCAGATACTGAACTAGCTATAAGTGGTCACAGGGTGTTGCGCTAACCTCTGCAAATATGCAGACACCAAACCCCAACATGCTTTAGCACCACAACACATCAAATTCCACATAACAAGCAGACATATTTGTAGTTATTTTCCAGCCTCAGAAACCACAGGGAGCTAAGGGAACAAAATCACAGAAATCCCCTGGAGAGCCCATGGCAGAATCAAGCCAAACCAAACGATGTGGATGAGCTGATCCATCCAGTTTCACATCAAAGCCAGTGGGGAGGCCTGCTCTGCATTCCACTCGTCCAGACTGGATTCTGGTGTTTCTGGCCATGGCTACTCTGTAATTAACTGTTCGCTTTCCTGTCAGAGAGCTGAGACGCTGGGATTATAATACATATTTTTACAGTACTGCTTTCCACAGGGCTGAGACGCTGGGATTATAATACATATTTTTACAGTACTGCTTTCCACAGGGCTGAGACGCTGGGATTATAATACATATTTTTACAGTACTGCTTTCCACAGGGCTGAGACGCTGGGATTATAATACATATTTTTACAGTACTGCTTTCCACAGGGCTGAGACGCTGGGATTATAATACATATTTTTTTACAGTACTGCTTTCCACAGGGCTGAGACGCTGGGATTATAATACATATTTTTACAGTACTGCTTTCCACAGGGCTGAGACGCTGGGATTATAATACAGCTTTATACTGTACTGCTTTCCACAGGGCTGAGACGCTGGGATTATAATACAGCTTTATACTGTACTGCTTTCCACAGGGCTGAGACGCTGGGATTATAATACATATTTTTACAGTACTGCTTTCCACAGAGCTGAGACGCTGGGATTATAATACATATTTTTACAGTACTGCTTTCCACAGGGCTGAGACGCTGGGATTATAATACATATTTTTACAGTACTGCTTTCCACAGGGCTGAGACGCTGGGATTATAATATAGCTTTATACTGTACTGCTTTCCACAGGGCTGAGACGCTGGGATTATAATATAGCTTTATACTGTACTGCTTTCCACAGAGCTGAGACGCTGGGATTATAATATAGCTTTATACTGTACTGCTTTCCACAGAGCTGAGACGCTGGGATTATAATACAGCTTTATACTGTACTGTTTCCACAGGGCTGAGACGCTGGGATTATAATACAGCTTTATACTGTACTGCTTTCCACAGGGCTGAGACGCTGGGATTATAATATAGCTTTATACTGTACTGCTTTCCACAGGGCTGAGACGCTGGGATTATAATACAGCTTTATACTGTACTGATTTCCACAGGGCTGAGACGCTGGGATTATAATACAGCTTTATACTGTACTGCTTTCCACAGGGCTGAGACGCTGGGATTATAATATAGCTTTATACTGTACTGCTTTCCACAGGGCTGAGACGCTGGGATTATAATACAGCTTTATACTGTACTGCTTTCCACAGGGCTGAGACGCTGGGATTATAATACAGCTTTATACTGTACTGCTTTCCACAGGGCTGAGACGCTGGGATTATAATATAGCTTTATACTGTACTGCTTTCCACAGGGCTGAGACGCTGGGATTATAATATAGCTTTATACTGTACTGCTTTCCACAGAGCTGAGACGCTGGGATTATAATACAGCTTTATACTGTACTGCTTTCCACAGAGCTGAGACGCTGGGATTATAATATAGCTTTATACTGTACTGCTTTCCACAGGGCTGAGACGCTGGGATTATAATACAGCTTTATACTGTACTGCTTTCCACAGGGCTGAGACGCTGGGATTATAATACAGCTTTATACTGTACTGCTTTCCACAGGGCTGAGACGCTGGGATTATAATATAGCTTTATACTGTACTGCTTTCCACAGAGCTGAGACGCTGGGATTATAATACAGCTTTATACTGTACTGCTTTCCACAGGGCTGAGACGCTGGGATTATAATACAGCTTTATACTGTACTGCTTTCCACAGGGCTGAGACGCTGGGATTATAATACAGCTTTATACTGTACTGCTTTCCACAGGGCTGAGACGCTGGGATTATAATATAGCTTTATACTGTACTGCTTTCCACAGAGCTGAGACGCTGGGATTATAATACAGCTTTATACTGTACTGCTTTCCACAGGGCTGAGACGCTGGGATTATAATACAGCTTTATACTGTACTGCTTTCCACAGGGCTGAGACGCTGGGATTATAATACAGCTTTATACTGTACTGCTTTCCACAGGGCTGAGAAACTGGGATTATAATATAGCTTTATACTCTACTGCTTTCCACAGGGCTGAGATGCTGGTTTATACTGATTATTACAGTATATAGTACTGATAGTCTCAAATGGCACCCTATTCCCTACATAAGTAGCCTTGTCCAAGCTAATGTACTATTAGCTACGTAATATACAGTAGTTACCTAATGTACTATTAGCTACGTAATATACAGTAGCTACCTAATGTACTATTAGCTACGTAATATACAGTAGCTACCTAATGTACTATTAGCTACGTAATATCCAGTAGCTACCTAATGTACTATTAGCTACGTAATATCCAGTAGCTACCTAATGTACTATTAGCTACGTAAAATCCAGTAGCTACCTAATGTACTATTAGCTACGTAATATACAGTAGCTACCTAATGTACTATTAGCTACGTAATATCCAGTAGCTACCTAATGTACTATTAGCTACGTAAAAATCCAGTAGCTACCTAATGTACTATTAGCTACGTAATATCCAGTAGCTACCTAATGTACTATTAGCTACGTAAATCCAGTAGCTACCTAATGTACTATTAGCTACGTAAAATACAGTAGCTACCTAATGTACTATTAGCTACGTAATATCCAGTAGCTACCTAATGTACTATTAGCTACGTAAAATCCAGTAGCTACCTAATGTACTATTAGCTACGGATTATATACAGTAGCTACCTAATGTACTATTAGCTACGTAATATACAGTAGCTACCTAATGTACTATTAGCTACGTAATATACAGTAGCTACCTAATGTACTATTAGCTACGTAATATACAGTAGCTACCTAATGTACTATTAGCTACGTAATATACAGTAGTTACCTAATGTACTATTAGCTACGTAATATACAGTAGCTACCTAATGTACTATTAGCTACGTAATATACAGTAGCTACCTAATGTACTATTAGCTACGTAATATACAGTAGCTACCTAATGTACTATTAGCTACGTAATATACAGTAGCTACCTAATGTACTATTAGCTACGTAATATACAGTAGCTACCTAATGTACTATTAGCTACGATTATATACAGTAGCTACCTAATGTACTATTAGCTACAGATTATATACAGTAGCTACCTAATGTACTATTAGCTACGTAATATACAGTAGTTACCTAATGTACTATTAGCTACGTAATATACAGTAGCTACCTAATGTACTATTAGCTACGTAATATACAGTAGCTACCTAATGTACTATTAGCTACGTAATATACAGTAGCTACCTAATGTACTATTAGCTACGTAATATCCAGTAGCTACCTAATGTACTATTAGCTACGTAATATCCAGTAGCTACCTAATGTACTATTAGCTACGTAAAATCCAGTAGCTACCTAATGTACTATTAGCTACGTAATATACAGTAGCTACCTAATGTACTATTAGCTACGTAATATCCAGTAGCTACCTAATGTACTATTAGCTACGTAAAATCCAGTAGCTACCTAATGTACTATTAGCTACGTAATATCCAGTAGCTACCTAATGTACTATTAGCTACGTAAAATCCAGTAGCTACCTAATGTACTATTAGCTACGTAAAATACAGTAGCTACCTAATGTACTATTAGCTACGTAATATCCAGTAGCTACCTAATGTACTATTAGCTACGTAAAATCCAGTAGCTACCTAATGTACTATTAGCTACGGATTATATACAGTAGCTACCTAATGTACTATTAGCTACGTAATATACAGTAGCTACCTAATGTACTATTAGCTACGTAATATACAGTAGCTACCTAATGTACTATTAGCTACGTAATATACAGTAGCTACCTAATGTACTATTAGCTACGTAATATACAGTAGTTACCTAATGTACTATTAGCTACGTAATATACAGTAGCTACCTAATGTACTATTAGCTACGTAATATACAGTAGCTACCTAATGTACTATTAGCTACGTAATATACAGTAGCTACCTAATGTACTATTAGCTACGTAATATACAGTAGCTACCTAATGTACTATTAGCTACGTAATATACAGTAGTTACCTAATGTACTATTAGCTACGGATTATATACAGTAGCTACCTAATGTACTATTAGCTACAGATTATATACAGTAGCTACCTAATGTACTATTAGCTACGTAATATACAGTAGCTACCTAATGTACTATTAGCTACGTAATATCCAGTAGCTACCTAATGTACTATTAGCTACGGATTATATACAGTAGCTACCTAATGTACTATTAGCTACGTAATATACAGTAGCTACCTAATGTACTATTAGCTACGTAATATACAGTAGCTACCTAATGTACTATTAGCTACGGATTATATCCAGTAGCTACCTAATGTACTATTAGCTACGTAATATCCAGTAGCTACCTAATGTACTATTAGCTACGTATTATATACAGTAGCTACCTAATGTACTATTAGCTACGTAATATCCAGTAGCTACCTAATGTACTATTAGCTATGTAATATCCAGTAGCTACCTAATGTACTATTAGCTACGTAATATCCAGTAGCTACCTAATGTACTATTAGCTACGTAATATACAGTAGCTACCTAATGTACTATTAGCTACGTTATATACAGTAGCTACCTAATGTACTATTAGCTACGTAATATCCAGTAGCTACCTAACATAACATGGATGGCTAGTGGCTACAGTCCAGAGAAAACAGACAGAGCTTTGGGTCAGTTCCATTTCTATTCAGCCAATTCAGGACAGGAACTGAAATCCCAATCGGAGACTTGAGAAAAATAAAAATCTAATTGATAATAAATGGTACTTTAACTTCTTCTTGAAGAGGAACGGACTGAACTGAAATGGAAGTAGACCCAACCTCGACCCGAGATCCAAAGAACACACACAACGTGACACTGGTGAACAACGTGCATTTTGTTGAGTCTCCAAAAGTGGTCAGAGGAGCATTTCAGTCACATTGAGTGATCAGAAAACCATGTGATTAGAGGTTGCAGAAATGAAGTAAGGAGAGGGAAGCGGAGGGAGGGAGGGAGGGAGGGGAGGGAGGGAGGGGAGGGAGGGAGGGAGGGAGAGGGATGTCTTGCCTTGGAGAAGAAATAAGAGGGCATCTGAAACAGACAGGGTGAAACAGACAGAGAGAGAGAGAGAGTTGGAAAAGAGACATGACAGGAACTACCACACAACACTACAGTACATTACTACTACAGTATTAGTAATGCTATTAACATGGTACTACATAGTACATGGTAATTCTACTAGTCATGGTACTACATAGTACATGTAATTCTACTAGTCATGGTACTACATAGTACATGTAGTACTACTAGTCATGGTACTACATAGTACATGGTAATTCTACAAGTCATGGTCCTACATAGTACATATAGTACTACTAGTTATGGTACTACATAGTACATGTAGTACTACTAGTTATGGTACTACATAGTACATGGTAATTCTACTAGTCATGGTCCTACATAGTACATGTAGTACTACTAGTTATGGTACTACATAGTACATGTAGTACTACTAGTTATGGTACTATACATAGTACATGGTAATTCTACTAGTCATGGTACTACATAGTACATGTAGTACTACTAGTTATGGTACTACATAGTACATGGCAGTACTACTAGTTATGGTACTACATAGTACATGTAGTACTACTAGTTATGGTACTACATAGTACATGTAGTACTACTAGTTATGGTATTACATAGTACATGTAGTACTACTAGTTATGGCATTACATAATACATGTAGTACTACTAATTATGGCATTACATAGTACATTTAGTACTACTAGTTATAGTACTACATCGTACATAATAATAATATAATATGCCATTTAGCAGACGCTTTTATCCAAAGCGACTTACAGTCATGCGTGCATACATTTTTTTGTGTATGGGTGGTCCCGGGGATCGAACCCACTACCCTGGCGTTACAAGCGCCGTGCTCTACCAGCTGAGCTACAGAGGACCTGTATGCTAGTTGAAAATGTCAAGTAGCACGACAGTATAAGCATAGTATTAGTAGAAGCATGGTGGAAAGAGGAAGTTGTACCTAGTTTCTACATGGGCTAAGAAGAGAAACTAAAGACTAAAGTTGACAACATCATGTTAGAAACGTATTAAAGGGAGAAAATGAAATACATGATTATTTAAAGTCATATAGGAGAGTCATACTGCTGTATATAGGAGAGTCATACTGCTGTATATACACACACACTATTCAGCAGGGTTGCCCAACTGGCCCCCGCATTTTATTTGGCCCCCCAAGTTTTCTAAACCCAATATATATATATATATATATATATATAAAAGACTGTAAAAACACCACCAAATTAGCTCTAACTGATTTATTTTTATTTTTAAATCAGTTCCAAAATCTTCCTACGCATAATAGAGCGATATACATTATGTGATCATATAGGTTTACAAATGTAATAAAGGTTTGAAATGATTCTGTTTTAGTCAGCTATTATCCTGTATCTGTTTGGGCTTGTTGTGGTCAATTTGCAGTCTACAAATTATATAGTAATTATGTTCTGGCCCCCAGACCATCCGCTCCAGAAGAAATCATATCCACCACTGTACGTTGACATTAGGGGTTACAACACTGTACAGGACATAGTATATTTCTGTCTCCTTCCCCATTGATTATCAACTGATCCGTCCTCCTTCCCCATTGATTATCAACTGATCCGTCCTCCTTCCCCATTGATTATCAACTGATCCGTCCTCCTTCCCCATTGATTATCAACTGATCCGTCCTCCTTCCCCATTGATTATCAACTGATCCGTCCTCCTCCCCCATTGATTATCAACTGATCCTTCCTCCTTCCCCATTGATTATCAACTGATCCGTCCTCCTTCCCCATTGATTATCAACTGATCCGTCCTCCTCCCCCATTGATTATCAACTGATCCGTCCTCCTCCCCCATTGATTATCAACTGATCCGTCCTCCTTCCCCATTGATTACAATGATCTAACCCTAATTGCTCCTGTAAGTCGCTCTGGATAAGAGAGTCTGCTAAATGACAAAAAAACATAATTTATAACAGTCTATTGATTTATAACTGTCCTTTGACTGTATGAATAATTGATATCAGTCCTTACCCGTGACTTCTCCTCTAGCTTGGTCATCATGATGATGTTGGCCGTGTGCTGTTCCCACACCAGTCTCCAGAAGTCACAGAAGGTCTCGGGGAGAGAGCCCTGCGTCGCGATGTAGGCGTTCTGACGACGGTAGCCATCAATGTAGTTAGCATTGATGTAGTCACTGCCTGGGATACCTGGGGGGGGGGGGGGGGGGGGAAGAGAGATAAGGGGAGGGTGAGAGATCGGGGGGAGACAGAGAGAGAGAGAGAAAGAGGGAGAGAAAGGGAGAGAGAGATGATCAGATCAGATGCTCCTTGGGGATTATCAAAGTGTCAATCAATCAATCGATCTGCATGTACAGTGTATGTGTTGGTTAAAAATGTCAACGTGAGAAAATGGACGACTCAACTCTCTCAGCTGATACCCAGCTTGTATGGCAGGAGATTGTGTCAATTCTCTCAGCTGATACCCAGCTTGTATGGCAGGAGATTGTGTCAATTCTCTCAGCTGATACCCAGCTTGTATGGGAGGGGATTGTGTCTGTTTCATTCAGGATCAGTCCTGTTCATCTGGGCCTGATGCCATAATCCCCCAAATCACTGTGTCACCGCCCGCACGCACAACCCCTGGACTGATTCTAGTGAGTCAGAAAGCAGGTCACAAAGCTCTTGGTGTATCTTTTGAGGTCAGTTTATATAAAACTAACAAACAGCCCTCGCTGGTACCAACACTTTCAAAGACATGACTACATCTCAAATGGCACCCTATTCCCTATATAGTGCACTACTTTAGACCAGGGATCATAGGGAATAGGGTGACATTTGGGATGGACTCATAGTTAGCTAATATTACTGCTGCAGCAGCAACTCGCCCTCATTTAAACCTACTGTAATCTCTCTCTCTCTCTCTCTCTCTCTCTCTCTCTCTCTCTCCTCCCTCCCTCCCTCCCTCCCTCTCCTCCCTCTCCTCTCTCTCCTCTCTCTCTCTCTCCTCTCTCCTCTCTCCCTCTCCCTCTCCTCTCTCTCTCTCTCTCTCTCTCTCTCTCTCTCTCTCTCTCTCTCTCTCTCTCTCTCTCTCTCTCTCTCTCTCTCTCTCTCTCTCTCTCTCTCTCTCTCTCTCTCTCTCTCTCTCTCTCTCTCTCTCTCTCTCTCTCTCTCTCTCTGTATGCTAGTTGAAAATGTCAAGTAACATGAACATAAGGTAATGGTAGTAGCAGTATATGTTCATCCACAGTCAGTCTCTCTAACCAGCAGCCTGCTTATAGGCTTTGATGTGTGTGTGTGTGTGTGTGTGTGTATAACTTCACTGGTTAGGAGTAACAGAAGGAAGGCTGCTGTGGAGCTTGGAGATAAAAACAGAGCTCAGACGAGTTCCCATCTCTCTCTGGCTCTGCAGGCTTGGCAGAGTCTGTGTGTGTGTGAGAGAGTCAGAATGAGTGTGTGTGTGTGTGTGTGTGTGTGTGTGTGTGAGATAGAGAGAGAGATAGAAGGAGAGTGTATGCTTGTATGTTCATGTGTGTGACTCGCAGGCCTGACAGACAGACAAACAGAGAAGAGAGCTCCAGGATCGAGGGGGTGGAGGGGCTGCTCTCATACATGCTCTGCCCAGATAAGAGTAATTTGTCTGGGCTTGGCCAGCCACAGCTTCCCCCTCTCCTCTATGGAGCTGCCAGGGCCCCTCCCTCTCTCTTTCTGTCTCTCTCTGCTTTAAAAAACAAAACTGCATACAGTCACTGTACTGTAAGTCACTTTAGATAAATGCTTCTGCTAAGTGGTAATATTATATTAAGACAGCGAAGGCACGTTTAGACTGGCCGAGAATAAAACAAGAAAAGTGTGTGTGTGTCTCCCTCGATGCTGGACAGTAGAACCCTGGAGGGGTCGTAGGTGAAGCCTTAGCGTGTGTGTGTGTGTGTGTGTGTGTGTGTGTGTCAGCATGTGTGTGTCTGTCTGTGTGTGTGTGTGTGTGTGTGTGTGTGTGTGTGTGTGTGTGTGTGTGTGTGTGTGTGTGTGTGTGTGTGTGTGTGTGTGTGTGTGTGTGTGCGTGCGTGCGTGTGCGTGCGTGCGTGCGTGCGTGCGTGCGTGCGTGCGTGCGTGCGTGCGTGCGTGCGTGCGTGCGTGCGTGTGTGTGTGTGTCAGCATGTGTATGACTTCCAACTTACCCTCTATACTGGACAGTAGAACCCTGGAGTGGTCGTAGGCGATGACGTTGGCATAGCGGTTCTTTGGCTTGTTGACCTCCAGGTTAGACTGTTCCCAGGTGAACTGCTGGCCGGGGTCAATGGACTACAACACAGAGGTCAGAGGTTAGGGGTTAGGGTTAGGGTTAGAATGCTCCCAGGTGAACTGCTGGCCGGGGTCTATGGACTACAACACAGAGGTCAGAGGTTAGGGGTTAGTGTTAGGGTTAGAATGCTCCCAGGTGAACTGCTGGTCAGGGTCAATGGACTACAACACAGAGGTCAGAGGTTAGGGGTTAGGGTTAGGGTTAGAATGCTCCCAGGTGAACTGCTGGTCAGGGTCAATGGACTACAACACAGAGGTCAGAGGTTAGGGGTTAGGGTTAGGGTTAGAATGCTCCCAGGTGAACTGCTGGTCAGGGTCAATGGACTACAACACAGAGGTCAGAGGTTAGGGGTTAGGGTTAGGGTTAGAATGCTCCCAGGTGAACTGCTGGTCAGGGTCAATGGACTACAACACAGAGGTCAGAGGTTAGGGGTTAGGGTTAGGGTTAGAATGCTCCCAGGTGAACTGCTGGTCAGGGTCAATGGACTACAACAAGGGTAATAAGCAAGGGTTGGAACCGGTTCAGGGAACAGAACTGAAAACCGGGAAATAACTAAATTATTTGAGGAATAGAACCCGAACCGAAAACGAAAGTGATCTATACTGTTCCGGAACAGAACCGTTATTTTAAAAGCATGGGAACCGGTTATTTTACGTTCATTACATTTTTTCCCAGTCCCACAAATATCGCAACAAAGCGCCTATGCAAAGCCCTCATTTTGTCCCTCAGAAACGTATTCCAGGATCTGCCTGCCAGCTGGACATCTTTGCCAGTGGGTGTGTGTGTACACTACCTGCCCCTCCCCCTCTGAAGCATAGGTTCCTGTAGCCCCTCCCCCTCTGAAGCATAGGTTCCTGTAGCCCCTCCCCCTCTGAAGCATAGGTTACTGTAGCCCCTCCCCCATTCAGAAATTAGGGAGAGATGTTTAATTAGAGAAGAATGGATTGACTTTTTAATGCTAGTTAAGGATACTATAGTTATCACTTTTCACATTGGATTAATTGACTACTAAAAGGTAAGATGTGTTTTTAATTCTAGTGCTGCTCTGTACACACAAGCTTGTTAGCTAGCTAGCTAATGTTTGCTCTGGTCCAACATTATACCAACTCGGGGGTTGAAAGACATTCAAAGTTCCTCCATATAATCCGCTCCTCCGTTGGTATAATTCTGTGGGCCTAATTCAGCTAATGCATGTCATAACAAGATGCCCAATGCTTCGCTGATTGGTGAAGTAATTTAAAAAAAGTATATTTCAGAGGTTGAAAAAGAAACAGAAAGGAATGATATAAACTGTTACTTTTTTTGGGGTTCGAACCGGTTCAGAACTTTATTTTGCTGGTCGGAACAGATGGAACGGAACAAAAAAAAAATAATGGTTCTGTTCAGAACGAAACAGTTGGAAAATAATTTCAGTTCCAAAACTTGGTAAAAAGTGTCAATGGACCACAACACAACAGGTCAAAGGTTGAATTGAATCAAAAATAAGACAGTATATGCATGAAACAGTAACAAAACATTTTGAAACGGAATGAAATGTTTTGCTAAGTTTTTACCCAACTGAACACAAAATCAAATGCCATGAATTCCTTTGGGGCGAGAGAAAAACTCAGTCCAACACCAAAACAATCTCAAACCTAGAATAATGGTATAAAACTGAACTGTTTGTGGGACAAACACACACGATGTCATTTGTGCATTAAAGTATGGAGAAAGAGAGAAAGTCATTTTGAATATTGTACGACGCGGTTGTCTGTGTGTTTGTGTTTGTGTGAGTGTGTTTGTGTTTGAGTGTTTGTGTGTGTGTGTGAGTGTTTGAGTGTGTGTGTGAGAGTGTGTGTGAGAGAGTGTGTGTGTGCGTGTGTGTGTTTGGTCTACTCACTGCTCACTAGCATGTGTGTCTGATTATGACTCTGCAATTACTCATAGTCTCTCTCTCTCTCTCTCTCTCTCTCTCTCTCTCTCTCTCTCTCTCTCTCTCTCTCTCTCTCTCTCTCTCTCTCTCTCTCTCTCTCTCTCTCTCTCTCTCTCTCTCTCTCTCTCTCTCCTCTCTCTCTCTCTCTCTCCTCTCTCTCTTCTCTCTCTCTCTCTCTCCTCTCTCTCTCTCCCCCTCTCCCCTTCTCTCACCCCCCCCCCCCCTCTCTCTCCCCCCCCTCCCCCCGCCCCCCCCCCCCCCCCCCCCCCCCCCCCCCCCCCCCCCCCCCCCCCCCCCCCCCCCCCTCTCTCTCTCCCTCTATCTCCCTGGAAGCGTAACATTGATAACCATCAGTCTGTAAGCAGTATCTCTTTGCGACAGACTGACAGACAGATCTCTGATTGAACAGAAATGTTCTTCTGATAAAACAGGAGACATGAGAGGGGGAAGATTCTTCTTCACATTTAAACCCTGATACCTCTGTCAAAAGAGAAAAGACATCAACAGCTCTGTGTGTATCTGGTTCATTAGAGGGTTTCTACACAGGGCTTACAGTGTCAAATTGGCACAAGTGACGAAATACATCGGAAATCCATTTGAATTGCATAACGAAAACAGAATAATTGGAGTGAAAATGTCTCTTTCAAACAAACTCTCTCTCTCTCTCTCTCTCTCTCTCTCTCTCACACACACACCACACACACACGGCTGCCGTACCTCATACTCCTGAGAGAACTTCAGGTTGTCGTTGGCTTTCAGGCGTTCTAGATGATCAGCGAGCTCAGAGATGGGGATAGGTGGGTGACTAGCCATGCCTGACAGAGAGCGAGAGAGAGAGAGAGCAAGAGCGAGAGCGAACGACAGAGAGAAACAGAGAGATATATATTATTATTCGATTGATGTAAGACTATCAGGATAACAAAGTAGTTCCCCCGAAGTTGTCCATAGACACTGATCTTAGGGCCGTTTTTCATTGTTTCGCCTAATGCTTCAGGTTAGGCTCTTGGGAGGGTAAACTGTTCCCAGATCTGTACCTAAGGGCAACTTCAACCCAGAGACAGTTAGAGGAGGTTAGTGTTAGAAGTGTGGTTCTCAGAGCCATTTAAGAGCAGTGTAGTGTTATGTTAATGAAAAGTAGTGTTCTGCTGATGAAAAGTAGTGTTATGTTGATGAAAGGTAGTGTTCTGTTGATGAAAAGTAGTGTTCTGTTGATGAAGGGTAGTATTCTGTTGATGAAGAGTAGTGTTCTGTTGATGAAAAGTAGTGTTCTGTTGATGAAGAGTAGTGTTCTGTTGATGAAAAGTAGTGTTCTGTTGATGAAGAGTAGTGTTCTGTTGATGAAAAGTAGTGTTCTGTTGATGAAGAGTAGTGTTCTGTTGATGAAGAGTAATGTTCTGTTGATGAAGCGTAGTGTTCTGTTGATGAAGAGTAGTGTTCTGTTGATGAAGAGCAGTGTTCTGTTGATGAAAAGTAGTGTTCTGTTAATGAAGAGTAGTGTTCTGTTGATGAAAAGTAGTGTTCTGTTGATGAAGAGTAGTGTTCTGTTGACGAAGAGTAGTGTTCTGTTGATGAAGAGTAGTGTTCTGTTGACGAAGAGTAGTGTTCTGTTGATGAAGAGTAGTGTTCTGTTGATGAAGAGTAGTGTTCTGTTGACGAAGAGTAGTGTTCTGTTGATGAAAAGTAGTGTTCTGTTGATGAAGAGTAGTGTTCTGTTGATGAAGAGTAGTGTTCTGTTGATGAAGTGTAGTGTTCTGTTGATGAAGAGTAGTGTTCTGTTGATGAAGGGTAGTGTTCTGTTGATGAAGAGTAGTGTTCTGTTGATGAAGAGTAGTGTTCTGTTGATGAAGAGTAGTGTTATGTTAATGAAGAGTAGTGTTCTGTTGATGAAGAGTAGTGTTATGTTAATGAAGAGTAGTGTTCTGTTGATGAAGAGTAGTAGCTGGTGATGAAGAGCAGTAGTTGATGCTGAAGACATCTTGTTAAGCAGATATTTTCAAAGCAAGAGCAAGCCTCACATGGGGCCTGGAGTCTTTCCTGGGCCTGGTATCCTGACAGCAATGGAATTTAGGTTTACGAATGTATTAACGATGCATCGTTCCTACAACGGCCGAAGATCTCACATGCGTTTCCCAAAACACTACATAGGGAGAACTTTCACTAAGTGCGCCGTTGGAGCATGTGTGGATACTAATAGGATCAAAAAGCAGCGCTGCTCTCAGATCAGCTTTCTCCATTCAAATCTTACCTTATAATTATTACACAATACTGATGACGGATCAGATCCTAGAGAGATATTATCCCTTACAGGCTATGGCTACAAATATAGAGGCAGATTATAATGCTGAGGACGAGGCCCTAGCCTACCCTATAATAACACACTAAATCACAGATTATAATGCTGAGGACGAGGCCCTAGCCTTCCCTATAATAACACACTAAATCACAGATTATAATGCTGAGGATGAGAGCCTACCCTATAATAACACACTAAATCACAGATTATAATGCTGAGGATGAGGCCCTAGCCTACCCTATAATAACACACTAAATCACAGATTATAATGCTGAGGATGAGGCCCTAGCCTTCCCTATAATAACACACTAAATCACAGATTATAATGCTGAGGATGAGGCCCTAGCCTTCCCTATAATAACACACTAAATCACAGATTATAATGCTGAGGACGAGGCCCTAGCCTACCCTATAATAACACACTAAATCACAGATTATAATGCTGAGGATGAGAGCCTACCCTATAATAACACACTAAATCACAGATTATAATGATGAGGATGAGAGCCTACCCTATAATAACACACTAAATCACAGATTATAATGCTGAGGACGAGGCCCTAGCCTACCCTATAATAACACACTAAATCACAGATTATAATGCTGAGGATGAGAGCCTACCCTATAATAACACACTAAATCACAGATTATAATGCTGAGGACGAGGCCCTAGCCTACCCTATAATAACACACTAAATCACAGATTATAATGCTGAGGACGAGGCCCTAGCCTACCCTATAATAATACACTAAATCACAGATTATAATGCTGAGGATGAGGCCCTAGCCTACCCTATAATAACACACTAAATCACAGATTATAATGCTGAGGATGAGGCCCTAGCCTTCCCTATAATAACACACTAAATCACAGATTATAATGCTGAGGATGAGGCCCTAGCCTTCCCTATAATAACACACTAAATCACAGATTATAATGCTGAGGACGAGGCCCTAGCCTACCCTATAATAACACACTAAATCACAGATTATAATGCTGAGGATGAGAGCCTACCCTATAATAACACACTAAATCACAGATTATAATGCTGAGGACGAGGCCCTAGCCTACCCTATAATAACACACTAAATCACAGATTATAATGCTGAGGATGAGAGCCTACCCTATAATAACACACTAAATCACAGATTATAATGCTGAGGACGAGGCCCTAGCCTACCCTATAATAACACACTAAATCACAGATTATAATGCTGAGGATGAGGCCCTAGCCTTCCCTATAATAACACACTAAATCACAGATTATAATGCTGAGGATGAGGCCCTAGCCTACCCTATAATAACACACTAAATCACAGATTATAATGCTGAGGATGAGGCCCTAGCCTTCCCTATAATAACACACTAAATCACAGATTATAATGCTGAGGACGAGGCCCTAGCCTACCCTATAATAACACACTAAATCACAGATTATAATGCTGAGGATGAGGCCCTAGCCTACCCTATAATAACACACTAAATCACAGATTATAATGCTGAGGACGAGGCCCTAGCCTACCCTATAATAACACACTAAATCACAGATTATAATGCTGAGGACGAGGCCCTAGCCTACCCTATAATAACACACTAAATCACAGATTATAATGCTGAGGACGAGGCCCTAGCCTACCCTATAATAATACACTAAATCACAGATTATAATGCTGAGGACGAGGCCCTAGCCTACCCTATAATAATACACTAAATCACAGATTATAATGCTGAGGATGAGGCCCTAGCCTACCCTATAATAACACACTAAATCACAGATTATAATGCTGAGGACGAGGCCCTAGCCTTCCCTATAATAACACACTAAATCACAGATTATAATGCTGAGGATGAGGCCCTAGTCTACCCTATAATAATACACTAAATCACAGATTATAATGCTGAGGATGAGGCCCTAGCCTTCCCTATAATAACACACTAAATCACAGATTATAATGCTGAGGATGAGGCCCTAGCCTTCCCTATAATAACACACTAAATCACAGATTATAATGCTGAGGATGAGGCCCTAGCCTACCCTATAATAATACACTAAATCACAGATTATAATGCTGAGGACGAGGCCCCAGCCTTCCCTATAATAACACACTAAATCACAGATTATAATGCTGAGGATGAGAGCCTACCCTATAATAACACACTAAATCACAGATTATAATGCTGAGGACGAGGCCCTAGCCTACCCTATAATAACACACTAAATCACAGATTATAATGCTGAGGACGAGGCCCTAGCCTTCCCTATAATAACACACAAAATCACAGATTATAATGCTGAGGATGAGGCCCTAGCCTACCCTATAATAACACACTAAATCACAGATTATAATGCTGAGGATGAGGCCCTAGCCTACCCTATAATAACACACTAAATCACAGATTATAATGCTGAGGACGAGGCCCTAGCCTACCCTATAATAACACACTAAATCACAGATTATAATGCTGAGGATGAGGCCCTAGCCTTCCCTATAATAACACACTAAATCACAGATTATAATGCTGAGGATGAGGCCCTAGCCTACCCTATAATAACACACTAAATCACAGATTATAATGCTGAGGATGAGGCCCTAGCCTACCCTATAATAACACACTAAATCACAGATTATAATGCTGAGGATGAGGCCCTAGCCTACCCTATAATAACACACTAAATCACAGATTATAATGCTGAGGATGAGGCCCTAGCCTTCCCTATAATAACACACTAAATCACAGATTATAATGCTGAGGACGAGGCCCCAGCCTACCCTATAATAACACACTAAATCACAGATTATAATGCTGAGGATGAGGCCCTAGCCTACCCTATAATAACACACTAAATCACAGATTATAATGCTGAGGATGAGGCCCTAGCCTACCCTATAATAACACACTAAATCACAGATTATAATGCTGAGGATGAGGCCCTAGCCTACCCTATAATAACACACTAAATCACAGATTATAATGCTGAGGACGAGGCCCTAGCCTACCCTATAATAACACACTAAATCACAGATTATAATGCTGAGGA
>CM072220.1:9704647-9709647 GCA_036851935.1 Coregonus suidteri
AGAGGGGAGGAGAGTGAGATGGGAGAGAGATGGATAGAGAGATGGGAGGAGAGATAGAAGGGAGAGAGATGGATAGAGAGGGGGGGATAGAGATAGATAGAGAGAGTGGAGGAGAGGATAGATATAGATAGAGAGAGTGGAGGAGAGGATAGATATAGATAGAGAGAGTGGAGGAGAGGATAGATATAGATAGAGAGAGTGGAGGAGAGGATAGATATAGATAGAGAGAGTGGAGGAGAGGATAGATATAGATAGAGAGAGTGGAGGAGAGGATAGATATAGATAGAGAGAGTGGAGGAGAGGATAGATATAGATAGAGAGAGTGGAGGAGAGGATATATTTAGATAGAGAGAGTGGAGGAGAGGATAGATATAGGTAGATAGAGTGGAGGAGAGGATAGATATATAGAGAGAGAGTAGAGGAGAGGATAGATATAGATAGAGAGAGTGGAGGAGAGGATAGATATAGATAGAGAGAGTGGAGAGAGGAGGATAGATATAGATAGAGAGAGTGTGGAGGAGAGAGATAGATATAGATAGAGAGAGTGGAGGAGAGGATAGATATAGGAGAGAGAGTGGAGGAGAGGATAGATATAGAGAGAGAGAGTGGAGGAGAGGATAGATATAGATAGAGAGAGTGGAGGAGAGGATATATATAGATAGAGAGAGTGGAGGAGAGGATAGATATAGATAGAGAGAGGGGAGGAGAGGATAGATATAGATAGAGAGAGTGGAGGAGAGGATAGATATAGATAGAGAGAGGGGGAGGAGAGGATAGATATAGATAGAGAGAGGGGAGGAGAGAGGATAGATATAGATAGAGAGAGTGGAGGAGAGGATAGATATAGATAGAGAGAGTGGAGGAGAGGATAGATATAGATAGAGAGAGTAGAGGAGAGGATAGATATAGATAGAGAGAGTGGAGGAGAGGATAGAGGGGGGGATAGATATAGATAGAGAGAGTGGAGGAGAGGATAGATATAGATAGAGAGAGTGGAGGAGAGGATAGATATAGATAGAGAGAGTGGAGGAGAGGATAGATATAGATAGAGAGAGTGGAGGAGAGGATAGATATAGATAGAGAGAGTGGAGGAGAGGATAGATATAGATAGAGAGAGTGGAGGAGAGGATAGATACAGATAGAGAGAGTGGAGGAGAGGATAGATATAGATAGAGAGAGTAGAGGAGAGGATAGATATAGATAGAGAGAGTGGAGGAGAGGATAGATATAGATAGAGAGAGTGGAGGAGAGGATAGATATAGATAGAGAGAGTGGAGGAGAGGATATATATAGATAGAGAGAGGGGAGGAGAGGATAGATATAGATAGAGAGAGGGGAGGAGAGGATAGATATAGATAGAGAGAGTGGAGGAGAGGATAGATATAGATAGAGAGAGTGGAGGAGAGGATAGATATAGATAGAGAGAGTAGAGGAGAGGATAGATATAGATAGAGAGAGTGGAGGAGAGGATAGATATAGATAGAGAGAGTGGAGGAGAGGATAGATATAGATAGAGAGAGTGGAGGAGAGGATAGATATAGATAGAGAGAGTGGAGGAGAGGATAGATATAGATAGAGAGAGTGGAGGAGAGGATGATATAGATAGAGAGAGGGAGGAGAGGATAGATATAGATAGAGAGAGTGGAGGAGAGGATATATATAGATAGAGAGAGTGGAGGAGAGGATAGATATAGATAGAGAGAGGGGAGGAGAGGATAGATATAGAGAGAGAGAGGGGAGGAGAGGATAGATATAGATAGAGAGAGTGGAGGAGAGGATAGATATAGATAGAGAGAGGGGAGGAGAGGATAGATATAGATAGAGAGAGTGGAGGAGAGGATAGATATAGATAGAGAGAGTGGAGGAGAGGATAGATATAGATAGAGAGAGTGGAGGAGAGGATAGATATAGATAGAGAGAGGGGAGGAGAGGATAGATATAGATAGAGAGAGGGGAGGAGAGGTAGCAGAGAGAGAAAGTACACATAAGCATCATCATAGTTTGTTCATACAACAGACACATCTGAAATGACCCCCGATTCCACATATAGTGAGTAAGGAATAAGGAGTGAGTGGGTTAAAGGAGAAGAGGAGAGTGTTATCTTCATATTGTGTTATCTGGTTATTACCCCCATCATTATCATCTTCCTCATCATACAATATCTCACCTCATCGAGGTTCATCTGGTCTGGGTTGTCCCAGGGCTTCAAGAACTTCCCTGCTCTCTGCTTCTTCAGTGGAACCACCACCACATAGTAACCCCTGGCAACAACAACAACAACACAACACACTTCAGTTATCATGTAGAGCAGGGATCATCACTAGATTCAGCCTTAATGATGCTCTACTACAGGGATCATCACTAGATTCAGCCTTAATGTGCTCTACTACAGGGATCATCACTAGATTCAGCCTTAATGATGCTCTACTACAGGGATCATCACTAGATTCAGCCTTAATGATGCTCTGCTACAGGGATCATCACTAGATTCAGCCTTAATGATGCTCTACTACAGGGATCATCACTAGATCAGCCTTAATGATGCTCTACTACAGGGATCATCACTAGATTCAGCCTTAATGATGCTCTACTACAGGGATCATCACTAGATTCAGCCATAATGATGCTCTACTACAGGGATCATCACTAGATTCAGCCTTAATGATGCTCTACTACAGGGATCATCACTAGACTCAGCCTTAATGATGCTCTACTACAGGGATCATCACTAGATTCAGCCTTAATGATGCTCTACTACAGGGATCATCACTAGATTCAGCCATAATGATGCTCTACTACAGGGATCATCACTAGATTCAGCCATAATGATGCTCTACTACAGGGATCATCACTAGATTCAGCCTTAATGATGCTCTACTACAGGGATCATCACTAGATTCAGCCTTAATGATGCTCCATACTACAGGGATCATCACTAGATTCAGCCTTAATGATGCTCTACTACAGGGATCATCACTAGATTCAGCCTTAATGATGCTCTACTACAGGGATCATCACTAGATTCAGCCACGGGCAAAACATTTCTTGAGCGGATGGTCAGGGGGCCGGAACATCATTACAAATAAATTGTAGACTGAAAATTGACCTCAAGAAGCCCAAACAGATATGACATCTAACTAAAACATAATCATTTCAAACCTTGCTCATTCCTCCCCCCTCCTCTCCCCTGTAACTATTCCCCAGGTCGTTGCTGTAAATGAGAATGTGTTCTCAGTCAACTGACCTGGTAAAATAAGGGTTCAGTATCTCTCTATTATGCGTGGGAATACCCTGGAACAGATTTCCAAAATGTACTGTCTCTGTCTGTTCCTCCCCAACCCTACCTCCATACCTCACCTATACTCCCCCCCAACCCTCCCTCCATACCTCACCTATACACCCCCCCAACCCTCCCTCCATACCTCACCTATACACCCCCCCAACCCTCCCTCCATACCTCACCTATACACCCCCCCAACCCTCCCTCCATACCTCACCTATACTCCCCCCCAACCCTCCCTCCATACCTCACCTATACACCCCCCCAACCCTCCCTCCATACCTCACCTATACACCCCCCCAACCCTCCCTCCATACCTCACCTATACACCCCCCCCAACCCTCCCTCCATACCTCACCTATACACCCCCCCCAACCCCTCCCTCCATACCTCACCTATACACCCCCCCACCCTCCCTCCATACCTCACCTATACCCCCCCCAACCCTCCCTCCATACCTCACCTATACACCCCCCAACCCTCCCTCCATACCTCACCTATACACCCCCCCCCAACCCTCCCTCCATACCTCACCTATACACCCCCCCAACCCTCCCTCCATACCTCACCTATACTCCCCCCCAACCTCCCTACCTCCATACCTCACCTATACCCCCCCACACTCCCCTCCATACCTCACCTATACTCCCCCCCAACCCTACCTCCATACCTCACCTATACTCCCCCCCAACCCTACCTCCATACCTCACCTATACTCCCCCCCAACACTCCCTCCATACCTCACCTATACACCCCCCCAACCCTACCTCCATACCTCACCTATACACCCCCCTAACCCTCCCTCCATACCTCACCTATACACCCCCCCAACCCTCCATACCTCACCTATACACCCCCCCCCCCAACCCTCCCTCCATACCTCACCTATACACCCCCCAACCCTCCCCTCCCATACCTCACCTATACCCCCCCCAACACTCCCTCCATACCTCACCTATACACCCCCCCCAACCCTCCCTCCATACCTCACCTATACACCCCCCCCAACCCTCCCTCCATACCTCACCTATACACCCCCCCCCCCAACCCTCCCTCCATACCTCACCTATACACCCCCCCCAACCCTCCCTCCATACCTCACCTATACACCCCCCCAACCCTCCCTCCATACCTCACCTATACACCCCCCCCAACCCTCCCTCCATACCTCACCTATACACCCCCCCAACCCTCCCTCCATACCTCACCTATACTCCCCCCCAACCCTCCCTCCATACCTCACCTATACCCCCCCCAACACTCCCTCCATACCTCACCTATACCCCCCCCAACACTCCCTCCATACCTCACCTATACTCCCCCCCAACCCTACCTCCATACCTCACCTATACACCCCCCCCCAACCCTCCCTCCATACCTCACCTATACTCCCCCCCCCCAACACTCCCCCCATACCTCCCCCTATACACCCCCCCCCCAACCCTCCCTCCATACCTCACCTATACACCCCCCCCCAACCCTCCTCCATACCTCACCTATACCCCCCCCCAACCGTCCCTCCATACCTCACCTATACTCCCCCCCAACCCTGCCTCCATACCTCACCTACAGTGAGGGAAAAAAGTATTTGATCCCCTGCTGATTTTGTACGTTTGCCCACTGACAAAGACATGATCAGTCTATAATTTTAATGGTAGGTTTATTTGAACAGTGAGAGACAGAATAACAACAACAAAATCCTGAAAAACGCATGTCAAAA
>CM072220.1:9714647-9724647 GCA_036851935.1 Coregonus suidteri
AGAGAGAGAGAGAGAGAGAGAGAGAGAGAGACAGAGAGAGAGAGGAAGAGAGAGAGAGAGAGAGAGAGAGAGAGAGAGAGAGAGGGGAAGAGGAGAGAAGAGGATGTTACTATTAATGAGAATTTCAACAAGATAAGAAGAACATTTGTTCAAACTTCAAACCATTTTCCTATGGCTCCCCTAACAACACATGATTTGAGTTGTGCCATAGCAGAACGAGTGAAGTACACGTGTAGTCCTTCTTCCTTCCATCCAGCTTGGCCTCCTTGTTCTAGTGGTATCTGTTATTACCGTACAGCAGTGCTTCTTCAAACTTTTTGACCCCCCAAAAATAAGCGGGTTCAAAGCTTGCGACCCCCCCCCCCCCATGCACGCACATGCAGGCGCGAACACGTGCTCACAATCTCTGCACAAACGCAGCCTGCCATTACAGCCAGAAACGATCATGCAGTTTCACACCTGCATTTTGAGCTGAAAGTCATTCATGTTAACAGCAGAGGTTGCAGGGCCATAGGGCCTGCCTGTTAACAGCAGAGGTTGCAGGGCCATAGGGCCTGCCTGTTAACAGCAGAGGTTGCAGGGCCATAGGGCCTGCCTGTTAACAGCAGAGGTTGCAGGGCCATAGGGCCTGCCTGTTAACAGCAGAGGTTGCAGGGCCATAGGGCCTGCCTGTTAACAGCAGAGGTTGCAGGGCCATAGGGCCTGCCTGTTAACAGCAGAGGTTGCAGGATCGAATGGAAAGCATGATCTGTCTGTAACCTTTTTCTTCCTAATTAATATGCCAGAATACGTTCCATCTTCATCCCATAAGTATTAAAGGCGGTAAGATGTTACAGTTGTCTTTAGAAATATAGCCAGTACCCTCACTGAGGTATACTGTATATACTGAACAAAATTATGCTGGCGTGGTTACACGTGGTCTGCGGTTGTGAGGCCGGTTGGACGTACTGCCAAATTCTCTAAAACGACGTTGGAGGCGGCTTATGGTAGAGAAATGAACATTAAATTATCTGGCAACAGCTCTGGTGGACATTCCTGCAGTCCGCATGCCAATTGCACGCTCCCTCAAAACTTGAGACATCTGTGGCATTGTGTTGTGTGACAAAACTGCACATTTTAGAGTGGCCTTTTATTGTCCCCAGCACAAGGTGCACCTGTGTAATGATCATGCTGTTTAATCAGCTTCTTGATATTCCACACCTGTCAGGTGGATGGATTATCTTGGCAAAGGAGAAATGCTCACTTACAGGGATGTAAATGTCACGCTCTGGCTCCGGGACTTTGTATGTTGAGCCAGGGTGTGTTCGTTTCGTGGTGTTCTGTTTGGTTGGGTTGTTCTATGTGGTTGTATTTCTTTGTTTGAATGAGTGACTCCCAATCAGAGGTAACGAGTGTCAGCTGTTGGCTCGTTGTCTCTGATTGGGAGCCATATTTATACTGTGTGTTTTCACCTTGGGGTTGTGGGTTTTTGTTCCGTGTTCAGTCAGTGTTACTGTGGACTTCACGATCGTGTTTTGTTTTGTACTTGTGCTTTAACTAATTAAAGTCATGTTCGTTTCACACGCTGCGCCTTGGTCTACTCCTTCTCGTCAAGACGATCGTGACAGGAAAAACCCACCGTACAAGGACCAAGCAGCGTGTCCAGGAGCAGGCAGCCTGGTCATGGGAGGAAGCGCCAGGAAAGGAGATGGAGAGGCTGGCGAGAAAGTGTGGTCCTGGGAGGACATGCTCGGGGGGCAAGGGACCTTGGGGTAGGATCAAGGCCCTGGCGAGAGAGGAGCAGCGGCGTCAGCAGTGCCATCGTCGGACGGACGAGAGGCACCCCCAAGAATTTTTTAGGGGGGGGCACACGGCATGGGCGACTGGGCAGCAGGAGGCTGCCACAGGGCGAAATAGGAGAAGAGGAGAGAAGGCCACCGGGTTACGGGAGCCATTGGCGAGAGGAGGGAAGGAAGTCGTAGAGGCACGGCGAGAGGGACTGAGGTGTATTGCCAGTCCGGGCCGGCCCGTTCCTGATCCCCGTTTAAAGCCAGTGGTGTGTGTTCCCAGTACGGTCCGGCCTGTCCCTGCTCCACGCACCAAACCTACGGGTGTGCGTCGCCAGCCCAGCCCGGCCTGTCCCTGCTCCACGCATCAAACCTACGGTGTGCGTCGACAGCCCAGCCCGGCCTGTCCCTGCTCCACGCACCAAACCTACGGTGTGCGTCGTCAGCCCAGCCCGGCCTGTCCCTGCTCCACGCACCAAACCTACGGTGTGCGTCGCCAGCCCTGCCCGGCCTGTTCCTGCTCCACGCACCAAGCCTACGGGGTGCGTCGTCAGCCCAGCCCGGCCTGTCCCTGCTCCACGCACCAAACCTACGGTGTGCGTCGCCAGCCCAGCCCGGCCTGTCCCTGCTCCACACGCACCAGGCCTACGGTGTGCGTCGCCAGCCCTGCCCGGCCTGTTCCTGCTCCACGCACCAAACCTACGGTGTGCGTCGCCAGCCCAGCCCGGCCTGTTCCTGCTCCACGTACCAAGCCTACGGGGTGCGTCGTCAGCCCGGCCCGGCCTGTCCCTGCTCCTCGCACCAAACCTACGGTGTGCGTCGCCAGCCCTGCCCGGCCTGTTCCTGCTCCACGCACTAAGCCTACGGTGTGCGTCGCCAGCCCAGCCCGGCCTGTTCCTGCTCCACGCACCAAGCCTACGGGGTGCGTCGTCGGCCTGGTCCAGCTCGTTCCTGCTACTCGCACCAAGCCAAGGGTGCGAGTCGTCAGCCTGATCCAGCCCATTCCTGCTACTCGCACCAAGCCAAGGATGCGAGTCGTCAGCCTGGTGAGGTCCGTTCCGGCTCCACGCACCAAGCCAAGGGTGCGTATCGTCAGCCAGGTCCGGTCCGTTCCTGCCTCACGCGCCAAGCCAGGGGTGCGCGTCGTCAGTCCGGTGCCTGATCAGGTCAGCTACTCCACTACGGAGTTTGAGCAATCCGCTCCGTCTATGTCCGGTCCAGATCCAGCCAGCGGGGTCAGACCGGACCGGGGGCGCTACGGGGGGATTGTGGAAGGGTGGTGGTCAAGCCCGGAGCCGGAGCCGCCTCCGAGGAGAAATGCCCACCCAGCCCTCCCCTGTTTGGGGTTTTGAGGCGCGGTCGCAGTCCGCGCCTTTAGGGGGGGGTACTGTCACGCTCTGGCTCCGGGACTTTGTATGTTGAGCCAGGGTGTGTTCGTTTCGTGGTGTTCTGTTTGGTTGGGTTGTTCTATGTGGTTGTATTTCTTTGTTTGAATGAGTGACTCCCAATCAGAGGTAACGAGTGTCAGCTGTTGGCTCGTTGTCTCTGATTGGGAGCCATATTTAAACTGTCTGTTTTCACCTTGTGTTTGTGGGTTTTTGTTCCGTGTTCAGTCAGTGTTACTGTGGACTTCACGATCGTGTTTTGTTTTGTACTTGTGCTTTAACTAATTAAAGTCATGTTCGTTTCACACGCTGCGCCTTGGTCTACTCCTTCTCGTCAAGACGATCGTGACAGTAAACTAATTTGTGCGCAAAATTGGAAGGAAATAAGCTTTTTGTGCGTATGGAAAATTTCAGGGATCTTCTATTTCAGCTCATGAATAATGGGACCAACACTTTACATGTTGCGTTTATATTTTTGTTCAGTATAATTATAATTATAACCCACCCAAACTAGGCCTATCTGAAATATGAAAATGATCAATGAAATCACCAGGTAGCCTGTTCTGACAAAGATGAGTCTGTAGCAGATTGCTAAACTGTATTTGATATGATAATATGAACGTTGGCTACTCTGTTTTAGCCAGGCAAAACAGGAGGAGATGAAAGAAGTGCTTTCTGGTCACTAATCTGGATATGCGAGCTCGCCTTTGCGCGCCAATTCTGATGACTCGTCAACGGTCAAGACCGCAACTTTTTGGTTCCCGAGGCACAGATAAGATGTTTTTGAGACAAGAATAAGTTATAGCTATAAAATGCAAATGGTAGGCTATATGTAGCCTATTAAAATATGTATGATAGTTTTTATATTCAGTTTCACACTTGCGACCCCCCACTTTGAGGAATCACTATTCTAAAGAAGGCTGTGAAGGCTTTGGTAAATCTGTCTCAGTGTCTAGTAGCTGGCTGGGTCCCTGCGTCTGGACTGGCTGCTGTATCATGTTGGGATGAGAAATACGTACGTGCGAGGGTAGTGCAGAGAGTTTGGGGTTTGCTCCGTGCCCCGTCTCCCTTGGCGGTGTACGCCCCCACAGACACAGAGTAGGCAGTATCAGCCTGGAGTTCCCCTAGAACCACCTCCTACAGAACACATAGAACATAGAACTCATCAGTATTACAGAACCACCTCCTACAGAACACATAGAACATAGAACTCATCAGTATTACAGAACCACCTCCTACAGAACACATAGAACTCATGAGCATTACAGAACCACCTACTACAGAACACATAGAACATAGAACTCATCAATATTACAGAACCACCTCCTACAGAACACATAGAACTCATCAGTATTACAGAACGACCTCCTACAGAACATAGAACTCATCAGTATTACATAACCACCTCCTACAGAACACATAGAACATAGAACTCATCAGTATTACAGAACAACCTCCTACAGAACACATCGAACATAGAACTAATCAGTATTACAGAACCACCTCCTACAGAACACATAGAACAAAGAACTCATCAGTATTACAGAACCACCTCCTACAGAACACATAGAACATAGAACTCATCAGTATTACAGAACCACCTCCTACAGAACACATAGAACATAGAACTCATCAGTATTACAGAACCACCTCCTACAGAACACATAGAACATAGAACTCATCAGTATTACAGAACCACCTCCTACAGAACACACAGAACATAGAACTTATCAGTATTACAGAACCACCTCCTACAGAACACATAATACATAGAACTCATCAGTATTACAGAACCACCTCCTATAGAACACATAGAACATAGAACTCATCAGTATTACAGAACCACCTCCTACAGAACACATAGAACATTCCATAGTTCCATTCTACTCCATTCCATAGTTCCATTCTACTCCATTCCATAGTTCCATTCTACTCCATTCCATAGTTCCATTCTACTCCATTCCATAGTTCCATTCTACTCCATTCCATAGTTCCATTCAACTCCATTCCATAGTTCCATTCTACTCCATTCCATAGTTCCATTCTACTCCATTCCATAGTTCCATTCTACTCCATTCCATAGTTCCATTCTACTCCATTCCATAGTTCCATTTTACTCCATTCCATAGTTCCATTCTACTCCATTCCATAGTTCCATTCTACTCCATTCCATAGTTCCATTCTACTCCATTCCATAGTTCCATTCTACTCCATTCCATAGTTCCATTCTACTCCATTCCATAGTTCCATTCTACTCCATTCCATAGTTCCATTCTACTCCATTCCATAGTTCCATTCAACTCCATTCCATAGTTCCATTCTACTCCATTCCATAGTTCCATTCTACTCCATTCCATAGTTCCATTCTACTCCATTCCAGAGTTCCATTCTACTCCATTCCATAGTTCCATTCTACTCCATTCCATAGTTCCATTCTACTCCATTCCATAGTTTCCATTCTACTCCATTCCATAGTTCCATTCTACTCCATTCCATAGTTCCATTCTACTCCATTCCATAGTTCCATTCTACTCCATTCCATAGTTCCATTCTACTCCATTCCATAGTTCCATTCTACTCCATTCCATAGTTCCATTCTACTCTATTCCATAGTTCCATTCTACTCCATTCCAGAGTTCCATTCTACTCTATTCCATAGTTCCATTCTACTCTATTCCATAGTTCCATTCTACTCTATTCCATAGTTCCATTCCATAGTTCCATTCTACTCCATTCCATAGTTCCATTCTACTCCATTCCAGAGTTCCATTCTACTCCATTCCATAGTTCCATTCTACTCCATTCCATAGTTCCATTCTACTCCATTCCATAGTTCCATTCTACTCCATTCCATAGTTCCATTCTACTCCATTCCATAGTTCCATTCTACTCCATTCCAGAGTTCCATTCTACTCCATTCCATAGTTCTATTCTACTCTATTCCATAGTTCCATTCTACTCCATTCCAGAGTTCCATTCTACTCTATTCCATAGTTCCATTCTACTCTATTCCATAGTTCCATTCTACTCTATTCCATAGTTCCATTCTACTCCATTCCATAGTTCCATTCTACTCCATTCCAGAGTTCCATTCTACTCCATTCCATAGTTCCATTCTACTCCATTCCATAGTTCCATTTACTCCATTCCATAGTTCCATTCTACTCCATTCCATAGTTCCATTCTACTCCATTCCAGAGTTCCATTCTACTCCATTCCAGAGTTCCATTCTACTCTATTCCATAGTTCCATTCTACTCCATTCCAGAGTTCCATTCTACTCTATTCCATAGTTCCATTCTACTCTATTCCATAGTTCCATTCTACTCTATTCCATAGTTCCATTCTACTCCATTCCATAGTTCCATTCTACTCTATTCCATAGTTCCATTCTACTCTATTCCATAGTTCCATTCTACTCCATTCCATAGTTCCATTCTACTCCATTCCATAGTTCCATTCTACTCCATTCCATAGTTCCATTCTACTCCATTCCATTGTTCCATTCTACTCTATTCCATAGTTCCATTCTACTCTATTCCATAGTTCCATTCTACTCCATTCCATAGTTCCATTCTACTCTATTCCATAGTTCCATTCTACTCTATTCCATAGTTCCATTCTACTCTATTCCATAGTTCCATTCTACTCTATTCCATAGTTCCATTCTACTCCATTCCATAGTTCCATTCTACTCCATTCCATAGTTCCATTCTACTCCATTCCATAGTTCCATTCTACTCTATTCCATAGTTCCATTCTACTCCATTCCAGAGTTCCATTCTACTCTATTCCATAGTTCCATTCTACTCTATTCCATAGTTCCATTCTACTCTATTCCATAGTTCCATTCCATAGTTCCATTCTAGGGCGGCAGGTGGCTTAGTGGGTAAGAGCGTTGTGCCAGTAACCGAAAGGTCGCTGGTTCTAATCCCCGAGCCGACTAGGTGAAAAATCTGTCGATGTGCCCTTGAGCAAGGCACTTAACCCTATTTGCTCCTGTAAGTCGCTCTGGATAAGAGCGTCTGCTAAATGACCAATTATTTATTTTATTATTATTACTCCATTCCATAGTTCCATTCTACTCCATTCCAGAGTTCCATTCTACTCCATTCCATAGTTCCATTCTACTCCATTCCATAGTTCCATTCTACTCCATTCCATAGTTCCATTCTACTCCATTCCATAGTTCCATTCTACTCCATTCCATAGTTCCATTCTACTCCATTCCAGAGTTCCATTCTACTCCATTCCATAGTTCTATTCTACTCTATTCCATAGTTCCATTCTACTCCATTCCAGAGTTCCATTCTACTCTATTCTATAGTTCCATTCTACTCTATTCCATAGTTCCATTCTACTCTATTCCATAGTTCCATTCTACTCCATTCCATAGTTCCATTCTACTCTATTCCATAGTTCCATTCTACTCTATTCCATAGTTCCATTCTACTCCATTCCATAGTTCCATTCTACTCCATTCCATAGTTCCATTCTACTCCATTCCAGAGTTCCATTCTACTCCATTCCATAGTTCCATTCTACTCCATTCCATAGTTCCATTCTACTCCATTCCAGAGTTCCATTCTACTCTATTCCATAGTTCCATTCTACTCCATTCCATAGTTCCATTCTACTCTATTCCATAGTTCCATTCTACTCCATTCCAGAGTTCCATTCTACTCTATTCCATAGTTCCATTCTACTCTATTCCATAGTTCCATTCTACTCTACTCCATTCCATAGTTCCATACTAGCCCATGGGACACAAACACAGGTCTAGACAACAGCATAAATGAGACATTTTTTAGATACCAGATCAATCACAGATATACTTACATATTCTGTTGATTCATTGTATTCCCACTAAACGACAGAACGAAGCAGAGAGCAAAGAGGAGGGAGAGGAAAAAAACAGGATTTGTTACATTACCCTCACATTTTATAATCTCATAATCTGATGAAGGCTTGTAAAATATAGAAATATATTATTCTCTCTCCAGTAGGGTTTTCAGTTACATCTCAATGTTACATTCTATTTCAATATTCCATTCTATTCCAACATTCCAATCTATTCCAACATTCCAATCTATTTCAACATTCCATTCTATTTCAACATTCCATTCTATATCAACGTTCCATTCTATATCAACATTCCATTCTATATCAATGTTCCATTCTAGTTCAACATTCCATTCTATATCAACGTTCCATTCTATATCAACATTCCATTCTATATCAATGTTCCATTCTATTTCAACATTCCATTCTATTTCAACGTTTCATTCTATATCAACGTTCCATTCTATATCAATATTCCAGTCAATCTGTCTGAGTTGTGTTCCATTGTTACCTGTGAGTCGTCTATGAGTATATCCTTGATGAGGTTGGGTCCAGTGGGCTCTCCATAGTTCATCTTGACGTAGTGGACCTGGTAACCTCTGACCTGACCATGTTGCCGCTCCACCGCCGGTGCCCGCCACACCACCCTGACCGCCGACGAGTTCAGCGCCTCCGTCTCCACGTCGCGCGGAGGACCACTGGGAACTGGAAATGCATTGTAGGATAGGTCGAGGTCAAGGGTCGGTGTTCAAAGGTTGTGGTGGCTCTTAGATGGTTTAGATACTCCGGGGGAAGTGAGTGTTTGGAGGTAGGATAGGTTGTTGGGTTGAAAAGGTTTTTGGGGTTCTGTTCAAAATGCCGAAAAATATATAGGAGATGAGATTTCAAAAAGCACCAAAAAGCAGCTAAAGATAGCTTGAAAAACTGGCCTGACATTTAGAGAGAGAGAGTGAATGATAGAGAGGAGAGACCAGAGGAATCCTAAGAGGCTGTGGTTCCCAAAACATCATATAACCTCTGTTATACATAGAAAGGTACAATACAAATATTTACCAAGAAAAAGGTTCAGTTCTGTAGAGGTAAAGTTAGCTTCAGCAGGAGAAGTCAGGGTTGAAAGGAAAGACTGAGGGCTAGGTGGATGGACCCCCCCCCCCCCCCCCCCCCCCCCCCCCTTTTACAGAGATGGTTTAAGCCAGAGGGTTCAGCAGCAGTTCACAGGGGCATGGTTAATGGAGCGTACTATTATTCCCCTCATGTAGGGGTATTTAGTGACACAGCCGCAGGGGTGTGTAGTATTGTTCAGAAGGGCATTGTCAGTGGGATACACCGCGTCAACCCCCTCAGGCACAGGGAGAGAAAGAGAGGAGGAAAAGGAAGGACTTTAGATGGAAAAACAGTGTAGAGGTAATAGCCAGGGGAGGTTTCTTTCTTAGCATGAAGGTCAAGGAGAAAACACAGCTAGGGTTGCATCCCCCATAGGGCTCTGGTCAAAAGTAGTGCACTATATAGGGAATAGGATGCCATTTGGGACGCACCCTACCGGCTAGAGGTTCTCAGGCGGTGGCGTTGTTAGTGGGGCAAACCATTTTTCATCAAGGAGAGGGGTGTTTAGTACCAACAGGCAGGGGGAAAGGTTTGGGACGTACCATCTTCCTCGGTGCGTACTAGTAGTTGTAGACTCTCCGGTCCTTCTCCGGCTTCCGTTAGCGCTCGGACCGTGATTCCATACTCCGTCCATTTCTCCAGGTTTTCCAGAAGGTACTGAGAGCTTTCCGGTGGAATGTCGCTGACTCGCTGGGAAGTCCTGTTGTCCCCTTCCGTGACAGAATACTGGATGGAATATCCCGTTATGATTCCGTTCTGGAATTCCGCCAGGGGCGGAGCCCAACTTACCAGGATGCTGGTGGAGCTGGGGCTGGAGCATGTGACCTCCTGGGGAGGGGCCGAGGGTTCTGATTGGCCAGGTTTGAGGAAGTACGGGTTGTTTGGTGGATGTGATTGGTCGTGT
>CM072220.1:9727147-9732147 GCA_036851935.1 Coregonus suidteri
GTAGACCAGTTCATATCCTTACCTCGTCGTTGTCATTAGCCCTCCTGTAGACCAGTTCATATCCTTACCTCTTCGTTGTCATCAGACCTCCTGTAGACCAGTTCATATCCTTACCTCATCGTTGTCATTAGCCCTCCTGTAGACCAGTTCATATCCTTACCTCTTCGTTGTCATCAGACCTCCTGTAGACCAGTTAATATCCTTACCTCGTCATTAGCCCTCCTGTAGACCAGTTCATATCCTTACCTCTTCGTTGTCATCAGACCTCCTGTAGACCAGTCCATATCCTTACCTCTTCGTTGTCATCAGACCTCCTGTAGACCAGTTCATATCATTACCTCTTCGTTGTCATCAGCCCTCCTGTAGACCAGTTCATATCCTTACCTCTTCGTTGTCATCAGACCTCCTGTAGACCAGTTCATATCCTTACCTCTTCGTTGTCATCAGACCTCCTGTAGACCAGTTCATATCCTTACCTCGTCGTTGTCATCAGACCTCCTGTAGACCAGTTCATATCCTTACCTCTTCGTTGTCATCAGACCTCCTGTAGACCAGTTCATATTCTTACCTCGTCTTATCCTCCTTCGTTGTCAGTTCAGATCCTACCCTTCGTAGACTCCCAGTTCATATCCTTACCTCTTCGTTGTCATCAGACCTCCTGTAGACCAGTTCATATCCTTACCTCTTCGTTGTCATCAGACCTCCTGTAGACCAGTTCATATCCTTACCTCTTCGTTGTCATCAGACCTCCTGTAGACCAGTTCATATCCTTACCTCTTCGTTGTCATCAGACCTCCTGTAGACCAGTTCATATCCTTACCTCGTCGTTGTCATCAGACCTCCTGTAGACCAGTTCATATCCAGTGATCAGGTTTTCAGGCCCACTCTGTGGAGGAGCTACCCAGGACAGCAATATACTGGTCTCTGACTTGGCCTCTCCTTTAAAGTCTGACGGCTGAGACGGAACTGGGAGAGAGAGAGAGGAGAGACTACATTACCCACAATACACTACTGGAGAGAGAGGGACTACATTACCCACAATAAACTACTGGAGAGGGAGGGACTACATTACCCACAATACACTACTGGAGAGAGAGGGACTACATTACCCACAATACAGTACTGTATCAAATACAATAAAATACAACTTTATTTAAAGTGCATTTAACACAACAAACTTTACAGTAAAACAATCAAATGAAATAAGTAAATGCACACAGGAGGCAATGAACGATTCCCCACACCCACACATTTTATATATATAAAACAAATGAAAATTAAAAAATATACTCTAAAAATTAAAAAGTAAAACATTTGAAAAATATCAAATAAAAAATGTGTAAAGTGGTTGTCCCACTGGCTATAAGGTGAATGCACCAATGTGTAAGTGGCTCTGGATAAGAGCGTCTGCTAAATGACCTAAATGTAAAAGAACAGAAACCCTGTAGAGTGAAGGACTGTCAGAAACCAACTACAGTAGCAGACCCACCAGCTGCCAGCCAAACTGCAGACTACTAACCCTTATGTAGCTGGCTACTACACTGACTGCATCAGATGGCTCAGACTACTAACCCTTATGTAGCTGGCTACTACACTGACTGCATCAGATGGCTCAGACTACTAACCCTTATGTAGCTGGCTACTACACTGACTGCATCAGATGGCTCAGACTACTAACCCTTATGTAGCTGGCTACTCTACTGACTGCATCAGATGGCTCAGACTACTAACCCTTACGTAGCTGGCTACTACACTGACTGCATCAGATGGCTGGTTACTTCATTGACTGCATTAGATGGCTGGTTACTTCATTGACTGCATTAGATGGCTGGTTACTTCATTGACTGCATTAGATGGCTGGTTACTTCATTGACTGCATTAGATGGCTGGTTACTTCATTGACTGCATTAGATGGCTGGTTACTTCATTGACTGCATTATATGGCTGGTTACTTCATTGACTGCATCAGATGGCTGGTTACTTCATTGACTGCATTAGATGGCTGGTTACTTCATTGACTGCATTAGATGGCTGGTTACTTCATTGACTGCATTAGATGGCTGGTTACTTCATTGACTGCATTAGATGGCTGGTTACTTCATTGACTGCATTAGATGGCTGGTTACTTCATTGACTGTATTAGATGGCTGGTTACTTCATTGACTGCATTAGATGGCTGGTTACTTCATTGACTGCATTAGATGGCTGGTTACTTCATTGATTGCATTAGATGGCTGGTTACTTCATTGACTGCATTAGATGGCTGGTTACTTCATTGACTGCATTAGATGGCTGGTTACTTCATTGACTGCATTAGATGGCTGGTTACTTCATTGACTGCATTAGATGGCTGGTTACTTCATTGACTGCATTAGATGGCTGGTTACTTCATTGACTGCATTAGATGGCTGGTTACTTCATTGATTGCATTAGATGGCTGGTTACTTCATTGACTGCATTAGATGGCTGGTTACTTCATTGACTGCATTAGATGGCTGGTTACTTCATTGACTGCATTAGATGGCTGGTTACTTCATTGACTGCATTAGATGGCTGGTTACTTCATTGACTGCATTAGATGGCTGGTTACTTCATTGACTGCATTAGATGGCTGGTTACTTCATTGACTGCATTAGATGGCTGGTTACTTCATTGACTGCATTAGATGGCTGGTTACTTCATTGACTGCATTAGATGGCTGGTTACTTCATTGACTGCATTAGATGGCTGGTTACTTCATTGACTGCATTAGATGGCTGGTTACTTCATTGACTGCATTAGATGGCTGGTTACTTCATTGACTGCATTAGATGGCTGGTTACTTCATTGACTGCATTAGATGGCTGGTTACTTCATTGACTGCATTAGATGGCTGGTTACTTCATTGACTGCATTAGATGGCTGGTTACTTCATTGACTGCATTAGATGGCTGGTTACTTCATTGACTGCATTAGATGGCTGGTTACTTCATTGACTGCATTAGATGGCTGGTTACTTCATTGACTGCATTAGATGGCTGGTTACTTCATTGACTGCATTAGATGGCTGGTTACTTCATTGACTGCATTAGATGGCTGGTTACTTCATTGACTGCATTAGATGGCTGGTTACTTCATTGACTGCATTAGATGGCTGGTTACTTCATTGACTGCATTAGATGGCTGGTTACTTCATTGACTGCATTAGATGGCTGGTTACTTCATTGACTGCATCAGATGGCTGGTTTACTTCATTGACTGCATCAGATGGCTGGTTACTTCATTGACTGCATTAGATGGCTGGTTACTTCATTGACTGCATTAGATGGCTGGTTACTTCATTGACTGCATTAGATGGCTGGTTACTTCATTGACTGCATTAGATGGCTGGTTACTTCATTGACTGCATTAGATGGCTGGTTACTTCATTGACTGCATTAGATGGCTGGTTACTTCATTGACTGCATTAGATGGCTGGTTACTTCATTGACTGCATTAGATGGCTGGTTACTTCATTGACTGCATTAGATGGCTGGTTACTTCATTGACTGCATTAGATGGCTGGTTACTTCATTGACTGCATTAGATGGCTGGTTACTTCATTGACTGCATTAGATGGCTGGTTACTTCATTGACTGCATTAGATGGCTGGTTACTTCATTGACTGCATTAGATGGCTGGTTACTTCATTGATTGCATTAGATGGCTGGTTACTTCATTGACTGCATTAGATGGCTGGTTACTTCATTGACTGCATTAGATGGCTGGTTACTTCATTGACTGCATTAGATGGCTGGTTACTTCATTGACTGCATTAGATGGCTGGTTACTTCATTGACTGCATTAGATGGCTGGTTACTTCATTGACTGCATTAGATGGCTGGTTACTTCATTGA
Organism: Coregonus suidteri; assembly: GCA_036851935.1. Classification (NCBI taxonomy): domain Eukaryota; kingdom Metazoa; phylum Chordata; class Actinopteri; order Salmoniformes; family Salmonidae; genus Coregonus; species Coregonus suidteri. Next base: position 9,731,023 of record CM072220.1, read on the forward strand.
CTGCATTAGATGGCTGGTTACTTCATTGACTGCATTAGATGGCTGGTTACTTCATTGACTGCATTAGATGGCTGGTTACTTCATTGACTGCATTAGATGGCTGGTTACTTCATTGACTGCATTAGATGGCTGGTTACTTCATTGACTGCATTAGATGGCTGGTTACTTCATTGACTGCATTAGATGGCTGGTTACTTCATTGACTGCATTAGATGGCTGGTTACTGACTTCATTGACTGCATTAGATGGCTGGTTACTTCATTGACTGCATTAGATGGCTGGTTACTTCATTGACTGCATTAGATGGCTGGTTTACTTCATTGACTGCATTAGATGGCTGGTTACTTCATTGACTGCATTAGATGGCTGGTTACTTCATTGACTGCATTAGATGGCTGGTTACTTCATTGACTGCATTAGATGGCTGGTTACTTCATTGACTGCATTAGATGGCTGGTTACTTCATTGACTGCATTAGATGGCTGGTTACTTCATTGACTGCATTAGATGGCTGGTTACTTCATTGACTGCATTAGATGGCTGGTTACTTCATTGACTGCATTAGATGGCTGGTTACTTCATTGACTGCATTAGATGGCTGGTTACTTCATTGACTGCATTAGATGGCTGGTTACTTCATTGACTGCATTAGATGGCTGGTTACTTCATTGACTGCATTAGATGGCTGGTTACTTCATTGACTGCATTAGATGGCTGGTTACTTCATTGACTGCATTAGATGGCTGGTTACTTCATTGACTGCATTAGATGGCTGGTTTACTTCATTGACTGCATTAGATGGCTGGTTACTTCATTGACTGCATTAGATGGCTGGTTACTTCATTGACTGCATTAGATGGCTGGTTACTTCATTGACTGCATTAGATGGCTGGTTACTTCATTGACTGCATTAGATGGCTGGTTACTTCATTGACTGCATTAGATGGCTGGTTACTTCATTGACTGCATTAGATGGCTGGTTACTTCATTGACTGCATTAGATGGCTGGTTACTTCATTGACTGCATTAGATGGCTGGTTACTTCATTGACTGCATTAGATGGCTGGTTACTTCATTGACTGCATTAGATGGCTGGTTACTTCATTGATTGCATTTGCATTGAGA
>CM072220.1:9734647-9742147 GCA_036851935.1 Coregonus suidteri
CCTCCCTCACTCCCTCCCCCCCCTCTCCCAACACACCCAACCCTCCCTACCTTCAGACACATCCGTCTCTCTCCCCCGCCACCCCCACAACCCCCAACCTCTCCCCACCCTACCCCCGTACCTCCAGTCTTGGCTATGATCTGCAGGTCCTGGGAGAGAGGTCCGTCTCCTACAGAGGTAAAGGCCAGGACTCTGATGTAATAGGTCTTATTGGGGGTCAGACTCTGGATGGTGATGAAATTAGCACCACGGACCATCAGCTTCTCCCACTGAAGGGGGAGGGGGAGGGGGGAAGGGAGAGGGGGGAGAGAGAGAAGCGAGAGTGAGAGAGAGAGAGAGGAGGAGGATGGAGAGTAGAGGAAGGGGTTAATAACGTAGATATGGACACACACCCATCCACACACACAGACCCCACACACACACACCCACACACACAGACAGACCCCACACACCCCCCCCCAGCTACCTGGTTGACTTGCAGTGTGTTATCGTCTGTATAGTAGACTCTGTACCCCACCACCTGCCCGTTAGCCTCCTCAGGTCCGTCCCAGTGGATTATAGCTGTGGTGGTACTCAGCATACGACCTCTGACCTAGACGAATGACGAACAAGCAAAACAGGATTCCACAGTGATCTCTAGATTATGCAGGTCTATCACCACTGTTCTGTTTTGCTTGTCTCTCTGTGTGTGTTTTGAGAATCGTTTGAGAGCACATGACCTCTCACCTGGAAACACACCAAGTCAAATCAAACTATATTTTAAAAAGATTCACCTGGAAACACACAGCATATGACCTCAGACTTGAACTCAAACCAAATCAAAACTTGTAACATCTCAATACACTTTCCTGGGCAGATATATTCAAAACAGCCTTCGCAGTTCTGGAAAGTTCCCAAAAATAACCCTAATGGGGTTTAGAGCATACTGATCCTATGAAAGACAGGGGCACTATTATCCAAAGCACTACTGCATCCGAATCCTGAAGAGTTGTAAAAACGTGAAGAGAGCATGCTGGAAAAGGGAAAACTGCTAACTGTCATGGGGGTTAGGAGAGACTGTTATACTAACCTGTCATGTTCTGCTAACCTGTCATGGGGGTTAGGGAGAGGAATGTTCTACTAACCTGTCATGGGGTTAGGGTTACTAACCTGTCATGGGGTTAGGGAGAGGAGAGCTGTTCTACTAACCTGTCATGGGGGTTAGGGAGAGGAATGTTCTACTAACCTGTCATGGGGGTTAGGGAGAGGAGACTGTTCTACTAACCTGTCATGGGGGTTAGGGAGAGGACTGTTCTACTACCCTGTCATGGGGGTTAGGGAGAGGACTGTTCTACTAACCTGTCATGGGGGTTAGGGAGAGGAACTGGACTAACCTTCATACTAACCTGTCTAACCTGTCATGGGGGTTAGGGGGGACTGTTCTACTAACCTGTCATGGGGGTTAGGTTAGGAGGACTGTTCTACTAACCTGTCATGGGGGTTAGGGTTAGGGAGGGACTGTTCTACTAACCTGTCATGGGGGGGGTTAGGGAGAGGACTGTTTTACTAACCTGTCATGGGGGTTAGGGGAGGGGGACTGTTCTACTAACCTGTCATGGGGGTTAGGGAGGGGACTGTTCTACTAACCTGTCATGGGGGTTAGGGTTAGGGAGAGGACTGTTCTACTAACCTGTCATGGGGGTTAGGGGGGGGACTGTTTCTACTAATGGGTCATGGGGGTTAGGGAGAGGGACTGTTCTACTAACCTGTCATGGGGGTTAGGGAGGGACTGTTCTACTAACCTGTCATGGGGGTTAGGGTTAGGTCATGGGGGTTAGGGAGGGGAGGGACTGTTCTACTAACCTGTCATGGGGGTTAGGGAGGGACTGTTCTACTAACCTGTCATGGGGGTTAGGGTTAGGGAGGGGACTGTTCTACTAACCTGTCATGGGGGTTAGGGTTAGGGAGAGGACTGTTCTACTAACCTGTCATGGGGGTTAGGGAGAGGACTGTTCTACTAACCTGTCATGGGGGTTAGGGAGGGGACTGTTCTACTAACCTGTCATGGGGGTTAGGGAGAGGACTGTTCTACTAACCTGTCATGGGGGTTAGGGAGAGGACTGTTCTACTAACCTGTCATGGGGGTTAGGGAGGGGACTGTTCTACTAACCTGTCATGGGGGTTAGGGTTAGGGAGGGGACTGTTTTACTAACCTGTCATGGGGGTTAGGGAGAGGACTGTTTTACTAACCTGTCATGGGGGTTAGGGAAGGGACTGTTCTACTAACCTGTCATGGGGGGGGTTAGGGAGGGGACTGTTCTACTAACCTGTCATGGGGGTTAGGGTTAGGGGAGGACTGTTCTACTAACCTGTCATGGGGGGAGGAGGGACTGTTATACTAACCTGTCATGGGGGTTAGGGAGAGGGAGAGGACTGTTCTACTAACCTGTCATGGGGGTTAGGGAGAGGACTGTTCTACTAACCTGTCATGGGGGGGGTTAGGGAGGGACTGTTCTACTAACCTGTCATGGGGGTTAGGGAGAGGACTGTTCTACTAACCTGTCATGGGGGTTAGGGTTAGGGAGAGGACTGTTCTACTAACCTGTCATGGGGGGGTTAGGGAGGGGACTGTTCTACTAACCTGTCATGGGGGTTAGGGAGAGGACTGTTCTACTAACCTGTCATGGGGGTTAGGGTTCTACTAACCTGTCATGGGGGAGAGGACTGTTTTACTAACCTGTCATGGGGGTTAGGGAGAGGGACTGTTCTACTAACCTGTCATGGGGGTTAGGGTTAGGGAGAGGACTGTTCTACTAACCTGTCATGGGGGGGTTAGGGAGAGGACTGTTCTACTAACCTGTCATGGGGGGTAGGGAGAGGACTGTTCTACTAACCTGTCATGGGGGTTAGGGTTAGGGAGGACTGTTCTACTAACCTGTCATGGGGGTTACTGTTCTACTAACCTGTCATAGGGGGGTTAGGGGGTTAGGAAGGGACTGTTCTACTAACCTGTCATGGGGGTTAGGGTTAGGGAGGGGACTGTTCTACTAACCTGTCATGGGGGGGTTAGGGAGGGACTGTTCTACTAACCTGTCATGGGGGTTAGGGAGAGAGGACTGTTCTACTAACCTGTCATGGGGGTTAGGGAGGGGACTGTTCTACTAACCTGTCATGGGGGTTAGGGAGAGGACTGTTCTACTAACCTGTCATGGGGGTTAGGGAAGGGACTGTTCTACATAACCTGTTGGGGGTTACTAACCTGTCATGGGGGGGTTAGGGAGGGGACTGTTCTACTAACCTGTCATGGGGGTTAGGGAGGGGACTGTTCTACTAACCTGTCATGGGGGTTAGGGAGGGGACTGTTTTACTAACCTGTCATGGGGGTTAGGGAGGGGGACTGTTTCTACTAACCATGGGGGTTAGGGAGGGGACTGTTCTACTAACCTGGGGGTTAGGGAGGGGACTGTTCTACTAACCTGTCATGGGGGTTAGGGAGGGGACTGTTCTCTACTAACCTGTCATGGGGGTCATGGGGGTTAGGGGGGACTGTTCTACTAACCTGTCATGGGGGTTAGGGAGGGGGTACTAGGGTTAGGGACTGTTCTACTACCTGTCATGGGGGTTAGGGAGGGGACTGTTCTACTAACCTGTCATGGGGGTTAGGGAGGGACTGTTCTACTAACCTGTCATGGGGTTTAGGGAGAGGACTGTTCTACTAACCTGTCATGGGGGTTAGTTAGGAGGGGACTGTTCTACTAACCTGTCATGGGGGTTAGGGTTAGGGGGAGGGACTGTTCTACTAACCTGTCATGGGGGTTAGGGAGGGGAACTGGACTGTTCTACTAACCTGTCATGGGGACTGTTACCTGGAGGGGTTAGGGAGGGGACTGTTCTACTAACCTGTCATGGGGGTTAGGGAGGGGACTGTTCTTCTGTATATATGATTGATACATTGATTGATTGATTAATGAACAAATGAATGAATTATTGAGTGATCAGCATCCTCTAACCGGTTGTTGTGATAAGGGAGCCTGTTCTACTGCTGTTATGATAGCTGACTAATGAATATGGATAAATGAATGAGTGAATTGATTGACCAGCATCTTCAATACCTGTCGTGGTGGTGATGACGGAGCCTGTTCTGCTGTTCTGGCCTCTACAGAGTCGCTGGCTGGACCTCTGCCGATGGTGTTGACCGCCGCCACCCGGAAGTCATAGTGAGAGTATGGACTGAGACCACCTACACTGTAGCGTGTGGTTGCTATACCGTCTATCTCCTTATAGATGTCTTCTGATCCTTTAGGACGGTGCTGGAGAGACAGAGAGAGAAACATGTGGAGTGTCAATGACAGAGACAGCAGGAGATGTTATACAGTGGTAAGGTGTGTGTGTGTGTGTGTGTGTGTGTGTGTGTGTGTGTGTGTGTGTGTGTGTGTGTGTGTGTGTGTGTGTGTGGCACCCACCTGTATGATATAGTAGGACACAGGTTCAGGGTTGCCTGAGTCCCAGGTCAGAGTGATGCTGGTGGCAGTTCTCTCTGTTACCACTGGGTTACCTGGGGTCTTGGGCAGGGCTGGAGAGAGAGGGGGAGGGAGGAGAGAGAGAGAGAGAGAGCGGGAGGAGAGAGAGAGAGAAGGGGAGGGAGGAGAGAGAGAGAGAGTTGAGAACAGCTGAAGTCACACATACATCTAAATGATGATATATGTCTAATGAATGTACCTTCATTATCACCCTGTTTTCTAATTCTATATTTTCTCTGTGAAACGTTTCCAGACAGACACACTGACCTTTCACAGTGATCTGCGCCATGGCCTCGATCACCCCCAGCGTCGACATGGCAACACAGGTGTAGTTGTTAGACTGGCGTATGTCTCCCAGCTCGAGGACATTCCGCCCGATAGGCATGTCATCCTCTGGGGTGAGGTCCTCTGTCCCTAACATCCACTTGACGTAGGGCATGGGGGAGCCCACAGCCACACAGGTGATGTTGATGTTGCCTCCTGGCATTATCTCACTGTCTGCTGGGGGGATGGAGAACCTGGGGGGTACCCTGCGTACTGGAGGGAGGGGTAATATATGCCATTTAGCAGACGCTTTTATCCAAAGCCACGTACATTTTTTTTTTTTTTTACATACGGGTGGTTCCGGGAATCGAACCCACCATCCTGCCGTTGCAAGCGCCGAGCGCTACCAACTGAGCTACAGAGGTCCCCAAACACAAAGTGAAACAGTAACCACATGCAGATGCTATGTTCATGGACAGTAAGCTGACAGAACACAGTACAGCAGCAGGGCAGGGAACAAGGTGAATCACCCTAAACTGCACGACAACATCAAGGTAACACAGAGAGGGAAGGAGAAGTATTAGTGCTAGAAGTTACCCACCTTCTCTGAGCTCTGAGGAGGAACAGCATAGAGCAGGAGGAAGACCAGAGCAGAAAAGAGAGGGACAGAGAGAAAGAGAGAGAGAGAGAGAGAACACAGGGAGTAACAGAGGTCAGAGAGAGACAGAGAGAGAGAGAGAGAGAGAGAACACAGGGAGTAACAGAGGTCAGAGAGGGACAGAGAGAGAGAGAGAGAGAGAGAGAGAGAGAGAGAGAGAGAGAGAGAGAGAGAGAGAGAGAGAGAGAGAGAGAGAGAGAGAGAGAGAGAGAGAGAGAACACAGGGAGTAACAGAGGTCAGAGAGGGACAGAGAGAAAGAGAGAGAGAGAGAGAGAACACAGGGAGTAACAGAGGTCAGAGAGGGACAGAGAGAAAGAGAGAGAGAGAGAGAACACAGGGAGTAACAGAGGTCAGAGAGGGACAGAGAGAAAGAGAGAGAGAGAGAGAACACAGGGAGTAACAGAGGTCAGAGAGGGACAGAGAGAGAGAGAGAGAGAGAGAGAACACAGGGATTAAAAGAGATCAGAGTCAATGTGTTGGATAAAGGTCTAGATGAGAAGAGCCTCCTCTGGCCTCCACAGACCTTCTGTCACACACAGAACGCACGCACGCACACACACACACACACACACACACACACACACACACACACACACACACACACACACATTTTTACTTCCATTTTTACTTCCATTTAAGTTTTCTTTGAGTGAGTGTGATCAGTGTGTGTGTGAGTGAGTGAGTGTGTCCCTGGGAGCGTTGTTAGAGTCAGAGAAGCACAGTCCGCTGTTTAAGCACTTTTTCACAGGACAGACAAGGGGCAGACAAAGGAGTGTGTGTGTGTGTGAGTGTGTGCGCCACAGTGTGTGTGTGTGTGTGTGTGTGAGTGTGTGCGCCTCAGTGTGTGTGTGTGTGTGTGTGTGTGAGTGTGTGCACCTCAGAGTGTGTGTGTGTGTGTGTGTGTGTGTGTGTGTGAGTGTGTGCACCTCAGAGTGTGTGTGTGTGTGTGTGTGAGTGTGTGTGCCTCAGAGTGTGTGTGTGTGCGTGTGTACGCGTGAAAGTGTGTGTGTGTGCCTCAGTGCATGTCTACACGTGTCATCAGTGTGTGTGTGTGTGTACGCACGTCTGTGTTCTGTGTGTGTTTCTCAGTGTGTGTTTCTCAGTGTGTCGGTCCATAGACCAGGCAGCAGAGAGCTTAAGGATCGAAACTGTCTAACAGAATAACACTAGAAACAGAGAGCAAACCACCAACCAGACAGACGCTGTGTCCCAAATGGTACCCTATTCCCTATATAGTGCACTATTTTTTTGACCAAAACCCTGCTAGTAGTGCACTAAATAGGGAATAGGGTGTGATTTGTGACGCACACCAGAGCCTAAGAGGTTTGGCTTTTAGAGATTTGAGCTTCCTTCTTAAAGTTTAAAGGCTAAGACACAAGGACACAGTGTAGGAGGCAGAGGGAAATGTGATACCCCAACAGAATTTAGTCCCATGTATATTTCATAGCTTTATTCTTTCTGTTAAACTAGCAGTACCAGAGTGGGCGGTTAGTGACCTCTTTTCACTTCATACTGCACTGCCTGGAGTGTGCATTTATTTGACCTACAGGCGTGTACCCCTACCTGGCCCAACCTTGAGAGGGTGTTTTAGTGTGACCCACTGGGATTTGAACCACATGACTATGTTAGCCCGCTGAGCTAAAGCCTAGGTTGGAGGGGACTCAGGGGAGCTAACTGTCTTCAGGTCTCAGGAAAAGGTACTCATCATGTGAGTTTAGTTCTCAGAACTACATTAGAGTACCGCTGACCTATAGGTTGTCACTCTGTGTGAAAATCTCTATATCTAGATGAGTTGCCAGATTGCGTGTTTATCCTGTACCTCTGACGTATAGGTTAGCGGGGGTGGAGTAGCGTGTTCCATCGCTGTTGGTGGCAACACACTCATATTTCCCCTGGTCCTGTTCCTCACTCAACTCTATCTGGAGGGCACCTGGAGTGAGGAGAGGAGAGAGAGAGAGAGAGAGAGAGAGAGAGAGAGAGAGAGAGAGAGAGAGAGAGAGAGAGAGAGAGAGAGAGAGAGGAGAGGGAGAGAGAGAGAGAGAGAGAGAGAGAGGAGGAAGGGGGGAGGGAGGAGAGAG
>CM072220.1:9747147-9782147 GCA_036851935.1 Coregonus suidteri
ACTGGGTTGGTGTCTGGACTGGGTTGGTGTCTGGTCGGGACTGAGTTGTTGGTGTCTGGACTGGGTTGGTATCTGGACTGACTGGGTTGGTGTCTGGACTGGGTTGGTATCTGGACTGGGTTGGTGTCTGGACTGGGTTGGTATCTGGACTGGGTTGGTATCTGGACTGGGTTGGTATCTGGACTGGGTTGGTATCTGGACTGGGTTGGTATCTGGACTGGGTTGGTGTCTGGACTGGGTTGGTAACTGGACTGGGTTTCATTTGAGACAGTCATCTACAGTGGAGGGAGTATAGACAGGAAAACACTATACACTATACACTATACTATATTATGGGGGAGTGAGAGAGTGAGTGAAGGAGGAGATATTAAGTGAGTGAGTGAGTTGTTATTTATTTTTACAATTTTCTTCATTGTAGAATACTAGTGAAGACATCAAAACTAGGAACTAACACATATGGAATCATGTAGTAACCAAAAAAATGTTAAACAAATCAAAATATGTTTTATATTTGAGATTCTTCAAAGTAGCCACCCCTTGCCATGATGACAGCTTTGCACACTCTTGGCATTCTCTCAACCAGCTTCATGAGGTAGTCACCTGGAATGCATTTCAATTAACAGGTGTGCCTTGTTAAAAGTTAATTTGTGGAATTTCTTTCCTTCTTAATGCGTTTGAGCCAATCAGTTGTGTTGTGACAAGGTAGGGGTGGTATACAGAATATAGCCCTATTTGGTAAAATACCAAGTCCATATTATGGCAAGAACAGCTCAAATAAGCAAAGAGAAATGACAGTCCATCATTACTTTAAGACATGAAGGTCAGTCAATACAGAACATTTCAAGAACTTTGAAAGTTTCTTCAAGTGCAGTCACAAAAACCATCAAGCGCTATGATGAAACTGGCTCTCATGAGGACCACCACAGGAATGGAAGACCCAGAGTTACCTCTGATGCAGAGGATAAGTTCATTAGAGTTACCAGCCTCAGAAATTGCAGCCCAAATAAATGCTTCACAAAGTTCAAGTAACAGACACATCTCAACATCAACTATTCAGAGGAGTCTGCGTGAATCAGGCCTTCATGGTCAAATTGCTGAAAAGAAACCATTACTAAAGGACACCAATAAGAAGAAGAGACTTGCTTGGGCCAAGAAACACGAGCAATGGACATTAGACCGGTGGAAATCTGTCCTTTGCTCTGATGAGTCCAAATTTGAGATTTTTGGTTCCAACCACCGTGTCTTTGTGAGACGCAGAGTAGGTGAACGGATGCTCTCCGCATGTGTGGTTCCCACCATGAAGCATGGAGGAGGAGGTGTGATGGTGTGGGGGTGCTTTGCTGGTGACACTGTCTGTGATTTATTTAGAATTTAAGGCACACTTAACCAGCATGGCTACCACAGCATTCTGCAGCAATACGCCATCCCATCTGGTTTGCGCTTAGTTGGACTATCATTTGTTTTTCAACAGGGCAATGACCCAACACACCTCCAGGCTGAGTAAGGGCTATTTGACCAAGAAGGAGAGTGATGGAGTGCTGCATCAGATGACCTGGCCTCCACAATCACCCGACCTCAACCCCATTGAGATGGTTTGGAATGAGTCGGACGGCAGAGAGAAGAAAAAGTGCTCAGCATATGTGGGAACTCCTTCAAGACTGTTGGAAAAGCATTCCAGGTGAAGCTGGTTGAGAGAATGCCAAGAGTGTGCAAAGCTGTCATCAAGGCAAAGGGTGGCTACTTTGAAGAATCTAAAATCTAAAATATATTTTCATTTGTTTAACACTTTTTTGGTCACTACATGATTCCATATGTGTTATTTCATAGTTTTGATGTCTTCACTGTTATTCTACAATGTAGAAAATAGTAAAAATAAAGAAAAACCCTTTTGACTGGTACTGTATATATATTAAGTGAGTGAATGAGTGAAGGAGACAGAGAGATATTAAGGTGAGTGAGTGAGTGAAGGAGAGGAGTAAACAGGTGAAAGCATTTTAGTCAAGTAGAGAGTAGAGAGGTGTAGGGTGCTCAGGTGTGTGTTCTTACGTGTGTGTTCATACAGTGTCTGCCTGTGTGTGTGTGTGTGTGTGTGTAAAATCCGTGTGTGTCTAATGTGAGTGCCTGTGCACGTGTGTGCATGTATTAAAGTGTGTGTGTGTGTGTGTGTGTGTGCATGTGAGCGACTGTGTGTGTGTGTGTATCTAAGTGTGTGGTCACATCAGCAGTCAGTCAGCGTGTGAATACAGCGAGCAGTGAGTGAGCAGCATTAGTGTTGAGTTCAGACAGTGTCTGGTCCCAAATTACACCCCTATTCCCTATATAATGCACTACTTTTGACCAGAGGGCCCTGGTGCATTCGTGTGTGTGTGTGTGTGTGTGTGTGTGTGTGTGTGGGCCCTGGTCAAAAGTAGTGCACTACATAGGGAATAGGGGTGTCATTTGGGACTTGACCACAGTGAGAGACAAGGGTAACAGTAGACGGTGGGTAGCGGGTAGCCTTCAGAGCTAAAAGCACTTACCAAAGGACTCTGTTGTTAAAGAGATACAGAGAGAGAAGAAACAGCATAGACACAGTATTACAGTCCTTTCAATAGAGAGAGTTACACAACCTTAACTTAACCTTTCAACAACCAACTGAACCCACACCAACCTGAACTGGCCAAACACACTGACCAGATTAAAAAACGTCAACTATGACTTGTATTGTTGTCAGATAGCTAAAAACTCTAAAAAAAAAAAAAAAAAGGTCCAACAAGGACAAATAATGTCCAATAATCGGATAATGTAAACATGTCAAATGTATAACTTGATAAATTGATCTACTTTCCAGTTAGCGGACAGACAAGACAAAAGCTAAGAATACAGGTGCTAGACTGGGGAGATGGTCTAATAGCAGAGCAGTATAACCCTTCCAGTCATAACAAGGGGGATAGACAGTATTATAGGGAGTGCTGGGGCTGAGCCAGCGACAGACAGAGAAGCCAAGGGGTCACAGTTCAAACAGAAGCCAGAGCGATTGTTGGGTCCAGGGGGGGTCTGACCCAAAGCAGAGAGGAGAGAGGGAGGGAGCTAGAGTAGCTCAGGAAGTGCACTGAAATTCCAATTCCAATTATCTTAAATGCATTCCGATTAAGGAAAATGTGGAATTGGAGTTGGGATTTGGTTTACTTTCTGAATTGACTGGAATTGAGCCCAACCATGTAGAGCAGGGTTCTTCAATTCCGGTCCTGGAGGGCCGAAACACTTCTGTTTTTTTATTTCTACCTGGTAGTTAATTGCACTCACCTGGTGTCCCAGGTCTGAATTAGCCCCTGATTAGAAGGAGAGGATGAAAAACAGAGGTGTTTCGGCCCTCCAGGACCGGAATTGAAGAACCCTGATGTAGAGGGTGAGGGAGCTAACGTTGGAGGTTGGACTCACACACTACTGTGGCTATTCTTCACTGAGAAGACAGCGCTTGTTTTAATTGGTCGAAGCATCATTTTCTAAAGGTTTAATGCAGCGGGATCTTCATCGTCAGGAGTTAGAGATCTTGGTCCAAAGAGGCCTTTTAAGATCGGTTTTGGCTGCAACAGCGAGACTCACAATGAAAGTCCACCTCGACAGATGACCCTGTAGAGGTCACTAAACGATGCCCTTTTTGAGGTGTCTTTTATCAACAAAGTCGGCCGACTGGACAAAGTTGAAGGGAATCCGAGAAGAGTGAGAAAATACAGTAGTCGTTCAGTCACAGCAGTGAGCTCCACTGGAGAGGAAGGATGTTCAGACAAATCACCATCATCTACAAGTTACCTGATTTCAGATGACAACGTATGCAAACATACTGTACATTGACAGATTAATAGGTCTTTTTTTGTGTGTTCAAGCACTTTCCATAGCAAAGGGTAAGGTGCTCAGTCACTCCAAGGTAAGTATTACATCACTGCTTTGACCATTACCTTGGGTAAGCAGTTTGTTGTTAAAAATAAAGAGGTAAGTCTATCACGATGGTGAGTATGTCTGAAGAGCATCCAGGGTTTGGAGTAAAGCAGAGCGGTTAGAGAGAAAGCCTTGGACAGAGGACAAGGACAGTTACAACACAATAACTGATGTCAACTCATAGGGAGAAAATAGACAGAGAAGGGGGGAAGACAGGAGAAGAGGCTATTTCAATAAAATAAAATAAAAGAACAGAACACCAAAACAAAAGAGGAGAAATAGGGAACGGATAAGAACCAATAAAAACAAAAGCAGTGAAAGGAGGAATGACAAGAAAGAGGGGTATGACAATTAGTTTACCGCTGATCACTCCATACCTGAGCGGAGCTGTTTGATTCGCCCGTTGTTATTGGTGGTGTTGACAGGGAGGAAGTCTTTAAACCAGGTGATTTCTGGGTCGGGGTTGCCGCTAGCAGCACACAGCATCGTGGCCGTTCTAGAACGTTCCACCACCTTCAGCTGGGGACCCATGTCTATGGTGGGGAAACCTGAGGGGAGCTGGTCCTCTGGAGGAGGCAAGGAGAGAGAGGGAGAGAGGGGGGGGGGGGGGGGGGGGGGGGGGGGGGGGGGGGGGGGGGGGGGGGGGGGGGGGGGGGGTGGGGGGGGGGGGGGGGGGGGGGGGGGGGGGGGGGGGGGATGGGGGGGAGGGGGGGGGGGGGAGGGGGGAGGGGGGGGGGGGGGGGGGGGGGGGTGGGAGGGGGGAGGGGGGGGAGAGAGGGGAGAGAGAGAGAGAGAGAGAGAGAGAGAGGAGAGAGGGAGAGAGAGAGAGAGAGAGAGAGAGAGAGAGAGAGAGGAGAGAGAGAGAGAGAGAGAGAGAGAGAGAGAGAGAGAGAGAGAGAGAGAGAGAGAGATTCAACTGGGGAAGAAACAGGGTAGTGAAATAAACTGCCCTCATGTTCCAGTGATTCAGTGAGTCATGGCTATTAATAATAATATAGTATAGTATAGTACAGTATAGTCTGTTGCAGTACTACCCCAGGTTAGTATAGTATAGTATAGTATAGTATAGTGTGTTGCAATTCTACCCCAGGTTAGTATAGTATAGTATAGTGTGTTGCAATTCTACCCCAGGTTAGTATAGTATAGTATAGTGTGTTGGGGTGCTACCCCAGGTTAGTATAATATATTATAGTATAGTATAGTATAGTATAGTGTTGCAGTGCTACCCCAGGTTAGTATAGTATAGTATAGTGTTGCGGTGCTACCCCAGGTCAGTATAGTATAGTATAGTATAGTATAGTATAGTATAGTATAGTATAGTATAGTGTTGCGGTGCTACCCCAGGTTAGTATAGTATAGTATAGTGTTGCGGTGCTACCCCAGGTAGATGAAACGGACTACATTATTACATCCATTATAATTACTCTGCTCACTATAAGGCTTTCCAGTACTTATATCATAATGAGACTGAAGAGAGGAGGAGAACTGTTGTTCAAAGACTCTTTCTACTCCCTTTCTCTCTATCTCTCTCTCTCTCTGTCTCTCTCCCCTCCCTGTATCTCTCAGCCTCTCTCTCCGCCTCTCTCTCTCTCTCTCTCCCCCCCTCCCTCTCTGTCACATGCTGTATGTCTCTCTATCTCTCTCTCCCCTCCCTGTATCTCTCAGCCTCTCTCTCCCCTCCCTCTCCCCTCTCTCTCCCCCCCCTCTCCCCTCTCTCTCCCTCTCTGTCACATGCTGTATGTCTCTCTATCTCTCTCTCTCTCCCTCTCCCTCTCTCTCCCCCCTCTCCCCTCTCCCTCCCTCTCTGTCACATGCTGTATGTCTCTCTATCTCTCTCTCTTGCCTTAGAGAAAGACCGAGACGACCAGCAAACCGATACATGAACACACACCCTCTCATGGCCATCCCTGCAGAACAATAACTCACACCAGGCCTTTTTCTAACGAGGGATCTCCATGGCCACCCCTGCAGAACAATAACTCACACCAGGCCTTTTTCTAACGAGGGATCTCCATGGCCACCCCTGCAGAACAATAACTCACACCAGGCCTTTTTCTAACGAGGGATCTCCATGGCCACCCCTGCAGAACAATAACTCACACCAGGCCTTTTTCTAACGAGGGATCTCCATGGCCACCCCTGCAGAACAATAACTCACACCAGGCCTTTTTCTAACGAGGGATCTCCATGGCCACCCCTGCAGAACAATAACTCACACCAGGCCTTTTTCTAACGAGGGATCTCCATGGCCACCCCTGCAGAACAATAACTCACACCAGGCCTTTTTCTAACGAGGGATCTCCATGGCCACCCCTGCAGAACAATAACTCACACCAGGCCTTTTTCTAACGAGGGATCTCCATGGCCACCCCTGCAGAACAATAACTCACACCAGGCCTTTTTCTAACGAGGGATCTCCATGGCCACCCCTGCAGAACAATAACTCACACCAGGCCTTTTTCTAACGAGGGATCTCCATGGCCACCCCTGCAGAACAATAACTCACACCAGGCCTTTTTCTAACGAGGGATCTCCATGGCCACCCCTGCAGAACAATAACTCACACCAGGGCCTTTTCTAACGAGGGATCTCCATGGCCACCCCTGCAGAACAATAACTCACACCAGGCCTTTTTCTAACGAGGGATCTCCATGGCCACCCCTGCAGAACAATAACTCACACCAGGCCTTTTTCTAACGAGGGATCTCCATGGCCACCCCTGCAGAACAATAACTCACACCAGGCCTTTTTCTAACGAGGGATCTCCATGGCCACCCCTGCAGAACAATAACTCACACCAGGCCTTTTTCTAACGAGGGATCTCCATGGCCACCCCTGCAGAACAATAACTCACACCAGGCCTTTTTCTAACGAGGGATCTCCATGGCCACCCCTGCAGAACAATAACTCACACCAGGCCTTTTTCTAACGAGGGATCTCCATGGCCACCCCTGCAGAACAATAACTCACACCAGGCCTTTTTCTAACGAGGGATCTCCATGGCCACCCCTGCAGAACAATAACTCACACCAGGCCTTTTTCTAACGAGGGATCTCCATGGCCACCCCTGCAGAACAATAACTCACACCAGGCCTTTTTCTAACGAGGGATCTCCATGGCCACCCCTGCAGAACAATAACTCACACCAGGCCTTTTTCTAACGAGGGATCTCCATGGCCACCCCTGCAGAACAATAACTCACACCAGGCCTTTTTCTAACGAGGGATCTCCATGGCCACCCCTGCAGAACAATAACTCACACCAGGCCTTTTTCTAACGAGGGATCTCCATGGCCACCCCTGCAGAACAATAACTCACACCAGGCCTTTTTCTAACGAGGGATCTCCATGGCCACCCCTGCAGAACAATAACTCACACCAGGCCTTTTTCTAACGAGGGATCTCCATGGCCACCCCTGCAGAACAATAACTCACACCAGGCCTTTTTCTAACGAGGGATCTCCATGGCCACCCCTGCAGAACAATAACTCACACCAGGCCTTTTTCTAACGAGGGATCTCCATGGCCACCCCTGCAGAACAATAACTCACACCAGGCCTTTTTCTAACGAGGGATCTCCATGGCCACCCCTGCAGAACAATAACTCACACCAGGCCTTTTTCTAACGAGGGATCTCCATGGCCACCCCTGCAGAACAATAACTCACACCAGGCCTTTTTTTCTAACGAGGGATCTCCATGGCCACCCCTGCAGAACAATAACTCACACCAGGCCTTTTTCTAACGAGGGATCTCCATGGCCACCCCTGCAGAACAATAACTCACACCAGGCCTTTTTCTAACGAGGGATCTCCATGGCCACCCCTGCAGAAACAATAACTCACACCAGGCCTTTTTCTAACGAGGGATCTCCATGGCCACCCCTGCAGAACAATAACTCACACCAGGCTTTTTCTAACGAGGGATCTCCATGGCCACCCCTGCAGAACAATAACTCACACCAGGCCTTTTTCTAACGAGGGATCTCCATGGCCACCCCTGCAGAACAATAACTCACACCAGGCCTTTTTCTAACGAGGGATCTCCATGGCCACCCCTGCAGAACAATAACTCACACCAGGCCTTTTTCTAACGAGGGATCTCCATGGCCACCCCTGCAGAACAATAACTCACACCAGGCCTTTTTCTAACGAGGGATCTCCATGGCCACCCCTGCAGAACAATAACTCACACCAGGCCTTTTTCTAACGAGGGATCTCCATGGCCACCCCTGCAGAACAATAACTCACACCAGGCCTTTTTCTAACGAGGGATCTCCATGGCCACCCCTGCAGAACAATAACTCACACCAGGCCTTTTTCTAACGAGGGATCTCCATGGCCACCCCTGCAGAACAATAACTCACACCAGGCCTTTTTCTAACGAGGGATCTCCATGGCCACCCCTGCAGAACAATAACTCACACCAGGCCTTTTTCTAACGAGGGATCTCCATGGCCACCCCTGCAGAACAATAACTCACACCAGGCCTTTTTCTAACGAGGGATCTCCATGGCCACCCCTGCAGAACAATAACTCACACCAGGCCTTTTTCTAACGAGGGATCTCCATGGCCACCCCTGCAGAACAATAACTCACACCAGGCCTTTTTCTAACGAGGGATCTCCATGGCCACCCCTGCAGAACAATAACTCACACCAGGCCTTTTTCTAACGAGGGATCTCCATGGCCACCCCTGCAGAACAATAACTCACACCAGGCCTTTTTCTAACGAGGGATCTCCATGGCCACCCCTGCAGAACAATAACTCACACCAGGCCTTTTTCTAACGAGGGATCTCCATGGCCACCCCTGCAGAACAATAACTCACACCAGGCCTTTTTCTAACGAGGGATCTCCATGGGCGCCCCTGCAGAACAATAACTCACACCAGGCCTTTTTCTAACGAGGGATCTCCATGGCCACCCCTGCAGAACAATAACTCACACCAGGCCTTTTTCTAACGAGGGATCTCCATGGCCACCCCTGCAGAACAATAACTCACACCAGGCCTTTTTCTAACGAGGGATCTCCATGGCCACCCCTGCAGAACAATAACTCACACCAGGCCTTTTTCTAACGAGGGATCTCCATGGCCACCCCTGCAGAACAATAACTCACACCAGGCCTTTTTCTAACGAGGGATCTCCATGGCCACCCCTGCAGAACAATAACTCACACCAGCCCTTTTTCTAACGAGGGATCTCCATGGCCACCCCTGCAGAACAATAACTCACACCAGGCCTTTTTCTAACGAGGGATCTCCATGGCCACCCCTGCAGAACAATAACTCACACCAGGCCTTTTTCTAACGAGGGATCTCCATGGCCACCCCTGCAGAACAATAACTCACACCAGGCCTTTTTCTAACGAGGGATCTCCATGGCCACCCCTGCAGAACAATAACTCACACCAGGCCTTTTCTAACGAGGGATCTCCATGGCCACCCCTGCAGAACAATAACTCACACCAGGCCTTTTTCTAACGAGGGATCTCCATGGCCACCCCTGCAGAACAATAACTCACACCAGGCCTTTTTCTAACGAGGGATCTCCATGGCCACCCCTGCAGAACAATAACTCACACCAGGCCTTTTTCTAACGAGGGATCTCCATGGCCACCCCTGCAGAACAATAACTCACACCAGGCCTTTTTCTAACGAGGGATCTCCATGGCCACCCCTGCAGAACAATAACTCACACCAGGCCTTTTTCTAACGAGGGATCTCCATGGCCACCCCTGCAGAACAATAACTCACACCAGGCCTTTTTCTAACGAGGGATCTCCATGGCCACCCCTGCAGAACAATAACTCACACCAGGCCTTTTTCTAACGAGGGATCTCCATGGCCACCCCTGCAGAACAATAACTCACACCAGGCCTTTTTCTAACGAGGGATCTCCATGGCCACCCTGCAGAACAATAACTCACACCAGGCCTTTTTCTAACGAGGGATCTCCATGGCCACCCCTGCAGAACAATAACTCACACCAGGCCTTTTTCTAACGAGGGATCTCCATGGCCACCCCTGCAGAACAATAACTCACACCAGGCCTTTTTCTAACGAGGGATCTCCATGGCCACCCCTGCAGAACAATAACTCACACCAGGCCTTTTTCTAACGAGGGATCTCCATGGCCACCCCTGCAGAACAATAACTCACACCAGGCCTTTTTCTAACGAGGGATCTCCATGGCCACCCCTGCAGAACAATAACTCACACCAGGCCTTTTTTCTAACGAGGATCTCCATGGCCACCCCTGCAGAACAATAACTCACACCAGGCCTTTTTCTAACGAGGGATCTCCATGGCCACCCCTGCAGAACAATAACTCACACCAGGCCTTTTTCTAACGAGGATCTCCATGGCCACCCCTGCAGAACAATAACTCACACCAGGCCTTTTTCTAACGAGGGATCTCCATGGCCACCCCTGCAGAACAATAACTCACACCAGGCCTTTTTCTAACGAGGGATCTCCATGGCCACCCCTGCAGAACAATAACTCACACCAGGCCTTTTTCTAACGAGGGATCTCCATGGCCACCCCTGCAGAACAATAACTCACACCAGGCCTTTTTCTAACGAGGGATCTCCATGGCCACCCCTGCAGAACAATAACTCACACCAGGCCTTTTTCTAACGAGGGATCTCCATGGCCACCCCTGCAGAACAATAACTCACACCAGGCCTTTTTCTAACGAGGGATCTCCATGGCCACCCCTGCAGAACAATAACTCACACCAGGCCTTTTTCTAACGAGGGATCTCCATGGCCACCCCTGCAGAACAATAACTCACACCAGGCCTTTTTCTAACGAGGGATCTCCATGGCCACCCCTGCAGAACAATAACTCACACCAGGCCTTTTTCTAACGAGGGATCTCCATGGCCACCCCTGCAGAACAATAACTCACACCAGGCCTTTTTCTAACGAGGGATCTCCATGGCCACCCCTGCAGAACAATAACTCACACCAGGCCTTTTTCTAACGAGGGATCTCCATGGCCACCCCTGCAGAACAATAACTCACACCAGGCCTTTTTCTAACGAGGGATCTCCATGGCCACCCCTGCAGAACAATAACTCACACCAGGCCTTTTTCTAACGAGGGATCTCCATGGCCACCCCTGCAGAACAATAACTCACACACAGGCCTTTTTCTAACGAGGGATCTCCATGGCCACCCCTGCAGAACAATAACTCACACCAGGCCTTTTTCTAACGAGGGATCTCCATGGCCACCCCTGCAGAACAATAACTCACACCAGGCCTTTTTCTAACGAGGGATCTCCATGGCCACCCCTGCAGAACAATAACTCACACCAGGCCTTTTTCTAACGAGGGATCTCCATGGCCACCCCTGCAGAACAATAACTCACACCAGGCCTTTTTCTAACGAGGGATCTCCATGGCCACCCCTGCAGAACAATAACTCACACCAGGCCTTTTTCTAACGAGGGATCTCCATGGCCACCCCTGCAGAACAATAACTCACACCAGGCCTTTTTCTAACGAGGGATCTCCATGGCCACCCCTGCAGAACAATAACCCACACCAGGCCTTTTTCTAACGAGGGATCTCCATGGCCACCCCTGCAGAACAATAACCCACACCAGGCCTTTTTCTAACGAGGGATCTCCATGGCCACCCCCTGCAGAACAATAACTCACACCAGGCCTTTTTCTAACGAGGGATCTCCATGGCCACCCCTGCAGAACAATAACTCACACCAGGCCTTTTTCTAACGAGGGATCTCCATGGCCACCCCTGCAGAACAATAACTCACACCAGGCCTTTTTCTAACGAGGGATCTCCATGGCCACCCCTGCAGAACAATAACCCACACCAGGCCTTTTTCTAACGAGGGATCTCCATGGCCACCCCTGCAGAACAATAACTCACACCAGGCCTTTTTCTAACGAGGGATCTCCATGGCCACCCCTGCAGAACAATAACTCACACACCAGGCCTTTTTCTAACGAGGGATCTCCATGGCCACCCCTGCAGAACAATAACTCACACCAGGCCTTTTTCTAACGAGGGATCTCCATGGCCACCCCTGCAGAACAATAACTCACACCAGGCCTTTTTCTAACGAGGGATCTCCATGGCCACCCCTGCAGAACAATAACTCACACCAGGCCTTTTTCTAACGAGGGATCTCCATGGCCACCCCTGCAGAACAATAACTCACACCAGGCCTTTTTCTAACGAGGGATCTCCATGGCCACCCCTGCAGAACAATAACTCACACCAGGCCTTTTTCTAACGAGGGATCTCCATGGCCACCCCTGCAGAACAATAACTCACACCAGGCCTTTTTTCTAACGAGGGATCTCCATGGCCACCCCTGCAGAACAATAACTCACACCAGGCCTTTTTCTAACGAGGGATCTCCATGGCCACCCCTGCAGAACAATAACTCACACCAGGCCTTTTTCTAACGAGGGATCTCCATGGCCACCCCTGCAGAACAATAACTCACACCAGGCCTTTTTTCTAACGAGGGATCTCCATGGCCACCCCTGCAGAACAATAACTCACACCAGGCCTTTTTCTAACGAGGGATCTCCATGGCCACCCCTGCAGAACAATAACTCACACCAGGCCTTTTTCTAACGAGGGATCTCCATGGCCACCCCTGCAGAACAATAACTCACACCAGGCCTTTTTCTAACGAGGGATCTCCATGGCCACCCCTGCAGAACAATAACTCACACCAGGCCTTTTTCTAACGAGAGGATCTCCATGGCCACCCCTGCAGAACAATAACTCACACCAGGCCTTTTTCTAACGAGGGATCTCCATGGCCACCCCTGCAGAACAATAAACCACACCAGGCCTTTTTCTAACGAGGGATCTCCATGGCCACCCCTTGCAGAACAATAACTCACACCAGGCCTTTTTCTAACGAGGGATCTCCATGGCCACCCCTGCAGAACAATAACTCACACCAGGCCTTTTTCTAACGAGGGATCTCCATGGCCACCCCTGCAGAACAATAACTCACACCAGGCCTTTTTCTAACGAGGGATCTCCATGGCCACCCCTGCAGAACAATAACTCACACCAGGCCTTTTTCTAACGAGGGATCTCCATGGCCACCCCTGCAGAACAATAACTCACACCAGGCCTTTTTCTAACGAGGGATCTCCATGGCCACCCCTGCAGAACAATAACTCAGGCCTTTTTCTAACGAGGGATCTCCATGGCCACCCCTGCAGAACAATAACTCACACCAGGCCTTTTTCTAACGAGGGATCTCCATGGCCAAAGACAGAGCCTTGTTTGTTATATACAGTATTCAGGTCCCATCCAATCAGAGCCTTGTTTGTTATATACAGTATTCAGGTCCCATCCAATCAGAGCCTTGTTTGTTATATACAGTATTCAGGTCCCATCCAATCAGAGCCTTGTTTGTTATATACTGTATACAGGTCCCATCCAATCAGAGCCTTGTTTGTTATATACAGTATTCAGGTCCCATCCAATCAGAGCCTTGTTTGTTATATACTGTATACAGGTCCCATCCAATCAGAGCCTTGTTTGTTATATACTGTATACAGGTCCCATCCAATCAGAGCCTTGTTTGTTATATACAGTATTCAGGTCCCATCCAATCAGAGCCTTGTTTGTTATATACAGTATACTGGTCCTATCCAATCAGAGCCTTGTTTGTTATATGTTTGTTATATACAGTATACAGGTCCCATCCAATCAGAGCCTTGTTTGTTATATACAGTATACAGGTCCCATCCAATCAGAGCCTTGTTTGTTATATACAGTATTCAGGTCCCATCCAATCAGAGCCTTGTTTGTTATATACAGTATACAGGTCCCATCTCATATTACACTGCTGCAACTCTCTGCAACTGATCTTTAATTTAGAGAGTGACGTTAGCGTTAGCTTGAGTCCATTAATATAGATGGGACTGCTAGCGTTAGCTTCAGGTCCATTACTGTAAGACAGCAGAGATGATGTAGGTCAAAGAGTGGACGTCCTCAACTGTAAGTTCCCATGCTCTTAGGGCTTCCCCCCCCCCCTCTCTGTCTCTCTGTGTCTCTGTCTCTCTCTGTCTCTCTGTCTCTCTGTCTCTCTGTCTCTCTCTCTCTCTCTCTCTCTCTCTCTCTCTCTCTCTCTCTCTCTCTCTCTCTCTCTCTCTCTCTCTCTCTCTCTCTCTCTCTCTCTCTCTCTCTCTCTCTCTCTCTCTCTCCTCCTCTCTCTCTCTCTCTCTCTCTCTCTCTCTCTCTCATATTTTAAGGTGTGTGTGTGTGTGTGTGTGTGTGTGTGTGTGTGTGTGTGTGTGTGTGTGTGAGTGTGTTCTCGCCCCATAGCACATTGGGTCATTCAATGAAAACTCCAATGGGAAATGAAATGGGAAGAGAATCCATTGGATTGGAGGGATACATGCTAACAGTAACATACTGTACATCCATTACAAAATATAATAATATGCCATTTAGCAGACGCTTTTATCCAAAGCGACTTACAATCATGTGTGCATACATTTTTACGTATGGGTGGTCCCGGGGATCGAACCCACTACCCTGGCGTTACAAGCGCCATGCTCTACCAATTGAGCTACAGAGGACCACCAATTTTTAAGTACAAGGTCTACATATGTAGTACAATAGATATCTCTCACCGTTATAGCACAGTGATATCCCCTGCTGTACGAAGGTGTGTGTGTGCGTGTACATGTCGGTCCGTGTGTGTGTTCTCTCACCCCGTAACACGCTGAGGCTGCAGAGTGCAGTGATCTCTCCTGCCGGGTTGGAGGCGTGGCACTCATAGACAGCCTCATCTCTAGGAGTCCTCAGTGGTTGGATCCTCAGAACAGACCCAGAACCATCCTCATAATCAATTACCTGGAGAGAGGGAGAGGGGAGAGGGGAGGGGGAGAGGGGAGAGGGGAGAGGGGAGAGGGAGAGAGAGAGACAGAGAGAGAGAGAGAGAGAGAGAGAGAGAGAGAGAGAGAGAGGGAGAGAGAGAGAGGGAGAGAGAGAGAGAGAGAGAGAGAGAGAGAGAGAGAGGGAGGAGAGAGGGAGGGGGGAGAGAGGGGGGGGGGGGGGAGAGGGAGGGGGAGAGAGAGAGAGAGATTCAAAAGGAAATCATCTCAACAGAGAAACATTTCCTCCTGTGTGCTACCTATATCCCCCCACTAGAATCCCCATACTTTAATGAAGACAGCTTCTCCATCCTGGAGGGGGAAATCAATCATTTCCAGGCCCAGGGACATGTATTAGTCTGTGGCGACCTAAATGCCAGAACTGGACAAGAACCTGACACCCTCAGCACACAGGGGGACAAACACCTACCTGGAGGTGATATGCCCCCCTAGGCACAACTACGACAACATAACCAACCAAAACTGCAGCTCTGTCACATGATGGGTATGTACATAGTCAATGGTAGGCTTCGAGGGGACTCCTACGGTAGGTACACCTATAGCTCATCTCTTGGCAGTAGTACTGTAGACTACTTTATCACTGACCTCAACCCAGAGTCTCTCAGAGCGTTCACAGTCAGCCCACTGACACCCCTATCAGATCACAGCAAAATCACAGTCTACTTGAACAGAGCAATACTCAATCATGAGGCATCAAAGCCAAAGGAACTGAATAATATTAAGAAATGCTATAGGTGGAAGGAAAGTAGTGTTGAAACCTACCAAAAAACAATTAGGCAACAACAAATTAAATCTCTTTTAGACAACTTCCTGGACAAAACGTTTCACTGTAATAGTGAAGGTGTAAACTTGGCAGTAGAAAACCTAAACAGTATATTTGACCTCTCAGCTTCCCTATCAAATCTAAAAATCTCTAACAGAAAACTGAAGAAAATTAACAACAGTGACAAATGGTTTGATGAAGAATGCAAAAACCTAAGAAAGAAATTGAGAAACCTATCCAACCAAAAACATAGAGACCCAGAAAACCTGAGCCAGGCCTTCACTAAGGTGAATCACTAAAACAATACAGAAATACACTACGGAAAAAGAAGGAACGGCACGTCAGAAATCAGCTCAATGTAATTGAAGAATCCATAGACTCCACTTCTGGGAAAATTGGAAAACACTAAACAAACAACAACACGAAGACTTATCTATCCAAAACAGAGATGTATGGGTAAACCACTTCTCCAATCTTTTTGGTCCTATAACAAAGAACAAACAGCAAAAACATATACATGATCAAATACAAATCTTAGAATCAACTATTAAAGACTACCAGAACCCACCGGATTCTCCAATTACATTGAATGAACTACAGAACAAAATACAAACCCTCCAACCCAAAAAGGCCTGCGGTGTTGATGGTATCCTCAATGAAATGATAAAATATACAGACCACAAATTCCAATTGGCTATACTTAAACTCTTCAACATCATCCTTAGCTCTGGCATCTTCCCCAATATTTGGAACCAAGGACTGATAACCCCAATCCACAAAAGTGGAGCCAAATTTGACCCCAATAACTACTGTGGGATATGCGTCAACAGCAACCTTGGGAAAATCCTCTGCATTATCATTAACAGCCGACTCGTACATTTCCTCAGTGAAAACAATATACTGAGCAAATGTCAAATTGGCATTTTACCAAATTACCGTAAGACAGACCACGTATTCACCCTGCACACCTTAATTGACAAACAAACAAACCAAAACAAAGGAAAAGTCTTCTCATGCTTTGTTGATTTCAAAAAAGCTTTTGACTCAATTTGGCATGAGGGTCTGCTATACAAATTGATGGAAAGTAGTGTTGGGGGAAAAACATACGACATTATAAAATCCTTGTAAACAAACAACAAGTGTGCAGCAAAAAACACACACATTTCTTTCCACAGGGCCGTGGGGTGAGACAGGGATGCAGCTTAAGCCCCACCCTCTTCAACATATATATCAACGAATTGGCGAGGGCACTAGAACAGTCTGCAGAACCCGGCCTCACCCTACTAGAATCTAAAGTCAAATGTCTACTGTCTGCTGATGATCTGGTGCTTCTGTCCCCAACCAAGGAGGGCCTACAGCAGCACCTAGATCTTCTGCACAGATTCTGTCAGACCTGGGCCCTAACAGTAAATCTCAGTAAGACAAAAATAATGGTGTTCCAAAAAAGGTCCAGTTGCCAGGACCACAAATACAAATTCCATCTAGACACTGTTGCCCTAGATCACACAAAGAACTATACATACCTCGGCCTAAACATCAGCGCCACAGGTAACTTCCATAAAGCTGTGAACGATCTGAGAGACAACGCAAGAAGGGCCTTCTATGCCATCAAAAGGAACATAAAATTCACATATCAATTAGGATCTGGCTAAAAATACCTGAATCAGTTACAGAACCCATTGCCCTTTATGGTTGTGAGGTCTGGGGTCTGCTCACCAAACAAGAATTCACAAAATGGGACAAACACCAAATTGAGACTCTGCATGCAGAATTCTGCAAAAATATCCTCAGTGTACAACGTAAAACACCAAATAATCCATGCAGAGCAGAATTAGGCCGATACCCGCTAATTATCAAACTCCAGAAAAGAGCCATTAAATTCAACAACCACCTAAAAGGAAGCGATTCCCAAACCTTCCATAACAAAGGCATCACTTACAGAGAGATGAACCTGGAGAAGAGTCCCCTAAGCAAGCTGGTCCTGGGGCTCTGTTCACAAATACAAACAGACCCCACAGAGCCCCAGGACAGCAACACAATTAGACCCAACCAAATCATGAGAAAACAAAAAGATAATTACTTGACACATTCAAAAGAATTAACAAAAAAACAGAGCAAACTAGAATGCCATTTGGCCCTAAACAGAGGGTACACAGTGGCAGAATACCTGACCACTGTGACTGACCCACACTTAAGGAAATCTTTGACTATGTACAGACTCAGTGAGCATAGCCTTGCTATTGAAAAAAGGCCGCCGTAGGCAGACCTGGCTCTCAAGAGAAGACAGGCTATGTGCACACTGCCCACAAAATGAGGTGGAAACTGAGCTGCACTTCCTGACCTCCTGCCAAATGTATGACCATATTAGAGACACATATTTCCCTCAGATTACAGCGATCCACAAAGAATTCGAAAACAAACCCAATTTTGATCAACTCCAATATCTATTGGGTGAAATACCACAGTGTGCCATCACAGCAGCAAGACTTGTGACCTGTTGCCACAAGAAAAGGGCAACCAGTGAAGAACAAACACCATTGTAAATACAACCCATATTTATGTTTATTTATTTTCCCTTTTGTACTTTAACTATTTGTATATAATATGAGATTTGAAATGTCTTTATTCTTTTGGAACTTTTGTGAGTGTAATTTTTACTGTTAATTTTGATTGTCTATTTCACTTTTGTTTATTATCTACTTCACTTGCTTTCCCATGCCAATAAAGCCCTTGAATTGAAATTGAATTGAAATTGAGAGAGAGAGAGAGAGAGAGAGAGAGAGAGAGAGAGAGAGAGAGAGAGAGAGAGAGAGAGAGAGAGAGAGAGAGAGAGAGAGAGAGAGAGTTTGACCAGGCTTTAGTTATAAAGTTTGGTAGAGGAGCGTCTAGGCATGGAAGGAAGCCGTACCATAAAAAAGGCAATTCAATTCAGTATTATTTTTTCAGTTCTTTCCCAATGTCTGATATGAGCAATTTCACTATTATCTCAAATCCTAGGTCACTGAATTTTATTATTTACCTCAAATCAAAGATCCAAACATTGTGCGTGTTTGTTTTCAGAACAGTGGATTTGTTACCTTAAATGTAAATTGATTGATTGATTGATGGATTGATGGACTGACTGACTGATTAATTGATTGAATGATGGATTGATTGACTGCATACCTCAAACCTCTGGTTCTGGACCTTCTTGCCCTTCTTGTTCCAGACTATGTTGGGCGGGGGGTCTCCAGTGGCCTGACAGACGAAGGAGGCCACCCCTCCCTGCACCCCGGTCTGGTCCTCTGGGGTCCGTGTGAACTTTGGTGGCGCTGCAGAAGAAAGAAAAACACAACAGGGTTAGATTAGATAAACAACAACAACAACAACAGGGTTAGATTAGATACACACACAACAACAACAACAACAACAGGGTTAGATTAGATACACAACAACAACAACAACACAACAGGGTTAGGTTAGAGGGAGCTACACAACAACAACAACAACAACAACAACAACACAACAACAACAACAGGGTTAGGTTAGAAAGAGCTACACAACAACAACAACAACAAGGTTATGTTTGAAGGAGATACACAACAACAACAACAACAACAACAACAACAACAACAACAACAACAACACCCATGGTTAGGTTTGAAGGAGATACACAACAACAACAAGGTTAGGTTAGAAAGAGCTACACAACAACAACAACAACAACAACAACAACATGGTTAGGTTTGAAGGAGATACACAACAACAACAACAACAACAACAACAAACATCAAGGAGAGAGAGATACTGCTGTACACAGTGCTGCCAGAAGAGCCGTGTTTTTTTTGTGTGGAGGGATGTGTATGTCTGTTGAGTGTGTCTGCTTTGTGTGTGTCTGTGTGTGTATTTTGTGCGTGCTTTGTGTGTGTGTGTGTGTGTGTGTGTGTGTGTGCTGTGTGTGTGTGTACTGTGTGTGTATTCTGTGTATTCCATGTTTTTCCTCTGTCCCCATATCAGAAAAGGAGCTTAATATATTACTTTTTTTCTCGGTCATAAAGGATTTATAAAGACTTACTCCTGACACGCCCACTAATACCAGGCATTTCTAGCGTTGTTACCAATATCATAACCACCCACACACACGCACGCACACACACACACACACACACACACACACACACACACACACACACACACACACACACACACACACACACACGGTCCAACAGCACCGTGGATTGTGACATCATGACATGAAAGATTCCGCCGGTCGTGCGTCAGTCATGGAACACAGGAACGTCAGCGAGAGCTCTGGTTAATGGTGTTCCCATTCCGACCCAGCAGAAAATCCCTACTTAAGGGCTTACAGACCGCCTGGCCGACAAAGAGAAAGAAATTGCTTTTTGCCGTTTAAAAGAAGAGCGAGAGAGAGAGAGAGAGAGAGAGAGAGAGAGAGAGAGAGAGAGAGAGAGAGAGAGAGAGAGAGAGAGAGAGAGAGAGAGAGAGAGAGAGAGAGAGAGTGGGAGAGAGAGAGAGAGAGAGAGAGAGAGAGAGAGAGAGAGAGAGAGAGAGAGAGAGAGAGAGAGAGAGAGTGGGAGAGAGAAAGAGAGCGGGAAAGGGTGAAGAGGGACAGAGGGAGAGAGTTAGTGGGACAGGGAGAAGGGAAAGGAGGGGGAGAGAAGGAGATGGTGAGGAAGGATACAGAGAGAGGAAGAGGGGAGAGAGAGAGAGAACTGACAGACCAGCGGTAATACCAAATATGGACAATGCGTACCGAGCTACACCCTCACCTTCCTCACCCACAATACCTGAATGAAGTGCGTGCATCTGTGTGTGTGTGTGTGTGTGTGTGTGTGTGTGTGTGTGTGTGTGAGGAGCGGGGGAATCTCTGCTTTAATCCGTGTACTAATCTCTCAACCACAAAACAAATGAAAAGTGTAAAGCCAGCCATGCTAAAAGGCTTCTGACGTACAGTGGCTTGCGAAAGTATTCACCCCCCTTGGCATTTGTCCTATTTTGTTGCCTTACAACCTGGAATTAAAATGGATTTTTTGGGGGGTTTGTATCATTTGATTTACACAACATGCCTACCACTGTGAAGATGCAAAATATTTTTTGGTTGTGAAACTTGAGCGTGCATAACTATTCATCCCCTTATAGAGGCACCTTTTGCAGTAATTACAGCTGCAAGTCTCTTGGGGTATGTCTCTATAAGCTTGGCACATCTAGCCACTGGGATTTTTGCCCTTTCTTCAAGGCAAAACTGCTCCAGCTCCTTCAAGTTGGATGGGTTCAGCTGGTGTACAGCAATCTTTAAGTCATACCACAGATTCTCAATTGGATTGAGGTCTGGGCTTTGACTAGGCCATTCCAAGACATTTAAATGTTTCCCTTTAAACCACTCGAGTGTTGCTTTAGCAGTATGCTTAGGGTCATTGTCCTGCTGGAAGGTGAACCTCCGTCCCAGTCTCAAATCTCTGGAAGACTGAAACAGGTTTCCCTCAAGAATTTCCCTGTATTTAGCGCCATCCATCATTCCTTCAATTCTGACTAGTTTCCTAGTCCCTGCCAATGAAAAATATCCCCACAGCATGATGCTGCCACCACCATGCTTCACTGTGGGGATGGTGTTCTTGGGGTGATGAGAGGTGTTGGGTTTGCGCCAGACGTAGCGTCTTCCTTGATGGCTAAAAAGCTCAATTTTAGTCTCCGACATGGCTTTTGGCAAACACCAAACATGTTTGCTTATTTTTTTCTTTAAGCAATGGCTTTTTTTCTGGCCACTCTTCCGTAAAGCCCAGCTCTGTGGAGTGTACGGCTTAAAGTGGTCCTATGGACAGATACTCCAATCTCCGCTGTGGAGCTTTGCAGCTCCTTCAGGGTTATCTTTGGTCTCTTTGTTTCCTCTCTGATTAATGCCCTCCTTGCCTGGTCCATGAGTTTTGGTGGGTGGACCTCTCTTGGCAGGTTTGTTGTGGTGCCATATTCTTTCCATTTTCTTATAATGGATTTAATGGTGCTCCGTGGGATGTTCAAAGTTTCAGATATTTTTTTAGAACCCAACCCTGATCTGTACTTCTCCACAACTTTGTCCCTGACCTGTTTGGAGAGCTCCTTGGTCTTCATGGTGCCGCTTGCTTAGTGGTGTTGCAGAACAGGTGTATATATACTGAGGTGTATAATCATGTGGCACTTAGATTGCACACAGGTGGACTTTATTTAACTAATTATGTGACTTATGAAGGTAATTGGTTGGTTGCACCAGATCTTATTTAGGGGCTTCATAGCAAAGGAGGTGAATACATATGCACACACCATTTTTCCGTTATAAATTTTTTAGAATGTATTTAAACATGGAATTTTTTTCATTTCACTTCACCAATTTGGACTATTTTGTGTATGTCCATTACATGAAATCCAAATAAAAATCCATTTAAATTACAGGTTGTAATGCAACAAAATAGGAAAAACGCCAAGGGGGATGAATAATTTTGCAAGGCACTGTATCTCTCTCTCTACCTGTCTCTCTTTCTCCATCCCTCCGTCTCTCCAATTTTGACTATTTTGTGTAGCTCCACCAGTCCTACCAGTCTTACGAAGACAAAAATCTCTTCCCAACTATTTTGCAATCTATATGGGACGGCTGTCAATCCTTTGGTCCTTAAATTAAACTGGTATACTTTTTTTATTTATCACAGTTTTCTTTAACCAATTATGTTCTTTAATGCAAGGCCGACATACAAGTTCCTTACATTTTCCCCCCTCCACTTTCCTCTTCCATTTTTGCGGTAATGCTGCAATTATTTGGTTGTAATTTTGGGTAGAGCAGACATTTCCATATGTTTTTGTTAGCTGCATGTGCGACATAACTCCACCAGTCCTACTGATGATATTTTTTTCGAAGATTATACCTTTTTAAAACATTCTTTCAAAATATAATGTTTTTTTTTTATCTATTAGTATATTTCAGTTTAACCACAATATTTGTTGCATTATTTGTTCTGTCGTTTCTGGAGGATTAAATAGAAATTGTAACCAACTTTCTATTGCTTGTTTTAGAAATAGTGATATTTGTGAGATTATTTCCTTTTCAAATAACTGAAAGTGAGAGGTTGTAATCTGAATAAAGGGAAAAAGGCCATTCTTGAACATGGGGTGAGACAATCTTACTAATTTGCTAGAGAACCAGTTTGGATTTAAGTATAACTTTTGTATGACTGAAGCTTTTAGTAATGCTTTAATATTTAATAATTTCTGTCCTCTGAATTCATATTAATTATATAAATAGGCCCGTTTAATTTTGTCTGGGCTTGCCGTTCAAAATAAAATTGAATATTTTTTTCATTTCTGCAGCATTAGTAAAGATGTGATCAATACAAGTTTATGATTTCATTCCTGTGCTGTTTGTAACTACCCTGGTATGTAGTCCATGCCGCTCTGTCATTGCTTGTCCATATATGTATATATTCTTAAATTCCATTCCTTACTAGATTTGTGTGTATTGGGTATATGTTGTGAAATTGTTAGATATTCCTTGTTAGATATTACTGCACTGTCGAAGCTAGAAGCACAAGCATTTCGCTACACCCGCAATAACATAACATCTGCTAAACACGTGTATGTGACAAATAAAATTTGATTTGATTTGATTTGACTGATAACCTGAACCAGGTTGCCGGCATCACTCTCTCCTCTTTCATTCATCTATTATCTGTCTCTCTCTTCTCCTCCCATCTCTCTCCCCTCTTTCATTAATCTATTCTCTCTCTCTCTTCTCCTCCCATCTCTCTATTTCCCTTTCATTCATCTCATCCCTTAATCTCTATGTACCCCTCTATCTTTTCTCCCCCTCACTCCGTTTCTCTCCCCCTCTCGACACATGCAATCTTCCTCCCCCTTCTCCGTCCCCTCTCTATCCTTTCTTCCCCTCCTCCTTTCTCTCCACCTCTCATCTTCCCCTTCTTTCTCAGGGGTGTTATATAAGTCTCGTTGTCACATTTGCTGAATTAATGAGAGGAGGGGAGCTCCCTTTCATATACTCCATTCTCTCTCTCTCTCTCTCTCTCTCTCTCTCTCTCTCTCTCTCTCTCTCTCTCTCTCTCTCTCTCTCTCTCTCTCTCTCTCTCTCTCTACCTCTCTACCTCTTCTGTATGCTCCACACTCTCTCTCTCTCTCTCTCTCTCTCTCTCTCTCTCTCTCTCTCTCTCTCTCTCTCTCTCTCTCTCTCTCTCTCTCTCTCTCTCTCTACCTCTTCTGTATGCTCCACACAATCTATTGTTCACCTTCTCTCTCTGCACCCCAATCTCCCTATCTCCATTTTATCTCTCTCTCTCATGTCTCTCTGCCCTTTCCTCTCCTCCTGGGGTATTATGGACTGATGATGAATGAATAACAGTAAGAGAGAGAGATTAGGTCCTGTATCTCCTAACCCTAGGAGATAACACCAGAGAACAGACAGAACAATATGAGATGAGAGGTCCTTAGTTTCTGGACATTACACAGACTTAGAGTGTTAGAATAGACAGGTCCTCGAGTCTTCTTGGGTATGACGCTACAAGCATGGCACATCTGTATTTGGGGAGTTTCTCCCATTCTTCTCTGCAGATCCTCTCAATCTCTGTCAGGTTGGATGGGGAGCGTCGCTGCACAGCTATTTTCAGGTCTCTCCAGAGATGTTCGATCGGGTTCAAGTCCAGGCTCTGGCTGGGCCACTGTAGGACATTCAGAGACTTGTCCCGAAGCCACTCTTGCGTTGTCTTGGCTGTGTGCTTAGGGTCGTTGTCCTGTTGGAAGGTGAACCTTCGCCCCAGTCTGAGGTCTTGAGCGCTCTGGAGCAGGTTCATCAAGGATCTCTCTGTACTTTGCTCCGTTCATCTTTCCCTCGATCCTGACCAGTCTCCCAGTCCCTGCTGCTGAAAAACATCCTCACAGCATGATGCTGCCACCACCATGCTTCACCGTAGGGATGGTGCCAGGTTTCCTCCAGACGTGACACTTGGCATTCAGGCCAAAGAGTTCAATCTTGGTCAGACCAGAGAATCTTGTTTCTCATGGTCTGAGAGTCCTTTAGATTCCTTTTGGCAAACTTCAAGCGGGCTGTCATGTGCCTTTTTACTGAGGAGTGGCTTCCGTCTGGCCACTCTACTATAAATGGCCTGATTGGTGGAGTGCTGCTGAGAAGGTTCTACCATCTCCACAGAGGAACTCTGGAGCTCTGTCAGAGTGACCATCAGGTTCTTGGTCACCTCCCTGACAAAGGCCCTTCTCCCCCGATTGCTCAGTTTGGCCGGGAGGCCAGCTCTTGGAAGAGTCTTGGTGGCTCCAAACTTCTTCCATTTAAGAATGATGGAGGCCACTGTGTTCTTGGGGACCTTCAATGCTGCAGAAATGTTTTGGTACCCTTCCCCAGATCTGTGCCTCGACAATCCTGTCTCAGAGCTCTACGGACAATTCCTTCGACCTCATGGGTTGGTTTTTTCTCTGATATGCACTGTCAACTGTGGGACCTTATATAGACAGGTGTGTGCCTTTCCAAATCATGTCCAATCAATTGAATTTACCACAGGTGGACTCCAATCAAGTTGTAGAAACATCTCAAGGATGATCAATGGAAACAGGATGCACCTGAGCTCAATTTCGAGTCTCATAGCAAAGTGTCTGAATACTTATGTAAATAAGGTATTTCTGTTTAATTTTTTTATAAATTTGCAAACATAAAAAGAAAAAAAAACGTTTTCGCTTTGTCATTATGGAATAGCGTGTGTAGATTAATGAGGACATTTTTCTATTTAATCAATTTTAGAATAAGGCTGTAACGTAACAAAATGTGGAAAAAGTCGAGGGGTCTGAATACCTTCCGAATGCACTGTACAGTAGTGGGATGTATATTGTAGTATACTGCAGTATACTGTATAGAATGGGATGTATATTGTAGAATACTGCAGTATACTGTAGTATACTGTATATAGTGGGATGTATATTGTAGGATACTGTATATAGTGGGATGTATATTGTAGAATATTGCAGTATACTGTATATAGTGGGATGTATATTGTAGTATACTGTATATAGTGGGATGTATATTGTAGTATACTGTATATAGTGGGATGTATATTGTAGGATACTGTATATAGTGGGAGGGCACACACACACACACACACTGACACACACACACACACACACACAGCTAGGCTATTTATGGTCGGTCTCAGGTTACAGTATCCCACCTCCATATTGAGAGAGAATAAATGTCTATTGAACCTCCCCTCTGGATCAATAACAGCCCAGAGAGAAAGAGAGAGAGAGAGAGAGAGAGAGAGAGAGAGAGAGAGAGAGAGAGAGAGAGAGAGAGAGAGAGAGAGAGAGAGAGAGAGAGACAGAGAGAGAGAGAGAGAGAGAGAGAGAGAGAGAGAGAGAGAGAGAGAGAGAGAGAGAGAGAGAGAGAGAGAGAGAGAGAAATAGAGAGGGAGAGAGAGAGAGAGAGAGAGAGAGAGAGAGAGAGAGAGAGAGAGAGAGAGAGAGAGAGAGAGAGAGAGAGAGAGAGAGAGAGAGAGAGAGAGAGAGAGAGAGAGAGAGAGAGAGAGAGAGAGAGAAATAGAGAGGGAGAGAGAGAGAGAGAGAGAGAGAGAGAGAGAGAGAGAGAGAGAGAGAGAGAGAGAGTAAGAGACACACATAGAAATGATCATTGTCAATATGAGCGCAGAGTCATGTTGAACACATTGAGAAATGAGGCCGATCCCAGTATTGGGTTCAGTCCAGTCTTCCTACTGGGTATAGTACTACTGATCTACTATGCACGTGTGTGTTTGTGTGTAGGCCTATAGCTACTAATCTACTGTATGTGGCGGCCTTGCTTCAGACAACACATCACTTCAACCACATCAGCCTCAAACAAGGCAAATTAGGAGCAAATGAACAACTAATGAGGTTCATAATCATATTCGAACCACTCAGATTATGGTTGAGATGAGATTCATCAGCAGCTAGTGCTTGAACAACAGTCTTTCACTTAGAGAAGGCTTCTGTTATGTAGTCTAGATAGTGTTATACTCTATATATCTCTAAGGTCTAATTTGGCCAGGTCTCCCTTGTAAAATAAAGGCTAAATATCCATAAAATAAACTGTTTGTATTTTGATACAACAGATCTGTTTCTGCTTCAGCACCACCCATCCATTGTTTCCATCCCTTTCCATCCATAGTCTTGAAACACCATCTATCCAGGGACTCAGACACACAGCTACTCTCCAATAGAATACGCCAAGTAGCAGATCAACAGTGACATCCAACATCTAATGATTCGATAACACCTAAAAATATAAAAACGCACATTACTTCCGCCAATTCTCCTGCCTGTCCAATTAGTGTGCCACTTAGCGCTTGACGTAGCCTAGCTCCGTAATGCCTGAGGTTTGGCCCGCATTGAATTAATCAGAGTTAATTTGTTAGAAACAAAAGGGACAGGCATTCATTAATCAAATAATGAAATAGAGGATTCTTTGTACACCAGCTATCATTACTAACACATGGGTTAGCCGCTGGCTCCATTGCTTAATAGGTCAGACCCAGGCTTCCCAATTGAACGGAATGTTTTTCTTCCTTCAGCGCTAGTCAGGGCCCATTACTTTCGGGTGGGTGAGCGGCTAAGCTAAAGCTAAGCTAACGCTAACCGGGCCCCCATTACTCGCGGATGGGTGCACACGCTAAGCTAATGCTAAGCTGACGCTAAGTCATGTTGCATTAGTTGCGGATGGGAGCACTGCAATGCTAAGCGCTAATAGCTTCCTCCTGCTGCCTCTCAGGGCACAATGGGCTAGTTGAGCAGGCAGAGAACAGATAGAACCCAGAGAGAGGTTCACATCCCGTGGCCTACATTTACATTTACGTCATTTAGCATCACACTAGCTGTTATATAGTTAGGCTTGCGTCACAAATTGGCACCCTATTTCCTACATAGTGCACTACTGCTCTATGGGCCCTGGTCAAAAGTAGTGAACTATGTAGGGAATAAAGGGCCATTTGGAACGCAACCCTACTCTAACCCCCCTTGTTTTTATCATTAGCATTAATGGCTAATGAAGGAAAATCCCCTATTCAAGTATTCATGTCCTTGTGAGGTTATTGTATTAGAAGTGTTCTAGATACATGATTACTGCATTCCAAGGGAGAATCTCATGGGATGTAGTTCACAGGTTCTAAAAGTGTGTTCCCATGCAGAACAAATATCGGTCAAAATAAGAGGTTATGTACCGTAGGCCTATATCATTTTTAAAAAACATTTTTAGTCATTTAGCAGACGCTCTTATCCAGAGCGACTTACAGTTAGTGAGTACATACATCAAATTTTTTTTTTTTTTTTTAAATTTTTTTATACTGGCCCCCCATGGGAATCGAACCCACAACCCTGGCGTTGCAAACGCCATGCTCTACCAATTGAGCTACATCCCTGCCGGTCATTCCCTCCCCTACCCTGGACGACGCTGAGCCAATTGTGCGCCGCCCCATGGGTCTCCCGGTCGCGGCCGGCTACGACAGAGCCTGGATTTGAAGCAGGATCTCTAGTGGCACAGCTAGCACTGCGATGCAGTGCCTTAGTTTTTCAGGGTTGATGGGGTTGATCATGCCATACTAGTATAGTTAACTCCTGGAGAGTAATTCAGAGGGTTGATCATGTCATACTAGTATAGTTGACTCCTGGAGAGTAATTCAAACTCCATTTAAGTGCAACAGGCCTGTGGTTTTTAATGACAGTATTTTTAACTCTTTAATGGCTTTCTATGGTAAAACAGGATGCCAGTGCTAGGCACTGGCATTTTATTTGATTGTTTTAACCCTATGCCAAAACTTAACCCTTACCTTAAAGGACAATTCCACCCAAAATATATTTGGGTATTTGTTTCATTAGTCTATTGTTGATACAGTACCAGAATGTTTTGCATGTCAGCAATCAAGTTTTCAAGATGTATAACTTTCAAATGATGCGTCATATGATGCAAAACGCAGCCTAAACGTAACCATATAGTGTTTTCTGTTGTACCCCTTTCCCAAACCTTCATCTTTACTTAACCATTCTGAATTAATGCCTGAACTTAACCGTCCAGTTGTTTCTGTCATAACTGTAACCCTATCCCAAACTTAACCGTCCAGTTGTTTCTGTCATAACCGTAACCCTATCCCCAAACTTAACCGTCCAGTTGTTTCTGTCATAACCGTAACCCTACCCCAAACTTAACCGTCCAGTTGTTTCTGTCATAACCGTAACCCTATCCCAAACTTAACCGTCCAGTTGTTTCTGTCATAACCGTAACCCTATCCCAAACTTAACCGTCCAGTTGTTTCTGTCATAACCGTAACCCTATCCCAAACTTAACCGTCCAGTTGTTTCTGTCATAACCGTAACCCTATCCCAAACTTAACCGTCCAGTTTGTTTCTGTCATAACCGTAACCCTACCCCAAACTTAACCGTCCAGTTGTTTCTGTCATAACCGTAACCCTATCCCAAACTTAACCGTCCAGTTGTTTCTGTCATAACCGTAACCCTATCCCAAACTTAACCGTCCAGTTGTTTCTGTCATAACCGTAACCCTATCCCAAACTTAACCGTCCAGTTGTTTCTGTCATAACCGTAACCCTATCCCAAACTTAACCGTCCAGTTGTTTCTGTCATAACCGTAACCCTATCCCGAACTTAACCGTCCAGTTGTTTCTGTCATAACCGTAACCCTATCCCAAACTTAACCATCCAGTTGTTTCTGTCATAACCGTAACCCTATCCCAAACTTAACCGTCCAGTTGTTTCTGTCATAACCGTATCCCTATCCCAAACTTAACCATCCAGTTGTTTCTGTCATAACTGTAACCCTATTCCAAACTTAACCGTACAGTTGTTTCTGTCATAACCGTAACCCTATCCCAAACATAACCGTCCAGTTGTTTCTGTCATAACCGTAACCCTATCCCAAACTTAACCGTCCAGTTGTTTCTGTCATAACCGTAACCCTATCCCAAACTTAACCGTCCAGTTGTTTCTGTCATAACCGTAACCCTATCCCAAACTTAACCGTCCAGTTGTTTCTGTCATAACCGTAACCCTATCCCAAACTCAACCGTCCAGTTGTTTCTGTCATAACCGTAACCCTATCCCAAACTTAAACCGTCCAGTTGTTTCTGTCTATAACCGTAACCCTATCCCAAACTTAACCGTCCAGTTGTTTCTGTCATAACCGTAACCCTATCCCAAACTTAACCGTCCAGTTGTTTCTGTCATAACCGTAACCCTATCCCAAACTTAACCGTCCAGTTGTTTCTGTCTATAACCGTAACCCTATCCCAAACTTAAACCGTCCAGTTTGTTTCTGTCATAACCGTAACCCTATCCCAAACTTAACCGTCCAGTTGTTTCTGTCTATAACCGTAACCCTATCCCAAACTTAACCGTCCAGTTGTTTCTGTCTATAACCGTAACCCTATCCCAAACTTAACCGTCCAGTTGTTTCTGTCTATAACCGTAACCCTATCCCAAACTTAACCGTCCAGTTGTTTCTGTCATAACCGTAACCCTATCCCAAACTTAACCGTCCAGTTGTTTCTGTCATAACCGTAACCCTATCCCAAACTTAACCGTCCAGTTGTTTCTGTCTATAACCGTAACCCTATCCCAAACTTAACCGTCCAGTTGTTTCTGTCTATAACCGTAACCCTATCCCAAACTTAACCGTCCAGTTGTTTCTGTCATAACCGTAACCCTATCCCAAACTTAACCGTCCAGTTGTTTCTGTCATAACCGTAACCCTATCCCAAACTTAACCGTCCAGTTGTTTCTGTCTATAACCGTAACCCTATCCCAAACTTAACCGTCCAGTTGTTTCTGTCATAACCGTAACCCTATCCCAAACTTAACCGTCCAGTTGTTTCTGTCTATAACCGTAACCCTATCCCAAACTTAACCGTCCAGTTGTTTCTGTCATAACCGTAACCCTACCCCCAAACTTAACCGTCCAGTTTGTTTCTGTCATAACCGTAACCCTATCCCAAACTCAACCGTCCAGTTGTTTCTGTCTATAACCGTAACCCTATCCCAAACTCAACCGTCCAGTTGTTTCTGTCTATAACCGTAACCCTATCCCAAACTTAACCGTCCAGTTGTTTCTGTCATAGCTGTAACCCTATCCCAAACTTAACCGTCCAGTTGTTTCTGTCATAACCATAACCCTATTCCAAACTTAACCATCCAGTTGTTTCTGTCATAACTGTAACCCTATCCCAAACTTAACCGTCCAGTTGTTTCTGTCATAACCGTAACCCTATCCCAAACTTAACCGTCCAGTTGTTTCTGTCATAACCGTAACCCTATCCCAAACTTAACCGTCCAGTTGTTTCTGTCATAACCGTAACCCTATCCCAAACTCAACCGTCCAGTTGTTTCTGTCATAACCGTAACCCTATCCCAAACTTAACCGTCCAGTTGTTTCTGTCTATAACCGTAACCCTATCCCAAACTTAACCGTCCAGTTGTTTCTGTCATAACCGTAACCCTATCCCAAACTTAACCGTCCAGTTGTTTCTGTCTATAACCGTAAACCCTATCCCAAACTTAACCGTCCAGTTGTTTCTGTCATAACCGTAACCCTACCCCAAACTTAACCGTCCAGTTGTTTTTCTGTCATAACCGTAACCCTATCCCAAAACTCAACCGTCCAGTTGTTTCTGTCTATAACCGTAACCCTATCCCAAACTCAACCGTCCAGTTGTTTCTGTCTATAACCGTAACCCTATCCCAAACTTAACCGTCCAGTTGTTTCTGTCATAGCTGTAACCCTATCCCAAACTTAACCGTCCAGTTGTTTCTGTCATAACCATAACCCTATCCCAAACTTAACCATCCAGTTGTTTCTGTCATAACCGTAACCCTATCCCAAACTTAACCGTCCAGTTGTTTCTGTCATAACCGTAACCCTATCCCAAACTTAACCATCCAGTTGTTTCTGTCATAACCGTAACCCTATCCCAAACTCAACCATCCAGTTGTTTCTGTCATAACCGTAACCCTATCCCAAACTTAACCGTCCAGTTGTTTCTGTCTATAACCGTAACCCTATCCCAAACTTAACCGTCCAGTTGTTTCTGTCATAACCGTAACCCTATCCCAAACTTAACCGTCCAGTTGTTTCTGTCATAACCGTAACCCTATCCCAAACTTAACCGTCCAGTTGTTTCTGTCTATAACCGTAACCCTATCCCAAACTTAACCGTCCAGTTGTTTCTGTCTATAACCGTAACCCTATCCCAAACTTAACCGTCCAGTTGTTTCTGTCTATAACCGTAACCCTATCCCAAACTTAACCGTCCAGTTGTTTCTGTCATAACCGTAACCCTATCCCAAACTTAACCGTCCAGTTGTTTCTGTCATAACCGTAACCCTATCCCAAACTTAACCGTCCAGTTGTTTCTGTCTATAACCGTAACCCTATCCCAAACTTAACCGTCCAGTTGTTTCTGTCTATAACCGTAACCCTATCCCAAACTTAACCGTCCAGTTGTTTCTGTCATAACCGTAACCCTATCCCAAACTTAACCGTCCAGTTGTTTCTGTCTATAAACCGTAACCCTATCCCCAAAACTTAACCGTCCAGTTGTTTCTGTCTATAAAAACCGTAACCCTATCCCAAACTTAACCGTCCAGTTGTTTCTATCATAACCGTAACCCTATCCCAAACTTAACCATCCAGTTGGTTCTGTCATAACCGTAACCC
The DNA here is from genome assembly GCA_036851935.1 of Coregonus suidteri. Lineage (NCBI taxonomy): Eukaryota > Metazoa > Chordata > Actinopteri > Salmoniformes > Salmonidae > Coregonus > Coregonus suidteri. The sequence goes on from CM072220.1 coordinate 9,779,468, forward strand.
TATCCCAAACTTAACCGTCCAGTTGTTTCTGTCTATAACCGTAACCCTACCCCCAAACTTAACCGTCCAGTTGTTTCTGTCATAACCGTAACCCTATCCCAAACTTAACCGTCCAGTTGTTTCTGTCTATAACCGTAACCCTATCCCAAACTTAACCGTCCAGTTGTTTCTGTCTATAACCGTAACCCTATCCCAAACTTAACCGTCCAGTTGTTTCTGTCATAACCGTAACCCTATCCCAAACTTAACCGTCCAGTTGTTTCTGTCTATAACCGTAACCCTATCCCAAACTTAACCGTCCAGTTGTTTCTGTCTATAACCGTAACCCTATCCCAAACTTAACCGTCCAGTTGTTTCTGTCTATAACCGTAACCCTATCCCAAACTTAACCGTCCAGTTGTTTATGTCATAACCGTAACCCTATCCCAAACTTAACCGTCCAGTTGTTTCTGTCATAACCGTAACCCTATCCCAAACTTAACCGTCCAGTTGTTTCTGTCTATAACCGTAACCCTATCCCAAACTTAACCGTCCAGTTGTTTCTGTCATAACCGTAACCCTATCCCAAACATAACCGTCCAGTTGTTTCTGTCATAACCGTAACCCTATCCCAAACTTAACCGTCCAGTTGTTTCTGTCATAACCGTAACCCTACCCCAAACTCAACCGTCCAGTTGTTTCTGTCTATAACCGTAACCCTACCCCAAACTCAACCGTCCAGTTGTTTCTGTCATAACCGTAACCCTATCCCAAACTTAACCGTCCAGTTGTTTCTGTCTATAACCGTAAACCCTATCCCAAACTCAACCGTCCAGTTGTTTCTGTCTATAACCGTAACCCTATCCCAAACTCAACCGTCCAGTTGTTTCTGTCTATAACCGTAACCCTATCCCAAACTTAACCGTCGAAATTTGAAGTTCCTGAAACATGGACAAACGTCGGAATCTGAAGTCAAATTGGTAAAAGGTGAGATCTTGTTGAGGGATCGGTAAAGTTTGGTATTAGGGTTACAGTATGGAGTCTTTCCTGAGACTGGGCTTCATGCTTTCTTAGTGGGCATTTATGATCCCCTCTGTGGACCAGTGTGTGTGTAATGTGTGTGTGTGTGTGTGTGTGTGTGTGTGTTAACAGCGGTGGTCATATGTAATATCACAGCAGATGTGTGGAAGGTGACATACACATACACGTTATGCATTATGAAGGCAGATGTGTGAGAAGTGACTGAGGACAGGAGAGGCACACTGAGGTCGACATACAGCGTTTTGATTACATACAATCCTCAGATTACAGTGTGTCTTTGTGTGTGTGTGTGTGCACGTGTGTGTGTGTGTGTGTGTGTGTGGGTGATTACATGTGTCATGAGAACAGATCCTTGCTTATCCTACAGATGAGATTTGATTCACCCAGAGTTGTTCCTTGTTGGGTCACATGATCAGGAAAATCTCCCATTTGTCTTTTTAAATACATATTTCTCTTTCTTGTCATGTCACATGGCCAGGACACATGACTCTGACCCTGCTTCTCACAGCAGGAAAATAGTCCTGCAGCAACAGGAAATTTGAATTATTATGTGGATTATAATAAATATCAATATTTGTAGGGGTTGATACATTTTTCGTTAGGGCAAATCAAGTCCGACATTTTTTAATGGAAATTACAAACTTTAGAAGCCTTTTTAAACCTTGAATACACTACAATTTAGCCTTAAGCTGACAATAGCCATGACAATATTGGAAGTCGTTGATATATCTACAGGCTAAGATACATGGGTTAAGCTAAACACTATACACACACACATAAACTAAACTAAACTAAACTACATAAAGTGGGGGTTAATCTAGTGCAGCTTTACTTACTTGTGAAGCTAAAACCACTGCAGCTGTCCAGCTCAGAACATCAGCTATAAGGACAAGACCAGAGCAGCTAAAACCACTGCTGCTGTCCAGCTCAGAACATCATCTATAAGGACAAGACCAGAGCAGCTAAAACCACTGCTGCTCTCCAGCTCAGAACATCATCTATAAGGACAAGACCAGAGCAGCTAAAACCACTGCTGCTGTCCAGCTCAGAACATCAGCTATAAGGACAAGACCAGAGCAGCTAAAACCACTGCAGCTGCTCTCCAGCTCAGAACATCATCTATAAGGACAAGACCAGAGCAGCTAAAACCACTGCTGCTCTCCAGCTCAGAACATCATCTATAAGGACAAGACCAGAGCAGCTAAAACCACTGCTGCTCTCCAGCTCAGAACATCATCTATAAGGACAAGACCAGAGCAGCTAAAACCACTGCTGCTGTCCAGCTCAGAACATCAGCTATAAGGACAAGACCAGAGCAGCTAAAACCACTGCTGCTGTCCAGCTCAGAACATCATCTATAAGGACAAGACCAGAGCAGCTAAAACCACTGCTGCTGTCCAGCTCAGAACATCATCTATAAGACACAAGACCAGAGCAGCTAAAACCACTGCTGCTGTCCAGCTCAGAACATCATCTATAAGGACAAGACCAGAGCAGCTAAAACCACTGCTGCTCTCCAGCTCAGAACATCATCTATAAGGACAAGACCAGAGCAGCTAAAACCACTGCTGCTCTCCAGCTCAGAACATCATCTATAAGGACAAGACCAGAGCAGCTAAAACCACTGCTGCTCTCCAGCTCAGAACATCATCTATAAGAC
>CM072220.1:9792147-9799647 GCA_036851935.1 Coregonus suidteri
AACACTGGATCCTGGCTGGCCCTGCTGTATAAAGGGTTAACCCAGCAGTAATGGACCTAACACTGGATCCTGGCTGGCCCTGCTGTATAAAGGGTTAACCCAGCAGTAATGGACCTAACACTGGATCCTGGCTGGCCCTGCTGTATAAAGGGTTAACCCAGCAGTAATATACCTAACACTGGATCCTGGCTGGCCCTGCTGTATAAAGGGTTAACCCAGCAGTAATAGACCTAACACTGGATCCTGGCTGGCCCTGCTGTATAAAGGGTTAACCCAGCAGTAATGGACCTAACACTGGATCCTGGCTGGCCCTGCTGTATAAGGGTTAACCCAGCAGTAATATACCTAACACTGGATCCTGGCTGGCCCTGCTGTATAAAGGGTTAACCCAGCAGTAATATACCTAACACTGGATCCTGGCTGGCCCTGCTGTATAAAGGGTTAACCCAGCAGTAATGGACCTAACACTGGATCCTGGCTGGCCCTGCTGTATAAAGGGTTAACCCAGCAGTAATATACCTAACACTGGATCCTGGCTGGCCCTGCTGTATAAAGGGTTAACCCAGCAGTAATATACCTAACACTGGATCCTGGCTGGCCCTGCTGTATAAAGGGTTAACCCAGCAGTAATAGACCTAACACTGGATCCTGGCTGGCCCTGCTGTATAAAGGGTTAACCCAGCAGTAATATACCTAACACTGGATCCTGGCTGGCCCTGCTGTATAAAGGGTTAACCCAGCAGTAATATACCTAACACTGGATCCTGGCTGGCCCTGCTGTATAAAGGGTTAACCCAGCAGTAATATACCTAACACTGGATCCTGGCTGGCCCTGCTGTATAAAGGGTTAACCCAGCAGTAATGGACCTAACACTGGATCCTGGCTGGCCCTGCTGTATAAAGGGTTAACCCAGCAGTAATATACCTAACACTGGATCCTGGCTGGCCCTGCTGTATAAAGATAACCCTGGCAGTAATGGACCTAACACTGGTCCTGGCTGGCCCTGCTGTATAAAGGGTTAACCCAGCAGTAATATGGACCTAACACTGGATCCTGGCTGGCCCTGCTGTATAAAGGGTTAACCCAGCAGTAATAGACCTAACACTGGATCCTGGCTGGCCCTGCTGTATAAAGGGTTAACCCAGCAGTAATATACCTAACACTGGATCCTGGCTGGCCCTGCTGTATAAAGGGTTAACCCTGGATACCTAACACTGGCTGGCTGGCCCTGCTGTATAAAGGGTTTAACCCAGCAGTAATGGACCTAACTAACACTGGATCCTGGCTGGCCCTGCTGTATAAAGGGTTAAACCCAGCAGCTGGATCCTGGCTGGCCCTGCTGTATAAAGGGTTAACCCCAGTAATATACCTAACACTGGATCCTGGCTGGCCCTGCTGTATAAAGGGTTAACCCAGCAGTAATATACCTAACACTGGATCCTGGCTTGGGCCCTGCTGTATAAAGTAACCCAGCAGTAATATACCTAACACTGGATCCTGGCTGGCCCTGCTGTATAAAGGGTTAACCCAGCAGAAATGGCTGGATCCTGGCTGGCCCTGCTGTATAAAGGGTTAACCCAGCAGTAATGGACCTAACACTGGATCCTGGCTGGCCTGCTGTATAAAGGGGTAACCCAGCAGTAATGGACCTAACACTGGATCCTGGCTGGCCCTGCTGTATAAAGGGTTAACCCAGCAGTAATATACCTAACACTGGATCCTGGCTGGCGGCCATACTGTCTGGTCTACCACTGGGAGGGAATTGTATCTAAGTGTAATTACCTATTTATTTCATTTAATACACACACCCCCACACACACACATTAGGAGGCCCCCCCCCCCCCCCACACACACACATTATGAGGGGGTGTAGGGGCTAAATCAACATGACGTAATTAGCCATGTATCCAGCCATCGTTAGCAGCAATTACTATGTGTGTATGTGTGTGTATGTGTGTGTGTGTGTGTGTGTGTGTAAGCAGTAATTACTTATCTACTGTTTGTAAATGGAACCTTTTATTGAACGCTAATCAAGCATCGCGTTAGAAGGTCGTAAAGTCCACAGGGAGAGAGGGGGGTGTGTGTGTGTGGGGTGTTTTTAATGTGCCTCTGTTGTAAGCGTGTGTATACGTTTCTCTGTGTGTGTGTGTGACTGACTACCACACACTGTGCCCTAACAGAGAGCACTGACACATTGAACCCACTCATCTCCCTAATGTGTTTTACTGCATGGATGGATATCATTGTATTTATTTATTTCACCTTTATTTAACCAGGTAGGCCAGTTGAGAACAAGTTCTCATTTACAACTGTGACCTGGCCAAGATAAAGCAAAGCAGTGCGATAAAAACAACAACACAGAGTTACATATGGGGTAAAACAAAACATAAAGTCAAAAAATACAACAGAAAATACACTGCTCAAAAAAATAAAGGGAACACTTAAACAACACAATGTAACTCCAAGTCAATCACACTTCTGTGAAATCAAACTGTCCACTTAGGTAGCAACACTGATTGACAATACATTTCACGTGCTGTTGTGCAAATGGAATAGACAACAGGTGGAAATTATAGGCAATTAGCAAGACACCCCCAATAAAGGAGTGGTTCTGCAGGTGGTGACCACAGACCACTTCTCAGTTCCTATGCTTCCTGGCTGATGTTTTGGTCACTTTTGAATGCTGGCGGTGCTTTCACTCTAGTGGTAGCATGAGACGGAGTCTACAACCCACACAAGTGGCTCAGGTAGTGCAGCTCATCCAGGATGGCACATCAATGCGATCTGTGGCAAGAAGGTTTGCTATGTCTGTCAGCGTAGTGTCCAGAGCATGGAGGCGCTACCAGGAGACAGGCCAGTACATCAGGAGACGTGGAGGAGGCCGTAGGAGGGTAACAACCCAGCAGCAGGACCGCTACCTCCGCCTTTGTGCAAGGAGGAGCAGGAGGAGCACTGCCAGAGCCCTGCAAAACGACCTCCAGCAGGCCACAAATGTGCATGTGTCTGCTCAAACGGTCAGAAACAGACTTCATGAGGGTGGTATGAGGGCCCGACGTCCACAGGTGGGGGTTGTGCTTACAGCCCAACACCGTGCAGGACGTTTGGCAATTGCCAGAGAACACCAAGATTGGCAAATTCGCCACTGGCGCCCTGTGCTCTTCACAGATGAAAGCAGGTTCACACTGAGCACATGTGACAGACGTGACAGAGTCTGGAGACGCCGTGGAGAACGTTCTGCTGCCTGCAACATCCTCCAGCATGACCGGTTTGGCGGTGGGTCAGTCATGGTGTGGGGTGGCATTTCTTTTGGGGGGCCGCACAGCCCTCCATGTGCTTGCCAGAGGTAGCCTGACTGCCATTAGGTACCGAGATGAGATCCTCAGACCCCTTGTGAGACCATATGCTGGTGCGGTTGGCCCTGGGTTCCTCCTAATGCAAGACAATGCTAGACCTCATGTGGCTGGAGTGTGTCAGCAGTTCCTGCAAGAGGAAGGCATTGATGCTATGGACTGGCCCGCCCGTTCCCCAGACCTGAATCCAATTGAGCACATCTGGGACATCATGTCTCGCTCCATCCACCAACGCCACATTGCACCACAGACTGTCCAGGAGTTGGGGGATGCTTTAGTCCAGGCCACACACACTACTGAGCCTCATTTTGACTTGTTTTAAGGACATTACATCAAAGTTGGATCAGCCTGTAGTGTGGTTTTCCACTTTAATTTTGAGTGTGACTCCAAATCCAGACCTCCATGGGTTGATACATTTGATTTCCATTGATAATTTTTGTGTGATTTTGTTGTCAGCACATTCAACTATGTAAAGAAAAAAGTATTTAATAAGATTATTTCATTCATTCAGATCTAGGATGTGTTATTTTAGTGTTCCCTTTATTTTTTTGAGCAGTGTATATATTCAGTGTGTGCAAATGTAGCAAGTTATGGAGGTAAGGCAATAAATAGGCTATAGTGCAAAATAATTACAATTAGTATTAACACTGGAATGATAGATGTGCAAGAGATGATGTGCAAATAGAGATACTGGGGTGCAAATGAGCAAAATAAATAACAATATGGGGATGAGGTAGTTGGGTGGGCTAATTTCAGATGGGCTGTGTACAGGTGCAGTGATCGGTAAGGTGCTCTGGCTTAAAGATAGTGAGGGAGATAAGAGTCTCCAGCTTCAGAGATTTTTGCAATTCGATCCATGGATAGAGGGAGTGAGGGATGGATGAATGGATAGAGGGAGGGAGGGAGGGAGGGATGGATAGAGGGATGGAGGGAGGGAGTGAGGCAGAGGAGGCTGGTGAGAGGAGCTATAGGAGGACCGGCTCATTGTAATGGCTGGAGTGGAATCAATGGAACAGAGTCAAACATATTGTTATAATGTGTTTGGTACCATTCCATTGATTCCATTTCAGCCATTACAATGAGCCCATGTTCCTATAGCTCCTCCCACCAGCCTCCACTGGATAGAGGGATGGATAGAGGGAAAGAGGGATTTAGGGAGTGAGGGATGGATAGATTAATAAATAGAGGGATGGATAGAGGGATGGATAGAGGGATGGATAGAGGGATGGATAAATAGAGGGATGGATAGATTAATAAATAGAGGGATGGATAGAGGGATGGATAGAGGGATGGATAGATTAATAAATAGAGGGATGGATAGAGGGATGGATAGATTAATAAATAGAGGGATGGATAGATGAATAGATAGAGGGATGGATAGATGAATAGATAGAGGGATGGGATAGAGGGATGGATAGATTAATATAGAGGGATAGATAAATAGAGGGATGGATAGGATAAATAGAGGGATGGATAGATAAATAGAGGGATGGATAGATAATAAATAGATGGATAGAGGGATGGATAGAGGGATGGATAGATAATAAATAGAGGGATGGATAGATGAATAGATAGAGGGATGGATAGAGGGATGGATAGATAGAGGGATGGATAGATTAATAAATAGGGATGGATAGATTAATAAATAGAGGGATGGATAGATGAATAGATAGAGGGATGGATAGAGGGATGGATAGAGGGAGGGATGGATAGAGGGATGGATAGAGGGATGGATAGATTAATAAATAGAGGGATGGATAGATTAATAAATAGAGGGATGGATAGATTGATAGATAGAGGGATGGATAGATTAATAAATAGAGGGATGGATAGAGGGATGGATAGATTGATAAATAGAGGGATGGATAGAGGGATGGATAGATTAATAAATAGAGGGATGGATAGATGATAGATGGATAGAGGGATGGATAGATTAATCGATAGAGGGATGGATAGAGGGATGGATAGAGGGATGGATAGAGGGATGATAGAGGGATGGATAGAGGGATGGATAGAGGGATGGATAGAGGGATGGATAGAGGGATGGATAGAGGGATGGATAGAGGGATGGATAGAGGGATGGTGAGGGAGTTGGATAGATAGATGAATCGATAGAGGGATGGATAGAGGGATGGATAGAGGGATGGATAGAGGGATGGATAGAGGGATGGATAGAGGGATGGATAGAGGGATGGATAGAGGGATGGAGAGAGGGATGGATAGAGGGATGGATAGAGGGATGGATAGAGGGATGGATAGATTAATGATAGAGGGATGGATAGAGGGATGGATAGAGGGATGGATAGAGGGATGGATAGAGGGATGGATAGAGGGATGGAGAGAGGGATGGAGAGAGGGATGGATGGATAGAGGGATGGATAGAGGGATGGATAGAGGATAGAGGGATAGGGAGGAGGGAAGGATAGAGGATGGATAGAGGGATGGATAGAGGGATGGATAGAGGGATGGATAGATTAATAAATAGAGGGATGGATAGATGAATAGATAGAGGGATGGATAGAGGGATGGATAGAGGGATGGATAGAGGGATGGATAGAGGGATGGAGAGAGGGATGGATAGAGGAGGGATGGATAGAGGGATGGATAGAGGGATGGATAGAGGGATGGATAGAGGGATGGATAGAGGGAGGGAGGGATTTAGGGAGTGAGGGATGGAGGGAGGTGCTGCACTATTGACACAGTATGGCTACTGTCATGGAACACAAACACACACACACACACACACACACACACCTGTATAAAGGTCTGCCCTTCACCGGCTGGTAGGAATAACTCAGTCTTACCGCCAATAACATATGGATCCCCTCCAAAGGAGCAGAGAGAGAGTCTACGTCCCAAATGGCACTATTCCCTAGTGCCCATAGGTAAAGTAGTGCACTGTATAAGGAATAGGGTGCCAGTTGGGACGGTATAAATGACCCTATTCAACGACCACCTTTCATCTAACATAGACTCTCACTCTGTCTGACTACTCTGAATACTGTGGCACACCACAGGGCTGGGCTATTGAGAGAGAGGGAGAGAGGAAGAGAGAGGGAAAGAGAAAGAGAGAGAGATACAGAGAGAGAGAGAGAGGGAGAGAGAGAGAGAGAGAGAGAGAGAGAGTGAGAGAGAAATAGAGAGAGAGAGAAATAGAGAGAGAGAGAGAGAGAGAGAGAGAGAGAGAGAGAGAGAGAGAGAGAGAGAGAGAGAGAGAGAGAGAGAGAGAGAGAGAGAGAGAGAGAGAGAGAGAGAGAGAGAGTGGAAAGGGGGTAGATAGACAGAGAAAGACGAAAAGAGAGATACCACAGGTCAAAAGATGGTCACTGCAGACGAGGAGGTAAGAGAGAGAGAAGAGAGAGAGAGAGAGAGAGAGATAGGAGCCCATACTGTTCAACCCTGGCTCTTTATCGTCTTGGTGACCACTAGTCTATGGTGGACCCATAGATGGTCAGGAGAGGTCCAGGAGGAGCCCTGATTCCAGAAATATATCTCTAGATCAAGAGAGGGATAGTTAAAAGTATGTGTTCTGCCTATTGATTCCGATTTTTTCTTGAGCGGATGGTTTGGGGGGGACGGGACGGGGGACGGGGGGACATAATTACAAATCATTTGTGGACTGCAAATTGAATGCAAATAGCCCAAACAGTGCATTCGGAAAGTATTCAGACCCCTTTACTTTTTCAACATTTTATTATGTTACAGCCTTATTCTAAAATGGATTAAATTGGGTTTTTTTCATCAACAATCTACACATAATACCCCATAATGACAAAGCAAAAAACGTTTTTAGAAAATGTTGTACATTTATAAAACATTATAAAGGGAAATATTACATTTACATAAGTATTCAGTTTTTTGTCATTTAGCAGACGCTCTTATCCAGAGTGACTTACAGTTAGTGAGTGCATACATTTTTTTCATACTGTCCCCCGTGGGAAATGAACCCACAACCCTGGCGTTGCAAGCGCCATGCTCTACCAACTGAGCTACACGGGAAGCACCTTTGGCAGCGATTACAGCCTCAAGTCTTCTTGGGTATGACGCTACAAGCTTGGCACACCTGTATTTGGGGAGTTTCTCCCATTCTTCTCTGCAGATCCTCTCAAGCTCTGTCAGGTTGGTTGGAAATCGTTGCTGCGCAGCTTT
>CM072220.1:9807147-9809647 GCA_036851935.1 Coregonus suidteri
GGCCGGCCTGTGAGTGTGAAAGGACAAGAGGCTAGGGCCAGAAGGGTCAAGGTGGAAACACGGCTAGAAACAACATCCTCTAAAGAGAAGTGACACACACATACACACACTCACCACACACACACACACACACACTCTCACACTCACACACTCACACACACACACACACACACACACACACACACACACACACTCACACACCCACACACACACACACACACACACACACACACACACACACACACACACACACACACACACACACACACACACACACACACACACACACACACACACACACACACACACACACACACACACACACACACACACACACACACACACACACTCACACACACACACACACACACACACACACACACACACACACACACACACACACACACTCACACACACACACACACACACACACACTCACACACACACACACACACTCACACACACACACTCACACACACACACACACACACACACACACACACACACACACACACACACTCACACACACACACACACACACACACACACACACACACACACACACACACACACACACACACACACACACACACACACACACACACACACACACACACACACACACATACAGTGAGGGAAAAAAGTATTTGATCCCCTGCTGATTTGGTACGTTTGCCCACTGACAAAGAAATGATCAGTCTATAATTTTAATTGTAGGTTTATTTGAACAGTGAGAGACAGAATAACAACAACAAAAATCCAGAAAAACGCATGTCATAAATGTTATAAATTGATTTGCATTTTAATGAGGGAAATAAGTATTTGACCCCCTCTCAATCAGAAAGATTTCTGGCTCCCAGGTGTCTTTTATACAGGTTACGAGCTGAGATTAGGAGCACACTCTTAAAGGGAGTGCTCCTAATCTCAGCTTGTTACCTGTATAAAAGACACCTGTCCACAGAAGCAATCAATCAATCAGATTCCAAACTCTCCACCATGGCCAAGACCAAAGAGCTCTCCAAGGATGTCAGGGACAAGATTGTAGACCTACACAAGGCTGGAATGGGCTACAAGACCATCGCCAAGCAGCTTGGTGAGAAGGTGACAACAGTTGGTGCAATTATTCGCAAATGGAAGAAACACAAAATAAGTGTCAATCTCCCTCGGCCTGGGGCTCCATGCAAGATCTCACCTCGTGGAGTTGCAATGATCATGAGAACGGTGAGGAATCAGCCCAGAACTACACGGGAGGATCTTGTCAATGATCTCAAGGCAGCTGGGACCATAGTCACCAAGAAAACAATTGGTAACACACTACGTCGTGAAGGACCTGAAATCCTGCAGCGCCCGCAAGGTCCCCCTGCTCAAGAAAGCACATATACAAGCCCGTCTGAAGTTTACGAATGAACATCTGAATGATTCAGAGGAGAACTGGGTGAAAGTGTTTTGTTCAGATGAGACCAAAATGGAGCTCTTTGCCATCAAGGAGGAGGAATGCTGCCTATGACCCCAAGAACACCATCCCCACCATCGAACATGGAGGTGGAAACATTATGCTTTGGGGGTGTTTTTCTGCTAAGGGGACAGGACAACTTCACCGCATCAAAGGGACGATGGACGGGGCCATGTACTGTCAAATCTTGGGTGAGAACCTCCTTCCCTCAGCCAGGGCATTGAAAATGGGTCGTGGATGGGTATTCCAGCATGACAATGACCCAAAACACACGGCCAAGGCAACAAAGGAGTGGCTCAAGAAGAAGCACATTAAGGTCCTGGAGTGGCCTAGCCAATCTCCAGACCTTAATCCCATAGAAAATCTATGGAGGGAGCTGGAGGTTCGAGTTGCCAAACGTCAGCCTCGAAACCTTAATGACTTGGAGAAGATCTGCAAAGAGGAGTGGGACAAATCCCTCCTGAGATGTGTGCAAACCTGGTGGCCAACTACAAGAAACGTCTGACCTCTGTGATTGCCAACAAGGGTTTTGCCACCAAGTACTAAGTCATGTTTTGCAGAGGGGTCAAATACTTATTTCCCTCATTAAAATGCAAATCAATTTATAACATTTTTGACATGCGTTTTTCTGGATTTTTTTGTTGTTATTCTGTCTCTCACTGTTCAAATAAACCTACCATTAAAATTATAGACTGATAATTTCTTTGTCAGTGGGCAAACCTACAAAATCAGCAGGGGATCAAATACTTTTTCCCCTCACTGTACACACCCACACCCACACAGGCAATCCTGTGCCTTGCCGCTAAACTTGGGCTGGATTAAATTAGTAGTGAAAAGGGAGATGCAGAGAGAGAAAGAGAGAGAGAGAGAGAGAGAGAGAGAGAGAGAGAGAAGAGAGAGAGAGAGAAAGAGAGAGAGAGAGAGAGAGAGAGAGAGAGAGAGAGAGAGAGAGAGAGAGAGAGAGAGAGAGAGAGAGAGAGAGAGAGAGAGAGGGGAAAGAGAAAGTGTGTGTGTGTGTGTGTGTGTGAGTGTGAGTGTGTGTGGCTG
>CM072220.1:9819647-9822147 GCA_036851935.1 Coregonus suidteri
CGTAGGTAAGCATCATGGTCTTGTAGTGGATGCGAGCTTCAACTGGAAGTGGTGTGAGGAGGATCGGAGTGACATGGGAGAAATTGGAAAAGGTTGAAAACCAGGGCGGGCTGCAGGTTTGGATAAGTTGCAGGGGTTGATGGCACAAGCGGGGAGCCCAGCCAACAGCGAGTTGCTGTAGTCCAGACGGGAGATGACAACTTCCTGGATTTGAACCTTCGCTGACTTCCTGTGTGAGGTAGGGTAGTACTCTACGGATGTTGTAGAGCATGAAACCTGCAGGACGCGAGTCACTGCTTTGATGTTTGCAGAGAATAACATGGTGTTGTCCAGTGTCACGCCAAGGTTCTTTGCACTCTGGAAGGGGACACTGTGGAGTTGTCAACCGTGATGGAGAGGTCTTTGAGCGGGCAGGCCTTCCCTGGGAGGAAGAGCAGCTCCGTCTTGTCGAGGTTGAGCTTGAGGTGGTGGGACGACATCCAAGCTGAGATATCTTCCAGGCACGCAGAGATGCGTGTCGCCACCTGGGTGTCAGCAGGGGGAAGTAGTTGAGTCATCTGTCCCAGTGCTTAGTCCACTGTGCTAGCAGGGGGTGGGCCACCATTCTTGTTTTTTGCACATATTTAAAGCTGTTCAGACAAAGTTCGTAGATTAGAAATGTAATTAGTTAAGACTGTTGGAAAACTAGTCGCAACCAGGATCCGAACTGGCGACCTTGGCAGGTTGCGACCCCGCGTTTAACGCCCCCCATCCACCTCCAACCTAAAAAGTTAATTTTCTTTGTCTCTCAGCTGTAAACTCCACTGAGCTTTCATCCAACCAATCAATTTGGCCACTGAGCTTTCATCCAACCAAATGTTAAGCGGGCAACAATCAGATTGAATCCAGGCCTTATGTCATCAAGAAGAAACAGTACGGTGTCAGAAGGGGGGGAAGGAGAAAAGTAGTTGTGTATCTTCCACATAGCAATGATAGAAGAGACCATGAGAGGACATGACAGGGCCGAGTGACTTTTAGAGTGATAGAAAGTGGCTTTAGCAGCAGATACAGAGGAAGAGAAGGTAGAGAGGAAGGAGGGAAAGGATGATAGGTCCTCCAGAAGTTTAGTTTTCCTCCATTTTCGCTCAGCTGCCCACAGCCCTGTTCTGTAAGCTCGCAATGAGTCACTCAGCCACGGAGCAGAAGGGGAGGGCCGAGCCCGCCGGAAGGAAAGGGGACAGTGCGAGTCATAGGATGTGGAAAGGGAGGAGAGTAGGGTTGAAGAGGTAGAATCAGGAGACAGGCGGGAGAAGGATTTAGCAGAAGGGAGAGATGATAGGATAGAAGAGGAGAGAGTAGTGGGAGAGAGAGAGAGAGCAAAGATTGTGACGGCGCATGACCATCTGGGTAGGGGCTGAGTGGTTAGGGTTGGAGGAAAGGGAGACAGAAAAGGACACAAAGTGGTGATCAGAGACCTGGAGGGTGATGAGGATTTTTCAGTAAACTATAAGATAAACAAAGTTAATCACAACATGACAAACACGGAGCCAGGGTTAAACATGGGTACATTGCTGTTGCTAGGAAAGAACTTAATTAATTCCTCTCTCTGGGTTTGTTTGTGTGTGACAGGGGCATCTGACCTGTGTTCGGGTCAGATTCTACAGTTGTCTTATCTTATCAGGGACTGAAACCAGACTGTGACCCTGTGGCTCCCCGTAGGCAAATCCAGGGTGAACCGGGGTTGAACAGAGTTCAGGCTAAACCCTTTGTCTCTCCTGGAGGCGGCTTCTTGATTACTTACAGCATGACGGGAGGAGAGAGAGGGATTGGATTTGGGTATGTTTGAGAGATTGATTGTGGGCCTGCCATGTCCAACAATCAATCTTCAGGTCAAGACATGGTGAGCCAGGGTTGAACAGTTCAAACTGAACATGATTGTTATCTGTGCAGGACAAGGCTTGGGGAAGCAGATTTCGCCACTATCACAGTCTAAGGAAGTCGGCGGAGCGGTCAAGAGGTGGAAACTGTAGACAGTGGTGGGGGAACCCAAGAGGGAGGGGTTAAGCTAAAAATGTATGTAAAATGGCTATATAAACTGAGAGCTGGGAGGTGGAAAAGGAGATGTTTTGCAAACCACCTCGGCTCTATTGCTTATGTAATAGAGTCTATCTTAATTCTACAAAAACATTGAAATACTTTGGTTCTTTGATCAGTATAAAGACGAACTTGCCACAACAAGGGCAGTGAAATTAGTAGGCGAACAGCCTCTAGTAAAGATGAGGTCAAGTGTATTGCCTGTAGGCAAAGTGAGTTGGAGGGGACTGGGAAAGGGTGAGGTCAAAAGAGGCAAGGAGGGGAAAGAGAGAGTTGGAAAGTAATGAATCGAAGGCAGACGTCGGGAGGGTTGAAGTCGCCAAGTACGAAGAGCAGTGAGCCATCGTCAGGAAATGAGCTTATCAAGGTGTCAAGCTCATTGAGTAACTCCAAAGGCACCTGGTGGGCGATAGACGACAACAATGTT
>CM072220.1:9847147-9854647 GCA_036851935.1 Coregonus suidteri
CAGAGAGGGAGAAAGAAAGAAAGAAGAGAAAAGAAAGAGAAAGAAAGAAAGAAAGAAAGAAAGAAAGAAAGAAAGAAAGAAAAAGAAAGAAAGAAAAGAAAGAAAGAAAGAAAGAATAAAAAGAAGAAAGAGGGGTAAAGGAGAGGGAGGGGGAGATAAAGAGAGAGAGAGATAGAAAGAGAGAGAGACGGAAACAGAGAGATATAGAAAGAGAGAGAGAGAAAAAGAGAGCGAGAGAGAGAGATAGAAAGAGAGAGAGAGAGGGAAACAGGGAGTGAGAAAGGGTCAGGAATGGATTGAATACGTTAATACTTAATGAAACCTAGAAGCATCATATTCTGTCTGTTCCATTCAGCCCTTTAGGGCCACGTCATACTAGCTACGTCCCATGTGTTTTAGACTAACTTACATACTGGGGGTTTTCTGGTTCAACAAGGGGCTTAGGTGGTGGACATACAGATAGTCTAAACATCAGATCACTCTTACTAACCAGCTAATATGAAGAAAAAGACTGACAATTCTCTCGGAGGAGAAAGGTAATTTAGGCTGATGTAAGTGGCTGTGAGTGTTTCGTGCTAAATTGGGAGAGGTTACAAAATGTCTCTTTATTCGTGAGTCACAATGACTTGGTTTTGATGACGTCACACTGAACGGAATCTGGGAATATCACGTCCATAGAACCGAAGCGCTAGAATAGAATTAGAATGGCCATAGAATGTACCGCTCTAGGTTTATAATGAAGACTTTTCAGTGGTACTGTCAAAGTGACCTATTTTCTACCTCTCTCTTCCTGTATTTCCCCCTCTTTCGCTCTCTCCCCCTCCCACTCTCTCTCTCTCTCTCTCGCTCCCCCCCTCTTTCTCTATCTCTCTAGCTCTCCCTCTTTATCTCTCTATCCCCCCATCATCTCTCTCCTCTCTCTCTCTCTCCCCCCATCTCTCTCCTCTCTCTCTCTCTCCCCCCTCTCTCTGAGAACCAGCCAGGGCCGCTACCCCAAATTCTTCAGAGGGAGAGTGAATATCCACACATTTCATTAAAATGGACAAAATCATTGATGTACTTCGTTATATCGTTCTTCATGTCCTTGACTGCGTCCCAAATGGCACCCTATTCCCAATTTAGTGCGCTACCTTTTGACCAGGGCTCAGGTCAAACGTAGTGCACTATAAAGGGGCTCAGGTCAAACGTAGTGCACTATAAAGGGAATAGGGTGCCATTTGGGACTCAGCGCTTGAGTTTCCGAGTGAGCGACTTCCCGGAGAGAGAGAGAGAGAGAGAGAGAGATGTAGGAAGATAGGATCAGCTCTTGTTCCATTATCGACTAAACCAACTGTATTATAATAGCAGTAGAATGAAGTCTACAAGACGTGTCTGGAGGTTGGGAGGACAGGGGGGTTTGAGGCTCCCTGGGATAGGGTGTGTGTGTTCTTCAGATAACTTATCTAGAGATAGAGAGAGGCCTACAGAGTTCATCAGTTTTATGTTATCGTATATATCTGTGTCTCTGCTTTAGTCTGGGTTGTGCTGTGTGTGTGTGTGTGTGTTGTGTATGTGTGTCTAGTGTGTGTGTGTGTTGTGTGTGTGTGTCTGTGTGTGTGTGTGTGTGTGTGTGTGTGTGTGTGTGTGTCTGTGTGTGTGTGTGTGTGTCTAGTGTGTGTGTGTGTGTGTGTGTGTGTGTGCGTAACTGGTTTGTGAGTGTGTGTACCGTTCTCCCTGAGCATCTGCTGTCACCCCGCCGGTAAAGAACAGGCCTCATAACTCAGCCAGAGTGAGGCACTCACTAATAGGACGCACACACACACACACACACACACACACACACACACACACACACACACACACACACACACACACTACACACCCCAGTCATCCCAGTCTCACACTATAACACACACACACATCTCTAATCCCAGTCTCTAACCCACACTAATCCCAGTCTCTATCTCTAACACCCAGTCTATAACACCAGTCTATAACCACCAGTCTCTACCATTCTCTAACACCAGTCTCTAACACCAGTCTCTATAACACCAGTCTCTAATCCCAGTCTCTAACACCAGTCTATAACACCATCTCTAATCCCAGTCTCTAACACCAGTCTATAACACCAGTCTCTAATCCCAGTCTCTAACACCAGTCTATAACACCAGTCTCTAATCCCAGTCTCTAACACCAGTCTATAACACCATCTCTAATCCCAGTCTCTAACACCAGTCTATAACACCATCTCTAACACCAGTCTCTAACACCAGTCTATAACACCATCTCTAATCCCAGTCTCTAACACCAGTCTCTAACACCATCTCTAATCCCAGTCTCTAACACCAGTCTCTAACACCTGTCTCTAACACCAGTCTCTAACACCAGTCTCTAATCCCAGTCTATAACACCAGTCTATAACACCATCTCTAAACAGTCCCAGTCTCTAACACCAGTCTCTAACACCAGTCTCTAACACCAGTCTCTAACACCATCTCTAACACCAGTCTCTAACACCAGTCTCTAACACCAGTCTCTAACACCAGTCTCTAACACCAGTCTATAACACCAGTCTATAACACCATTCTCTAACACCAGTCTATAACACCGTCTCTAACACCAGTCTCTAACACCAGTCTATAACACCATCTCTAACACCAGTCTCTAACACCAGTCTATAACACCATCTCTAATCCCAGTCTCTAACACCAGTCTATAACACCAGTCTCTAACACCAGTCTCTAACACCAGTCTCTCGTCCTCCCGTAAATCTCTTAACACTCTCTTTCTCTCTCTCTCTCGCTCTCCTGTCAATTCAATTCAATTCAAAGTTTCCACCTCATTTTGTGGGCAGTGTGCACATAGCCTGTCTTCTCTTGAGAGCCAGGTCTGCCTACGGCGGCCTTTCTCAATAGCAAGGCTATGCTCATTGAGTCTGTATATAGTCAAAGCTTTCCTTAAGTTTTGGTCAGTCACAGTGGTCAGGTATTCTGCCACTGTGTACTCTCTGTTTAGGGCGAAATAGCATTCTAATTTGCTCAGTTTTTTTTGTTAATTCTTTCCAATGTGTCAAGTAATTCTCAGTTTTTTTTCTCATGAGTTGGGTCTAATTGTGTTGCTGTCCTGGGGCTCTGTGAGGTCTGTTTGTGTTTGTGAACAGAGCTATAAGGACCTCTCTCTCTCTCTCCGCTCTCTCTCTCTCTCCAGTCTCTCTCTCTCTCAGTCTCTCTCTGCTCTCTCTCTCTCTCTCTGTCTCTCTCTCTCTCTCTCTCTCAGTCTCTAACTCTCTCTCTAACTCTCTCTCTCTCTCTCTCTCTCTCTCTCTCTCTCCTCTCTCTCTCTCTCTCCTCTCTCTCTCTCTCTCTCTCTCTCTCTCTCTCTCACCTCTCTCTCTCTCTCTCTCTCTCTCTCTCTCTCTCTCTCTCTCTCTCTCTCTCTCTCTCTCCTCTCTCTCTCTGTCTCTCTCTCCTCTGCTCTCTCTCTCGGCCTCTCTCTCTATATCTCTCTCTCTCTCTCTCTCTCTCTCTCTCTCTCTCTCTCAATTCATTCAATTCTTTCAATTCAATAGAATTTATTGGGCAAGTAAAATTACTTACATTGTCAAAGTATAGATATAACAAAAATCTGGGACCAACAGCAATAATAATAATTGTAGTAGTGGAAATGGGATTACATTAACAGCAACTACAACAACAATATTAATGAGAATAACTACATTAAAGCAATAGTAGTTACCAGTCTCAACATGACTGAGAAGACACATTACATGGTATGAAAGCTTTTGTTTTCTCAGGAAATATTATTGACATTACATTACACTTTTCACTGGCTGTCCCTCAGGTTGTGGCAGGAGGACACATATTTGGCTGCAAATTTTGGCTTTTCACCCAATAAATATTGGATTATTTCTTCCTCTTATATAGTTTCAAATTCTTTGTACTGAATGCTAATCTGGGAAAGAAAGATTCTCTTAGGTCTGAGTATTCTACCTCATACTCTCGTTCAAGACGCAGGCCTCTAATTGTCCCTAGAATTTCTCTCAGCTGAGGCAGGGCTTTCTCCTCTAGATCTCCATTTTTATGGAACAGTCTATCATGTGAGAGACGCTCTCTCTCTCTCTCTAAGTCTCTACTCTCTCTATCTCTTCTCTCTCTCTCTCTCTCTCTCTAGTCTCTCTCATTCTCTCTCTCTCTCTCTGGATCCAACTCTCTTCTCTCTCTCTCTCTCTCTCGGTCTCTCTCTCTCTGGTCTCTCTGCTCTCTAACCTCTTTCAGGGGCTGAGTCTCTCTTGCTGGTGCTCTCTCTCTGCCTCCTCTCTCAACTCTCTTCTCTGAGTCTCTCTCTCTCTTCTGTCTGGTTCTCTGCCTCTCTCTCTCTCTCTGGTCTGTCTCTTCTCTCTGTGGGCTCTACTCTCTCTCTCTCTCTGTAAGTCTCTCTCTCTCTCTCTCTAGTGCTCTCTCTCTCTCTCTCTCTCTCTCTCTCTCTCCTCTCTCTCTCCTCTCTCTCTCTCTCCTCTCTCTCTTACTCTCTCTCTCCTCTCTCTCTCTCTCTCTCTCTGTCTCTCCTCTCTCCTCTCTCTCTCTCTCTCTCTCTCGTCTCTCTCTCTCCTCTCTACTTCTCCTGTCTCTCTCAGTCTCCTCTCTCTCTCTTAAGTCTCTCTCTCTAATCTCTCTCTCTCTCTTTCAATTGAGCCCTACCTCTTCAGGACATCATGGACACCTTGCTGTCCCCAGTCCGCCTGGCAAATTGCTATTCCAGTTGCCAACTGTATGCCTGATACGAAAACCCATACCTGGTGGGACCAACTCAGCATGATCGGCTATACTGAGAGACCTGAGCCCTAGGACCATACGTCTGGGACTACCGGTAGTGGAAATGGGATGTACCATTAACAGCAACTACAACAACAAATATTACTGAGAATAACAATACATGTAAAGCAATAGTAGTCGAACTCTAATCTCAACATGACTGAGAAGACACATCACATTCATGGTATGAAAGCCAAAACAAAACAGGAAATATATTGACATTACATTACACTCTTTCACCGGCACCCTCAGGTTGGACTGGAGGACACATGGCTGGTCCTCTCTAGGTTTTGGCTTTTGCCCCAATTTGGCTGGAGATTTTTTAGCCACCGTGCTTCTACACCTGCAATATAATGTTTGGATTTAGGCTGGGTTTTGTCTTATATAGTTCGAAATTCTATGTAATGCTAATCTTGGGAAAGAAAGATTCTCTTAGGTCTGAGTATTTGTCACAGTGTAATAGGAAATGCAGCTCTGTCTCTACCTCTCCCCGGGGGCAGAGTGAGCACAGCCTGTCCTCTCTGGGCAGCCAGGTTTGCCTGTGACGACCGGTCTCTATAGCCAGACTGTGCTCACTGAGTCTGTACCTAGTCATTGTTTTCCTCCGTTTTCTATCAGTCACAGTGGTCAGTCTGTTTAGAGCCAAATAGCATTGAAGTTTACTTAGATTTTTGTGGTGTCTTTCCAATAGGTGATATATTTTTCTTTTTGCTTTGTGATGATTTGGTTGGGCCAGATTTTCTGAGTGCTGTCCTGAGGCTCTATGAGGTTGGTTTTGGTTAGTGAACTGAGCCTCAGAACCAGCTGGCTGAGGGGACTCTTCTCTTGTTTCATCTCTTGACATAGTAGAGCTGTGTGATGGAATGTTTTGGGGTCACTTGTTTTTAGATGGTTGTAAAATTTGATGGCTCTTTTTTCTATTCGAATAAGGAGGGGGTATTGGCCCAATTCTGCTCTACATGCATTATTTTGAGTTTTTTCTTTGCACTTGCAATACAGTCTTGCAAAACTCTGCATGCAGTATTTCGATTGGATGTTTGTCCCATTTGGTAAATTCAGTATTAGAGAGCGGACCCAAACTTTGCTGCCATATAGAGCAATTGGTTCTATAACTGATTGGAACATTTTGAGCCAGATTCTAATTGGAATTTCGATTTTAATATTCCTTTTAATGGCATAGAATGCTCTTCTTGCTTTGTCTCTCAGCTCATTCACAGCCATGTGAAAGCTACCTGTGTTGCTGATATTTAGTCCTAGATATGTGTAATTTTTGGTGTGTTCTAATAGAACTGTGTCCAAATAGAATTTATATTTGTCATCCTGATTTCCGGACCTTTTTTGGAATATCATTATATTCTGTTTTTTTTTATTAACGGTCAGGGCCCAGGTCTGACAGAATCTGTGCAGATGATCTAGATGCTGCTGTAACCCCTCCTTAGTGGGAGACAGTAGCACCAGGTCTCTCTCTCTCTCTCTCCTGTCTCTCTCTCTCTCTCTCTCTCTCTCTCTCTCTCTCTCTCTCTCTCTCAATTCAATTTCAATTTCAATTCAATTCAATTCAATTTAAGGGCTTTATTGGCATGGGAAACGTGTGTTAACATTGCCAAAGCAAGTGAAGTAGATAGTAAACAAAAGTGAAATAAGCAATAAATATGAACAGTAAACATTACACTCAGAAGTTCCAAAAGAATAAAGACATTTCAAATGTCATATTATGTATATATACAGTGTTGTAAAAATGTGCAAATAGTTAAAGTACAAATGGGAAAATAAATAAACATAAATATGGGTTGTATTTACAATTATGTTTGTTCTTCCCTGGTTGCCCTTTTCTTGTGGCAACAGGTCACAAATCTTGCAGCTGTGATGGCACACTGTGGTTTTTCACCCAGTAGATAAGGGAGTTTATCAAAATTGGGTTTGTTTTCGAATTCTTTGTGGATCGCTGTAATCTGAAGGAAATATGTGTCTCTAATATGGTCATACATTTGGCAGGAGGTTAGGAAGTGCCGCTCAGTTTCCACCTCATTTTGTGGGCAGTGTGCACATAGCCTGTCTTCTCTTGAGAGCCAGGTCTGCCTACGGCGGCCTTTCTCAATAGCAAGGCTATGCTCACTGAGTCTGTACATAGTCAAAGCTTTCCTTTTCTCTCTCTCTCTCTCTCTCTCTCTCTCTCTCTCTCTCTCTCTCTCCTGTCTCTCTCTCTCCTCTCTCTCTCTCTCTCTCTCTCTCTCTCTCTCTCTCTCTCTCTCTCTCTCTCTCTCTCTCTCTCTCTCTCTCTCTCTCTCTCTCTCTCTCTCTCTCTCTCTCATCTCTCTCGCTCCCCTAACCCCCTCTTCCCGATCCCCCTCTCTCCACCTCTATATCTGCTGCAGAGACTCTAGACAGGTTGAACTAGGAAAAAGGGATAGAGAGAAAAGAATATGCAGGAGGTTATTAGAGAAAATAAGATGCAGGAGGTCAATAGAGAAAATAATATGCAGGAGGTTATTAGAGAAAAGAAGATACAGGAGGTCAATAGAGAAAATAATATGCAGGAGGTTAATAGAGAAAATAATATGCAGGAGGTTATTAGAGAAAAGAAGATGCAGGTCAATAGAGAAAATAATATGCAGGAGGTTATTAGAGAAAAGAAGATGCAGGAGGTTATTAGAGAAAAGAAGATGCAGGAGGTCAATAGAGAAAATAATATGCAGGAGGTTAATAGAGA
>CM072220.1:9859647-9862147 GCA_036851935.1 Coregonus suidteri
CTACGAATCACGTTCATTCCAAACAACTTCTAATGAGGCGACCCATAAGTACAAAGACAAGCAAATAACAAAATGACCAAATCTCAACTACAAGGATCCTTTGTCTTTCAATACTGTAATCCATCCCTCCAGTTCCCTGGTGCTACACCGATCAATCAATAATAATAATAATAATACCGTATTGGTCCGAATATAAGACGACCCTGATTATAAGACGACCCCCGTTTTTCAACACAAACATTTAGAAAAACAGATTTGCAGACTAGATTTGCCGAACAAAGAACTTCATTTTTATTTTAAAATAACAATATTAAAAACACAGTGAATTCAAGGCAAAACTATGTACAGTATGATTCAAATTAATATCAAGCAATAATAAGCAAGCAACATTTTTAAAATAACAGAGAAAATACAGGCCACACATTTAACTAAACTTAACAAAAATTCGCCAAACTTCTCCTCCGATGTCTCTCTATCCCTCACACACGTCCTCTGCCCCGCTGTGTTCGCTCCTGAGTCGCTGTCATCGCTCCCCCCAGCTGCTCCGCTTCCACCCGGCTCCTCCCAAAAAGCACGTCCGTCCTCGCTGCCGTCCAATGCATTTGAGATGCAACATTTTTTTAAAGCCATCGATGATGCTCTGTGAGGGAATAGCATCCCATGCATGCAGGATCATTTCACACAGTAGACGGACTGACGGCTTCTGTATTTTCCCGGTCGGTGTGAGTGCGTGGTTGCCAGACAGGAGCCACTCTGTGTATTTTTTTCGCAGGTTATCCTTGAAAGGCTTGTTCACAACTACGTCCAACACCTGTAGCTGGCTTGTCATTCCCCCTGGTATGATCACAAGATCCCCGTTCATTGCTCGCACCTGACTTTCTCACGGGCTCAGTCAGATGTCCGCGGAACGCATCCAGAACGAGCAAATGTTCCTCTCTTCCTCAGTCCCCGTAGCGTGCGCCCCACACAACCTTTAGCCAGTCCACTACAAGCCCCGACTCCATCCAGCCCTTCTCCTGGGCGTGCACACAATAATGCCAGCTGGCATTGGGTCCTTTTGGCACAGTCTTACGCATTAGAGATGACATACGGGGGAGGTTGCGCCACCAGCGAGACATGTCAACATGACAGTGACGCGGCTCTTCTCGTTGCCGCGTGATTTTCACCAACACAGACTTTTCTCCCCTTTCTATTGACAGTCACCGATGTTGGCATGTCGAAATAAACGGGTGTCTGATCAGCATTGCCGATCTGATCCAGCGGGTAGGAGTGCTTCTTCCTCAGGTTGATAACAAAGCGCTGAAACGAAAGCAGCTTCTCTCCGAAGTCTGACGGCAGGCGTTGGGCCAAACTCGTTCTCCGTCTAAGTGACAGTCCATTACGCCGCATCATCCTACGGACACCAGCCGAGGCTGGCTTCTTTAAATCCAGTGATGTTGAGCTCTCTGGCGATTTCCAGGGCCTTAACCTGGATGACAGCTCTGGTATGGGGGGCATGGGGCATTCCCCTCACTTCTTTTTCCCTGACCTATTCAAAAACCCTCCGGTCAACCTCAATGAAACGACCACTTTGAGGACCACGGAAGGATTTCGCTGACTGTTTAGCATCTTTTAGACGTTGTTTTTCTGCTCGCCATCTTCTTACATTAACACTCAGTGACCCCCGAATGTCTTGGCAGCTTGGCAGTTGTTAGAATGACCTGCCTTATTGACAACCATTATTTTGAAATTGGCATCATA
Organism: Coregonus suidteri; assembly: GCA_036851935.1. Lineage (NCBI taxonomy): Eukaryota > Metazoa > Chordata > Actinopteri > Salmoniformes > Salmonidae > Coregonus > Coregonus suidteri. Next base: position 9,861,388 of record CM072220.1, read on the forward strand.
AGCTCCTCCGCTGTTGTTTATGACCTGCCCACTTTTGAGCCACTTGTCTCTAAATGGTCAGCCTGTCTTTCCATCTTTAAACACCGGTAACGGGCTGGTTGTTAAGGACGCCTCTTCCCTCCGTCCGGGAACGAATTTTTGGCGCCATCTGTGCCCGCGAATGTGTATTGACATTTAAAGGGAGCGCCGAAGAAGAGAAACTGGCGCTCTGAATACTAGACCCCGAATATAAGACGACCCGACTTTTTTGGACCTATTTCGAGGGGAAAAAAGGCCGTCTTATATTCGGACCAATACGGGTATAATATAAGCCATTTAGCAGACGCTTTTATCCAAAGCGACTTACAGTCATGTGTGCATACATTTAATCAATGAAGAATCACTCATCTACAAATCACTTGGATTCCAAACTGCTACTAATGAACCAATCCTTATGTACGAAGATGAGTAAAATTCAAGTATTCTGTCTTATATCCCTCTCTTTCAAATACTGTATTTCAGACTCTCCTCCATGCAGTTGGAGTATTCCCACGTATTGAATCAATCAATGAATATCATTGATTATCGATAGACTCAACTTTCAAATTGATTTAGGAAGGAAGGATGTGTTTACAAGGTAAACAGAACGTCCTATTAGTTTAAACACACATCAACCAGCTGGCAGATGGACACTGTACTCACATATTACTGTCCCACAGTGTGTGTCCGTGTGTGTGTGTGTGTCTGTGTGTGTGTGTCCGTGTGTGTGTGTGTGTGTGTG
>CM072220.1:9869647-9874647 GCA_036851935.1 Coregonus suidteri
AGGGGGGAGAGAGAGAGAGAGAGAGAGAGAGAGAGTAGAGAGAGAGAGAGAGAGAGAGAGAGAGAGAGAGAGAGAGAGAGAGAGAGAGAGGAGAGAGAGAGAGAGAGAGAGAGAGAGAGAGAGAGAGGGAGAGAGAGAGAGAGAGAGAGAGAGAGAGGGAGAGAGAGAGAGAGAGGAAGAGAGAGAGAGAGAGAGAGAGAGAGAGAGAGAGAGAGAGAGAGAGAGAGAGAGAGAGAGAGAGAGAGAGAGAGAGAGAGAGAGAGAGAGAGAGAGAGAGAGAGAGAGAGAGAGAGAGAGAAGGGATGTAGAGCAGGTGTCAGCATGTTTAATTAGCTGAGACAAGCAGGTGTAAAACAGTCATTAATGATACGACTGGGTGACTTCATTATCTCACCATGAGACTCCCTTACCTCGCCGTCAGAACACACACACACCTGCTAATTATTAGTTATGTAATTATTATTGTTCTAATGCAGATTACTAAATTACTTCCCAAAGTAGTGCCAATCTTTGCATTGCATATGTTTTAAGTCATGCGTTGTGTGTGTTTGTGTGTTCTGTCTGTTGATATGTCTGTCTGTTGATCTGTCTGTCTGTCTGTCTGTCTGTCTGTCTGTCTGTCTGTCTGTCTGTCCAGATCTGCTATCTTCATTTGATCACTTTGTTGTAACGGTGAATTTTCCTGCATAGCAGAACACGCTAATTGTAGTGTATTCAAGGTTTAAAAAGGCTTCCAACGTTAGTAATTTCCACTTTAAAATGTCAGATTTTATTTGTACTAACGAAACATTTATCAACCACTACAAATATGTCCATTAATTATAATCCACATAATACTTCACATTTCCTGTTTCTGCAGGACTCTTTTCCTGCTGTGAGAAGCAGGGTCAAATTAAGATCGCACATCTGTACACGCAAACACACACGTTAGTTTTACTATCCTTGTATTAATATTTTCTCTAACCCTAACCGTTAACCTAACCTTAACCACTAACCTCAAACCCTAACCCTAACCGTTAACCTAACCTTAACCACTAACCTCAAACCTAACCCTAACCGTTAACCTAACCTTAACCACTAACCTCAAACCCTAACCCTAACCGTTAACCTAACCTTAACCACTAACCTCAAACCCTAACCCTAACCGTTAACCTAACCTTAACCACGCTCAACCTAACCCTAAACGTAACCTAACCTTAACCACTAACCTGAAACCCTGACCCTAAACCTAACCTAACCTTAACCAAGATTAAAACCCTAACCCTAACCGTTAACCTAAACCTTAACCACTAACCACTAACCTCAAACCCTAACCCTAACACGTAACCTAACCTTAACCATTAACCTCAAAACCCAAACCCTAAACCGTTAACCTAACCTTAACCACTAACCTCAACCCTAACCGTTAACCTAACCTTACCACTAAACAAACCCTAACCCTAACCGTTGACCTAACCTTAACCACTAACCTCAAACCCTGAGCCTAAACTAACCCACAAGATTAAAAAAAACATTTTTGCCTTGTGGGGACCAGCGAAATGTCCCCACTTGTCCAGATTGTCCTTGTTTTAGTATCCTTGTGAGGACTTCTGGTACCCACAAGGATAGCAAAACCTAACACACACACACACACACACACACACACACACACACACACACACACACACTCAGCCACTCATTAAGTCTGTAAACGCACTCATTACTAATTAATCAAAAGCTGCTTTCTGGTCTGGCCAGCCACCAGAACACACACACACACACACGTTTTTAAACACTGTGATTTTATCTCATCCAGTGAATTGTTCTTTATGCCTTAAGGAATCTAACCACCCATTGTCTAGATTTAGGATACTGCAATTACATGATCATTTATGATGATCTGGACAACCAGCTCTCACAGTCTCACTGCTGAATTAGACGTTCATCCACGTTCTCTAAACGTCAAACGTCAAATTTCGAAGTTAAGGGTTAGGTTTAGGCACTCATTCCGAATGGATAAGGGTTAAGGTTTGGGATAAGGTTAAAACATTAAGTTAAGGCATTCATTCCGAATGGATAAGGGTTAAGGTTTGGGATAAGGTTTAAGGTTTGGGATAAGGTTAAAACATTAAGTTTAGGCATTCATTCCAAAAACAATTTCACTAACAACAATGAAGATAGTTCAATCATTTACTAAACCATGGAGGTTATAAAATCACTGAGCCAGCATATTGATTAGCTATTTATTTGCATTTAATGATCAGCTTAAACTATTGTAAATTACTTTATAAGCATTTTAGTTTGAGCATGTGTGCGTGTATGTGTGATGGAGTGTGTGCGTGTGTGTTAGTGTGTGTGTTTGTTTGTGTGTGTGTGTGTTAGTGTGTGGGTGTGTATGTGTTAGTGTGTGTGTTAGTGTGTGTGTTAGTGTGTGTGTATGTGTGTATGTGTTAGTGGGTATGTGTTAGTGTGTGTGTTAGTGTGTGTGTTAGTGTGTGTGTTAGTGTGTGTGTGTGCGTCTCAGAAAGTAGCCTACTGATGGAGTATTTATTGTAGTTGTGCTTAATGAGGACACACACACAGTAAATCTAGTGTAGTTGTCCTTATTGATGACACAAAGAGATTTGCTGAGCTCAGTAGATTAATGTCTCCTCAGGGACAGTAATCTATCTGCTCACTCACTAATGAAACACTGATCTGTGTGTTTGCGTGTGTGTGTGCGTGTGTGTGTGTGTGTGTGTGTGTGTGTGTGTGTGTGTGTGTGTGCGTGTTTGTGTGTGTGTTGTGTGTGTGTGTGTGTGTGTGTGTGTGTGTGTGTGTGTGCGTGTGTGTGTGTGTGTGTGTGTGTGTGTGTGTGTGTGTGTCTGTGTGTGTGTGGTGTGTGTGTGTGTGTCATGTGTGTGCTGTGAGTGCGTGTCACAGTAACACAGTGTAGATAAGTGTCCTGTGCCTGTGTGGTTGTGTGTTGCAGTTAGAACACTACAGTGCCTCTGTGTGTGTGTGGGTGTGTGTCATCAGTGTCTCCCCTCTCACCCCTATCCACCTGTGAGTAACACCTACAGAACTAGGTCTCACAGAATAACAGGGGGGGGGGTTGGGTTCAATCAGTTAGAACACTACAGTCCTGCCTCTCACAGGAGTCTGTAGGGGGTTGGGTTCAATCAGTTAGAACACTACAGTCCTGCCTCTCACAGGAGCCTGTAGGGGGTTGGGTTCAATCAGTTAGAACACTACAGTCCTGCCTCTCACAGGAGCCTATAGGGGGGTTGGGTTCAATCAGTTAGAACACTACAGTCCTGCCTCTCACAGGAGCCTGTAGGGGGTTGGGTTCAATCAGTTAGAACACTACAGTCCTGCCTCTCACAGGAGTCTATAGGGGGTTGGGTTCAATCAGTTAGAACACTACAGTCCTGCCTCTCACAGGAGCCTATAGGGGGTTGGGTTCAATCAGTTAGAACACTACAGTCCTGCCTCTCACAGGAGCCTGTAGGGGGTTGGGTTCAATCAGTTAGAACACTACAGTCCTGCCTCTCACAGGAGCCTATAGGGGGTTGGGTTCAATCAGTTAGAACACTACAGTCCTGCCTCTCACAGGAGCCTATAGGGGGTTGGGTTCAATCAGTTAGAACACTACAGTCCTGCCTCTCACAGGAGCCTATAGGGGGTTGGGTTCAATCAGTTAGAACACTACAGTCCTGCCTCTCACAGGAGCATATAGGGGGTTGGGTTCAATCAGTTAGAACACTACAGTCCTGCCTCTCACAGGAGCCTATAGGGGGTTGGGTTCAATCAGTTAGAACACTACAGTCCTGCCTCTCACAGGAGCCTATAGGGGGTTGGGTTCAATCAGTTAGAACACTACAGTCCTGCCTCTCACAGGAGCCTATAGGGGGTTGGGTTCAATCAGTTAGAACACTACAGTCCCTGCCTCTCACAGGAGCCTATAGGGGGTTGGGTTCAATCAGTTAGAAACACTACAGTCCTGCCTCTCACACAGGAGCCTATAGGGGGTTGGGTTCAATCAGTTAGAACACTACAGTCCTGCCTCTCACAGGAGCCTATAGGGGGTTGGGTTCAATCAGTTAGAACACTACAGTCCTGCCTCTCACAGGAGCCTATAGGGGGATGGGTTCAATCAGTTAGAACACTACAGTCCTGCCTCTCACAGGAGCCTATAGGGGGTTGGGTTCAATCAGTTAGAACACTACAGTCCTGCCTCTCACGGGAGCCTATAGGGGTTGGGGTTCAATCAGTTAGAACACTACAGTCCTGCCTCTCACAGGATCCTATAGGGGGTTGGGTTCAATCAGTTAGAACACTACAGTCCTGCCTCTCACGGGAGCCTATATGGGGTTGGGTTCAATCAGTTAGAACACTACAGTCCTGCCTCTCACAGGAGCCTATAGGGGGTTGGGTTCAATCAGTTAGAACACTCAGTCCTGCCTCTCACGGGAGCCAGGGGGTTGGGTTCAATCAGTTAGAGTCCTGCCTATATAGGGGGTTGGGTTCAATCAGTTAGAACACTACAGTCCTGCCTCTCACAGGAGCCTATAGGGGGTTGGGTTCAATCAGTTAGAACACTACAGTCCTGCCTCTCCAGGAGCCTCTAGGGGGTTGGGTTCATCAGGAGTCCTGCCTACAGGAGCCTATAGGGAGTTGGGTTAAATCAGTTAATTTAACTTATTATTTTCTTCCCTCTATGCGTATGCGTTTGTATGGTGTGTGTGTGCCAGGTGGTGAGTGAGAAAATACACTCTGCCCAGCCTCACAGACACAACACAGCACTTAACATCCACGAGACAAACTGCCAACCATTCATCACCCTCCACCTCCTTTCCTCTCAGACACAGAGACAGGATCCAGCAGTAAATCTGTGAAAACACAGTCACCTTCTCATTCACACACACACACACACACACACACAACACACACACACACACACATCATCGAGGGGAAAGAGAGAGAGAGAATTCAGAAAGTATTCAGACCCCTTGACTTTTTCCACATTTTGTTACGTTACA
>CM072220.1:9882147-9892147 GCA_036851935.1 Coregonus suidteri
GAGCGAGTAGCTCGGTTGAGCTCCAGATATCCCGGCCACCGGCGTTTGATGGGACGGCAGCGCGATGTAAGGGATTTCTGCTCCAACTAGAGCTGTATTTCTCCAGCATCAGGCCGGCGCCACTGGAGCGGGAGAAGGTATCCGTCCTCGTTTCCTGCCTTTGTGGGAGAGCCCTGGAGTGGGCCAACGCGGTTGGAATGAGGGAGGTGCCGCGTTGGAGGACTACGGGGAGTTTACTCGCCTCTTTCGGGCCGTTTTCGAGAGGCGGGCGAATGACTGGTCCATCTGAGGAAGGGGACGAGGACCGCACAGGACTTCGCGCTGGAGTTCCGGACGCTGGCAGCGGGGTCCAGGTGGAACGAGCGTGCCCTGATCGACCATTTCCGGTGCCACCTAAGGGAGGATGTCCGACGGGAGCTAGCCTGCCGTGATGCCATGCTATCGTTCTCCCAACTGGTGGACATGGCCATCCGGCTGGACAATCTGCTAGCAGCCAGAGGACGTCCTGGTAGGGGTCTGCCCTTCCCACTCCGGACGACTCTGACCCGAGCAGATGGAGCTGGGGGGAGCCGCCGGTCGAGAGAGCGCAGGAGGACAGCGACAGTGCCACTCTGGTGGCACGAAAGGACAATCCACCTCACGTCGCAGTCAATGTTCCTTTGGGTCTGGAGGCGGTAGGCAGGGTACTCACGCATCACCCCAGGTAACGAACACCCAAACTTGTTCAGAGCCCTTTGCGGCGCACTGTACCTTATCTATCTCCTTTCCCGATCACCTGGTAGTTTCCCAGTGTAAGGCACTAGTCGATTCAGGCCCAGCTGGGAACTTTATGGACAGGGCATTTGCACGCCGTCAAGGCATTTCATTGGTTCCCCTATCCATTCCACTCCCCATCAGAGCACTTGATAGTCGACCATTAGGGTCTGGGTTGGTTAAGGAGGTTACTGTACCAGTCACCATGATTACACAGGAGACGTATGTTGAGCAGATCACTTTTTTGATTATTGAGTCTCCTGCTTACCCTGTAGTCTTAGGTATTCCGTGGTTTGCCCTTCACAACCCCAATTTTTCATGGCCGCAGAGGGTTCTTACGGGGTGGTCGCGAGAGTGTCCGGGTAGGTGTCTAGGTGTTTCCGTTGGTGCGACCACGGTGGAAAGTCCAGATGGTACCCCCACCGTGTGCATTCCCCCCGAATACCATGATCTGGCGCTCGCGTTTTCCAAGACACAAGCGACTAAATTACCACCTCATCGGGAGGGGGATTGCGCGATAAACCTTCGGGTAGACGCTGTACCTCCCAGGAGTCATGTGTATCCCCTGTCGCAGGCTGAAACGGAGGCTATGGAAACATACGTCACCGAGTCCCTGCGCCAGGGGTATATACGTCCCTCCACTTCACCTGCTTCCTCGAGTTTCTTCTTTGTGAAGAAGAAAGATGGCGGTTTACGCCCGTGCATTGATTATCAACCACTGAATAGGGTGACGGTACGATTTAGTTATCCTCTTCCCCTCATTCCTTCAATGATTGAGTCAATGCATAGGGCCCGTTTCTTCACCAAATTAGACCTCAGGAGTGCCTACAACCTGGTGCGTATTCGGGAAGGGGATGAGTGGAAAACAGCATTCAGCACAACCTCGGGGCATTATGAATACCTGGTGATGCCCTACAGTTTGATGAATGCTCCATCCGTTTTCCAGTCCTTTGTGAACGAGGTGTTTCGGTACATGCTTGGTCGCGGTGTGGTGGTCTACATCGATGACATCCTGGGGTATTCCGCTACGCGCGCCGAGCATGTGTCACTGGTTCGCAAGGTACTGGTCCGACTGCTGGAGAATGATCTTTATGCCAAGGCAGAGAAGTGTGAGTTTTTCCAGCAGTCAATCTCCTTCCTCGGATACCGCATTACTACCACAGGTGTGGAGATGGAGGGAGATCGCATTTCAGCCGTGCGTAATTGGCAGACTCCAACCACGGTGAAGGAGGTGCAGGACTTCCTTGGCTTTGCCAACTACTATCGGAGGTTTATTCAGGGCTTTGGCAAGGTCGCAGCTCCCATTACCTCCTTGTGGAAGGGTGGGCCGTCCCGGCTCCGCTGGTCTGCTGAGGCTGATTTGGCCTTCAGTAGATTGCGGGGTCTGTTCACCTCAGCCCTGGTACTGGCTCACCCCGATTCATCACTACCGTTTGTGGTGGAGGTGGATGTGTCCGAGGTAGGGATAGGCGCTGTCCTATCCCAAAGCTCGGGCACGCCACCCAAGCTCCGCCCCGTGCCTTCTTTTCAAAGAAGCTCAGCTCGGCGGAGCAGAACTACGGCGTTGGTGATCGGGAGCTGCTGGCTGTTGTCCGAGCTTTGACGGTGTGGAGGCATTGGCTCGACGAGGCGAAACACCCTTTCCTCGTCTGGACAGACCACCGTAACCTGGAGTACATTCGGGCAGCGAGGAGGCTGAATCCTCGCCAGGCCAGGTGGGCCCTCTACTTCACCCGGTTTGATTTCACACTCTCATACATTCTGGGTATGAAGAACGTGAAGGCAGACGCACTGTCTCGGCTGTATGACACAGAGGAGAGGCCCAGAGACAACACCCCCATACTCCCGGCCTCATGCATTGTGGTGCCGGTAGTATGGACACGGATATAGCGCAGTACGTGCCTGCGCTTATCCGTGATCGTCTGATCTACTGGGCACACACGACACCCTCCTCTGGTCATCCAGGTATCGGTCGTACAATGCGCTGCCTGACCGAGAAGTACTGGTGGCCTAACTTGGCTAAGGATGTGAGGGTGTATGTTTCCTCCTGCTCAGTGTGCGCCCAGAGTAAGGCACAGAGGCACCTCCCAGCGGGTAAGCTACAACCTTCACCAGTTCCACAACGACCATGGTCTCACCTTAGTATTGATTTTCTTACTGATCTTCCCCTCTCCCAAGGTAACACCACTATCCTGGTCGTTGTGGATCGCTTTTCGAAGTCTTTCCGCCTCCTTCCTCTGTCCGGTCTCCCCACAGCCCTACAAACTGCGGAGGCTCTTTTTACTCACGTCTTCCAGCACTACGGGGTACCAGAGGATATAGTGTCCGACCGAGGTCCCCAGTTCACGTCTAGAGTCTGGAAGGCGTTCATGGAACGTCTGGGGGTCTCGGTCAGCCTGACCTCTGGATTTCACCCCGAGAGTAATGGGCAGGTGGAAATGGTGAATCAAGATGTGGGTAGGTTCCTGTGGACCTACTGTCAGGACCGACCAGGGGAGTGGTCGATGTTCTTGCCATGGGCAGAATACGCTCAGAACTCTCTCCGCCACTCCTCCACTAACCTAACACCCTTCCAATGTGTTTTGGGTTACCAACCGGTCCTGGCACCGTGGCAACAGAGCTAGACCGAGGCTCCTGCGGTGGATGACTGGTTTCGGCGTGCGGAGGAGACTTGGGACGCTGCCCACGTTCGCCTCCAGCGCGCCGTGCGTCGTCAGAAGGCGAATGCTAACCGCCACCGCAGGGAGGCCCTGGTTTTCGTACCGGGGAATCGGGTCTGGCTCTCGACCCGGAATCTACCCCTCCGCCTGCCCTGCTGGAAGCTGAGCTACTCTTCCATTTGTTATTGCCAAGATGGAATATTTCCCTTTTGATAGTTTCGTTTTGACGCTGAGTGCATTTTATTTATGTAAACGGGATAAACTCTGGACTTCGGTGATTTACCTCCTGCGCCTGACTCCTTCATTCACACCTCATCACACCTTTACGGACCAAATAATGATGATCCACACTTCTTTGACAATATATATAATACATTATCAACCCTGCAAGCAATTCAAGACTCTATTATTATGGTAGGAGATTATAATACGGTTTTAAATAGCTCAATGGACCGTAAAGGAAATCACACTAAAAACAATCACCCTCATGCTCTTAAGGAAATCATGAATGTCATGGATACATTAGAACTAGTAGATATATGGAGGCTTAAATATCCTGATCTAGTGAGATAAACATGGCGGAGACTCAATCAAGCTAGTCGTCTTGACTTCTTTCTTATGTCATTCTCGTTGGCACCAAACGTTTAAAAAGTGTTGATAGGGGACAGAATGCGGTCGGACCATAATATAATTGGCATATACATTCCTCTTACTGAATTTCCACGTGGGCGAGGATATTGGAAATTTAATCAAAGCCTATTGGATGATAACTTGTTTTTAACTAGGACAGAGGAATTCATAGCTGATTTTTTCCGACATAACATAGGTACAGCAAATCCCCTTATTGTATGGGACACCTTTAAATGTGCCTTTAAAGGCCATGCAATTCAGTACTCATCTCAAAAACAAAAGCAATTTAGGTCAAAAGAGTCAATACTAACAAAGGAAATAGAAGGTCTAACAGAACAGATAGATAGCAATAAAAACTGTAACATAGAGGCTCAGAATAAATTAGAGGAAAAACAAACATAAATGGAGAAACTTATTCAAGGAAGAGCAAGTGTAATATATTATAAAAATAAAGCAAACTGGATGGAATATGGGGAAAAATGCACCAAATTATTTTTTAATCTTTAGCATAGGAATGCTACCAAAAATAATTTACTGAAACTGGTTACAAATGACGGAGTCACCCATGATTCACCAAATTATATTTTGAAGGAGGAAAGAAAGTACTTTAAGCATATGTTTTCGTTTCAGTCGCCTCCATCTCCTCTAACTGAAGCTAATTTTAGAGATTTTTTTTAAAATTGATAATGTAAAATTAACAGCCATACAGAAAGACTCATGTGAAGGTGAAAATACAGAGGAGGAACTTCTGGATGCAATTAAAAACTTTAAGTCCGGGAAAACTCCAGGGTTGGATGGCATACCATTCGAGGTATACCAAACCTTTTTTTATATACTAAGAGGACCGTTTTTAGCATGTTTTAACCACTCCTATGTAAATGGTAGATTATCAGACACTCAAGAACACTATGAAAAATCTGCGAAACCAGACCTGCTATTCATAGCAGACTTCGAAAAGGCATTTGATAAAGTACGACTGGGGTTTACAGTTGATGTCGGAAGTTTACATACACCTTAGCCAAATACACAATTCCTGACATTTAATCCTAGTAAAAATTCCCCGTCTTAGGTCAGTTAGGATCACCACTTTATTTTAAGAATGTGAAATGTCAGAATAATAGTAGAGAGAATGATTTATTTAAGCTTTTATTTATTTCATCACATTCCCAGTGGGTCAGAAGTTTACATACACTCAATTAGTATTGGGTAGCATTGCCTTTAAATGGTTTAACTTGGGTCAAACGTTTCGGGTAGCCTTCCACAAGCTTCCCACAATAAGTTGAATGAATTTTGGCCCATTCCTCCTGACAGAGCTGGTGTAACTGAGTCAGGTTTGTAGGCCTCCTTGCTCGCACATTCTTTTTCAGTTCTGCCCACACATTTTCTATAGGTTTGAGGTCAGGGCTTTGTGATGAACACTCCAATACCTTGACTTTGTTGTCCTTAAGCCATTTTGCCACAACTTTGGAAGAATGCTTGGGGTCATTGTCCATTTGGAAGAACCATTTGCGACCAAGCTTTAACTTCCTGACTGATGTCTTGAGATGTTGCTTCAATATATCCACATAATTTTCCTTCCTCATGATGCCATCTATTTTGTGAAGTGCACCAGTCCCTCCTGCAGCAAAGCACACCCACAGCATGATGCTGCCACCCCCGTGCTTCACGGTTGGGATGGTGTTCTTCGGCTTGCAAGCATTTCCCCTTTTCCTCCAAACATAACGATGGTCATTATAGCCAAACAGTTCTATTTTTGTTTAATCAGACCAGAGTACATTTCTCCAAAAAGTACGATCTTTGTCCCCATGTGCAGTTGCAAACCGTAGTCTGGGTTTTTTATGGCGGTTTTTGAGCAGTGGCTTCTTCCTTGCTGAGTGGCCTTTCAGGTTATGTCGATATAGGACTCGTTTTACTGTGGATATAGATACTTTTGTACCCGTTTCTTCCAGCATCATCACAAGGTCCTTTGCTGTTGTTCTGGGATTGATTTGCACTTTTCGCACCAAAGTACGTTCATCTCTTGGAGACAGAACGTGTCTCCTTCCTGAGCGGTATGACGCTGCGTGGTCCCATGGTGTTTATACTTGCGTACTATTGTTTGTACAGATGAACGTGGTACCTTCAGGCGTTTGGTAATTGCTCCCAAGGATGAACCAGACTTGTGGAGGTCTACCATTTTTTTTCTGAGGTCTTGGCTGATTTCTTTTGATTTTCCCATGATGTCAAGCAAAGAGGCACTGAGTTTGAAGGTAGGCCTTGAAATACATCCACAGGTACACCTCCAATTGACTCAAATGATGTCAATTAGCCTAGCAGAAGTTTCTAAAGCCATGACATCATTTTCTGGAATTTCCAAGCTGTTTAAAGGCACAGTCAACTTAGTGTATGTAAACTTCTGACCCAGTGGAATTGTGATACAGTGAATTATAAGTGAAATAATCTGTCCGTAAACAATTGTTGGAAAAATTACTTGTGTCATGCACAAAGTAGATGTCCTAACCGACTTGCCAAAACTATAGTTTGTTAACAAGAAATTTGTGGAGTGGTTGATTAACAAGATTTAATGACTCCAACCTAAGTGTATGTAAACTTCAGACTTCAACTGTATATATAAATGCATAGAGCATTTCAATTTTGGAGAATCTCTTATAAAATGGGTTAAAATCATGTATAGTAACCCTATGTGTAAAATAGTAAATAATGGCTATTTATCAGAAAGTTTTAAACTGTCAAGAGGAGTGAAACAAGGTTGTCCACTATCGGCATATCTATTTATTATGGCCATCGAGATGTTAGCTATTAAAATCAGATCCAACAATAATATCAAAGGATTAGAAATCCAGGGCTTAAAAACAAAGGTGTCATTGTACGCTGATGATTCATGTTTTCTTTTAAATCCACAACTTGAATCCCTCCACAGCCTCATAGAGGATCTAGATACATGTTCTAACCTCTCTGGATTACAAACAAATTATGATAAATGTACTATATTATGTATTGGATCACTAAAAAATAAAAAATTTACATTACCATGTAGTTTACCAATAAAATGGTCTGATGGTGATGTGGATATACTCAGAATACATATCCCAAATGAAATAAATGATCTCAATCCAATACATTTTAATAGAAAGTTAGCAAAAATAGATAAGATCTTGCTACCATGGAAAGGTAAATTTGTGGAAAAATCACCTTGATTAACTCTTTAGTATTATCCCAGTTTACCTATTTGCTTATGGTCTTGCCTACGCCTAGCGAACAGTTTTTTTAATTATATGAGAAAACAATATTCCATTTTATTTGGAATAGCAAGCCAGACAAAATTAAATGGGCCTATTTATATAATGAATATGAATTCGGAGGACAGAAATGATTAAATATTTAAGCATTAGACCTATCACTAAAAGCTTCAGTCATACAAAAGTTATACTTAAATCCGAACTGGTTCTCTAGCAAATTAGTAAGATTGTCTCACCCAATGTTCAAGAATGGCCTTTTTCCCTTTATTCAGATTACAACCTCACACTTTCAGTTATTTGAAAAGGAAATAATCTCCCAAATATCACTATTTCTAAAACAAGCCATAGAAAGTTGGTTGCAATTTCAATTTAATCCTCCAGAAACGACAAAACTAATAATGCAACAAATATTGTGATTAAACTCAAATATACGAATTGATAAAAACCCTTTTTTTTTGACAAAATTTAAAAAAAAAGGTATAATCTTCGTAAATGATATCATCGGTAGGACTGGTGGAGTTATGTCGCACATGTAGCTAACAAAAACATATGGAAATGTCTGTTCTACCCAAAATTACAACCAGATAATTGCAGCATTACCACAAAAATGGAAGAGGAAAGTGGAAGGGGGAAAATGGAAGAGGAAAGTGGAAGGGGGAAAATGGAAGAGGAAAGTGGAAGGGGGGAAAAAGTGGAGGGGGAAAATGTAAGGAACTTGTAAGTCGGCCTTGCATTAAAAAACATAATTGGTTAAAGAAAACTGTGATAAATAACAAAGTATACCAGTTTCATTTAAGGACCAAAGGATTGACAGCCGTCCCATATAGATTGCAAAATAGTTGGGAAGAGATTTTTGACGTACCGATCCCATGGCATAGTGTTTATGAACTGATACGCAAAACGACACCGGATTCAAAACTTAGAATTTTTCAATTTAAATTGTTATATAAAATTCTTGCTACCAATAGAATGTTATTTATATGGGGGATACAATCTTCCCAGCTCTGCAGATTTCGCTGTGAAGAGACAGAATCATTAGATCATTTGTTTGGTACTGTCCATTTCTAGCTTGTTTTTGGACACAGGTCCAGGAATGGCTAAAGGATTGCAATATTTACCTGGAGCTAACCCTGCAGATAGCATTACTGGGTGATCTGAAAAGTCATAGTCAATCAATCAATAATATAATAATACTTTTAGCAAAAATGTTTATTTTCAATTTACAATCTGTAGAAACAATGAGAATAGAAAGGTTCAGAACTTTTGTAAAACATCACAGTACAGTTAAAAATATATATGGCAAATAGAAATCCAATATGGATGGTGTTAAGAGATAGATGGGTGGTGTTGAATGGAGTTGAAGGATGGGACTAATAACAACTAACAACAACTAATAACAACAAGATAACTAATACAGTAAAGTAAGCAAACTGTGTCCATAATAAGCATATAGGTTATAGGTTGAGAGCTTTTGTGAAAGAGCACAGTTAGAAAGATATGGCATATAGAAGCAAACCGGATGGACATCATGAAAATGATCGGAGAGGTTGAGGGTAGAGGAAGTTCAGGAGTAAAAACAAACAAAAAAATTATTCTTGTAAAATTGCCTGTGTCCATAAACTGTATATAGTATGTATAAGCTAGAAGTAGAGGCCCAAGCATTGTTGTTCACTAGTTTACTCCAATTAGGGAAGGGGTGGTGGGGTTGGAAAGTAATACATATATTTTAAAAAAGGAAATGTATATGTGTATGTGTACATATGTATGTATGTGTATGTATGTATGGTTGTCTGTATATATATATATATATATATATATATATATTTGCGAGAAGAAAAAAAAACATATGGGGGATTGGAAGTGATGCAGACAATTACATTGATGGAAGTTATAATATATCTGCAATATTAAAGCTGATCTACCCCCTAAAAGAGAATAAAAAAATAGGAAGCGATTCCCAACCTTCCACAACAAAGCCATCACCTACAGAGAAATGAACCTGGAGAAAAGTCTGCTAAGCAAGCTGGTCCTGGGGCTCTGTTCACAAACACAAACAGACCCCACAGAGCCCCAGGACAGAAACACAATTAGACCCAACCAAATCATGAGAAAACAAAAAGATAATTACTTGACACATTGGAAAGAATTGACAAAAAAACTGAGCAAACTAGAACGCTATTTGGCCCTAAACAGAGAGTACCCAGTGGCAGAATACCTGACCACTGTGACTGACCCAAAATTAAGGAAATATTTGACTATGTACAGACTCATTGAGCATAGCTTTGCTATTGAGAAAGGCCGCCGTAGGCAGACCTGGCTCTCAAGAGAAGACAGTGCCCACAAAATGAGGTGGAAACTGAGCGGCACTTCCTAACCTCCTGCCAAATGTATGACCATATTAGAGACACATATTGCCCTCAGATTACAGAGATCCACAAAGAATTAGAAAACAAACCCAATATTTAATAAACCCCCCCATCTACTGGGTGAAAAACCACCGTGTGCCATCACAGCAGCAAGATTTGTGACCTGTTGCCACAAGAAAAGGGCAACCTGTGAAGAACAAACACCATTGTAAATACAACCCATATTTATATTGACTTATTTTCCCTTCTGTACTTTAACTATTTGCACATCATTACAACACTGTATATATACACAATATTACATTTGAAATGTCTTTATTCTTTTGGAACTTCTGAGTGTAATGTTTACTGT
>CM072220.1:9894647-9899647 GCA_036851935.1 Coregonus suidteri
GGTTTATTTGAACAGTGAGAGACAGAATAACAACAAAGAAATCCAGAAAAACGCATGTCAAAAATGTTATAAATTGATTTGCATTTTAATGAGGGAAATAAGTATTTGACCCCTCTGCAAAACATGACTTAGTACTTGCTGGCAAAACCCTTGTTGGCAATCACAGAGGTCAGACGTTTCTTGTAGTTGGCCACCAGGTTTGCACACATCTCAGGAGGGATTTTGTCCCACTCCTCTTTGCAGATCTTCTCCAAGTCATTAAGGTTTCGAGGCTGACGTTTGGCAACTCGAACCTTCAGCTCCCTCCACAGATTTTCTATGGGATTAAGGTCTGGAGACTGGCTAGGCCATTCCAGGACCTTAATGTGCTTCTTCTTGACCCACTCCTTTGTTGCCTTGGCCGTGTGTTTTGGGTCATTGTCATGCTGGAATACCCATCCACGACCCATTTTCAATGCCCTGGCTGAGGGAAGGAGGTTCTCACCCAAGATTTGACGGTACATGGCCCCATCCATCGTCCCTTTGATGCGGTGAAGTTGTCCTGTCCCCTTAGCAGAAAAACACCCCCAAAGCATAATGTTTCCACCTCCATGTTTGACGGTGGGGATGGTGTTCTTGGGGTCATTGGCAGCATTCCTCCTCCTCCAAACACGGCGAGTTGAGTTGATGCCAAAGAGCTCCATTTTGGTCTCATCTGACCACAACACTTTCACCCAGTTCTCCTCTGAATCATTCAGATGTTCATTGGCAAACTTCAGACGGGCATGTATATGTGCTTTCTTGAGCAGGGGGACATTGCGGGCGCTGCAGGATTTCAGTCCTTCACGGCGTAGTGTGTTACCAATTGTTTTCTTGGTGTCTATGGTCCCAGCTGCCTTGAGATCATTGACAAGATCCTCCCGTGTAGTTCTGGGCTGATTCCTCACCGTTCTCATGATCATTGCAACTCCACGAGGTGAGATCTTGCATGGAGCCCCAGGCCGAGGGAGATTGACAGTTACTTTGTGTTTCTTCCATTTGCGAATAATCGCACCAACTGTTGTCACCTTCTCACCAAGCTGCTTGGCGATGGTCTTGTAGCCCATTCCATCCTTGTGTAGGTCTACAATCTTGTCCCTGACATCCTTGGAGAGCTCTTTGGTCTTGGCCATGGTGGAGAGTTTGGAATCTGATTGATTGATTGCTTCTGTGGACAGGTGTCTTTTATACAGGTAACAAACTGAGATTAGGAGCACTCCCTTTAAGAGTGTGCTCCTAATCTCAGCTCGTTACCTGTATAAAAGACACATGGGAGCCAGAAATCTTTCTGATTGAGAGTGGGTCAAATACTTATTTCCCTCATTAAAATGCAAATCAATTTATAACATTTTTGACATGCGTTTTTCTGGGTTTTTTGTTGTTATTCTGTCTCTCACTGTTCAAATAAACCTACCATTAAAATTATAGACTGATCATGTCTTTGTCAGTGGGCAAACGTACAAAATCAGCAGGGGATCAAATACTTTTTTCCCTCACTGTATATAATCTCTTCTCTCTCTCTCTCTCTTTCTCTCTCTCTCTCTCCTGTCCCTCTCTCCCCCCTTTCTACCTGTCTCTCTCTCTCACTCTCTCTCCCCCCTCGAAACCTGTCCCTCTCTCTCTCTCTCTCTCTCTCTCTCTCTCTCTCACTCTCTCTCCCCCCTCGAAACCTGTCCCTCTCTCTCTCTCTCTCTCTCTCTCTCTCAGTGCCTCTCCTCTCTCCATCACGTTAGATTAAATAAGCAGTACTGTCTCTAGTACACAAGTCTATGTGACAACATCTTACATGATGCCCCCCCCCCCCCCCCCCCACACACACAACAGTACACATTAACAAGCTATGTATTCTGCATTAAACTCTTTAGAAGCACTTAACAAGTCCTTTGATTTGATTATTAAATCTGATAAGGTCACATTTCAGACACCAAGTGTGCATCCAAAATGACACCCTAATCCACAGTGCCCTACTATTGACCAGGGTCTGCATAGTGGGTGCCATTTTAGACACATCCAAGTGTCCATATTAGCCTCTCACTCTACTGCTGAGTAAGTGCCAGTGGTGTAAAGTACTTAAGTAAAAAAAACTTGAAAGTACTACTTAGGTCGTTTTTTTTGTTGGTATCTGTACTTTACTTTACTATTTATATTTTTGACAACTTTTACTTTTACTTCACTATATTCCTAAAGAAAAGTATGTACTTCTTACTCCATACATCCCTGACACCCAAAAGTACTTGTTCATTTTGAATGCTTAGCAGGACAGAAAAATGGTCCAATTCACGCACTTATCAAGAGAACATCCCTGGTCATCCCTACTGACTCTGATCTGACGGACTCACTAAACACATGCTTCGTTGGTAAATGATGTCTGAGTGTTGGAGCGTGCCCCTGTCTATCCGTAAATAAATAAAAACAAGAAAATGGTGCAGTCTGGCTTGCTTAATATAAGGAACTTGAAATGATTTATACTTTTGATACTTAAGTATATTTTAGCAATTATATTTACTTTTGATACTTAAGTATATTTAAAACCAAATACTTTTAGACTTTTACTCAAGTAGGATTTTACTGGGTGACTTTCACATTTACTTGAGTCATTTTCTATTAAGGTATCTTTACTTTTACTCAAGTATGACAATTGGGTACTTTTTCCACCGCTGGTAAGTGGTACCATTTACCTTAATGATGTTCTACTGAAACTACTGGTACCATTTACCTTAATGATGTTCTACTGAAACTACTGGTACCATTTACCTTAATGATGTTCTACTGAAACTACTGGTACCATTTACCTTAATGATGTTCTACTGAAACTACTGGTACCATTTACCTTAATGATGTTCTACTGAAACTACTAGTACCATTTACCTTAATGATGTTCTACTGAAACTACTAGTACCATTTACCTTAATGATGTTCTACTGAAACTACTAGTACCATTTACCTTAATGATGTTCTACTGAAACTACTGGTACCATTTACCTTAACGATGTTCTACTGAAACTACTGGTACCATTTACCTTAATGATGTTCTACATAAACTACTGGTACCATTTACCTTAATGATGTTCTACTGAAACTACTGGTACCATTTACCTTAATGATGTTCTACATACACTACTGGTACCATTTACCTTAATGATGTTCTACTGAAACTACTGGTACCATTTACCTTAATGATGTTCTACTGAAACTACTGGTACCATTTACCTTAATGATGTTCTACTGAAACTACTGGTACCATTTACCTTAATGATGTTCTACTGAAACTACTGGTACCATTTACCTTAATGATGTTCTACTGAAACTACTGGTACCATTTACCTTAATGATGTTCTACTAAAACTACTGGTACCATTTACCTTAATGATGTTCTACTGAAACGACAAGCAATCTAAGGTCTGTCACATTAGGAGTCGTAGTGTCTGTTAATAGAGACACACACACACACACACACACACACACACACACACACACAATAGATCAACACAGCGATAAAGACACATGATGACTCCACCTGCAGTCTAACAGGATTCATCATTACCATGAAGCATCCCAAATGGCACCCTATTCCCTATGTAGTGCACTACTTTTGACCAGAGCCTGGAACCTGGTCAGAAGTAGTGCACTAAATAGGGAACAGGGTGCCATTCGGGACGCACTTAATGTTGTGTCTTGGAAAACGTTAACGTGGTGATAGAATTGAACTATAATGCAGAATGTTATGAGTGGTGGAATTTAACTATAATACAATGATATCATGTATAGAAATATGACAGTTCAATACAACTGGAATACAAATATCTCATTCTCAGCAGAGTAACCTTGGGTTTGTGTTATATTGTCTATAGTATTGCAATATATTGTATTTGATTGTGTTGTTTGCTTTACACCTCTGTTTATATGTAGGTTTGTTAACATTTAGCAGACGTTCTTATCCAGAGCGACTTACAGTTAGTGAGTGCATACATTTTTTTATATATATATATACTGGTCCCCCGTGGGAATCGAACCCACAACCCTGGCGTTGCAAGCGCCATGCTCTACCAACTGAGCTACACGGGACTAGGCTACTGTACTGCTGTGTCCATGTGTGTTTTCTAGCACTGATGATGGTTCCACTCTGTAATAATGTTCATCTATTCTATTTTACTGAGGCTGATCAGTTTTATTTTCGTGTCTTTAAAAATACAGAAGCAGAGAAATAGCGCGGGTCTCTAAAGTGTCGTCGCCACCCCCCCCCCAAATCTCGTCCTCTCACTTCATCCTCGCTTTCTCTCTGACACACTCTGACGTCTCTCCTCCTCTCTCTCCACATCCCTCTATCCAGATATATCACATATCCTCCAAATTAAATGATAAATTATACTGGTAGGCAATACCGAATGCGGGCGACGCACGCACACACCACTTTCTTAAACTGGTCGAGCAATGAATAACACCTTTCTCCTTAGCATTACCATACATAGGCTACACACTCAGAAGCACATAGGGGACAAACAAAATAATCAACCGCTTATTGTGGCATTATGGCATATAGTCTACCCCAGTCTCCTGTACCTGATACAATGTAGCCCAATGACGCTCTTGTCAAAATCTACAAAAAAAACGATAATAAACAGTTTGTTTGTTGACAGTTGACACAAAACGCAGAGTAAATATTCAGCCAACTCACCGTAGTATCCGGATAAATCCTCAGTGTATGGAGAATCCAAAGGAGTTTCTTTATCTTTCTTCACCCAAGTTAGAAACAGCGATGCGCTACATCCCTCTCCCTCCTTCCTGACCGACTGAGGTCCTGAATAAACTGACAAAGAGAGAAAAAGGAGAGAGGCTCGGTTTACATCAGACTCGCAGATCTAGACTTAGCTATCGAGGTCATCTCTCAAAAGTGGAATGAATTAAACAAGAGAAAACAACACATCTGAAAAACTGTTGGTGCCTACCGATTTCAAATCCGAGCTGGCTCGAGACAAGACGAC
>CM072220.1:9907147-9912147 GCA_036851935.1 Coregonus suidteri
CACACTGTCACCCACACACACACTGTCACCCACACACTGTCACCCACACACTGTCACCCCACACACTGTCACCCACACACTGTCACCCACACACACTGTCACCCACACACTGTCACACACACACACTACCACCCCACAAACACACACTCCCCCCTCGCTGATTGTATTTCCAGCTCAACATCAAACCATTAAATCACGTACATAAATATAATAAATCAGAGGTGGTTTGAGGTTTAAGGGGTTCGATATTCATAAGCGTTTTTATTTACTGCCGACCGCAACCCCAGCTCCAACTCTGGTCGTCTGCCATTATAATTTAGATGGGGTGTCACCTCCCCTCCTTACACACACCTAGGCATGCGCGCACCCACACACACACACACACACACACACATGCACGCATGCACACGCACACACACGCACACACACACACACAGTCAGACAGTGGTGTGTGGGGTGAGTGTGTGTGTGGTGTGTGGGGTGAGTGTGTGTGTGGTGTGTGGGGTGAGTGTGTGTGTGGTGTGTGGGTTGAGCGTGTGTGTGGTGTGTGGGTGAGTGTTTGTGGTGTGTGTGGGGTGAGTGTGTGTGTGGTGTGTGGGGTGAGTGTGTGTGTGTGTGTTCTCATAAAATTTCAGTGTCTTAATTGTATCAAAAGTGTGTGTGTGTTTGTGTCTGTGTCATCAAATGATTCTCAAGTCAATCTACTTCGTAAAAACCACTGGACTCCTTTAATAAAACAGCTAAACAACTGACCAGGGGGGAACTGAACTACCTTGGGTCAGAATTAGACGTTCGTCCATGTTTCTCAAACGTCAACTTTCGAAGTTGGTGTAAACGTCAAATTTCAAAGTGTTTAAGGGTAAGTTCAGGCATTAACTCCAAATGGTTAAGGTAAGGGTTAAGGTTTGGGATAGGCTTTAAACAACATCTAAAAAAAAACAACTTTCTATATAAGTCACTTATAAGTCACTTACAACCACAGATCTAGGATCAGCTTTCCCTCCAATTAAACATTTGGAAGAAACCACCAAAACTGACCTCAGCAGATCTGCATTTAAGAGCATTATCTAGGGAGATGACCGTGGTAAAAGGAACCCATGAGCACAGATCCATGATCCGCTTTTCTGTCCCCAATCCCTAACTTTAACCATTAGATACTAATTTAACCACAGATCTAGGATCAGCTTTCCCTCCCCAATACCTAACCTTAACCATTAGATACTAATTTAACCACAGATCTAGGATCAGCTTTCCCTCCCCAATACCTAACCTTAACCATTAGATACTAATTTAACCACAGATCTAGGATCAGCTTTCCCTCCCCAATCCCTAACCTTAACCATTAGATACTAATTTAACCACAGATCTAGGACCCGCATCACCTACCCATTATACCAACCTCAACTATTACAATGTAATAACCAAAACTGACCTGGGATCTGCATTTATCCAGCTCCCCCATGGGAGATGGTCAGGGTTATCAATACAGTTATTAGTCCAGTGTCATCTCCTGCAGTCACAGGTCATCACCCCTGCACTGTGTCTCCATTTGGACATCGATTACACACACACACACATCTAGCATGTAACCTGTATATTATCACTGTTATCTAGTATGTAACCTGTATATTATCACTGTTATCTAGTATGTAACCTGTATATTATCACTGTTATCTAGTATGTAACCTGTATATTATCACTGTTATCTAGTATGTAACCTGTATATTATCACTGTTATCTAGTATGTAACCTGTATATTATCACTGTTATCTAGTATGTATAACTGTTATCTAGTATGTAATATATTATCACTGTTATCTAGTATGTAACCTGTATATTATCACTAATATCTAGTATGTAACCTGTATATTATCACTGTTATCTAGTATGTAACCTGTATATTATCACTGTTATCTAGTATGTAACCTGTATATTATCACTGTTATCTAGTATGTAACCTGTATATTATCACTGTTATCTAGTATGTAACCTGTATATTATCACTGTTATCTAGTATGTAACCTGTATATTATCACTGTTATCTAGTATGTAACCTGTATATTATCACTGTTATCTAGTATGTAACCTGTATATTATCACTGTTATCTAGTATGTAACCTGTACATTATCACTGTTATCTAGTATGTAACCTATATATTATCGCTGTTATCTAGTATGTAACCTGTATATTATCACTGTTATCTAGTATGTAACCTGTATATTATCACTGTTATCTAGTATGTAACCTGTATATTATCACTGTTATCTAGTATGTAACCTGTATATTATCACTGTTATCTAGTATGTAACCTGTATATTATCACTGTTATCTAGTATGTAACCTGTATATTATCACTGTTATCTAGTATGTAACCTGTATATTATCACTGTTATCTAGTATGTAACCTGTATATTATCACTGTTATCTAGTATGTAACCTGTATATTATCACTAATATCTAGTATGTAACCTGTATATTATCACTGTTATCTAGTATGTAACCTGTATATTATCACTGTTATCTAGTATGTAACCTGTATATTATCACTGTTATCTAGTATGTAACCTGTATATTATCACTGTTATCTAGCATGTAACCTGTATATTATCACTGTTATCTAGTATGTAACCTGTATATTATCACTGTTATCTAGTATGTAACCTGTATATTATCACTAATATCTAGTATGTAACCTGTATATTATCACTGTTATCTAGTATGTAACCTGTATATTATCACTGTTATCTAGTATGTAACCTGTATATTATCACTGTTATCTAGTATGTAACCTGTATATTATCACTGTTATCTAGTATGTAACCTGTATATTATCACTGTTATCTAGTATGTAACCTGTATATTATCACTGTTATCTAGTATGTAACCTGTATATTATCACTGTTATCTAGTATGTAACCTGTATATTATCACTGTTATCTAGTATGTAACCTGTATATTATCACTGTTATCTAGTATGTAACCTGTATATTATCACTGTTATCTAGAATGTAACTGTTATATTATAATAATATAATAATAATATAATAATAATAATAATAATAATAAGCCATTTAGCAGACGCTTTTATCCAAAGCGACTTACAGTCATGTGCGCATACATTTTTACGTATGTGTGGTCCCGGGGATCGAACCCACTACCCTGGCGTTACAAGCGCCATGCTCTACCAATTAAATAGTTGCCATTTTGCATATAGTGACATTCTACCAGTCAGTCTAAACCAGTGTTTCACAAACCTCTCCTCGAGTACCCCCAGCCAGTCCACGTCTCTGACCCATTCCAGAACCAGCACAGCTGATTCAAACGGCCTCCTAATCATCAAACCCTTCATTAGTTGGATCAGCAGTGCTAGTTCTGGAATACACCAAATAACCGGACTGGCTGGGGTCACTCCAGGACAGGCCTGGGAAACACTTGTCCAAACGATTGGAGCTTCCTTTGCAGTATAACAAGTGTGAGTAGACTACTATCTAGTATGTAACCTATATATTATCACTGTTATCTAGTATGTAACCTATATATTATCACTGTTATCTAGTATGTAACCTATATATTATCACTGTTATCTAGTATGTAACCTATATATTATCACTGTTATCTAGTATGTAACCTATATATTATCACTGTTATCTAGAATGTAACCTGTATATTATCACTGTTATCTAGTATGTAACCTATATATTATCACTGTTATCTAGAATGTAACCTATATATTATCACTGTTATCTAGTATGTAACCTGTATATTATCACTGTTATCTAGTATGTAACATATATATTATCACTGTTATCTAGAATGTAACCTATATATTATCACTGTTATCTAGAATGTAACCTATATATTATCACTGTTATCTAGTATGTAACCTGTATATTATCACTGTTATCTAGTATGTAACCTGTATATTATTGTCAAGGGCTGAGGTGTAAGGTGTGTGGAAGTCAGGCGCAGGACACCGAAGCTAGTCCAACAAAGTTTACTGAAGTTTACCAATAGGCAAAAATACAGAGAACGGCCTCAACAATAAACAGAGGCGAGCAAATACGCAAACTGTGTGTATGTAAAAACAAATAAACAAGAAAACAGGTACAAAACACGCAGCACAATGGACAGGCGAAAAAACAACACACAATCTAACCTAAGCAAAACAAGGAACTTATAGGACAAGTAATCAGCACACAAACGGACACAGGTTGTAAAAGACAGACGAAAGCAATCACACCAAGAAACATGGAGCGGTGGCAGCTAGTACTCCGGGGACGGCGAACGCCGAAGCCTGCCCGAACCAGGAGGAGGAGCAGTCTCGGCAGAATCCGTGACAATTATCACTGTTATCTAGTATGTAACCTGTATATTATCACTGTTATCTAGTATGTAACCTATATATTATCACTGTTATCTTGTCCACCTTTTTAATTCAATTTTAACTGCTTCTCAATTTAAACTCATGCTGTGTGTTTTGACCTTAACCCAACTGCACTTTGGGAGGGAGAGGGAGCCGCTCCCTAAAGAACGACTGCGTCCAAAATGGCACCCCTGTTCCCTACATAGTGCACTACTTTAGACCAGGGCCCATAGAGCTAAATAGGGAATAGGGTGTTTATGATTTGAATGAGACAGCGGCCCATTAACCGTAGCCAAATCACCTGACCTGCCTTGTGTCCAATACTCAGGCTGGGGATTTGCAAGGCAATGGGGGGGCATAAAGGGTTTGCAAATGAACAGACAGAAAGTGAGAGGAGAGAGCAAAGCAAAGCAGACGTCCTACATTGCACTCTAATCACTATGTAGTGTGTCCTAAAGTGCACTATATAGGGAATAGGGTGCCATTAGGGATGAATGTTTTTAGTAGATGGATGTCTATATACTGTATGGAGGAGAGGGAAGGAAAGGTATCACTCACTCTGGCTGTGGAGTCTCAGAGGGGACAGGGGAAGGAAAGGTATCACTCACTCTGGCTGTGGAGTCTCAGAGGGGACAT
>CM072220.1:9922147-9944984 GCA_036851935.1 Coregonus suidteri
ATTAAAACAGAAAACAAATAAAAACATTAAATATTTACAAAATGTACAGGAGCTTTCTGCCCAGGCCACCTCATGGTACCATGGCAAAAAGACAAACTGTGTAGAATAGCAGTATATTAGCTTTAAAACAGCAACATTTTCCACAGCTTAATGGCAAAATGTGTAAAATAGCATGAGATTAGCTATAAAACTGCGCTACGCCATTGCAGACCAGAATCCCATTGCTAGGCCGACTACTCCAAATCTAAAATGTACCTTTACCACAAAGCCACATTTTCTCCCCTCAGGAGGCTGAAAAGATTTTAGCATGGGCTCTCAGATCCTCAAAAAAAAGTATACAGCTGCACCACTGAGAGCATCTTGACTGGCTGCATCACCGCTTGGTATGGGAACTGCTTGGCATCCGACCGCAAGGCGCTACAGAGGGTAGTGCATACGGCCCAGTACATCACTGGGGCCGACCTCCCTGACATCCAGGATCTGTGATGGGTGATTTGAAGGAGTCAGGCACAGGAGGGTAAATCACAGAATACAGAGTTTATTCCGGAATACAGAGTTACGCAAAATTGCGTCAAACAGTCCAGTTTGCATAACAGGCGCTCTGGAACCAAACAGGCACACGGGGAAAATATACCCCGGCAATACAAATATACACGGAGCTCAACCGAGCTTCACTATCCTCACACTAAACAATCACCCACAAGGACAAGGGGGCAGAGGGAACACTTATACATGCACTAATGAGGGGATATGAACCAGGTGTGTGTAATAGACAAGACAAAACAAATGGAATGATGAGATGAGGAGCGGCAGTGGCTAGAAGGCCGGTGACGACGAACGCCGAAGCCTGCCCGAACCAGGAGAGGAGGCAGCTTCGGAGGAAGTCGTGACAGGATCGTTACTCATTGTGTATTTATTCCTTGTGTTATTATCTTTCTATTATTTTTTAAATGTTTCTCTGTGCATTGTTGGAAAGGGCCCATAAGTAAGCATTTCACCTGTTGTTTATGAAGCATGTGACAAATATAATGTGATTTGATTTGATACCCTAGGCATGTACGCTACATAAAATGGTGATCCTGTGTACTTGCGTCGAGTTTGAAATTTCAAATAAGTACAGACCCCTTCCCCTTTTCCACATTTTGTTACATTTCATTAATTTACTTCTGGAAGGTTCTCCCATCTCCACAGAGGAACTCTGGAGCTCTGTCAGAGTGACCATCGGGTTCTTGGACACCTCCCTGACCAAGGCCCTTCTCCCCCGATTGTTCAGTTTTGGCCGGGCGGCCAGCTCTAGGAAGAGTCTTGGTGGTTCCAAACTTCTTCCATTTAAGAATTATGGAGGCCACTGTGTTTCTTGGGGACCTTCAATGCTGCAGAAATGTTTTGGTACCCTTCCCCAGATCTGTGCCTCGACACAATCCTGTCTCGGAGCTCTACGGACGATTCCTTCGACCTCGTGGCTTGGTTTTTGCTCTGACATGCACTGTCAGCTGTGGGACCTTATATAGACAGGTGTGTCCCTTTCCAAATCATGTCCAATCAATTGAATTTACCACAGGTGGACTCCAATCAAGTTGTAGAAACATCTCAAGGATGATCGGTGGAAACAGGATGCACCTGAGCTTAATTTTGAGTCTCATAGCAAATGGTCTGAATACTTATGTAAATAAGGTTATTCTGGGGTTTTTTAATGATCAATTAGCAAACAATTCTGAAAACCTGTTTTCGCTTTGTCATTATGGGGTATTGTGTGTAGATAAATAATCAATTTTAGAATAAGGCTGTAACGTAACAAAATGTGAAAAAAGTCAAGGGCTCTGAATACCTTCCGAATGCACTCGGTAGTAGGGTAGTGGGGTAAGTTGAGCCAAAGGGTTAGTTGAGCCACCCCTTGTTTCCAGGAAACCATACACAACATGTATCATATGAACAAATATTTAGGAAGTAGACCATTTAAATATTGTTCTATACATCAGTTGGGATCTCTATAAGCTTCAATATGAGGTCCTGAGCGTAGCATGAATGTGCATCCTTGTAGCTGTGTGGGCTAATATAGTCAAAATGTTATCCTTGGAGTAAGTTGAGTCAATGGCCATGGAGTAAGTTGAGTCAATGGCCATGGAGTACGTTGAGCCAATGGCCATGGAGAAAGTTGAGCCAATGGCCATGGAGAAAGTTGAGCCAATGGCCATGGAGAAAGTTGAGCCAATGGCCATGGAGTAAGTTGAGCAATGGCAATGGGTACGTTGAGCCATGGCCATGGAGTAAGTTGACAATGGCCATGGAGTAAGTTGAGCCAATGGCCATGGAGTAAGTTGAGCCAATGGCCATGGAGTAAGTTGAGCCAATGGCCATGGAGTAAGTTGAGCCAATGGAGTAAGTTGAGCTAATGGCCATGGAGTACGTTGAGCCAATGGCCATGGAGTACGTTGAGCCAATGGCCATGGAGTAAGTTGAGCCAATGGCCATGGAGTAAGTTGAGCCAATGGCCATGGAGTAAGTTGAGCCAATGGCCATGGAGTAAGTTGAGCCAATGGCCATGGAGTAAGTTGAGCCAATGGCCATGGAGTAAGTTGAGCCAATGGCCATGGAGAAAGTTGAGCCAATGGCCATGGAGAAAGTTGAGCCAATGGCCATGGAGAAAGTTGAGCCAATGGCCATGGAGAAAGTTGAGCCAATGGCCATGGAGTAAGTTGAGCCAATGGCCATGGGGTAAGCCAATGCCATGGGGTAAGTTGAGCTAATGGCCATGGAGTAAATTGAGCCAATGGCCATGGAGTACGTTGAGCTAATGGCCATGGAGTAAGTTGAGCCAATGGCCATGGGGTAAGTTGAGCCAATGGCCATGGAGTACGTTGAGCTAATGGCCATGGAGTAAATTGAGCCAATGGCCATGGAGTACGTTGAGCTAATGGCCATGGAGTAAGTTGAGCCAATGGCCATGGGGTAAGTTGAGCCAATGGCCATGGAGTACGTTGAGCCAATGGCCATGGAGAAAGTTGAGCTAATGGCCATGGAGTAAGTTGAGCCAATGGCCATGGGGTAAGTTGAGCTAATGGCCATGGAGTAAATTGAGCCAATGGCACCATACCAATACAAATGATGATTACATTTTATACGTTTTTTAATGCAAAATATAGTCTTTTTGCAACACGTCATGAATATGAACTCAAGAGCATTTTTATTGTTACAGAGCAGACATGATCATGCCCCGTGTATACGATCGTAAAACAAGCAGGGGTGTAACCGTCCTAGATGTTATTGAGAGAGCAGCCAAGGAAGTGAGAGAAGCGAAAAAGTCCGTTCAAGCAGCAGCAAGGGATGGATCAAATCAAATAATTAAATCATCAAATCAAGCTTTATTTATACAGCACATTTCAGACACGGAATGCAACGCAGTGCGCTTCACAGGTAAAAAAATAATAAAGGCAATTCAAATAAAGACTGAAATATTTACAACAAACATAAAAGGATAAAAATACAAAATAATAACAATTAAAACTAAACGACTAAAAAGCACCTTGAGGAAAACAAAAAATACGTCCACAGTTTCGGTCCCCCTCAGTTTCTCTGGCAGGCTATTCCCTAGAGTCGATTGATGCACCGGTGCGTCAATCTAAGTTACATAAAACAATTATCCATCAAAATCAATCTGTTTAAGCTAGAGATATCCGTTTTTTTTTTTTTTCTCAATCTCAATCCAACGCATCCGCCAGTGTCGCACTTCCGCATCTGCTGTGAAAGGTGGCAGAGCTAGAGCGATGTTTGTCGGACCATGAGACGTCCCGAAACTCGGTCTTCTCAAGAAAACGTCTGTAGCTTGGCACCCTATTATTCCCTATATAGGGCACTACGTTTGACCAGAGCCCAATGGGCCCTGTGGTGCACTATATAGGGAATAGGGCTCCAATCGAGACACAGACACTGTTTCCTGAACTAGTCCAGATAGGACAGGAGAGGATTCTTGATTTTAAGGAAGAGAAGAAGACTGGTGGGGGAAAGGATATTTAGATGCGTTATTTTTATGACGTCAGTATTGTACAGTTTTATATGATACATGAATATTTTTTTATCATTAAGCAGACGCTTGTGTCAGTGCATTGAACCAAGGTAGATAAGATAACCAGCAGGGTTGGGATCAATTCCAATTTACAATAACAAGAGATTCAAAAGGGACAGAAATTAAATAATTTATTAGTCAGAAAGAAATTACAATTGATTGTACTTAATTTAACTTAACAATGAACAATATTATAGTAGATTACTTTAAAATAGTTATTGTTTCTACTTCTCAAATGTCACACTGTCTAGGAGACGAGAAAACAGTCAGAACAACATTCTGAAATTTATATTTACAATTAATTTAACTTAATTTAAGAAATAAATAAAAATATTTTAAAACAAAAATCTATTTCTTAAGTGTCAAAACAGCTAGGAGACGACAAAACAGTCAGAACAACATTCTGAACTTAATATCTACAATTCATTTAACTTAACAATTAACAATTGATCAAATGTCACACCGATTAGGAGATAGTAAAACAGTCATCAACGTAACGGAATTTTGGGAATGTTTGTCTTTTTGTCACCCAACTTTTAACCTAAATCCTTTTTTATTTGTTTTATTTTTATTCGTGTTAGTTGACAACTCAATAAAATGTAAATTAGACATTGAACTGATGTCTGTGCCCAGTGGGACCTCAACCTTAGGGTCCCCTGATACAGGGCAGTTTCCCAGACCTGTGGAGGTAGAGGAGGGGTTGAACAAACCCTGAGACGACTGTGATAGAGAAACAAATGGACCATCCCCCAAAAAACACCACTGGTTCCATAAAATGATAACTGACTAGGAGAAGAACCAGTGGGAGGTACATGAAAATCATAGACACCATGATCATTGAAATGATCCTGAAGGCCCTCAGCTTCATGTTGTTCATCCCTTCCCCCGCTCCCTCTCCTTCCCCCGGCCCGGGACGTTTCAGAGCTCTGAGAACAGCCAGGCAGCAGAACAACATGACAGAAAGCATAAGTAGGTTTAAAATCAAAGCAAAGAACTTCCACCATGCAGATGTGTAATTACCAAGCATATTTGCAAAGCAGGAGCCAAGCACCATCAGCCAGACAACACCACAACACCCCACCCTGTATCTCAGGGGTTTGTACTTCAGGAAGGTTACAGGGTGGACCACCGCCAGGTAGCGCTCCACACAGATACAGCACTGGAACAGAGGACGACCAAAGAGGTTGAAACCCGCAAAGAATGTCCCAACGCTCAATAAAGCACCATTCTCTTGGATGTGATCATGAATAATATACATCAGATTGGACAGGCTGTAGAAGATCTCAGACAAAGCCAGGTTGAGAGTGAAGAACTCTGAAGCCATCGTCCCTCCTGCTCCGGTCACTATCAGCCACAGGACGTAGACATTGGTGGGGAGACCCAGGAGGAGGTTGATGGAGATGGCAGCAGTGAACAGTGGATTCTGGACAGACTGGAATGGAAGGAGGGTAACACTTTATTATAACATTCATTAGTAAAGCATTTATAAGACATTTACAAACAGTTTGCTTACTATTTATGAATCATTACTCCCACATTTATAAATGAAAGTAAGCTAGTTATTCACACATTTAAATGCCTTATAAATGGTTTATTACTGGATGTTATTATAAACTGTTACCGGAAGTTGTCCAGTGAAGGTGGAGAGGAGAGTAGAGTTGCTGGCTACAGAGGTGTTCATGTCTTCTCAGTCGTTGGCGTCTGTGACTGAACGAGACAAAAAAACAAACATATTTTGACTGCTTTAATCAGTGAATTTGTCAAATACAATATGAAAAAAAAAAAAAAAACGCATTCAAATGGGGTGGACCAGATGCATAAAGTGCTTTCATTTCTAAACGGTAAAACAGATGTGTATGAAAATCCCCTCCTTTATAAGGTGATGTTCTTTACTGTAATGGGAACAGGTGATGCTTAGCCAGTACAGTGTGTTTCTGGAAGCTTCTACTCTCAGTCTTATCCTACTACACAAACATAAAATAGTCAGACCTGTTAGGAACTGAATATATTTATTGTAATGAATCTAAAGATAAGTACTGGACCTGTAACTAAAACAGGACAAATAAATAAAAACCTACATTTACATCAGACACTCGTTATGCAGACAGATTTCCACCTAGTCAGCGAGTGGATTCGAACCAGCAACTTTTGGGTTACTGTCCCAACGCGCTTAATCGCTAGACTACCTGCCATCAAACCTGCATTGGTGGAGTGCCGTCAAACCTGCATTGGTGGAGTGCCTCAAGCCTCTTCAGTGGTCAGCGTAGACTACCTGTCGTGTTCCTCAGACAACCCTGGTCTCTTCAGTGGGTCCAAAGCTCTGCCTCTGACCCATTCTTCACACAGGAGTGTGTTTCCTCCCCACCTTTTCTGGTGTTACAACGCAATGCAAATCTAGGTCCTCCCCCAACGCATTACCTGATTGGATAACATTGAGTTGGCTGCGTTGTTAGGCATCATTTCGTCTGGTTTGAATCTGCCCTCAATCTCGGGCCCTACCCTTTGCACAGGTGTTTGTTACTTAATGGAGAAATCTATTCGTCCAGAACCAGATATGCAAACGTAGGAGCCGGTTTCAAACCAAACACGAACACAACACGTGCCGTGTTGGGGGGGGTTGGGGGGGGGGGGGGGGGGGGGGGGGTGGGGGGGTTGGGGGGGGGGGGGAGAAGGGGGTTGGGGGGGCAGGTTGGGGGGGGGGAAAAATGGAGAAATAAACATAATTCAACGTTTTCAATTAGTTGATTGACCTGTAGCTGTGTTGAAAATTGAAACCGCCCTGCCTTATTTGAATTGATTTGATTTATTAGGATCCCAATTAGCCGAAGCTGATGGCGACATGTAGTCTTACTGGGGTCCGACACATAACGTAAAATACATTACAGACATTATACTTGCTCTCATTGGATAGCATTGAGTGGTCCGTTTTTTTACGCATCGTTTTGTCTGGTTTGAATCTGCCCTAAAGCTCGGCCCTACCTTCACACAGCTGTGTGTTACATCATGGAGAAATCTATAGGATCAGTGTGCTACAAGGGGCCAATCAGTCTTAGGAAATGCATGTCTTTTTTACCCGTTTTGATTTAACAACTTCTCACTACTTGGTATTCAGACTTAGCCTATGCAGGTGGGTAACAAGGTTTGCGGGTGTGGATACCTTGCGCACACTGAATAAAGTTCAATTCAATCCCAGAAAACACACCCACTGGGTGATTAGATTAGATTAGAGAGTTTAATACAACAGGGTTGCAGATGTAATTACAAGGCACAGTGAGATCCGTAAGCTCCGAGCTCCAACAATGCAGGACAAAGTTAAATAAAACAATACAACAATAAACAATGTCCAGCAGGGGGAGCAGCAGGGGGCTGTTGGAAGTCCAGGGGGGCTGGAGGGGGACAGGGGGATCAGGTAGCTGACTAGTGGTGGCTATTCAGCAGTCTGATGGTCTGGGGGTAGAAGCTAATGGCCAGTCTGACAGGATTTGCCATGATGCTCCTATACTGCCTGTGTCTGAGTGATGGAAACGGGGAGAACAGGCCGTGACTCGGGTGACTGGGATCCCTATTGATCTTTCTTGGCCTTTCTGCGACACCTGGTGTTGTAGGTGTCCTGGACGGAAGGCTGAACGCACCACCCTCTGTAGCGCCTTGCGGTCCGTGGCGGTGGAGTTGCCGTACCAGGCTGTGATGCAGCCCCCCGCAGTATGTAGAACACTGTGAGGGCCCTCTGGGACAGGACGAATTTCTGGTTAAAGAGTCGCTTCAGGGAGAGTTTGTTTACCTGGCACCACGCCGTCAGAGAGCCTACCTCCTCCCTGTAGGCCGTCTCGTCGTTGTTGGTGATCAGGCCTACTCACTGTCGTGTCGTCAGAGAACTTGATGATGGAGTTGGAACTGTGTGAGGACGCATCCCTTGTGGGGCCCTCATGTTGAGAATCAGTGTCGAGGAGGTAATCTATTTTTTTCGTTGCCTACCTTCACCACCTGTCTGGGGGCACTTACGGTTTCGTCACGGACGTCCATGAACGTAACAGAAAATAGCGTCTAGCAGCATCTCTGTTGCGACCTGCAGTGTGGCGTTATCTTATGTTTTTAATTTGTACACAGTGGCGTTATTTTATGCTTTAATTTGTACACTTAGTTTACAAAACATTCTGCTTCCAACTGATCTTGTTGAGTGTACATATGGGATAAATAAGGCCGAGCTGCTGGCAGCGGAATCCAATACAGCAGACTTGGCTGGAAGTCCCGGACAGAGAAGTGGAGCCGGCCGGCTTCACCCTGGTCAGAGCGGACCGGATCTGACACAGAGGGAAAATCGATCCTGGTAAGAGAGCGACTCTGTACCCCCGACATTGAACTGCTTTCTGTGTCACTGCGACCTTACTATCTGCCCCGTGAGTTCCCCCAATTATGTTACCGTTGTGTACTGTTGATAATCACAAGTTTACTGGAGAACTGAGACCAAGTAGAGACTTTGGACAGGGTGGATATGGTATAATAAAGGCAGTTCAGAGGTAAAGATATCTGGAATCGCGTGCACGGACTCGTTCGTCAAACTCTTAGGGAGCTATCTGAAAGAGAGCCCCGAAAACATTGGTGCAGACATTTTATACAATAAATGATGTAGGTTGAATCTAGTAGTTCTGATCTTCTGATTGGTCCTGATGAGTTGGGCGAGGTGTTATTGGGAGGGTTCTCTGTCTTCAAATGTTCAGCCTAAAGAGAGGGGATTTTTGTTTGTGTGTGTGTGTGTGGCAGTGATGATGTGTGTGTGTGTGTGTGACATCAGTGATGATGTGTGTGTGTGTGTGTGTGTGTGTGTGTGTGTGTGTAGTGTGTCCTCAGAGCAAAACTCGTGAGTTGGAAGAACTGAGAGACCATGGCTGGGTCTTGGGCACCTGCTGACAAGGCTGACAAGATAGGACTCTTTTGTCCATTGTTATAGGATAGGAACAGCATTGATTGAAAACAAACGCCCAACACAAAATGGTCATGCACAAGATTTTAGTCAGACCAAGCTATAACATTATATATTTACTACGACAGTACATTCAACCAAAAGCTAATATAACAAAGGCATCAGAGATTATTTATAAATGTCACAGAAACTGGAATCATCTCCCCAGATCAGTCAATAAATGCTTCTGGTATTGACTTATATGCTGCCCCTGTCTTCATGTTGTTGCTGGACATATCTTTTTTAAAATGTGTGTAGGTCACCTAAATCATCAGAAAAATTGCCCCTCCTGAGAATTTTTTCAGGAGCCGCCACTGGGCCTACTACTGTCGTGTCGTCAGAGAACTTGATGATGGAGTTGGAACTGAGTGAGGACGCATCCCTTGTGGGGCCCTCATGTTGAGAATCAGTGTCGAGGAGGTAACGTTGCCTACCTTCACCACCTGGGGGGCGGTCCGTCAGGAAGTCCAGGACCCAGTTGCATAGGGAGGAGTTCAGTCCCAGAGCCGTGAGCTTTGTGGTGAGCTTAAAGGGCACTATGGTATTGAAGGCTGAGCTATAGTCGATCAACAGCATCCTAACATATGCATTCCTTTTGTCCAGGTGGGTAAAGGCAGTGTGCAGTGCAATGGCGATTGTCTCGTCTGTGGATCTGTCAGGGCGGTAGATTAATTGGAGAGCGTTGAGGTGTAAGGTCTTTGACTAGGCTCTTTGTCATGATGACGGAGGTGAGTGTTACGGGACGGTGGTCATTCAGTTAAATTATTTTCCCTTTCTTGGGCACGGGATGATAGTGGACATCTTGAAGCAGGTGGGGGTAGCTAGCCTGAGCTAGAGACCCGCTGAATTGTAGAAAACACAACAGCCAGCTGGTCTGAGGGCGCGGCTATGGGCCGACAGCCTTGCGAAGATTGTGTTCGAATGACTTACATACATCTTCTGTAGAGCACGTAGCTCTCGTTGTCCTCTAGGGCTCTCCTCGGCAGTTCAGAGTCATCGTTGTGTTTCGATTTAGCTCATCCGTTAGTGCAGCGTTGATGTCACTGGCTTTCTTTTTGTAATCCATGATCGCCCCGCCACATACACCTCGTGTCCGACCCGCTGAATTGCTCCTACACTTTGTCCCTGTACTTGTGTTTCGTCATTTTATCGATCTGCGTAGGTCGTAATTGTACTGTTTGACCATACTACTGTCCCCGATCACCTTGCCGTGTTTATAAGCAGCATCTCTCTCCTTGAGTTTCCCTACAAGGCTGCCATCAATCCAAGGTTTTTTATTCAGCTAAGTTTTGAAAGTCACTATCGGTATCACATCCTCTATGCAATATTTGATGAAACCGGTGACTGAATCGGCATATTAATTCATGTTATCCCTAGAGGCAACCCAGAACATATTCCAATCCACATGATCAAAACAGTCTTGGAAAATTGATTCTGATTGGTCGAACCAAAAATAGGGTTGGAGGGCCTTGAACCACAAAATACAAACATTGCAGTTCTTCAACCCATGGTAAAAACCCACCTCAATCTTTTGAAAACCCTGGGATATAGTTTTATTTTTCAGCAGGAAAGTGACTATATTTTTAAAGCCAAGGTAACATCAGAATGGCTTTCCAAGAGGGGGTGAGTGTTCTTGAGTGGTCCAGTCTCCATGATTCCCAACCAGATTTAGTGAGCTTGATCAATTTTTATAAAACCAGTGGATAAATGTTGCCCTAAGACTTGTGCAGAGTTGTTAGGATCTTTTTCAAAATTATTGACAGCTGTAATGGCTGCCAAAGGTGCTTCTACCAAGTATTAACTCTGGGGTGTGAAGACTTACGCAATCAAGACATCTTGGTTATTTTTTATTTGGAAAAGTTTACATAATTATTCTTTCACTTTTTAAATGTGGAGTAGGTTGTAATATAATGTATTCCCTTTTTAGATTTAATTTCAATGCAATGAAGACATTACAAGGGGTGTGTATACTTTCACTGGCGACTGCATAAGAGTTTCTGTGGTGATTCCGATGTCGAAGAATATTTCCTGGTCTGTTGTGCGTAATGAGGACCAACCAGATGCCGCACTTATGAAATTACTTCTTCCAGTTCCAAATAAGCATACACCCATTAAGAAACTGACTGTAAAAACTGTTAAATCCCTGTGGATTGAAGAGGAATTGAACAATTTTATGGTTGAGAGGGACGGGCAAAAGGAATGGCAAATAAGTCTGGCTGCACAGACGATTGGGAAAAGAACTGTAAATTGAATATCATGTCACTAAACTAAAAAAGTATTCTCTTTTCAGCAGTAGGCATTTGCTTTCCAAAACTGTACGTTTTTCCCATGATTGTATTTTGCAATCTGCAAAAGGCAAACCGACAGCTGTAACCAACCATAGAAATGTAATCCATAGATGGCAGTTCACATTCAAGTCAGGACTGGTATCCATTGCTAGAGTACCCATGAGTTTATCAGTCAAATTGACAGGGTAAGAGGTTCCAAACCCCTTCTATGGATTATATGTCTATGGCTGTTAGGGCGACGTGTATGCGGCAGGCGAAGTCAAGAGCAGGACACCGAGCTACTGGCAGAACTTTTACTAGATTCAGTGCAACAAAATAAAGTACACTGGCAACCTCGAACAGCGAGGGAAAATAACAAGACCCGCACACAAGGGCAACTGCCGCAAAGACCAAAAACAATAACGCACAATACACAATGAGACACCGAGGGTATTAAAGGGAACACAATCAAACATAATGGGAAACAGGTGTAAACAATAAAGACCAAACAAGACAAACACCGAAACATAGATCGGCAGCAGCTAGTACTCCGGGGACGATGAACGCCGAAGCCTGCCCGAGCAAGGAGGAGGAGCAGCCTCGGCTGAATCCGTGTCAATGGCCACAACACAACAAGCTGTATATTTGACATGCTGCCCAAACTACGGCCTTCCCGACTGTAGGCATACCTGTAACTGCCATAATAAAGGAGACACTTGAGAAAACCAGGGATCCCTTTATTTTGGCAGTTACCTTGACAGTTCTGAGATGTCCATGTCTTAAAGATATACTGTATTTAGTATTTATTAGAATCCTCATTCTTCCTGGGGTCCAAACAAGGTTAAAACAGTTATCATTTGCCACATTACCAATTGCCACATCATGTATTATAAGATTTAGATGATGTTTAGGGTTTAGCGAATCATTTGTCCCAAATACATTGCTTTTAGTTTTTTGTAATATTTAGGACTAGCTTATTACTTGCATACATGGACACACAGGCTTTACTCAATGCTAGTGGTAGGTCATTTGCAAAAATATAAAAAGTAAGGGGCCAAGACAGCTACCTTGAGGTATGCCAAACTCTACCTGGTTTATGTTAGAGAGGCTTTCATTAAGGAACACCCTCTGTGTTCTGTTAGATAGGTAACTCTTGATATGGCAGAGGATGTAAAGCCATAATACACATTTTTTCAGCAGCAGTCCAATAGATTTCTCCATGACATAGCACACACCTGTCCGGGGGTAGGGCCGAGCTTTAGAGCACATTCAAACCAGACAGAATTATGGTTAAAACGCAGCCAACTCAATCCTATCCAATGAGGTTATGCGTTGGGGGAGGACCTAGATTTGCGTTGCGTTGTCCATCAGAAAAGGTGTGGAGGAAACACACTCCTGTGTGAAGGCTGGGTCAGAGGCAGAGCTTTAGACCCACTGAAGAGACCAGGGTTGTCTGAGGAACACGACAGGTAGCCTACACAGAACACTGAAGAGGATCTAGCAATAAAAGTTTGACTTGTGACCAAGTTTGTTTTTGTTCCTTTTTTAATTGGGATTACAGGTACAATGTTTATATTCAGATTCTTAACAATGAATATATTCAGTTCTTAACAGGTTTGACTATTTTACCTTTCTGTAGGATAACACTTAGAGAGTAGAAGCTCCTTAAACCACTCTGCACTGGCTAAGTATCACCTGTTAATTTTGCACCAACGTTTCTGCCTCATGAACTTCAGACTTAAATGTTGGCATGAAATAAACAAAAGATACTTTGCACAGCGTGTTCATTTGGATCTTTAATTTGTTCTAGACACCTGAAACAGATGTGAAAGTGCATTTTATAGGTCAACACAAAATTTGGTTCAGGGATTCCATGTAATTCCATGGAAATTGTGGCTAATGTCTTTGTGAACATCACCATGTTTAAAATGACAATGAGTGATAATGAGTTGACATGATAGCACAAACAGATCTGGGACCAGCCTAGGGTTTTACTACCTCACAACAAATAGCATTGAACTATCAGGGTCTAAGTTTACTTCCTGTAACAAATTACGCATCAGCCTATTAAAGATCTTAGACTTTATGTCTACCAACCAATGGCATTTCTTAAAATTGGTCAACTTGGCCACCAGAGGTGCATCCTTGACTAGGCTACTAGCTACTAAAGTTAGACAAAAATTACACGTTTTCACATATGTGACGAAATCCCACGTTTTTGCTGTTTCACATCAATGTGCATTTACGGGAAAAAGATAAAGGAGGTCTATACAACATTGAAATTCATCATATATCGTAAACAAAAAGTAAAAGTGCCTTTTGATCTTGTCAAAAATCCCTATTAACATGTCTCCCAGGTGTTGTATGCTGCTAAAGTGATCAACCGTGAATTTTGAGTGTACAGTAACCGTAGGTTCGAGGCCCCCTCGCATCAAGCTTTTTTTGTTAAGGAAAGAACTGTTCACTGCTGGTTCTCGATGCTCGATTCAAGTA
The DNA here is from genome assembly GCA_036851935.1 of Coregonus suidteri. Lineage (NCBI taxonomy): Eukaryota > Metazoa > Chordata > Actinopteri > Salmoniformes > Salmonidae > Coregonus > Coregonus suidteri. The sequence continues at coordinate 9,935,931 of CM072220.1, forward strand.
AAGAAACTGTGACGAAGCGGATGATTCTTATAATGCATATACAGTGGGGGAAAAAAGTATTTAGTCAGCCACCAATTGTGCAAGTTCTCCCACTTAAAAAGATGAGAGAGGCCTGTAATTTTCATCATAGGTACACGTCAACTATGACAGACAAAATGAGGAAAAAAAATCCAGAAAATCACATTGTAGGATTTTTTATGAATTTATTTGCAAATTATGGTGGAAAATAAGTATTTGGTCAATAACAAAAGTTTCTCAATACTTTGTTATATACCCTTTGTTGGCAATGACACAGGTCAAACGTTTTCTGTAAGTCTTCACAAGGTTTTCACACACTGTTGCTGGTATTTTGGCCCATTCCTCCATGCAGATCTCCTCTAGAGCAGTGATGTTTTGGGGCTGTCGCTGGGCAACACGGATTTCAACTCCCTCCAAAGATTTTCTATGGGGTTGAGATCTGGAGACTGGCTAGGCCACTCCAGGACCTTGAAATGCTTCTTACGAAGCCACTCTTCGTTGCCCGGGCGGTGTGTTTTGGGATCATTGTCATGCTGAAAGACCCAGCCACGTTTCATCTTCAATGCCCTTGCTGATGGAAGGAGGTTTTCACTCAAAATCTCACGATACATGGCCCCATTCATTCTTTCCTTTACACGGATCAGTCGTCCTGGTCCCTTTGCAGAAAAAAAAACAGCCCCAAAGCATGATGTTTTTCACCCCCATGCTTCACAGTAGGTATGGTGTTCTTTGGATGCAACTCAGCCTTCTTTGTCCTCCAAACACGACGAGTTGAGTTTTTTACCAAAAAGTTCTATTTTGGTTTCATCTCGGACCATATGACCATTCTCCCAATCCTCTTCTGGATCATCCAAATGCACTCTAGCAAACTTCAGACGGGCCTGGACATGTACTGGCTTTAAGCAGGGGGACACGTCTGGCACTGCAGGATTTTGAGTCCCTGGCGGCATAGTAGTGTTACTGATGGTAGGCTTTGTTACTTTGGTCCCATTTCTCTGCAGGTCATTCACCTAGGTCCCCCCGTGTGGTTCTGGGATTTTTTTTGCTCACCGTTCTTGTGATCATTTTGACCCCACGGGGTGAGATCTTGCGTGGAGCCCCAGATCGAGGGAGATTATCAGTGGTCTTGTATGTTTCATTTCCTAATAATTGCTCCCACAGTTGATTTCTTCAAACCAAGCTGCTTACCTATTGCAGATTCAGTCTTTCCCAGCCTGGTGCAGGTCTACAATTTTGTTTCTGGTGTCCTTTTGACAGCTCTTTGGTCTTGGCCATAGTGGAGTTTGGAGTGTGACTGTTTGAGGTTGTGGACAGGTGTCTTTTATACTGATAACAAGTTCAAACAGGTGCCATTAATACAGGTAACGAGTGGAGGACAGAGGAGCCTCTAAAAAGAAGAAGTTACAGGTCTGTGAGAGCCAGAAATCTTGCTTGTTTGTAGGTGACCAAATACTTATTTTCCACATAATTTGCAAATAAATTCATTAAAAATCTACAATGTGATTTTCTGGATTTTTTTTTTTCAATTTGTCTGTCATAGTTGACGTGTACCTATGATGAAAATTACAGGCCTCTTCTCATCTTTTTTAAGTGGGAGAACTTGCACAATTGGTGGCTGACTAAATACTTTTTTCCCCACTGTAAATGTGTAGGCCTTTTATGTAATATATGTAGGCTTAATAAACTTGATTATTTGCAGCTTAATTGTCTACAAAATCTGAAGAAAGATTGTCACGGCGGTTGTAAGGATGAAACCAATGCGCAGCGTAGCGAGTGAACATGACTTTAATTTGATAAAGAAACACACGACAAAACAAAACACGAACCGTGACGTCCTCAGTACACAGACTGAACATAGAACATTTGGAACAATAACCCACAACTAACACCAGAAAACCTACATCTTAAATATGGCTCCCAATCAGAGATAACGAGCCGAACAGCTGACACTCGTTACCTCCGATTGGGAGTCAATGAATACAAACACGCACAATCACCCCAACATAGAAATACAACAACCTAGACACCCCCACATAGAAATACACCCAAAACAAATGAACATGAACAACCCTGGCTCAAGAATAAAGGTCCGTGGAGCCAGAGTGTCACATTACCCCCCCCTAAAGGTGCGACCTCCGGGCGCACCAGCATACAGTCTAGGGGAGGGTCTGGGTGGGCGTCTGTCCCTGGTGGCGGCTCTGGCCCAGGTCGTGGTCCCCACTCCACCTTAGTCACTCTCCGCTTTAGTCTACCCTTCCTCATGACCACCCCCAACTAAAACCCCACTGGATTAAGGGGCGGCACCGGACTAAGGGGCAGCACCGGACTAAGGGACAGTACCTGACTGAGGGGCAGCACCGGACTGAATGGCGGATCCTGGCTGGCTGGCTCTGGCGGATCCTGTCTGGCAGAAGGCTCTGGCTGATCCTGTCTGGCGGAAGGCTCTGGCTGATCCTGTCTGGCGGAAGGGCTCTGGCTGATCCTGTCTGGCGGAAGGCTCTGGCTGATCCTGTCTGGCGGAAGGCTCTGGCTGCTCCTGTCTGGCGGAGAGCTCTAGCGGCTCCCGGTCTGGCGGACGGGCTCTGTAGGCTCATGGCAGACGGGCGGCTTTGCAGGCTCATGGCAGACGGGCAGCCCCTGCGGCGCTTGGCAGACGGGCAGTTCAGGCGCCGTTGGGCAGACGGGCTGTTCAGACGGCGTTGGGCAGACGGACAGTTCAGGCCCCGTTGGGCAGACGGCAGACTCTGGCTGTCTGAAGCGCATCGTAGAACTGGTGCGTGGTGCCGGAACTGGAGGCACCGGGCTGAGGACACGCATCTCAGGGCTAGTGCGGGGGAGAAGCAACAGGGCATGCTTGGCCCTGGAGACGCACCGTAGGCCTGATGCGTGGTGCCGGAACTGGAGGTACCAGGCTGAGGACACGCATCTCAGGGCTAGTGCGGGAAGCAGCAACAGGGTATGCTGGACCCTGGGGACGCACATAAGGGCTAGTGCGGAGAGCCGGAACAGGGCATGCTGGACCCTGGGGACTCTCATAAGGCCTAGTGCGGAGAGCAGGAACAGGCCGGGCTGGGCTGGCGACGCTCACCGTAGGCATCCTACGTGGTGCAGGGACAGGCTGAACCGGGCTGGCGACGCGCACCTTTACACTTAGTGCGAGGGGCCGGAACAGGCCGTACCGTACGGGGAAACACACACTACTGGCTGCACCTCGGGACTAGGAACGGGCCGGACCGAACTGGTTACACACCCCAGTACCTCATGCCGTGCCTCAACACTTTCCTTCCCTGCTTTACCCAGTAGCCCCCTTGTACTGGCGGCCATATCTGCCAACCTCTTGCACTCCTCCGGGCCGTACACCTTCTGCCCCGACGTCGTGAGCCCCCCCCAAAAAATTTTCTGGGGGTCTCTCCTCCCCGTGGACCAGGCATCTATCTTCCTCGCCAGACTCTCCAGACTCTCCATCCTCTGCTCCCAAGTCCAACCACTCTCCTCCTCACGCGGCTTTTGACCCAGTTGAAGTGGATATCCCGTAGAGGTTGGAAAGGGCGTCGGCTCCTGGACACCCTGCTTGTTACGCCGCTTGGTCCTCTTGTGGTGGGTTATTCTGTCACGGCGGTTGTAAGGATGAAACCAATGCGCAGCGTAGCGAGTGTGAACATGACTTTAATTTGATAAAGAAACACACGACAAAACAAAACACGAACGTGACGTCCTCAGTACACAGACTGAACATAGAACATTTGGAACAATAACCCACAACTAACACCAGAAAACCTACATCTTAAATATGGCTCCCAATCAGAGATAACGAGCCGAACAGCTGACACTCGTTACCTCCGATTGGGAGTCAATGAATACAAACACGCACAATCACCCAACATAGAAATACAACAACCTAGACACCCCCACATAGAAATACACCCAAAACAAATGAACATGAACAACCCTGGCTCAAGAATAAAGGTCCGTGGAGCCAGAGTGTCACAAAGATGCAACTCCTCATTAAATGTAGGCTATTTAATCTTCATTTTCAATGTGTTGGCTGAACTTCCCTTCCCAACACACTGACACAAGAAATGTAATTCTACATTTCAAACAAAAAAAATACCTCAACTGGCATTCAAACTTGCCACAAACAGCTAAAATGATCAGTAGTCAGGCTCACAACACTGTGAGCTACTGTATTCCTCCAGTTAAAATGTTGCTTGCGTTTGAGTAACTTTCATTAGCAGATGGTGCCTTTTGACTTCTGTTAAGGACCCTCTCATGGAAAAGTGTTCGATCACATCCCACTGGGTCATTTGTAATTGGCTGATGCAGAATTTGTTACCAGACCTAATCACTGCCACCTGGTCAGGTTAGTATAGGGCTAAATGTGCCAGGTTATGTAATGGGAACAGCTAACATGTAGAGTTTTATCATGTGCAACTACGTCAAAGATTTTAATTGGCTGATTCGCATTTTGAGACATAGAAAAAGTTAAACTTTTTCGAATGTTCGCAAGTATTGACCCTCAGGGTTTTACTACATAGCAACAAATAACATTGAACTAAGAACTATCTGAGAAACAGTTTTACCTCTCTGAAGACCACTCCCTTATTCCACAGGTGCGGGAACTTGCAAATCAACGCCCCACTCTGCCAAGAGATGAATATTTCCATAGGAAATTATTCGTATTTCCCTCCAGTTCTTTCAGTTAACTCTACAATTGGGACACAACTCATGTTAATTAATACTATTTCCTGTGCCATCAACCTACTTGTTGGTCTCCCCACCAATGTCTACGTCCTGTGGCTGATAGTGACCGGAGCGGGAGGGACGATGGCTTCAGAGTTCTTCACTCTCAACCTGACTGTGTCCAAGATCGTCTACTGCCTGTCTGCTGCCTTAGTTTACCTGAACTATTACCTTTTTAAAGGTAATCTCGGAGTTGGTGTAGAGTTTATGTCAGGTTTCATTGCTGTAGGTCACTCTCTGTTCCAGTGCTGTATCTGTGTGGAGCGCTACCTGGCTGTGGTCCACCCTGTAACCTTCCTGAAGTACAAATCCCTGAGGTACAGGGTGGGATGCTCTTGCTTGGTTTGGATGGTGGTTCTTGGGTTTTCCAAGTTAATGGCATTGCTATCAAACATGTGTAGTGTATTGAGATTATGACGTTGTTAATGTTTTTCATGAAGAAATGGAATGTTGTTTATTTTAGTATCAAGAGGGACTGTTTTAATGTAACGCCACATACAACAGACAGGAAGTGTGTTGTAGACAGGGGAGACTGGTGATTGGCCAGAAGAGGGAGCATCTTTTTGCATTGTTTATAAATAGGGGGCTAGACTACAGAAAGGGCAGAGCAGCCATTCTGAGGCGTCGCTCTCCGGGTGTCATGTCACCTGTCACTTATGCTGAAGCTTGTGATCTGAAAAACTTATGATCGAGGATTCAGTATGAGCGGACTCCTTTGTTTATCAGCACTAATTGCCACCACTCACTCGATACGACACATGTTCATACGTTTCTTGTTCAGTCTGGTTTTCCATTCAGTTGTTCTGCTGCCTGGCTGTTCTCTTGTCTCTGAAACGTCCCAAGCTGGGGGATGGAGAGAGAGAGGGGGAAGGAATTAATAACATGAAGCTGAGGGCCTTCAAGATCATTTCGATTATCATGATGTCTACAATTGTCATGTACCTCCCACTGGTTCTTCTCCTAGTCAGTTATCATTTTATAGAATTAGTAGAGTGTTCTTTTGGATTGTCAGTTTGTTTGTCCATTGCAGTAATCTCTGGGTTTGTTCAGCCCCTCCTCTACCTCCACAGGTCTGGGAAACTGCCCTGTATCAGGGGACCCTGAGGAAGAGGTGCCACTGGGCCCCAGACGTCAGTTCAATGTCTAATTTACATTTGATTGTCAACTGAAATCAACGAAAATGAACCATGTCATTGGATTTAGGTTAAACGTTGGGTGAAAAAATGACAAACATCCCCGAAATTCCTTTACATTGACAACTGTTTTGTAAATCCAATCAGTTTTCCATGTTGATTCAACGTTAACACGCTTATTTTACTTGTTGAAATGACATGGAAACAACATTTATTCAACCAATTTGTGCCAAGTGGGGTGGCAATGGCCAGATATATGTTGCTGTGAACGTACTGAAAGCGAAAATACCAGAGCCAGCACATTAGCGTTCGGGTCGGCATGATAGTGTGAAAATTTCATATCACTAAATTCTAATTATGTCCAAGACATGCGATTGAAGTAACAACAAACCCAGAACCAATGAGATTAGAATAAGGGTGGAATAAAAGTTGTGGGAATTAAAGGGGCATCTGGAATTCACCTCGACACTTGAGAAATACAAATACATAAAAAAATATATAAAAAAATGTACAATTGTTAAATGTAAAGTTAAATTATGTTAAATTAATTGTAATTCTAATGACATTTCGGACTGTTTTGCTATCTGCTAGCTGGTGTGACACTTGAGAAATACAAATAATAAAAAATATATATATATATTTTTTTTACAATTGTTAAATGTAACGTTTAATTAAGTCAAATTAATTTTAATTCTAATGACATTTCGGGCTATTTTGCTGTCTGCTAGCTGGTCACTTGAGAAATAGAAACAAGTTCTTAAAATACAAAAATCTACAATTGTTAATTGTTACGTTCAATTAAATTAAGTCAATTGTAAATATTAAGTTCTGACTGTTTTTTCTGACTGTTTTACCATCTCCTAGCCATTTTGACACTAGTTTTTGTTTAACCCTTGGCCTACAATGGTTGCACAACTGCGGGAATCTAATTAACATAATACAAGAATCCCTATAAAAATCCTCAGTTTTAAGATAGAGACATGCTTTTTTTGCATGGGCCGCATCTCAATCAACCACATCCACTGATATCGCCCTTCTGCAACTGCAGAGCTAGAGCGGTGTTTGTCAGACCATGAGACATCCTGAAAATCGGTCTTCTCACAAAAACTTCTGTACCGTCGGAACGGTTTGACCTACGCACTATTATGACCACTCTATTGAAAGCTGAGACTCTCAGGAACACGATGGTGTTCTCCATTTTGGATGCCCACAAGCCTCACAAGACTCATCTGAAGGACCCTGGTACCAGTTTAAAAAATGAATGGAAGTATATATGGAGATAGTTTAGTGCCTAAAATAAGGTCATATACAGTTGAAGTCGGAAGTTTACATACACCTTAGCCAAATACATTTAAACTCAGTTTTACACAATTCCTGACATTTAATCCTAGTACAAATTCCATGTCTTAGGTCAGTTAGGCTCACCACTTTATTTTAAGAATGTGAAATGTCAGAAAAATAGTAGAGAGAGAATGATTTATTTCAGCTTTTATTTATTTCATCACATTCCCAGTGGGTCAGAAGTTTACATACACTCAATTCACTTCAGCTTTACATCTAAATGTTGTATAAATGAGATTTGTGAGACATGAGATAAAATGAGACAATTGTTTTTGCCCAAAAGAGCACAGACATTGTGTCGGTGTGATGGAACGCCCCCTTTTTACCCGAGGATAAAAAGCCTTGGTAACTAAATTTACCTCAGACCAGGAAGCGTGGAGCCGTGGCTACATGGCTACAAAATGATTAAAACTTTGAATCTCTACACGGAGTGAAGAAGATAAACTCACTAGACCAAAAAGCATTGGCAGTCTGCAGCTGGACATGTAAAGTAGTCTAGAACTTTGACTAAAGACACAAGGAGAATCCCATCTCGGACGACCATTGGTGCATCTGAAGCATCTGACCCTAACAAACACTTCACAAGCTCTACAAAGAAGAAGGACATTGTGACCTCTGGTGGACAATCAGAGCCTTATCAAGTGAGCTGCGCGAAGACCCAGCCAAAACCTTCTTTCCAAGAGGGCTTGGGTCAACAGAGATAGACGAGGGGCAAACATGTAAATACATTCATTGGTTTCTTACTCCGAATGGGCGGTGGTTAGGGTGCTAAGTATTGTGATTACCGTGAGCGTAGGTTCCAAATGTATGTACGATAAGTTTGACTCTCTTTGTCCCTCTCTCCCTCCTTCTATTGACCCCTCCATTTTGATAACCAAGCAATCATTATGTTGTTAGTCCGCTAGGGACTTTTCTCACGTATTAAGTTTGTATGTATTCTGTGTTATTATGTAGTTAGCTAGTAAATAAATAATTAAGCCAATTGCGTATTGCTGACTCATAAGTAAGGTTGGGGTTCCTGCGGATCCAAGGATTATGCAAACCATCAAATACACACAACGAGCTTTAACTGATTCAAGTTTAAGTTTCTAACAAGAACAATAATCAATAAAGTTAACTTAAAGGTTCAATCTGGGATTGGTACATCCATTTTATGACTTTTGAATTAATGATATAAAGCCATTCATATAGCCATTGATTCAAGAAGAATATGACTTTTAATGCCTCATGAGTAGAGCCCTGTGTTTTGGTTAATCATGTCACATGACCTGGATTTTAACCTTTATTTAAATGGTTTTCATCAAACTGTCCCCTTTATTTTATGCCACATGACCGGGCGAGCTGAAGGGGGCGACCGACAGTTAACTCATTCTACTAAGGTCAGTAAGATACTGTATCACTATAGTCTACCACATATTACAGTCATTGGATACAATAACAAGAGATTGCAAAGAGATGTAGACAAAACAGTCAGACATTAATGTTAAAATTTATTTTATTTTATTTATCTTATCAATGAACAATATTATTTCTCAAGTGTCACAACGTCTAAGAGATGGCAAAACATTCAGAAAAACAGTTCCAATTGATATTACAACTAATTTAGCTTAATTTAATTTAAAAATGAACAATTGTAGATTATATTTTTTAAGCTCTTGGTTCTATTTCTCAAGTGTCACAGCTGGAGAGCGCAAAACAGTCAGGAAAAACAGCCAGAAACTAATATTACAATTAATTTAAAGTCATTTTAACGTAACATTTAACAATTGTAGATTATTAAACAAATCTGGTTTCTATTTCTTATTACAATTAATTTAAAGTC
>CM072220.1:9945484-9960484 GCA_036851935.1 Coregonus suidteri
TCCATTGTCCCGAAAACACCCGCTCTATCTCCCGTCACCCTTTTACCCAGATTTCGGAAAGGGGACATCGGCGGGTATTTTAAAATTAAAAAACGCAAACCAAACCATCTCTAGCTTAAAAAAGGACACTTTTTTTTGGGGGGATTTTTTTTATTTATATCTAATTAGATTGCCCAAGGGGTGTGGACGCGACCCAGGGGGGTTTTTAAAGGGGCCCTTGGGTGATCCTGAAAAAATCATAGTCAAAAGGTCTATAATAAATTTAAAAATACTTTTTACAAAAAAGGTTTTTTTTTTCAATTTTCAATTGTAGAAAAATGAATAGGTTTGGGAAATTTTGTGAAAAATTCCCCTTTCCAAAATTTTAAAAATTTGGCAAATTTGAAATCCCCAAAATTGGGTTGGGGTTGATATGATGGGAGGGGGGGTGGACTGAAGGATGGGACTTTTAACCCCTAACAACAACTAATAAAACAAAACTAATGTAAAAAACTTTCTGTGTCCATAAAAGTTATTAGGTTATAGGTTTGGGTCTTTTGTGAAAACACAGTTTTAAAAATTTTGGCATATTAACCCCCGGGTGGACATCAACCCAAAATGGGTCGAAGGTTTGATTAAGGAAATTCCGGACAAAACAAAAAAAATATATTATTTTAAGATTGGGGCTTTGGCCTAAAATGTATTTATTGGTATAAACTGGAGTAAGGGCCCAACGTTGTTTTCCTATTTACTCCAATTTTGGAAGGGGGGTGGGGTTTGGGGAAATTTAAAAAAGGAAAAAATATTTTTTAAAAAGGGAAAAGATTTATATTATTGGTTTTATTTTTTATTTTATTATGTATGTTTATATTCTGTATATTGCATATACAGTGGGAAAAAAAAGTATTTAGTCACCCCAATTTTGCAAATTCTCCTCCAAAAAAATGAGAGAGGGTTTTTAATTTCATCATAGGGACACCTTTAACTATGAAACCAAAAAATTGAGAAAAAAAAAATCCAAAAAATCCCTTTTAGTTTTTTGAATTTTTTTTGCAAAATTTTGGTGGAAAAATAAGTTTTTTGGTCACCTAAAAAACAAATTTCTGGCTCTCACGGGCCTGTAACTTTTTTTTAAAAGGGTCCCCTGCCTTTCCCCTCGTTACCCTGTATTAAAAGGGGACCTGTTTAACTTGTTTTTAGTATAAAAAACACCTGTCCCAACCTCAAACAGCCCCAAATCCAAACTCCCTATGGCCCCCACCAAAAAAGCTTTTCAAATTTACACCAGAAAAAAAATTTTAGCCTCACCAGGGGTGGAAACGGGCTCGGGAAAAGGTAAACACTTGGTTTGAAGAAATCCTGTGGGAGAATTTTAGAAATGAAGACTTCAAGAAACCCTGATAATTCCCCCCTCGATCTTTGGGGTCCCCGCAAAATCTCACCCCCCTGGGGGCAAATTCAACAAGAAAGGTGGCAAAAACCAGAACCACCCCGGGGGGGGCCTAGTTTAATGCCTCAGAGGCTGGACCAAAATAAAAAGGCTAACTAAACACCACTACCCGGGCCCGGGACTCCCTCCCGCAGTGCTAGGGGTGTCCCCCTGCTTAAGGGCCATTTCTTTTAAAGGGCCCCCCCCGGGGGGGGGTTTTTCTAAAAAAAAATTTTTGGTGATCCGTGGGGGGATTGGGAGAATGTAAAATGGTCAGATAAACCCCAAAAAAGGAAATTTTTTGGGAAAACTTTAAATCTCGGTTTGGGGGGAAAAAAAAAAGGGTTTATTGCAACCCAAAGAACACCAACCTCTGTGAAGCCCGGGGTGGAAACTCATCTTTGGGGGGTTTTTTCTTGGGAAAAGGGGGCCGGGGCGACTGTCCGTGTAAAGGAAAAAAATGAAAGGGGCCTGTATCGTGAGATTTTTAGTGCCTCCCTTTCCCCCCCCGGGGGATTTTAAGATGAAAAAGTGGGGTGGGGGCTTTCAGCATTTCAATGAAACCCAACACCCCCCGGGGGGAAAGAAGGGTGGCTTTTGTAAAAAGCCCTTTCTAGGTCCTTTTGGGTTTCCCAAACTCACCCCCCATAAAAATCTTTGGAAAGGGGTTTTAAAGTCCCTGTTGCCCAGCGCAGCCCCAAAACATCATTTCTCAAAGGGGATCTGCAGAGGAATTGGCCAAATACCACCCGGGGGTGTGTGAAAAAAACCCTTTTGAAGACTTTTCAAGGGAAAACGTTTGACCTTGTCATTGGCCAAAAGGGGATTAACAAAATATTGAGAAAAATTTTGTTTTTTGGGCCAAAAACTTATTTTTCCCCATAAATTTTCCCAAAATAAAATTTATTTAAAAAAACCTACAATTTTATTTTTCTGGATTTTTTTTTTTTCATTTTGTCTGTCATAGTTTTAAGTTACCATGATGAAAAATTTAAAACCCGCTTCATCTTTTTAAATGGGAGAAAATTGCCCCAAATTGGGGGGCTACCCAAAAAATTTTTTTTCCCCCCCCACATAAACCCTAAAAGTAATATATTTCGGGAAAAAAAACCTTTGGGGATTGGGAAATGAGGCAGACATTTCATTTGGAAATTAAATCTATCTCAATAATTAAAAAATGATCCCCCCCCACCCCCCCCCCCCCAAAAAAAAAAAAAAAAAAAAAAAACAAAAATTTAAATAATTATATATTTTTAAAAAAACTGGGGTTGGAAAATCAATTTTGACCCTTTTGAATTAAATTTATAAAGCCATTTTTATTGCCCTTTATTTTTGAAGGGAAAATTACTTAGAGTTAATATCTCAGGGGTAGGCCCTGTGTTTTTTTTGGGTTTAATAATTTTTCTTTACCTGTAAATTTTTAAACCCTTTTTTTAAAGATTTTTCACAAAATGTCCCCCCTTTTTTTTCCATTCACGGGCCAGCACCATCCTCAGAAAAAATTCTTTTTATTTTCCCCCTAATTCCCCCTTTTGCTTTAAAAAAAAAAAGGTTAAAAAAGCAGTCTTGCATGATTAAAAAAAACTTATCAAATGGCTTTTCCCATCAGACCTCAAAATAAAAAGGTTTGTTTACTCACCTTTTTTGTAAAATGTTAAAGAGTTTGAGTTTGGGTTTCTTTTCCCAGCCCCCTCCCTCAAACCCTTTTTTAAAAAAAAAGTGGCCAAGGGGGTCTTTTTTTGGGGGTTTAAACCTATATTGCCCCCTTTTAAAAAATGTTAACTCTTTAAAGGGCCAATACGCGGTTTTTAAACTCGTATCAATCATTTTCTGGGGTTTTTTAATTAAAAAAATAAATAACCATTAAGTACCTTACTTTTGATTGTTTTAAAATTTAAAAAGGTAAAAAGGAACAAAAAGTTCTTAGCCAAAAAAAAAAATTTTTCAAATATAATTTTGACAGTACTGTTTTGGGGATGGGTTTGGGGTGAGGGGGGGCCCCCAAATTTGGGGAAAACCCAAAGGGGGGACCTGTAAATGAAAAATTTCTTTTTTGGCAAGAGGGGTTTTAAAATTTTCAGGCTTCTTTTTTTAAACTCTTACATAAAAGGGCATAAATTTTAAAAATTTTACAGTATCATTTTCCAAACCTCATAGTGTGGGAAAAATTTGATAAAACACAGGAACATTTTTGATGCTTTTTTTTACTGGCCCTGGCCCTTTTTAAAAATTATTAAAAAAAAGAGAAAATCAAAAAAAAGCCCCTTAAACAGTGGTAAAATGTCATGATACCAACCCAAAAGTTTATTATAAATCAATTAAAATCTGATAATAAAATCTATAAAGACAAATAAAAAGGTTTTAACACAATCAAAAAATAAATTTAGATAGAGAAAAATATCTTTAATTGAAAAATTCTTGATTCGTCACTTGTCCCCCATTTTAGGGGCGGAATTTTAAACTCCCTTTTTATCTGACGAAAAACAATGAAGGCTACATCAACATCCCCCCTGGGGAAAGGGGAAAAAACATCATTCCCTGTTGGTTCAAAAGGAAATTTTTATTGAAATGAAGTGGGAAAAAATTTTTATTCAAACCGTGAGATTTTTGCAAAAATTTAAATTTCCCTTGTGTTTTTTTTAAGAACCGGGGTTTTGTTTTTATCTAATTTCTTTCAGTAATAATACTTTTTTTAAAACACCTCTGGTTTCGGTAGGTTTTCAAAACTGGGAACTTTTTCCCAAAAATCAGCTTTTCCAGAAATTTGTTTTGGAAGATTTTGGTTTCCTGTTTATTCCCTTTTTTATTCTGGGAATCTTCCAGCTGGAATATCTAGGGAAAAACCCTTTTTATTTTGGGAAAATAACAACTTTTTTCAACCCTAAAAGGCCGGGAAATATTTAATTTTTAAATGTTCTTGTTTTAAATTTTTTTTCCGTTCTACTAAAAATATACGGGATTTTGACATTTATGCATTTTCACTGAAAAGCTACGTTTTAAGGGCATTCTCAGGGTCCCCTGATACAGGCAGTTTTTTCCCCGGCCCTGTGGAGGGAGAGGAGGGGCTGAACAAAAACCCCGAGGGTTGGAAAAAGGGGGGAAAAAGAAAGGAGAAGCAAAGTTTAAGTCGGTAAGTTAGGGGCTCGCGGAAAGGGCACAGTGACCCTCGGAAGAACACTCACGACCCCAGACATTTAATTGCATAATGATCCAGAAAGCCTTTCTCTTCTGCTGGTTTTTAATTCCCTTCCCCCTCTCTCCCTTCCCTTCCCCCCGGCCCCGGGGCGTTTCCCGAGCTTTTGAGAACAGCCAGGGACAAACAACTCAACGGAAAAAACAAACCCAAAACTGAAACTAAAATTTAAAATAATAGAAAAAATGGTTGAAAAGTCATGAAAAACCCCGCTAGGCAGAACCCAAGAACCCAACACCAGACAACCCCAACACCCCCCCCTGTATCTCAGGGGTTTTTACTTCAGGAAGGTTCAGGGGGGGGGACCTCCATGTAGCGCTCCCCACAGATAAGCACTGTAACACAGGAAAAACGGAAATGACAAAAGTAAACCCGCCGAGAAAGGGCCCGGCAGGCAGGGGAAATCGTTCACAGATAGAAGGGCCAGCAAAACCCAAAACATCGAATAGGGAGTAAATGTCTCAAAACGGCAGATTAGGCGCAAACCTCTGAAACCATGTCCCTCCTGCTCCCGGGCACTATCCGCCACAGGAAAGTGACCTTGGTTTGGGGAAACCCAGGAGGAAAGGGTTGGGGGGGAGGTGGTGGTGAAGAGGTTTTTTGGGCTGGGCCATGTAGTGGTGTAGGTTGTCCAGCAGAGACGGAGGGGGGGAGAAAATCCCTTCAACATAAAGGGATTCATGTTTCTACCAAAGGGAAACCCCCAAAAATGCTGGGGGTGTTTCCCTGATCTTTTGGGTTTTCCCGGGGGTTTCCCCCGGAATGGGGGAAAAAAAGTAGTTGAATTAATATCAGAGAAATACTTTGGGGTTTGTTATTCATAACTACGTAAAGTCACAAATGGTTTCCTAACAAAAACCCAAAGGAAAGGGGAAAAAGACCCTTACCCCCCTTAAAATAATTTAAACATGTCCACCTTTTAAATTTTCCCATTTAGCTTTTTAAATCTAATATTTCCCAACAATGTTTGGGCTTATTCATCTTTAAAAAATAAAAAAGGGAACTTTTACATCTCATTTTTACCAACAGGGTTTTTTCCCCCCATAATTCATTGGGTATTCCTAGCCATTTTCCCCCTTTTAAGGTCAAAATTTTCCCGGGTCAAAATTTTAAAATGGGGGCCCACCCTTTTTTAACATCCCCACTTCCTTCCTCTCTTCCTCTGGGGAGTTTCCAGGGGTAGTGTCTGTCCCCACTGCTGTACCTGGATAGTAAATCTCTTCCCCCTTCCTTCATCCCTGCTTTTTCCCCTTTTTATATCAACCCCCCCCCACACACACACCACACCACAAACAAACAAACACAAAACACCACAAAACCCCTACACACCCCACCCCAAAACCCCACACAACAAAAACAACCCCCCAACACACACACACAAAACCCCAATTTCACACAACACACACCACACCACACAAACCCCACCACAACACACACCAAAAACCCTACCCACAACACACCCCAACCTCCCACACAAAAACACCCCACACCCCCCACCCCACACACCCCAAAACACACAAAACAAACACACACACCCCCCACACACACCCCCCAAACACCAGCCCACCACACCACACACACCCCCGCCCCTGTATATCAAAAAAAGATCACGTTTGAAACCACCGATTTGCAAATTTTGTTGGTTGATTTCCATCCCGAGGGGCCCTTCCTTTCCCCGGGCCGGGGCGTTTTGGGGTGTGTCATAACCCCCAAACCCATTCCCACACCGACCCAAAAGGCCTGGTAGATTGGGGCACTTATAGGGGGAAAAGGGGGCGATTTACCCCACAAACTTGGTCTTTGGGAAAGGGTTTTTTTTGTCCCCCCTGTCCAATCAAAATTTTCCTTTGGATGTTTCAATTTTAACCCAATCTTTTAAAGGGGTTTTTACCGTTTTACCCCTCCCTTTAAAGGGGTCCCCAAAAGTATACCACTCCCTTAAGGTGTCCTAAGTAACCACCCTTAAAGGGGTCCTAAAAGTATACCACTCGTTAAAGGTGTCCCACAGTATCCACTCCTTTTAAAAGGGGGCCCAACTTTTACCCACTCCTTAAAAAGGTTTCCTAAAACCGTATACCACTCCCCTTTAAAGGGGGTCCTCCCTATACCCCTCCTTTTAAAAGGGGGCCTACAGTTTTACCCACTTCCCTTTTAAAAGGGTTCCACATTTTCCACTCCCTTAAAAAGTCCTACAGATAACCCCCCCCTTTTAAAAGGGGGTCCTACGTATTCCCAAATCCTTAAATGTGTCCCCACTTTTAAAACTCCCTTAAAGGGTGTTCCCCAAAGAATCCCCTCCCTTTTAAAGGGGGTCCAAAAAGTATACCCCCTTAAAAGGGGTCCCAGTAATAAACCCCTCCTTAAAAAGTCCCACAGTAACCCCTCCTTAAAGGTGTCCTACGTATACCAAATTTCCCTTTAAAATTTTCCTACTATCCCCTTCCCTTAAAAGGGGTCCTACTATCCACCCTTTTAAAAATGTCCTACATATACCAATCCTTTAAAATTCCTAACCGTATACCACTCCCTTTAAAAGGGGTCCCACTATCCCCCCTTAAAGGGGGTCCTACATAAAACCATCCTTAAAAAGGGCATACCCCTATCCCCCTCCCCTTTAAATTTTCCTTTCGGGATCAAATCCTTAAGGGGGTCCAACAGTATACCGCCTCTCCTTAAGGTGTCCTACAGTATTACACTCCTTAAATGGGTAGCCTACAGTATACCATCCTTAAAGGTGTCCCCTACAGTATTACCACTCCTTATAAGCGTTCCTACAGTATAACCACTCCTAAAGGGGTAAGACAGTATACAAGGTCATTAAAAGGTTGTCCTACAGGTTATAAAACTAATTAAAGGTGGCCTACAGTATACCACTCGTATAAAAGGGGTCATACAGATTACCACTCTATAAAGTGTCCCTACAGTATACCCAACTATATAAAGGGTCCTACAGTATAACCAATCCTTTAAAGGCTGTCCTACATTATACCGACTCCTTAAAGGCTGTCGGACAGTATACCTACTCTATAAAGGTGGTCGCTACCGTATACCATTCCTTAAAGGGTGTCTACAGTATACCACTCCTTATAAGGTTGTCTACAGTATAACAGTACTTAAAGGTGTCCTACGTTACACTCACTTAAAGTGTGTCCTACAGTATGCCACTCATTTAAAGGTGTCACTACAGTAATGCCACTCCTTAAAGGTGTTCCTACAGTATCACCACTCCTTAAGGTGTCCTAGTCAGTAATACCACTCCTTAAAGGTGTCCTACAGTATACCACTGTCCTTAAAGTGTCCCTACAGTATACCACTCCTTAAAGGTGTCCAACAGTATACCACTCCTTACAGGTGTCCTTATCAGTATACCATGCACTCCTTAAAGTTGTCCTACAGTTATACCACTCCTTAAAAGTTGTCCCTACAGTATACCACTCCTTAAAAGGTGTCATACTAGTTTATACCACTCCTTTAAAGGTGTCCTACAGTATACCACTCCTTAAAGTGTGCGCTGTGAACAGTATACCACTCCTTAAATGGTGTCCTACAGTATACCACTCACTTAAAGTGTCCTACCGTATGACCACTCCTTAAAGGTATGTCCCTACCAGTATACCACTCCTTAAAGGTGTCCTACAGTTATTACCACTCCTAAAGGGTTCCTACTGTATACCACTCCTGAAAGGTTTCCTAGCGGTAACCACTTTTCCTTAAAAGGGTCCTAGCAGGTATACCACTCCTTAAAGTTCGTCCCTCCTACATTTATACCACATCCTCCTTAAAGGTGTCCTACAGTTAGTACCACCCGCTTAAAGGTGTGTCCTATTCCCACTTCTACCTCTTTCCTGAAAGGTTTCTACAGAACCACTCCCTACAGTGTCCTACAGTATACCACTCCTTAAAGGTGTCCTAACAGTATACCCTCCTTAAAGGTATCTACAGCATAACCACTCTTAAATGGGTCCCTACAGCCCAACAACTCCTTAAAGCGTGTCCTACAGCATACCACTCCTTAAAGGATGTTCCACAGCTATCCCCTCCTTAAAGTGTTTGTCCTACAGTAATACACTCCTTAAAAGGGATTTCCTTACAGTATACACTTCCTTAAAGGTAGTCCTACAGTATAACCACTCTTATAAAAGTGTCCTACAGTATACGCACTCCTTAAGGTTTTTTTGCCACTCTATGGGGTGTCCTACAGTATACCATGTCCTTAAAGGTCGTCATACAGTATACCACTCCTTTAAAAGTGTCCTACAAGTATACCACTCATCCTTAAAAGGTGGCCTACAGTATACCACTTCCTTAAAGGTGTCCTACACTATGACCGACTTCCTTAAAGGTGTCCTACAGTAATCCAACTCCCTAAGGTGTCCAACAGTATACCACTCCTTAAAGGTGTCCTATGCAGTATACCACTCCTTAAATCAGTGTCCCTACAGTATACCATCCTTAAAAGGTGTCTACAGTCTAAAATCCAAACCACTCCTTAAGGTATTCCTACAGTATACCACTCCTTTAAGGTGTAGTACAGCATTCCACTCTTTTAACGCTCTTTGTGACCTTTCTCCTTCCTGGCTGAATCCTCCTTCCTCCTCCCCTCTCCTTCCTCCCTCTCTGTGGTTGACTTCGTCAACCATTTTGAAAAGAAGGTTGACGACATCCGATCCTCATTTTATTAAGTCAAATGAAACATACGATGGTCCTGCTTCACACTGCCCTACCCTATGCTTGGACTTCTTTCTTCCCCTCTCTCTCCAGAGGAAATCTTGCGACTTGTGATGGCCGGCCGCGCCAACAACCTGCCCGCTTGCCCCTTGATCCCTCCTCTCTTCTCACAGACCATTTCCGGAGACACTTTCTCCCTTACCTCACCCTCGCTCATCAAACTCATACCTGGACCCGCAGGCCATGTCCTTCCGTCTTCAAGACGAGAGCGAGAGTTTTGCCCCCCTCCTCAAAAAACCTACACTCGATCCCTCCGATGTCAAACAACTACAGACCAGTATCCCTTCTTTCTTTTCTCTCCAAAACTCTTGAGTGTGCCTTCGTCTAGCCAACTCTCCTGCTATCTCTCTCAGAATGACCTTCTTGATCCAACCAGTCAGTTTCAAGACTGGTCATGTCAACTGAGACTGCTCTTCTCTGTGTCAACGGAGGGCTCTCCGCACTGCTAAAGCTAACTCCTCTCTCCTCTGCTCTTATCCTTCTAGACCTATCTGCTGGCCTTTGATACATGTGAACCATCAGATCCTCCTCTCCACCCTCTCCGAGGCTGGGCATCTGTCTCTCCGGCGCTGCTCACAATCTTGGATTGCGTCCTACCTGACAGGTCGCTCCTACCAGGTGGCGTGGCGAGAATTCTGTCTCCGTTCATCACGTGCTCTCACCTACGGTGTCCCCCGGGCTCAATCTAGGCCCTCTCCTATTCTCTCTATACACCAAGTCACTTGGCTCATGTCATAGTCCTCACATGTCTTCTCCGATCTTTGATAAAATATAAAAATAAAAGTGGTTGTCCCACTGGTCTATCATAAGTTGAATGCACCAAATTGTAAGTTGACTCTGGGATAAGAGCCGTCCGCCAAATGACGTAAATGTCATGTCACTCCTTTGACGTGCTTGTGTTTCCCCAGCCTCGTATCCCTCAGCTTGAGTTGGCTGCGGCTCTCTCTCTCTCTCGCTCGCTCTGTCTCTCTCTCTCTCTCTCAGTCTTCTCTCTCTCTCTCTCTCTCTCTTCTCCCTCTCTCTCTCTCTCTCTCTCTCTCTCCTCTCGTCCGTTCTCTCTCTCCTCTCTCTCTCTCTCTCTCTCTCTTATCTACAGTGGGGGAAAAAAGTATTTAGTCAGCCACACCAATTGTGCAAGTTCTCCCACTTAAAAAGATGAGAGAGGTCTGTAATTTTTCATCATAGGTACACATCAACTATGACAGACAAATTGAGAATTTTTTTCCAGAAAATCACATTTGTAGGATTTTTTATGAATTTATTTGCAAATATGGTGGGAAAATAAGTTATTTGGTCACCTACAAACAAGCAAGAT
Source organism: Coregonus suidteri (assembly GCA_036851935.1). Taxonomy (NCBI): domain Eukaryota; kingdom Metazoa; phylum Chordata; class Actinopteri; order Salmoniformes; family Salmonidae; genus Coregonus; species Coregonus suidteri. Next base: position 9,956,129 of record CM072220.1, read on the forward strand.
TTTTCTGGCTCTCACAGACCTGTAACTTTCTTCTTTAAAGAGGCTCCTCTGTCCTCCACTCGTTACCTGTATTAATGGTATTAATGGCTGTTTGAACTTGTTATCAGTATAAAAGACACATGTCCACAACCTCAAACAGTCACACTCCAAACTCCACTATGGCCAAGACCAAAGAGCTGTTTCAAAGGACACCAGAAACAAAATTGTAGACCTGCACCAGGCTGGGAAGACGGAATCTGCAATAGGTAAGCAGCTTGGCCTGGTTTGAAGAAATCAACTGTGGGAGCAATTTATTAGGGAAATGGAAGACATACAAGACCACTGATAATCTCCCTCGATCTGGGGCTCCACGCAAGATCTCACCCCGTGGGGTCAAAATGATCAAAAGAACTGGTGAGCAAAAATCCCAGAACCACACGGGGGGACCTAGTGAATGACCTGCAGAGAGCTGGGACCAAAGTAACAAAGCCTACCATCAGTAAAACACACTACGCCGCCAGGGACTCAATTCCTGCAGTGCCAGACGTGTCCCCCTGCTTAAGCCAGTACCATGTTCCAGGCCCGTCTGAAGTTTGCTAGAGTGCATTTGGATGAAATCCAGAAGAGGATTGGGAGAATGTTATATGGTCAGATGAAACAAAATATAACTTTTTGGTAAAAACTTAAACTCGTCGTGTTTAGAGGACAAAGAATGCTGAGTTGCATCCAAAGACCACCATACCTACTGTGAAGCATGGGGGTGGAAACATCATTCTTTGGGGCTGTTTTTCTGCAAAGGGACCAGGACGACTGATCGTGTAAAGGAAAGAATGAATGGGGCCATGTATCGGAGATTTTGAGTGAAAACCTCCTTCCATCAGCAAGGGGCATTGAAGATGAAACATGGCTGCTGGTCTTTCAGCATGACAATGATCCCAAACACACACCGCCCGGCAAACGAGGAGTTGCTTCGTAAGAAGCATTTCAAGGTCCTGGAGTGGCCCTAGCCAGTCTCCAGATCTCAACCCCATAGAAAATCTTTGGAGGGGAGTTGAAAGTCTGTGTTGCCCAGCGACAGCCCCAAAACATCACCTGCTCTAGAGGAGATCTGCATGGAGGAATGGACAAAATACCAGCAACAGTGTGTGAAAACCTTGTGAAGACTTACAGAAAACGTTTGACCTGTGTCATTGCCAACAAAGGGTATATAACAAAAGTATTGAGAAAACGTTTTGTTATTGACCAATATACTCATTTTCCCACCATAATTTGCAAATAAATTCATAAAAAATCCTACAATATGATTTTCTGGATTTTTTTCTTCTTTTGTACCTGTCATTAGTGACGTGCTTTGTACCTATGATGAAAAATTAACAGGCCTCTCTCATCTTTTTTAAGTGGGAGAACTTGCACAATTGGTGGCTGCCTAAATACTTTTCCCCATTGTATATTGGGGGGGGGGGGGGGGTAGAAGGATTACTTTATCCTATCCCAGGTATTCCTTAAAGAGGTGGGGTTTCAAGTGTCTCCGGAGGTGGTGAGTGACTGTCCGCTTGGCTCCTGGCGTCGTGAGGGAGCTTGTTCCACCCATTGGGGTGCCAGAGCAGCGAATTCTATTTCGACTGGGCTGGAGCGGGGGGGAACTGTGCTTCCGCAGAGGTAGGGGGACCAGCAGGCCAGAGGTGGATGAACGCAATGCCCTCTTTTGGGTGTAGGGACTGATCAGAGCCTGAAAGTACGGAGTGCCCCCCCCGTTCCCTCACAGCTCCGTAGGCAAGCACCATGGTCTTGAGGCAGATGCGAAGCCTCAACTGGCCCAAGCCAGTTGAGTAGTGTCGTGCGAGCTGGGACATGTGTGACGTGAGAGAGAACTTGGGGAAGGTTGAACACCAGATGGTCTGCGGCGTTCTGGATGAGTTGTAGGGGTTTCATTTAATGGCACAGGCAGGGAGCCCAGCCAACAGCGAGTTGCAGTAATCCAGACGGGATGATTGACAAGTGCCTGGATTAGGACCTGTGCCGCTTCCTTGTGTAATGGCAGGGGTCGTACTCATAAACGTTGTAGAGCATGAAAACCTGCAGGATCGGTCACCGCCTTGATGTCTCAATAGTGAGACTAAATGTATAATGATTCTCTATAGTGAGACTAAATGTATAATGATTCTCTATAGTGAGACTAAATGTATAATGATTCTCTATATCGTGAGAACTTAAGGTATAATGATTCCTCTATAGTGAGACTTAAGGTATAATGATTCTCTATAGTGAGACTAAATGTATAATGATTCTCTATAGTGAGACCTAAATGTATAATGATTCTCTATATTGAGACTTAAGGTATAATGATTTCTCTATAGTGAGACTAAATGTATAATGATTCTCTATATAGTGAGACTAAATGTATAATGATTCTCTATAGTGAGACTAAATGTATAATGATTCTCTATAGTGAGACTAAATGTATAATGATTCTCTATAGTGAGACTAAATGTAAATGATTCTCTATAGTGGAGAACTTTAAGGTATAATGATTCTCTATAGTGAGACTAAATGTATAATGATTCTCTATAGTGAGACTAAATGTATAAGATTCTCTATAGTGAGACTAAATGTATAATGATTTCTCTATAGTGAGACTAAATGTATAATGATTTCTCTATAGTGAGACTAAATGTATAATGATTATCTATAGTGAGACTAAATGTATAATGATTCTCTATAGTGAGACTTAAGGTATAATGATTCTCTATAGTGAGACTAAATGTATAATGATTCTCTATAGTGAGACTAAATGTATAATGATTCTCTATAGTGAGACTAAATGTATAATGATTCTCTATAGTGAGACTAAATGTATAATGATTCTCTATAGTGAGACTAAATGTATAAATGATTCTCTATAGTGAGACTAAATGTATAATGATTCTCTATAGGGAGGGACTAAATGTATAATGATTCTCTATAGTGAGACTAAATGTATAAATGATTCTCTATAGTGAGACTAAATGTATAAGATTCTCTATAGTGAGACTAAATGTATAATGATTCTCTATAGTGAGACTTAAGGTATAATGATTCCTCTATAGTGAGACCTAAATGTATAATGATTCTCTATAGTGAGAGACTTAAGTTCGTATAATGATTCTCTATAGTGAGACTAAATGTATAATGATTTCTCTATAGTGAGACTTAATGTATAATGATTCTCTTATAGTGAGACTTAAGGTATAAATGATTCTCTATAGTGAGACTAAATGTATAATGATTCTCTATAGTGAGACTAAATGTATAATGATTCTCTATAGTGAGATCTTAAGGTATAATGAATCTCTATCTAGTGAGACTAAATGTATAATGTTCTCTATAGTGAGACTAAATGTATAATGATTCTCTATAGTGAGAACTAAATGTATAATGATTCTCTATAGTGAGACTAAATGTATAATGATTCTCTATAGTGAGATTCTCTATACTGGAAACTGTCTAATGATTCTCTATAGTGAGATTAAGGTTAATGATTCTCTATAGTGAGACTAAATGTATAATGATTCTCTATAGTGAGACTAAATGTATAATGATTCTCTATAGTGAGACTAAATGTATAATGATTCTCTATAGTGAGACTAAATGTATAATGATTCTCTATAGTGAGACTTAAGGTATAATGATTCTCTATAGTGAGACTAAATGTATAATGATTCTCTATAGTGAGACTAAATGTATAATGATTCTCTATAGTGAGACTAAATGTATAATGATTCTCTATAGTGAGACTTAACTAATGATTCTCTATGTGAGACTAAATGTATAATGATTCTCTATAGTGAGACTAAATGTATAATGATTCTCCTATAGTGAGACTATATGTATAATGATTTCTCTATAGTGAAAATGTATAATGATTCTCTATAGTGAGACTAAATGTATAATGATTCTCTATAGTGAGACTAAATGTATAATGATTCTATATAGTGAGACTAAATGTATAATGATTCTCTATAGTGAGACTAAATGTATAATGATTCTCTATAGTGAGACTAAATGTATAATGATTCTCTATAGTGAGACTAAATGTATAATATTCTCTATAGTGCGGACTAAATGTATAATGATTCTCTATAGTGAGACATAAATGTATAATGATTCTCTATAGTGAGACTAAATGTATAATGATTTCTCTATAGTGAGACTAAATGTATAATGATTCTCTATAGGAGACTAAATGGTATATTCTCTATAGTAATGTATAATGATTCTCTATAGTGAGACTAAATGTATAATGATTCTCTATAGTGAGACTAAATGTATAATGATTGCTCTATAGTGAGACTAAATGTATAATGATTCTCTATAGTGAGACTAAATGTATAATGATTC
>CM072220.1:9965484-9973975 GCA_036851935.1 Coregonus suidteri
TTTTCAGGGTTGGTGATTCTGTTTAATATCTGCATCCCAAATTCCATATAAAGTACCAGTCAAAAGTTTGGACACACCTACTCATTCAAGGGTTTTTCTTTTAATTTTTTACTATTTTCAACATTGTAGAATAATAGTGAAGACATCAAAACTATGAAATAACACATAAAAAGTATTTAACAAATCAAAATATATATTTTAGATTTTAGATTCTTCAAAGGAGCCACCCTTTGACTTGATGACAGCTTTGCACACTTTTGGCATTCTCTCAACCAGCTTCATCAGGTAGTATTGGTTTAGACAATAGGGTTGGTTTAGACAATAGGGTTGGTTTAGACAATAGGGTTGGTTTAAACAACAGGGTTGGTTTAGACAATAGGGTTGGTTTAGACAATAGGGTTAGTTTAGACAATAGGGTTGGTTTAAACAACAGGGTTGGTTTAGACAATAGGGTTGGTTTAGACAATAGGGTTAGTTTAGACAATAGGGTTGGTTTAGACAATAGGGTTAGTTTAGACAATAGGGTTGGTTTAGACAATTGGGTTGTAAAGTGGTTATCCCACTGGCTATAAGGTGAATGCACCAATTTGTAAGTCGCTCTGGATAAGAGCGTCTGCTAAATGACGTAAATGTAAATGTAAATGTAAATGTTTAGACAATAGGGTTGGTTTAGACCGGCTATTCCCCAGGTGTATGCGCAATGCCGTCGGGGGTACGCCAAATAAAAAAGGTGATTCACATTTTCAAACAGTCCATTTAGATTTTCCAACGGGGCTATACATTTGGGTTGATGTTTTTTTTTCTCGCCTGAGTAGCCTCGTTTCACTGCCAAATTTTTTTTAATTAAACCATCTAGTGTTCTGCGAAATAACAACACAATGTCAAATACAGGTAGCCTAGTCAAATAATTAACATTCAATCACATTAACCTGTCACGATCGCTTAAGGAGGGAGACCAAGGCGCAGCGTTGAAAGTGAACATATTCTTTATTATACTGATCACACGATCAAAAACAATAAACGAAAAACGTGACGTCTACGGTTTAACACGAACCGAAATGAAACAAGAAACCACAAACACAACGTGAAAGACAGATAGTTAAATATGGCTCCCAATCAGAGACAACGAGCAACAGCTGACACTCGTTACCTCTGATTGGGAGTCACTCAAACAAAGAAATACAATAACCTAGACCCACAACAAAACATAGAAACTAACACCCTGGCTCAACATACGAGAGTCCCCCGAGCCAGGGCGTGACAGTACCCCCCCCTAAAGGCGCGGACATCTCCGACCGCGCCAAACGAAAAACACAACAGGGGGAGGGACCGGGTGGGCACTCCGCCTAGGCGGCGGATCCGGCTCCAGTGGAACAGGCACGTGCCGTGCCGGACCGACGACGCACACCACTGGCTTGGTGTGGGGAACAGGCACGGGCCGTGCTGCACTGACGACGCACACACTGGCTTGGTGTGGGGGAGCAGGAGCGGGCCGGACAGGGCTGACGAAACGCCCCACAGACTTGGTGCTGGGAGCAGGAATGGGCCGGACCGGGCTGGCGACGCGCACCACAGACCTGGTGCGGAGAGCAGGAACGGGCAGAGCCGGGGGCTGACGAGACGCACCACAGACTTGATGCGGGGACGCATGGATGGGCCGGGACTGGGCTGGCGACGCGCACCGCAGGTTCGGTGCGGGGAGCAGGAATAGACCGGACCGTACTGGGGACACACACCACTGGCTCTACACCGGGATCTGGAACGGGCCGGACCGGACTGGCAACACACGCCAGTACCTCTCGCCGTGCCTCCACAACCTTCCATCCCCTCTTCTACCAGTGGCCCCCGTAACCCGGCGGCCCTTCTCCGGCAACCCACTGGACCGCTCTAATCGCGGCCTCCTGCTGGTCCGACGTCGTGAGCCCCCCCCTAAAAATTTTTCGGGGCGTCTCTCCTACCCGTGGGCCCAGGTCCTCCTCCATGTCCCTCGCCAGCCTCTCGCCCTTCTGCCATAATGTCAAGCCCTTCTCTTCCTCACTCGGCTTGACCCAGTCCAGGAGGCGAAGGAGATCTGTGAGGGATCTCCCTGGCGATGGCTCCTGGACACGCTGCTTGGTCCCATCTTGGTGGTTTTCTTCTGTCACGATCGCTTAAGGAGGGAGACCAAGGCGCAGCGTTGAAAGTGAACATATTCTTTTATTATACTGATCACACGATCAAAAACAATAAACGAAAACGTGACGTCTACGGTTTAACACGAACCGAAATGAACAAGAAACCACAAACACAACGTGTGAAAGACAGATAGTTAAATATGGCTCCCAATCAGAGACAACGAGCCAACAGCTGACACTCGTTACCTCTGATTGGGAGTCACTCAAACAAAGAAATACAATAACCTAGACCCACAACAAAACATAGAAACTAACACCCTGGCTCAACATACGAGAGTCCCCCGAGCCAGGGCGTGACATAACCGTTTACTCTCTCGCGGGAATTCCACTAACGGTCCGTATGGAGCCAAACGTAGCTGCTGCTCGAAAATTGATAAATGGTTAAAAGAAGTAAGGCCCACGTCCATTGAGACAAATATAGTTTGCTTGTGAAAGTATTCACCCCCCTTGGCATTTTTCCTATTTTGCTGCCTTACAACCTGGAATTAAAATTGATTTTTTTTTTTGGGGGGGGGGGGTTGTATCATTTGATTTACACAACATGCCTACCACTTTTGAAGAGAGCAAAATAATTTTTTTTGGGTGAAACAAACAAGAGAATAAGACAAAAAAGAAAAAAAAGAAAACTTGAGCGTGCATAACTATTCACCCACACCAAAGTCAATACTTTGTAGAGCCACCTTTTGCAGCAATTACAGATGCAAGTCTCTTGGGGTATGTCTCTATAAGCTTGGCACATCTAGCCACTGGGATTTTTGCCCATTCTTCAAGGCAAAACTGCTCCAGCTCCTTCAAGTTGGATGGGTTCCGCTGGTGTACAGCAATCTTTAAGTCATACCACAGATTCTCAATTGGATTGAGGTCTGGGCTTTGACAAGGCCATTCCAAGACATTTAAATGTTTACCCTTAAACCACTCGAGTGTTGCTTTAGCAGTATGCTTAGGGTCATTGTCCTGCTGGAAGGTGAACCTCCATCCCAGTCTCAAATCTGTGGAAGACTGAAACAGGTTTCCCTCAAGAATTTCCTTGTATTTAGCGCCATCCATCATTCCTTCAATTCTGACCAGTTTCCCAGTCCCTGCCGATGAAAAACATCCCCACAGCATGATTCTGCCACCACCATGCTTCACTGTGGGGATGGTGTTCTCGGGGTGATGAGAGGTGTTGGGTTTGCGCCAGATATAGCGTTTTCCTTGATGGCCAAAAAGCTCAATTTTAGTCTCATCTGACCAGAGTACCTTCTTCCATATGTTTGGGGAGTCTCCCACATGCCTTTTGGCGAACACCAAACGTGTTTGCTTATTTTCTTCTTTAAGCAATTGCTTTTTTCTGGCCACTCTTCCGTAAAGCCCAGCTCTGTGGAGTGTACGGTTTAAATGGACAGATACTCCAATCTCCACTGGGGAGCTTTGCAGCTCCTTCAGGGTTATCTTTGGTCTCTTTGTTGCCTCTCTGATTAATGCCCTCCTTGCCTGGTCCGTGAGTTTTGGTGGGCGGCCCTCTCTTGGCAGGTTTGTTGTGGTGCCATTGTCACGGATTCTGCCGAGGCTGCTCCTCCTCCTTGCTCGGGGCAGGCTTCGGCGTTCGTCGTCCCCGGAGTTACTACTAGCTGCTGCCGATCTATGTTTCGGTGTTTGTCTTGTTTAGTCTTGAGTGTTTACCATACACCTGTTCGCTATTATGTTTGATTGTAGTCCCTATATTTACCCCTGTCTCTCGTTTGGTAAATTGTGTGTTATTGTTTTGTTTCCCGTAAGGTCGGCATTGCTGTTTCGTATGCGTGTATTTGTTTCCTCCCTGTTAGGAGGTTTTGTTTTGTATGTTCTTTTACTGGTTAGTAAAGTACGTCTGCCAGTAGCTCTGTGTCCTGCGCTTGACTTCGCTCACCGCATACACGTCGCCGTTGACAGCCATATTCTTTCAATTTTTTAATAATGGATTTAATGGTGCTCTGTGGGATGTTCAAAGCTTCTGATATTGTTTTATAACCCAACCCTAATCTGTACTTCTCCACAACTTTGTCCTTGACCTGTTTGGAGAGCTCCTTGGTCTTCATGGTGCCGCATGCTTGGTGGTGCCCCTTGCTTAGTGGTGTTGCAGACTCTGGGGCCTTTCAGAACAGGTGTACAGTGGGGAAAATAAGTATTTAGTCAGCCACCAATTGTGCAAGTTCTCCCACTTAAAAAGATGAGAGAGGCCTGTAATTTTCATCATAGGTACACGTCAACTATGACAGACAAATTGAGATTTTTTTTCCAGAAAATCACATTGTAGGATTTTTTATGAATTTATTTTCAAATTATGGTGGAAAATAAGTATTTGGTCACCTACAAACAAGCAAGATTTCTGGCTCTCACAGATCTGTAACTTCTTCTTTAAGAGGCTCCTCTGTCCTCCACTTGTTACCTGTACTAATGGCACCTGTTTGAACTTGTTATCAGTATAAAAGACACCTGTCCACAACCTCAAACAGTCACACACTCCAAACTCCACTATGGCCAAGACCAAAGAGCTGTCAAGGACACCAGAAACAAAATTGTAGACCTGCACCAGACTGGGAAGACTGAATCTGCAATAGGTAAGCAGCTTGGTTTGAAGAAATCAACTGTGGGAGCAATTATTAGGAAATGGAAGACATACAAGACCACTGATAATCTCCCTCGATCTGGGGCTCCACGCAAGATCTCACCCCTTGGGGTCAAAATGATCACAAGAACGGTGAGCAAAAATCCCAGAACCACACGTGGGGACCTAGTGAATGACCTGCAGAGAGCTGGGACCAAAGTAACAAAGCCTACCATCAGTAACACACACTAACTACGCCGCCAGGGACTCAAATCCTGCAGTAGAAAGACGTGTCCCCCTGCTTAAGCCAGTACATGTCCAGGCCCGTCTGAAGTTTTTGCTAGAGTGCATTTGGATGATCCAGAAGAGGATTGGGAGAATGTCATATGGTCAGATGAAACCAAAATATAACTTTTTGGTTATAAAAACTCAACTCGTCGTGTTTGGAGGACAAAGAATGCTGAGTTGCATCCAAAGAACACCATACCTACTGTGAAGCATGGGGTGGAAACATCATGCTTTTGGGGCTGTTTTTCTGCAAAGGGACCAGGATGACTGATCCGTGTAAAGGAAAGAATGAATGGGGCCATGTATCGTGAGATTTTGAGTGAAAACCTCCTTCCATCAGCAAGGGCATTGAAGATGAAACGTGGCTGGGTCTTTCAGCATGACAATGATCCCAAAACACACCGCCTGGGCAACGAAGGAGTGGCTTCGTAAGAAGCATTTCAAAGGTCCTGGAGTGGCCTAGCCAGTCTCCAGATCTCAACCCCATAGAAAATCTTTGGAGGGAGTTGAAAGTCCGTGTTGCCCAGCGACAGCCCCAAAACATCACTGCTCTAGAGGAGATCTGCATGGAGGAATGGGCCAAAATACCAGCAACAGTGTGTGAAAACCTTGTGAAGACTTACAGAAAATGTTTTGACCTGTGTCATTGCCAACAAAAGGTATATAACAAAGTATTGAGTAACTTTTGTTATTGACCCAAATACTTTATTTTCCACCATAATTTGCAAATAAATTCATAAAAAATCCTACAATGTGATTTTCTGTATTTGTTTTCCTCATTTTGTCTGTCATAGTTGACGTGTACCTATGATGAAAATTACAGGCCTCTCTCATCTTTTTAAGTGGGAGAAACTTGCACAATTGGTGGCTGACTAAATACTTTTTTCCCCCACTGTATATACACTGAGATCATGTGACAGATCATGTGATACTTAGATTGCACACAGGTGGACTTTATTTAACTAATTATGTGACTTCTGAAGGTAATTGGTTGCACCAGATCTTATTTAGGGGCTTCATAGCAAAGGGGGTGAATACATATGCACGCACCACTTTTCCATTATTTATTTTGTATCATTTTTTTAAAACAAGTTATTATTTTTTTTCATTTCACTTCACCAATTTGGACTATTTTGTGTATGTCCATTACATGAAATCCAAATTAAAAACCCATTTAAACTACAGGTTGTAATGCAACAAAATAGGAAAAACACCAAGGGGGATGAATACTTTTGCAAGGCACTGTACCAGCTCTACTGCTAGTACTGTTACTACCTTGCACCTGCACCTGTCGACGACACAAGTGGTTCTGCTTCCACCAGCACATCCAATGCTAGCATCAGTCATTCTACATGTGTTGCTAGCCCAGCTAGCATGGACACTGACAGTTGTGAATCTGACGTAGCCGATGAGCTACTGCCCACTTTACCCGGGAAAGCACCGAGCAACAGACAGGGACGTGGTACCGTCGAGGAGGCGCAAATATGATGAGAACTACATTGATTTTGGGGTTCACTTATATTGGCAGCAGTGCCTTTCCTCAGCCACGGTGTGTTATGTGTGTAAAAGTACTATCTCACAACTCGATGAAAACATGCCAATTTGAAAAAGAGTTTTTTTCAAGCGAGAATTAAGACGACTTTCGAGTAGTAAGACATGTATAAAAGCAACAGATACCATTAATAAGAAGGGGCTAGGAGCGTCTTATATGGTGAGCTACCGAGCGGGTAGGAAAGGCAAGCCCCATACTGCAAGCCCCATACTGCAAGCCCCATACTGGAGGACTTCATTCTTCCTGCTGCTTCTGATATGGCTGGGACAATGCTGGGGGAAAAGGCCCAAAATAAACTATACAGACAATGCTTCATCAACAAACAACACTGTTTCACGACGCATCAGTGACGTGGCAGGAGACGTTTTGAAAAAAATTACTGCTTCGCATACAAGCCAGTGAATTCTATGCGTTACAGCTGGATGAGTCAACAGACGTGGCGGGCCTGGCACAGCTCCTGGTATATGTCCGTTGCGTTTATCGGGGGGTCAATTAAGGAAGACATCCTCTTCTGCAAACCACTGGAAACCAGGACAACAGGGGAGGATATTTTCTAAGTACTGGAAAGCTTTGTGACATCAAATGGACTTTGGTGGTCAAGATGTGTTGGTATCTGTACTGATGGCGCAAAATAGAGAATCATTATACCTTAAGTCTCACTATAGAGAATCATTATACATTTAGTCTCACTATGATGTAGATAATTATTATACCTTTAGTCTCTCTATTGAGACATCAAGGCGGTGACCCGATCCTGTAGGTTCATGCTCTACAACATTTGCAGAGTACGACCCTGCCTTACACAGGAAGCGGCACAGGTCCTAATCCAGAAACTTGTCATCTCCCGTCTGGATTACTGCAACTCGCTGTTGGCTGGGCTCCCTGCCTGTGCCATTAAACCCCTACAACTCATCCAGAACGCAGCAAGCCCGTCTGGTGTTCAACCTTCCCAAGTTCTCTCACGTCACCCCACTCCTTCGCACACTCCACTGGCTTCCAGTTGAGGCTCGCATCTGCTACAAGACCATGGTGCTTGCCTACGGAGCTGTAAGGGGAACGGCACCTCCGTACCTTCAGGCTCTGATCACTCCCTACACCCAAACGAGGGCATTGCGTTCATCCACCTCTGGCCTGCTGGCCCCCCCCTACCTCTGCGGAAGCACAGTTTCCGCTCAGGGCCCAGTCGAAACTGTTCGCTGCTCTGGCACCCCAATGGTGGAACAAGCTCCCTCACGACGCCAGTGACCAGCGGATTGTCACTCACCACCTTCCGGAGACCACTTGAAACCCCACCTCCTTTAAGGAATACCTGGGATAGGATAAAGTAATCCTTCTACCCCCCCCCCCCCCAATATACATTGGGGAAAAAAGTATTTAGGCAGCCACCAATTGTGCAAGTTCAAGTTAATTTTCATCATAGGTACACGTCAACTATGACAGACAAAATGAGAAAAAAAATCCAGAAAATCACATTGTAGGATTTTTTATGAATCTTATTTCAAAATTATGGTGGAAAATGAGTATTTGGTCAATAACAAACGTTTCTCAATACTTTTGTTATATACCTTTGTTGGCAATGACACAGGTCAAAAAACGTTTTCTGTAAGTCTTCACAAGGTTTTCACACACTGTTGCTGGTATTTTGGTCCATTCCTCCATGCAGATCTCCTCTAGAGCAGTGATGTTTTGGGGCTGTCGCTGGGCAACACAGACTTTCAACTCCCTCCAAAAATGTTCTATGGGGTTGAGATCTGGAGACTGGCTAGGCACTCCAGGACCTTTGAAATGCTTCTTACGAAAGCAACTCGTTCGTTGCCCGGGGCGGTGTGTTGGGATCATTGTCATGCTGAAAGAACCAGCATGTTTCATCTTCCAATGCCCTTGCTGATGGAATTCAAATCAAATTTTGAG
>CM072220.1:9974475-10004965 GCA_036851935.1 Coregonus suidteri
TTGCAAAAAATGTTTTTCTTTCTCCCCTTTTGCTGCATCCATTGTCGTTTTAGAAAATTTGCAGTATTCCAACGCATCAAACCGCAGACCGGGGTTTAATCACGCCAGCCAGACCCCCACATTCGGCTTCTTCACCTGCAGGATCGTCTGAGACCAGCCACCCGGACAGCTGAGGAAACTGGGGGTTTGCAGAACCAAATAATTCTGCACAAACTGTCAGAAACCATCTCGGGGAGCTCTCGCATGCTCGTCGTCCTCACCAGGGTCTTGACCTGGCTGCAGTTCGTGTCATAACCAACTTCAGCGGGCAAATGCTCACCTTCGTGGCCACTGGAATGCTGGAGAAGTGTGCCCTTCACGGATGAATCCTGGTTTCAACTGTACCGGGCAGATGGCAGATGGCGTAGTGGGGGCCCGCGTGGTTTGCTGATGTCAACATTGTAAACAGAGTGCCCATGGTGGCGGTTGGGTTATGGTATGGGCAGGCATAAGCTACGGACAACGAACACAATTGCATTTTATCGATGGCAATTTGAATGCACAGAGATACCGTGACGAGATCCTGAGGCCCATTGTCATGCCATTCATCCGCCGCCATCACCTTACAGTGGGAAAAAAAGTATTTAGTCAGCCACCATTGTGCAAGTTCTCCCATTTAAAAAGATGAGAGAGGCCTGTAATTTTCATCATAGGTACACATCAACTATGACAGACAAATTGAGAAAATAAAAGAAAATCACATTGTAGGATTTTTAATGAATTTATTAGCAAATTTGGTGGAAAATAAGTATTTGGTCACCTACAAAAAAGCAAGATTTCCTGGCTCTCACAGACCTGTAACTTCTTCTTTAAGAGGCTCCTCTGTCCTCCACTCGTTACCTGTATTAATGGCACCTGTTTGAACTTGTTATCATATAAAAGACACCTGTCCACAACCTCAAACAGTCACCTCCAAACTCCACTAGGGCCCAAGCCCAAGAGCTGTAAAAGGACACCAGAAACAAAATTTGTAGACCTGCAACCAGGCTGGGAAGACTAAATCTGCAATGGGTAAGCAGCTTGGTTTGAAGAAATAAACTGGGGGAGAAATTATTAGGAAATGGAAAGACAATACAAGACCATTGATAATCTCCCTCGATCTGGGGTTTCCACGCAAGATCTCACCCCGTGGGGTCAAAATGATCACACAAACGGTGAGCAAAAACCCCAGAACCACACGGGGGGCCTATAAAATGACCTGCAGAGAGCTGGGACCAAAGTAACAAAGGGCCCACCATCATTAACAAAACTAACGCCGCCAGGGACTCAAACCTGCAGTGCCAGACGTGTCCCCCTGCTTAAGCAAGTACCATGTCCAGGCCCGTCTGAGTTTCTAGAGTGCATTTGGATGACAGAAGGTGGGAGAAGTAATATGTCAGATGAAACCAAATGACTTTTGGTAAAACCAACTCTCGTGTTTGGAGGACAAAGAATGCTGAGTTTTCATCCAAAGAACACCATACCTACTGTGAAACATGGTCCGGTAAAGGAAAGAATGAATGGGGCCATGTATCGTGAGATTTTGGGGTGAAAACCTCCTTCCATCAGCAAAAGGGGATTGAAGATGAAACGTGGCTGGGTCTTTCAGCTGACCCAAAGATCCCAAACACACCGCCCGGCAAGAAGGAGTGGCTTCGTAAGAAGCATTCAAGGTCCTGGAGTGGCCTAGCCAGTCTCCAGATCTCAACCCCATAGAAAATCTTTGGAGGGAGTTGAAAGTCCGTGTTGCCCAGCGACAGCCCCAAAAAAAATCAACTGCCTAGAGGGGATCTGCATGGAGGAATGGGCCAAAATACCAGCAAAAGTGTGTGAAAAAACCTTGTGAAGACTTACAGAAAACGTTTGACCTGTGTCATTGCCAACAAAGGGTTATAACAATGTATTGAGAAACTTTTGTTATTGACCAAATACTTATTTTGCACCATAATTTGCAAATAAATTCATAAAAACTCCTACAATGTGATTTCCTGGATTTCTTTTCCTCATTTTTTCTGTCATAGTTGAACGTGTACCTATGATGAAAAAAAAGGATATACAGGCCTCTCTCATCTTTAAGTGGGATAACTTGGCACAATTGGTGGCTGACCTAAATACTTTTTTTCCCCACTGTATGTTTCATGTTGGGGAAGCACAGTCCCCATGTCGCAAGCATCTGTGCACACTTCCTGAAAGCTGAAAAATGACCTAGTTCTTCTATGGCACTGCACTTGTGCTCACCAGACACAGGTCACCCATTTTAGCATGTTGGGATGCCTCTTGATCGACCTGTTACAACTGCATGTGCCAGTTCCCCCGCCCAATATCCACAACTTCACACCAGCCATTGAAAGATTGGGACATAAACATTCCACAGGCCACAATCCAACAGCACAACAAAGATCAACTCTATGTGAATGAGATGTGTTGTGCTGCATGGGCATGAGGCAAATTGTGGTCAAACCAGATACTGACTGGTTCTTCTCTGATCCACTCCCCTACTTTTTTTGGTAAGGTATCTGTGGATACAAACAGAACCATATCTGTATTCCCAGTCTTGAAATCCATACATCAGGACCTATTGACTTAATTTAAATTGACTGATTTCTCTTCATATGAACTGTAACTCAGTAAAATCTTTGAAATTGTTAAATGTTGGCGTTTTTATATTTTTGTATATTAATTTTCCCAGACAGCATTTTTTAGCTGAAGTATTTAACATCTATGATAGATCTTATCAATGAATACCAATTAGGTTTATGCTTGCCGTGTCAGTGCCTGTCACAATTCATATTCAGTCAACTTTAAAATATATATACGATTATTGGGGGAACTGAATTATCATCTCTCATCAGCATGAAACAAAACAAAAAACAAACAAAAGGCATAGAGGTTACGCTACTAGTTGCTTTCCCATATGAAATACGTGTCTCTATTTTATGACAAAAACAACACAACCACAGTCCACCCATCCGTTCCTGTCCATTCCACTCTAAAGCCCTTTTTGGGACATTATTGTAATCAAGCCTTGTGAGCCAGGAGAGTGAGATGTTACATAACCGTTTAGGTTAGAATCCATCCTTGGAGGAGGACAGGGGCCAGCAATATGATTCCATCAGTTACATAAGTCCTTTATTTACAAACAGCATCGAGTGTGGAGGCGGTGACGTAGGTGACAGAAGCTTTGTCACAGGAGTGGTGACTCAGCAGCGCTCAGCGGGGACCCAGCATCATCTATCCATGCTTCCTTTTCTCTTGGGGCACCTTTTAATGCACTTGCTTTGTCAACGCACTAGATAAATCACAACGACGCAGCTCATTTCTCCAAAAAATAACAAGTGTGCAGCATTGCCCTATGCTGTATAGCAATATTGAGAATAGCTTTGAGTAATATTCCAGGTATTCCACTTCTTTCTCTATCCTACTGAAATAATGTAACACACATACATTAAATATGTAGGTACTGTACTCTCTTCTCTGGATTCCTTCTAGGTCTAAATTAGGCCTGTGGAGTGTGTTCCTAATGTTTGGGTATACTCCGTGTTATAGCTGCTTCACCAACTGATGACATTTGAGATGTTGTCCCGGGCCAGGAAAGTGGCAGGGTTGGGCCCGAATTTTACAAAGGTAACACCCATAGACATGAAAACCTGGTGACACCAGCTGTTGGCAACTGGACACGTCGCAGCGACCATCCGTACTTCTCTGATGACTGAACTCTCCCAACTCCTCCCAACGTTGTCAAATTATTGGCGTGGAAACAGAGGTTCTGTGCCATTCTCAAAAAAGAGCGCATTCTACATTGCTTGAAAGGAAAAGGTATTGTTCTCATACATTAAAATCCCCACCCAGTAATTAAATACCGCCACCGACCAACCATCCAGTTGATATAAAATATGTAAAGGGTTATTCCGAAGTTCAAAATTAACCCCCCGAAATATTGTCTGCATATTTTATCTCTAGCCTAGTCTTAGCAAGACAGTCTGTAGTGTGCTTCTGTCTATTCTCTGTTCTGCTGTCGTACTCCCCTCCTTGGTTACAAGGTAATAATGAGGCTCACATCGCAAATATTTCCTATTATTCCTATTTCATGACCACCACCTTTCCGCATAGCCCTAACAGAGTCCAAACTTTGACTTCTAAAAGAATGTTTCACACTGTTGTCCATTGCGTTTAATTTAAGTTTTTGAGCATGTGTGGATGGCCAGATCCTTGGTAGGCAACATTTCAGTGTCTCAAATTAAAATGTATAATTCTGAATATCATATGACTAGACACTCCAAGGTGATACATTTGGAACATTGGAATTTCTGTATTGAAATGTTCAATGGGACACGCTTTTCCTTAATATCATTAAACAGTCAAAACACAAAATGTAAATGGGGTTGAGATTTCTTTATACGACAGTGAAAGAAGCCAGCAAGAATAGTTGAGTTGATGGGTCGAAGCATAAAAACAAACATACTACTCTTAGCGCGAATAAATAATTCCTAATGCATAGTTACGTGGCAGCTACTCTTGACCATTCCAATTGCAAACAGGAGTCATCATTTGAATGCCTATGTTCAGTGAGGCTACAATAGATTACGGTTTATTCATGATTCTCAGACAGAGATCCCTCTCAACACGCATATCATTGATCCTTATACCAGTGCAAGATGGTGAGGTCGCACGATGTTTGTAGTAGAGTTCATATCTTCTGATCAGAGTAACCAACTAACTGCCTTCGTGCAGTCTGACTGAAACTTTGATATTTTGGAGAGGCTCTCGGTGTCAATTTATGTGACTGGGAACAATAGTCATATAACTAACAGGTTGAGCACGATTCAAAACCTAACCCTCGTCACATTCATGTTGCAATCAAATATCCGTCGCCCTTCGCTTGATGGTAGACCTCTTGCAGCTTTCACGCATAGGGCACCACCAGCTACCACCAATTCTTCCTCAAAGGCTGACAGCTTGCCACTGCCGAGGTTCTTCTCAATTGCCGTGTTTCTATAAGGACACAAAAAATATTCTCCTGGGTTACCACTTCAGATTATGCAACTGTATCACAGAGAACTATGTGTTTCTGTCATTCAAATAGGAACTTGAATTAAAAGGAGGCAAGTGCAGTTACAAAACGTGATATTTCCGTGTATTAAAACAATACATTATATTTCCACACATACGAGGTCAAAATACAGAAACACAGAAATGTGGTGAAAGAATGCCAGTAATTTATGCATGCCTGTTCAGGTAAGGATGAGAACTTTTTGACCAATCCCCACATCATACCGTCAGCAAATGTGGATCTGGATTATAATATGACGCAATGGCTGTTCATTCTGGGTAAGCGGGTGTGAGCTTCTTAGACCACTGTCTAACAGTCCCAATCGAAGGATGTGTATGGGTAAATATTTTTTTCCTTGTACGTCTCCACAGTCGAGTCAGATGCTGAGCACTCAGGGCCAAAGGAGGTCATTCAGGGATATGAATCATGTTACAAAATTATGTTAAAGAGTTATTTTTCATTTAAATAAACAGTGATTTTTAATTAGGCATTGTATTTAAAAATAAAATTACGTAGTATATGGGGACTTGACGTAACAAACATCATAATACATCAATTAAGCAAAAGGTGAAATACACGTCTCCAATTATTAAACCTGTTAATACGGTGGTGGGTGGCAGGACTTACCCCCAAGGAGGTAGAAGGATGTGGAGAAGTATGTTTGCTATTCGGAGTCTCTTCTGATCCTTACTACGGCGTCACTTCTACGACTCCCCCTCCTTTCCGTTCATAGGGTCATCCAGGACAGAGAGGTGAATGCCTAGAGCCCCAGCAGTAGGCCATGGACAATCGTGCAGAGCGCTGAACATAACTACTACCTCCATAGGTTAGACGAGTTAGAGTCTTCAATGTTATATATTTATAATTTATAGTCATTTAGCAGGATAGCTCTTATAGCAGATGCAGACTTACAGTTAGTGAAGCTGCATAGCATTATTTATTAATTTTTTTTTCTATACTGGCCTCCCTGTGGGACTTGAAACCCACAACCCCTGGCGTTGCAAACGCCTGCTGCTAGCTCAACTGAGCTACATTTACATCCCTGCCGGGCCATCTCCCTCAGCCTACCCTGGACGATGCTTGGGCCAATTGTGGGCGCCGCCCCTATGGGTTCTCCGCCGGTCGGGCGCACAGGCTTACAAGAGAGCCTGTGATTTTCGAAACCATGGATCTCTAGTGTGCACAGCTTAGCACTTGCGCCACGTCGGGATTAACTTAAAGGGGATACTGTGTTCACTTGTAGACGCAGTCTATGTCCCAGGACTTGAGAACAACTAGCCCCCTCTCATTGAAAGTCCATGGAAGTTCAATTTCCGACCATGGTACTCTTGCAGAAGCAGTTAGCAAGAAGAACAAGGATTACGGCTCATCTAGTAGTGAAAATAACACCAAAAAACATAACAATTTTCGTTAAAAAAAAAATAATTAACAAGGACTATTACTGGTACCAATAATTTCTTTCTAATATCTCCTTGAACCAATAATTATTTTAAATATAAGAAAATCGTCACCAAGTAAGTTATATTTATGTTTGCCAATTGGCAGCCTTGCAGTACCCCTCCGGTCAGCATATCTACTAGAGTTCAAGGCTCTGCATGGTCCATTCCGGTTATCTGCAGTGCACCTGTAACAGGGCATTTGTACTGTATACTGGCCTCTGCAGGAAGTCAGGGTAATTCATACTTCATGCGTCGGTCGCAGATATGGCAGTATCGTTTGTGAAGAGAATGTTGTCCCAAACAGGGGGAAGTAAAATTTTCCTCTAGGCGGGGAAGAGACTGCTTCCGGCTTCCATGATTCATCGCCATCAGCGGTTTTTTTGACTACCTCTGATTGTGTCCTCCATACTCCTCCCAAGTGGGGGCAAAAACTCATTGTGAGTGACCCTTGGACGACCACCCTGTCGTTCTCTGCTAACATCAAAGCGGCTGTGACGCCGATCCTGTAGGTTTTCAGTAGCTCTACAGACATGGTCCCGTTTTTTTTTTTTTCTTTTTGTTTTAGTCCGAGTACAAACCTTACCTTACACAGGAAGAAGGCACATGGTTCCTACTCCAGGGCACTTGTTCATTCTCCCTTCTGGATTACTGGCATACTCGGCTGTTGGCTGGGCTCCCTGCCTGTGCCAATTAAACCTTAAGTTTTGTATTTGACCCCTACACAACTCATCCAGAACGCTGCAGCCCGTATGCGTGTTCAACCTTCCCAAGTTCTCTCATCGTCCCCCAATATCCGCTCCTCTGCTATCACTCCACTAGTGGCTTTACAGTTGACAGCCGTCGGCATCTGCTACAAAGGACTGCATGGTGGCTTGTCACTAACACGGAGCTGTGAGGGGAAGCGGGCACCGTTGGGCCGTATTCAGGCATCTTGATCAGTTGCCCACAATAACCGGCAAAGCGAGGGGCGATGTGCGTTGCATTAAGCCACATCTATCTGGAGTTCTGCTGGTGACCCCTAGCTGTCTGCGGCAAGCATGACATTTTCGCACGCTCAGGCAGCCCAGATCAAAACTGTATCGACACTGCTCTGTCACCGGCCAATGGTGGAACAAGCTCCCTCATCGACTGCCAGGAACACGCGGGCAGTCACTCCACAGCTACCTTCCCGGAGACACTTGGAAACACCCACCTCTTTTAAGGAATTACGCTGGTGATAGGATAATAAGTTAATCCGTCTACAAATTGTAGACCTGCAACAAGGCTGTGGATGGTCTGCAGGCAATAGGCAAGGAGCTTGGGTTCGAGAAGGCGAACAACTTGTTGGGCGCAAAATATTAGATAATATGGAAGAAGTTTTCAAGATGACGGTTGTGTCAAATACCCGCGGTCGTGTGGCTCAGATGCAAGATCCTCACCTCAGGGGGCAAATTTTCAATGGGGAAATTTTTTCCCCCATGAGGAAGGTTTAGGGATCGGCCCAGAACTACACTGCAGGAACTGGTCATGACCTGAAGAGAGCTGGGACCCATAGTCTCAAAGAAAAAACCATTAGTAAACACACTACGCCGTCATGGATTAAAAATCCTGCCGCGTACGCGCAAGGTCGCCCTTGCGTCAAGCCCATCGGCATGTCCAAGGCCGTCTGAAGTTTGGCCATGATCCATCTACGGATGATCCAGAGGAGGAATGTGAGATAGGTCGATGTCGGTTATGTATGAGACAAAAATAGAGACTTTTTTTGGTCTAAACTCCACTCGCCGTGTTTGGAGGAAGAAGAAGGATTGAGTACAACCGCCAAGAACTCCAGTCCCAACCTGTGAAGCATGGAGGTTGGATAACAGACATTTCTTTGGGGTATGTCTTTTCTGTCAAAGGGGACAGGATCGAACTGCACGCGTATTGCAGGGAGAGGATCGGATGGGGCCATGCCTTATCTCTGAGATCTAATGGCCAACAACCTCTCTTCCCCTCAGTAAAGTTAGCTAGCATCTGTAAGATGCTGGCAACAGGCTGGGTCATGTCCAGCATGACAACGACCCGAAACACACGAGCCGAGGTGTCGATCTAAGGAGTGGACTCCCGTAGAAGGCATTACTACAAGGTCACTGGAGTGGCCTAGGCTAGTCTCTGCAGTACCTGAACAACAATAGCAAAATCTTTGAGAGAGCTGAAAGTCCGTATTTGCCCAGCGACGAGCCCAGAAACATGAAGGATCTGGAGAAGGGTTCTTTACTGGATGTGGAGTGGGCCAAAATCCCTGCCCTGCTAGTTGTAGTGGTGCAAACTCCTCCCCGCTGGGTCAAGGACCGGTAGTAGGAAACGTTATGATCATCTGTAATTGCAAAACAAAGGTTTCTGTAGCCAAATATTAAGTTTCTGCTTTTCCTGATGTCTCATAATACTCTCATGTCTTGCATAAAATGCAATTAAATTACTTTCAAATCATACACAATTGTGATTTTCTGGATTTTTAGTCATTCTAGTCTCTCACAGTTGAAGTGTACCTATGTAAAAATGACAGACGCTCTAACATGCTTTGTAAGTAGGAAAAACCTGCAAAATCGGCAGTGTGTATCAAATAACTTGTTCTCCTCCACTGTATTTGTAGGATATGATATATATATATGATATATACATATTATATCATTAATATATATATAATATAACATACATATACACACACACACCTAGCTCTGGAAAAGTCGCCAGAGTCTAGCACTACCTCACAAAAGCAAGAGGTGGCACCTCATGACGAGTACAAGGGAGCTCTTCAACAAACAGGTCAGGGGACAAAAGTTGTGGAAGAAGTACACGAGTCGAAGGTTGGGTATAACAAGTATATCCGAAACTTTGAACATCCCACGGTCAGCCCATTAAATCATTTATTTAAACAATGTGAAAGAATTATGGCACCATCAACAAACCGTGCATAGAGAGGAGCCCCCCACCAAACATCTGTCACGGACGCAGGCAAGGAGGCGGCATTAAATCAGAGCAGTGCATAACATAGGAGAGACCAAAGATTAACCTGATATGAGCGTGCAAAGCTCCACAGCGGATGAGTGGAGTATCTGTCCATTAGGATCCACTTTATAGCTTGTTACTACTCCACAGAGCTGGGCATTTTAGCGGAAGTAGTGCGCAGGAAACTGTCCATTTGTGCTTAAAGAACAATAATAAGCAAATACAACGTTTGGGCATTTGTTTCGCCCTAAAAGGCCATTGTGGTAGGACTCTCGTAAGCATTATGGAAAGAAGGTTACTATGGTCAGATAGTATCTAATCCTAGCTTTTTTGGCCATCAAGGAAAACGCTATGTCTTGGCGCAAACCTCGCACGACCTCTTATCACTCTACGAGAACACCATCGGCAGGGACTGGGGAAACTGGTCAGAGATTGAAGGAATGAGGATGGGCGCTATATACCAGGGAACTCTCTTGAGGGAAAACTGTTGTCAGTCTTCCTAGAGATTTGAGACTGGGGACAGAGTTCAAACTCCAGCAGGACAATGATACCCTAATCATACTGCTAAAGGCAACCACTCCAGGTGGATTTAAGGGGGAGAACAGTTTAAATGTATTTGGAATATGGGCCACACTAGTCAAACAGCCGCAGACCATCACACAATCCAATTGAGAATCTGTGGTATGACTTAAATAGATGCTGTTACACCAGCTAGTGACCCTATCCTAACTTGAAGGAGCTGAGCAGTGTTGTGTCCTTGAAGAATGCGGCAGACAATCACCAGTTGTGCTAGATGTGCCCAGTCTTATATAGTCATACTACATTAATAGTACTTGCAGCTGTGAATTGCTCTGCAAAAGGTTTGTGCTCTTACATAAGTTATTGAACTTTTGGGTGACTGGTTGTGAATAGTTCACTGCCAGCGCTCGAAGTTCAGTTGTCGGTCTTTCTTTATTTCGTGTTCGTTTCACAATAAAACATATTTTGCCTCTTTAAAGTGTGTAGGCTATGTTTGTTAATAATCATAATGATACAAACTCCCTCCTACCCCGCAAAAAAATCAACTTTTAATTCATTGACGTTGTAATGGCAGATCAAAATAGGAAAAATGCCTAAGGGTGTGGGTTGAAATACTCTTTAGGAAAGCTGACTGTATATAGGAAGGCCGTCTCCCGCATTTTACACACATTTGGGAGGCACATCTGCGACTTGCGGTAATATTGCTCGTGATCTCTGGCCCACACCCCCCCCCCCCCCCTCCGGAGGCTCTAATATGTATTATAGCCCCTCCGTTACGGAGTCTCCGGATTCGATTGGGCGGAGCAAGGAATAATATAGGCTTTACTCAATGAGGCGGGCACGTGCACTGAGGCTAGCCTGCAACCGTCACATTCATGGACTAGCAAATAAATTGATATTAATAAATCCTACAGAATGTGATTTTCTGGATTATTTTTTTATCATTTTGTCTTTCATAGTGTGACGATGTACCTATGACTGAAAAGTACAGGTCCTGCTCATCTTTTTAAGTGGGCAGACTTGCACAATTGGGTTGGTTCTGATCTAATCCTTTTCCCTCCCGCCACTGATATATATGATGTGTGATATATATAGTATGATTGTCGTGCTATCATATATATATAATATATATATATATATATATATATATATTATATATATATGTATATATATATATATATGCTATGAGTATATATTATATGCGTGTGGATATATTATATATATGATACACATACACAGTGGCTCCTGACAGACTATTTTGGCACCCTCCTGTTTACATGATGTGGCTCGATGACTTTCCAAAATTCTCCTTTTTTTTTTTAACTAACTAGAAATCTCCAAATGCAAAAAAGGAGAAAATCCAACCTTTTATTTAAGGTACACTACTCTTGGTGGGTTAAAAAACAAAAATCACACATTTAGGAAAAAAAAAACATTGCAATCAGGTGTTCTCCACAATTTTCTGCACCCCTAACAATTCGCGACTGAAAGATTTTAGATAGCAGTTTTTATAAAAAATATATTTTGTCCTTTAGCTTAGTGCTAAAGTTGGTCAGCGGTATCTATGAACTTTTTAATTAGTTAATGTCATGACCTTCCGATGTTTTCCGCCTCGGGGTATAATATGACGTGATCACAGTAGGCCTAATTCTCCTATTACCGCCATGTTGTTCAACATGGCAAAGGAACTAAGAGATACCTACGTATTCAAAGTAAGGCTAGATTTTGTTGTTCGATCCTTCATAAGTTCAGTGCAATGGCTACAAGAATCAAATAACCATACTCGCCTTAACTTGACCTCGTATCTTACAGTCATGTAGGAAGTCGATTAGAGAAGTGTTCGAAACAACTGGACCAGTGACAAACAAGGCTGGAAGAGGTGGGTCCCAAGTTTATTCTTTTTGCTCACACGCACCAAGTGAGGAGGATGCGTAATGATTCAGGACGTAAAAAAGTCCAGTAATCTCCACTGTCACACAGAATTGCATTCACAAGAGTAGGCACTCTTGGGGTCACATAAGTCATCCAGAAACAACAATCAGACTCATCTCCTACATGCCAACCAAGGCTGTTTGGTGAGGCTATGCAAGGACAATAACGCCTTTCTCATTACCACTCAAACAAACGTAAACGTCTGGATGTTTGCTATAGCCGGCAGCTGGGATTTCAACCTGGGATCGTGTTTATTCCTTTTTCTCGTGCTTGGTGTCAGATCAGACTAATGATTTAAGCACTTTTGGTCAACAAAACACTCTAAGTGGGTTCTGGCGTAAATTGCAAAATGATGTAGGTATTGCAGAAAAAGACCTCATTGCCCATCCGTGAAGTATGTGTGTGAGGATCTGAGATGCTGTGGGCCTGTTCTTAACCAAAGGCCTGTGAACTCTTGTTAGGGTGCTATTGGCATTATGATAACGATTTTTTGAACTACCATGGACATTCTAACATAATACACCTGATGGCCTCTGCCAGACGAAAGATGAAGCATGGGTCTGTGTCATGGATCCTTTGTCAGCATGGATAATGATCCCATAACACATTGTGTAATACTATACACAAAAATGGTGTCATGCATTTAGTCACAACTCAGTCACCTCCTAAATGGCGCATCTCAGTCCCAGACATCAACTCCAATCCGAAAACCTGTAGGGGCGAGTAAAAGAGGAGAGTGACATAAGTAGGAGGACCCAGGGAATCAACTGGGATGATCTAGAAAGATTTGTTGGCAAAAGAAGAAGGGATCAAAGAATACCTCGATCTGTGTTCTCCAATTTTTTGAAATGTTATAGGAGGAGAGTTAAGTGATGTCTTGTTGGCAAAAGCGTGGTCTGTAAAAAGTATTAAACATGCATGGGGGTGCAAATAATTGTGGGACACTATTGGATTGTCAACTTTTTTTTTTCTAAATTGGGAATTTTTTTATTTTTACACCAAAAGTAATGTACTTAAAATAATAAGTTGGATTTTCTCTGTTTTTGCATTGGGATCTATGTGTTTTTAAACAAAAAGTAGAGTAATTTTTGGAAGTCCTTCGACCACTATCTTTAACAGGTGTGCCAATAATTGTGTGAGGGCATTTGTACCGTATGTACAGTGAGGAAAAAAGTATTTGGATGTGCCTTTTGATCGCCTGTCGGCTTGTTTGGTACAGGGTAGACACTACAAAGAAGATGATCAGTCAAACATTCTATGATGGTATTTTATTCTGTGACACAGTGAGTAGAGACGAAATAACACAATATAATCCAGAAAAACACATATGTCAAAAATATTATAAATTTGAGTTCTGCTATTGTTAATGAGGAATATAAATGTATTTGGACCACCTGTCCAATCAGAAGATTGGTGCTCCCAGTTGTTCTTCTTATACAGGAATCCGCGCTGAGATGTAGGAGCACACTCTTGTTTCCAAGAAGGCGTAAGTTAGTGCAGAGTTAGGTTTTTGTCGTGTGTCTGTAATATACCCTGTTTTTTTGGATTTTAGTTACAATCCTATGCAGACTTTCATCCTCTACAATAATATATTTTTTTTTTTTTTTTTTGTTTTTTTTCCTTCCTTGCAACCGCCTCCCTGAAAATGTGGATACGTGAGTCTATTATTTGAAACTTACCTTTTAGCTAAGAATCTATAAGTTATGAAAATAGCTCAGCCCAGCTCAATCTAGCTGTACTTGCGCTAGTCAGCACAGTTAGCTGGTTTTCCACCCAGAACCAATGGATTTTTGGTTTTATGTGCGGGATTAATTTAATCACTGCTCGGGGACATCTAATCACCGTATATTCGGCCAGTTCTGCACAGGGCGTTATTCGACCCGAACATATCAGTTTTTCTAGCCGGAATCACTGAACTTAACTCCAGGAGTCCAGCGGTACCAGCTAGAGCATACATAAGGTAAGCTGTCCGTGTCTGTGCCATGATATCATCCTGAGTATTAGGCCCATGTAAGCTCCCTGGGTCGTATTCCTAGCTACTCTGGTGTCAACCTGGGACGTGGACCGACCTAGTGTTGACACGTGAGCTGCCCGCCGATCTCTACACGTACTGGTTCTTGCCGAACGATTAATCGTGCTGATGTTGTGGTTACCGATCGCGTGTAGTACCACGAAGATTCCATTTCTTGTCAGACCCGGCCCGCTAGTAACACGCTAAGCCGTGGCCTTCTACTCGCTAGCTGCCTTTAGCAGAATCGAACAATCATTATTGCTGTTCAACGGACTTTGATGATACTCAGCTATACAGCTGATTTGTCTGCTTGGACTCGTCCTTTTTACTGCGGATACTACATCCTGTTTAAGTTGTAGGCCTCAGACCACAAAAATGTTGGCTTATTGTGATTCGCTTATCTAATTGTACTTTCACTGTAGATCCCCCAGCCAGCTAATACCGGCTTCAGATAGCTCTTTGTGCCCACCACCACATTACTTGTTTCTTGTTGGTTGTGTCACTTATTCGGTCTTTCAGCCTCTCTACAGTATACCATCCCTTAATGTTGTCCTACAGTCTACCACCTCCTAAAGGACGCGGGAGACCGAATGCATAGATGGGCCTCCACAGTGCTGCTCTACCTTCATCTGTGTAAATAGCCATACAGCTTATGTTTACATCCCATTCTAACACATGTGTACTAGTATATCCTCTGTTATATCATACTTCAGTGTCTGTGTATATAAGCCCTAGATCTTATCTCCACACAATCACCTCATAGGAAAAATGCCCTAGGCTGCTTTATTTCTATGTACCAACGCACTAGAAGACCAGTCTTACACCTTTAAGTATCACCTTATTCTAGTCCTCCTCTGTTCTCTCGCGTGATGTATGAGAGCTACGATCCAGGGACTACTCGCACCAGACTCAGTTACTCCACTTCAATACTGACATCCAGTCACGACCATATGACATTCTTGCACTGCCACAACTCCTTGTAAAATACGCAAAGAGGTCTGGTTTTGACTGCACTACATAAATATCAGAAGTCTACTTATGTCCCATTGAAGTATAGACGTTATTTAACTAGCGGTGTGAATCACACTCCGCCAACCTGAGTCTACCTAGCAGTGTTTGAATCCTGAGCTTACAAGGAGAAGCCACACCAAAAAACTGTAGCTGTATAAAGTTCCAGTCCCCCCTAACATCACACAAACATTTAGAGTCTATGAGAATAGACCAAAATGACACCAATAGGAAGAGATGTTGTTCAGCTGTACCAATCTACGTAAGGAATAGCCTTGCAGAGCTCTATCCTACTATCCAGACATATATTCCTTGTTACAAAGGAACACAGGTGAGCTCTAACTTTAAAAATCCACCCTTTTCACAGAAATAAGTCTCTCAGCATGACCAGACGCTTGACTACCTCAGAGAACACACTGTCTCAGCATCCCCAGCTGTGCCCTGGACACTCATTATCGCCTGAACTAGATCCTGACATCACTCCATCCGTATCACACTATTCAGAGTTCGTACTGCGTGGTCTTAACAACACTAATAATCCTAATGCATAATGACACTGTTAATACCCCGGCATTCCTACAATCCAAATAGAGTATGCACCCTTCCACAAACCCTAAGAACACTAAGTCAACGAACCCATAACCAGTCTATACGGACATACCTTAAATCCGGCAAACATTGGGTTACCGCTCGTAAGATCTCATCCGGACTAACATACCCTAGTATACCCAAATACCTAATCACTCTCAGTGTGTCGTTGTCTATACCAGGAATCTCAGTAATCCCCTGCCATATTGCATGCGAGCGTAAAACAACTGGTGTGTCTCCGCCGAGCACACAAACGACCACACTCCTCTATCACGTCAATACGCTCATCCTAAAACATTAGCGAGCAGGCCTTCCTAATTGACCTGGCCCAGGTACCTGGAGGATATAGAATTCTAATTCCGTCAGTAGAGATGCGGGTTGTTCCTTACACAAGTAATTTCCTCTCAATCTTAAATAAAACAGACCATAAAAAAAATAAAGAAACTAAGAAACGATATAGCCCCTGGTTCTCTCAGACTTGACTGCCTGACAGCACAAAAAACATCTTGCCCTGTACTGCATTAGCATAAACCACAGAGGCCCCCGCGAATGCAATTTTCAGGGAAGTTAGAACCATATGAAACAAGCAGTCAGGAAAGCAAACGGATAACCTTTTCAAACAGAAATTTGCACCTGTAGCACTAACTCCAAAAATTTTTGGGACACTGTAAAGTCCATGGAGATAAGATGCAGTCATCCCAGCTGCCCACGCATGATGCCAGGAAACACTATCACCACCGATAAATATACAATTAATCGAGAATTTCAACAAGATTTTGCCTACAGCTGGCATGTATTTTCCATCTGGCTACACTAACCCGGCCACCAACTCTGCACCTCGCCTGCAACTGCCCATGCCCCCCCGCTTCTCCTTCACACAAATTCAGACAGCTGATGTTTTGAAAGCGCTGCAAAATCTGGACCCCTACAAATCACCGGGCTAGACAATCTGCACCATTTCTTTCAAAAACTAGCCGCCGCAATTGGCGCAACCCCCTATTATAGTCTGCTTCAACCTTCTTTCAAGTAAAGTCATGAGATCCCCAGAGATTGGAAAGATGCCGAGCGGTCATTACCCTCTTCAAAGGGGTCTGACACTCTAATCCAATGCTAAGACCTATATCCATCCTGCCCTCCTTTCGAAAGTATTTGAAAGCCAAGTTAACACACAGATCACCGACCATTCGAAATACCACGTACCTCTCCCGCTATGCAATCCGGTTTCCGAGCTGGTCATGGGTGCACTTCAGCCGAAGCTCCAGGGTCCTACAACGATCATCTATAACGCGATTGATACTAGACAGTACTTGAGCCGGCTCATCGGACCCTGGCCAAGGCTTTCGACTCGGGTCAACCCCGCATTTAGTGGCAGACTAAATAGCTGGTTTATCAATGACTGTGCCTCGCCTGGTTCAACAACTACTTCTCAGATAGAGCTTCATGTGGTCAATCGGAGGGCATCGTTGTACAGGAACATATGGCAGCTCCTATGGGGGCCACAGGGTTCAATTCTTGGGCCGACACTTTTCTCCTTGTATATCAATGATGTGCGCATCTGTGCTGCTGGTGACTCTCAGATCCACCTTACGCAGACGCACTACAATTTTGTATATCATCTCGGCCTTCATTGGACACTGGTGTTAACAAACCTCCAAACGAGCTAAGCCATACAACACATCCTTCAGTAGCCTGCCAATGCTACCACACCACACACTAGTAACGAACTAAAATGCAGGCTTTATCAATCGAACACACGCTTGCATGCAGCCCGCCCCACACCGAAGCTAGACTCACCCACTCCGACGTGAGTCTGACCCCAAGTATGCTATGTATGTGACATAGGGAGCACCTGACTTAAATTCACATCCTAAGTGTCGGTTAGACATGTAAACTCTCCTTCCAAGACTCACAAAAGAACTCCTCAACCACATCCCAAAGTCTAAAATGGTATGAACATACGGCTTTCCTACTTCTCAAACCACAAGCCTCCTCTGACACTCCTGCTGATACACAAATCATACCATTTACAGACCGGCCTTCATGTATAATACAGAATCACAGCCAGCTACCCAAGCATCTACTGTTGACAATTTCATGTCGTGCGCCAGACGTTTATCTCTGACACACACAACTATATAGCTATACCACTACAGCTAGCTATCTCAGCAAAGGGATGTCAGCTCCACAACTTAGTGCCATCCGTTTTGTCTCCACAGAGCCCATCATTAACCACCGTATCACAACATCTCTATTGAACAGCTGTTACGATCTTGTCTGGCTTCGGGCCTCACTACATGTTCGGTCGTCCAAACCCACTGGCTCATCACAGGCCATCTATTAAATCACTGACTAGGCAAAATCAAGCCTTATCTTAGTTCATTGGTTCACATAGCCAGTACCCACCCGTAGCTCTGCGACTCCGAGCAGGTATATCTCACTGGTCCTGTCCAAATCCAGAATTACCTCCTTTGGGGCATTCCACACTTCCTACAGCTCATCTGCTGCAATGCAATAGGAATCCTTAAACGAATTGCAAAAAAATCTGCTGAAAGTGGAGCCTCTTATCTCCCTCACTAAGCTTTAAGCATCAGTTTGTCAGTCGGTAGCACTTCTTACCCTCGATCAACCTACTAGCACGAGTAACAACAGCACATATGAAATTAGAAACAACCCCACCCAACTACCTCATCCCTATATTTTGGTTATTTATTCTCGATCTTTTGCACCCCAGTATCTCTATTTGCACCATAGATCTCTTGCACATCTAGCACAGTGTTAATACTATGTAATATTTGCACCTATAGCCATTTATTGCCTTACCTCCATAACTTGTCTAATTTGACACACACTGTATATATATTTTGTTGTATTTTTGACATTTTAGTTTTTTGTCACCCCATAGGTAACTGTGTTGTTTTTATGCACATGCTTTGCTTTATCTTGGCATGGTCGCAGTTGTAAAAGAGAACCTTGTTCTCAACTGGCTTCACCTGGTTAAATTAAAGGTGAAATAAAAATAAAAAAATAAAAACATGTCCACAGAAGCAATCAATCAGATTACAAAACTCTCCACACCTGGCCAAGACCAAAGGATGTCCATGGGACAAGCTTGTAGCACCTACACAAGGCTGCGAATGGGTACAAAGACCATCGCCAAGCAGCTTGGTGAGAAGGGAACAGTTGGTGCAATATACGTAAATGGAAGAAACACATAAAGAAAATGTCAATCATCCCTCCGGCCTGGCGCGCCATGCAGATTCACCTCGTGGAGTTGCAATGATTCATGAGAAAGGGTGAGGAATCAGCCGAACTACACGGTGAGGATCTTGACAATGATCTCAAGGCAGCTGGGACCATAGTCACCAAGAAACCAATTTGGTAACACACTACGCCGTGAAGGACTGAACTCTGCAGGCCCGCAAGGTCCCCATGCTCAAGAAAGCACTATACAGGGCCGTCTACAAAAGTTTGCCAATGAACATCTAAAATGATTTCAGAGCGAGCACACAACCGGTAGTGAAAGGTGAAAGTATTGTGGCGATAGATGAGACCAATAATCTAGCTCTTTGGCCTAGCAAACTCAAAGTCGCCGTTGATTGGTAGGAGGGAGGAATGCTGTCTTGACCCCTACGAACCCATCCCCACGCAACAGGAGGTGGAAAAAACATTATGCTTTGGGATGTTTTTATGCTAACAGTATACCACTCCTTAAAGGTGTCCTACTACAGTATACCACTCCTTAAAGGTGTCCTACAGTATACCACTCCTTAAAGGTGTCCTACACTCCTCCACTCCGTTAAAGGTGTCCTACAGTATACCACTCTCTAAAGGTGTCCTACAGTATACACCACTCCTTAAAGGTGTCCTACAGTATACCACTCCTTAAAGGTGTCCTACAGTATACCACTCCTTAAAGGTGTCCTACAGTATACCACTCCTTAAAGTGTGTCCTACAGTATACCACTCCTTAAAGGTGTCCTACAGTATACCACTCCTTAAAGGTGTTCCTACAGTATACCACTCCTTAAAGGTGTCCTACAGTATACCACTCCTTAAAGGTGTCCTACAGTTATACCACTCTCCTAAAAGGTGTCCTACAGTATACACTACTTAAAGGTCCTACAGTATACCACTCCTTAAAGGTGTCCTACAGTATACCACTCCTTAAAGGTGTCCTACAGTATACCACTCCTTAAAGGTGTCCTACAGTATACCACTCCTTAAAGGTGTCCTACAGTATACCACTCCTTAAAGGTGTCCTACAGTATACCACTCCTTAAAGGTGTCCTCCTTAAAGTGTCCTACAGTATACCACTCCTTAAAGGTGTCCTACAGTATACCACTCCTTAAAGGTGTCCTACAGTATACCACTCCTTAAAGGTGTCCTACAGTATACCACTCCTTAAAGGTGTCCTACAGTATAAAGGTGTCCTACAGTATACCACTCCTTAAAGGTGTCCTACAGTATACTATTAAGGTGTCCTACTCCTTAAAGGTGTCCTACAGTATACCACTCCTTAAAGGTGTGTCCTACAGTTATACCACTCCTTAAAGGTGTCCTACAGTATAGACCACTCCTTTAAAGGGTGTCCTACAGTATACCACTCCTTAAAGGTGTCCTACAGTATACCACTCCTTAAAGGTGTCCTACAGTATACCACTCCTTAAAGGTTGTCCTACAGTATACCACTCCTTAAAGGTGTCCTACAGTATACCACTCCTTAAAGGTGTCCTACAGTATACCACTCCTTAAGGTGTCCTACAGTATACCACTCCTTAAAGTGTGTCTACAGTATACCAGGTGTCCTACAGTATACCACTCCTTAAAGGTGTCCTACAGTATACCACTCCTTAAAGGTGTCCTACAGTATACCATACTTAAAGGTTGTCACAGTCCTTAAAGGTGTCCTACAGTATACCACTCCTTAAAGGTGTCCCTACAGTCCACTCTACAGTATACCACTCCTTAAAGGTGTCCTACAGTATACCACTCCTTAAAGGTGTCCTACAGTATACCACTCCTTAAAGGTGTCCTACAGTATACCACTCCTTAAAGGTGTCCTACAGTATACCACTCCTTAAAGGTGTCCTACAGTATACCACTCCTTAAAGGTGTCCTACAGTATACCACTCCTTAAAGGTGTCCTACAGTATACCACTCCTTAAAGGTGTCCCTACAGTATACCACTCCTTAAAGGTGTCCTACAGTATACCACTCCTTAAAGGTGTCCTACAGTATACCACTCCTTAAAGGTGTCCTACAGTATACCACTCCTTAAAGGTGTCCTACAGTATACCACTCCTTAAAGGTGTCCTACAGTATACCACTCCTTAAAGGTGTCCTACAGTATACCACTCCTAAAAGGTGTCCTACAGTATACCACTCCTTAAAGGTGTCCTACAGTATACCACTCCTTAAAGGTGTCCTACAGTATACCACTCCTTAAAGGTGTCCTACAGTATACCACTCCTTAAAGGTGTCCTACAGTATACCACTCCTTAAAGGTGTATACCACTCCTTACAGGTGTATACCACTCATCCTTAAAGGTGTCCTACAGTATACCACTCCTTAAAGGTGTCCTACAGTATACCTACTTAAAGGTGTCCTACAGTATACCACTCTTAAAGGTGTCCTACAGTATACCACTCCTTAAAGGTGTCCTACAGTATACCACTCCTTAAAGGTGTCCTACAGTATACCACTCTTAAAGGTGTCCTACAGTATACCACTCCTTAAAGGTGTCCTACAGTATACCACTCCTTAAAGGTGTCCTACAGTATACCACTCCTTAAAGGTGTCCTACAGTATACCACTCCTTAAAGGTGTCCTACAGTATACCACTCCTTAAAGGTGTCCTACAGTATACCTCTCCTTAAAGGTGTCCTACAGTATACCACTCCTTAAAGGTGTCCTACAGTATACCACTCCTTAAAGGTGTCCCTACAGTATACCACTCCTTAAAGGTGTCCTACAGTATACCACTCCTTAAAGGTGTCCTACAGTATACCACTCCTTAAAGGTGTCCTACAGTATACCACTCCTTAAAAGTGTCCTACAGTATACCACTCTATAAAGGTTTCCTACAGTAGACCACTCCTTAAAGGTGTCCTACAGTATACCACTCCTTAAAGGTGTCCTACAGTATACCACTCCTTAAAGGTGTCCTACAGTATACCACTCCTTAAAGGTGTCCTACAGTATACCATTCCTTAAAGGTGTCCTACAGCATACCACTCCTTAAAGGTGTCCTACAGCATACCTCTCCTTAAAGGTGTCCTACAGTATACCACTCCTTAAAGGTGTCCTACAGTATACCACTCCTTAAAGGTGTCCTGCAGTATACCACTCCTTAAAGGTGTCCTACAGTATACCACTCCTTAAAGGTGTCCTACAGTATACCACTCCTTAAAGGTGTCCTACAGTATACCACTCCTTAAAGGTGTCCTACAGTATACCATTCTATAAAGGTGTCCTACAGTATACCACTCCTTAAAGGTGTCCTACAGCATACCACTCCTTAAAGTTGTCCTACAGCATACCACTCCTTAAAGGTGTCCTACAGTATACCACTCCTTAAAGGTGTCCTACAGTATTCCACTCCTTAAAGGTGTCCTACAGTATACCACTCCTTAAAGGTGTCCTACAGTATACAACTCCTTAAAGGTGTCCTACAGTATACCACTCCTTAAAGGTGTCCTACAGTATACCCCTCCTTAAAGGTGTCCTACAGTATACCACTCCTTAAAGGTGTCCTACAGTATACCACTCCTTAAAGGTGTCCCTACAGTATACCCTCCTTAAAGGTGTCCTACAGTATACCACTCCTTAAAGGTGTCCTACAGTATACCACTCTCCTTAAGGTGTCCTACAGTATACCACTCCTTAAAGGTGTCCTACAGTATACCACTCCTTAAAGGTGTCCTACAGTATACCACTCCTTAAAGGTGTCCTACAGTATACCACTCCTTAAAGGTGTCCTACAGTATACCACTCTATAAAGGTGTCCTACAGTATACCCCTCCTTAAAGGTGTCCTACAGTATACCACTCTATAAAGGTGTCCTACAGTATACCCCTCCTTAAAGGTGTCCTACAGTATACCACTCTATAAAGGTGTCCTACAGTATACCACTCCTTAAAGGTGTCCTACAGTTTACCACTCCTTAAAGGTGTCCTACAGTATACCACTCCTTAAAGGTGTCCTACAGTATACCACTCCTTAAAGGTGTCCTACAGTACACCACTCCTTAAAGGTGTCCTACAGTATACCACTCCTTAAAGGTGTCCTTCAGTATACCACTCCTTAAAGGTGTCCTACAGTACACCACTCCTTACTGGTGTCCTACAGTATACCACTCCTTAAAGGTGTCCTACAGTATACCACTCCTTAAAGGTGTCCTACAGTATACCACTCCTTAAAGGTGTCCTACAGTATACCACTCTATAAAGGTGTCCTACAGTATACCACTCCTTAAAGGTGTCCTACAGTATACCACTCCTTAAAGGTGTCCTACAGTATACCACTCCTTAAAGGTGTCCTACAGTATACCACTCCTTAAAGGTGTCCTACAGTATACCACTCCTTAAAGGTGTCCTACAGTATACCACTCCTTAAAGGGTGTCCTACAGTATACCACTCCTTAAAGGTGTCCTACAGTATACCACTCCTTAAAGGTGTCCTACAGTATACCACTCCTTAAAGGTGTCCTACAGTATACCACTCCTTAAAGGTGTCCTACAGTATACCACTCTATAAAGGTGTCCTACAGTATACCACTCCTTAAAGGTGTCCTACAGTATACCACTCCTTAAAGGTGTCCTACAGTATACCACTCCTTAAAGGTGTCCTACAGTATACCACTCCTTAAAGGTGTCCTACAGTATACCACTCCTTAAAGGTGTCCTACAGCATACCACTCCTTAAAGGTGTCCTACAGTATACCACTCCTTAAAGGTGTCCTACAGTATACCACTCCTTAAAGGTGTCCTACAGTATACCACTCCTTAAAGGTGTCCTACAGTATACCACTCCTTAAAGGTGTCCTACAGTATACCATTCCTTAAAGGTGTCCTACAGCATACCTCTCCTTAAAGGTGTCCTACAGTATACCACTCCTTAAAGGTGTCCTACAGTATACCACTCCTTAAAGGTGTCCTACAGTATATACCACTCTATAAGGTGTCCTACAGTATACCACTCCTTAAAGGTGTCCTACAGTATACCACTCCTTAAGGTGTCCTACAGCATACCACTCCTTAAAGGTGTCCTACAGTACACCACTCCTAAAGGTGTCCTACAGTATACCACTCCTTAAAGGTGTCCTACAGTATACCACTCTATAAAGGTGTCCTACAGTATAACACTCTATAAAGGTGTCCTACAGCATACCACTCCTTAAAGGTGTCCTACAGTATACCACTCCTTAAAGGTGTCCTACAGTATACCACTCCGTAAAGGTGTCCTACAGTATACCACTCCTTAAAGGTGTCCTACAGCATACCACTCCTTAAAGGTGTCCTACAGTATTCCACTCCTTAAAGGTGTCCTACAGTATACCACTCCTTAAAGGTGTCCTACAGTATACCACTCCTTAAAGGTGTCCTACAGTATACCACTCCTTAAAGGTGTCCTACAGTATACCACTCTATAAAGGTGTCCTACAGTATTCCACTCCTTAAAGGTGTCCTACAGTATACCACTCCTTAAAGGTGTCCTACAGTATACCACTATATAAAGGTGTCCTACAGTATACCACTCCTTAAAGGTGTTCTACAGTATACAGTATATGTTCTGTCTGCGGCTACGAAACTCCTACCTGTCCCAGACCTGCTGTTTTCAACTCCTTAATGATCGTCCTATGAAAAGCCAAAAGAGAGACCTACAGCCCTAAGACCATACGTCGGGGTACCTACCTGTTTGACTTTCTTGCTGTCCCCAGTCCCCCGCCTGGCCTTGCTGCTATTCCAGTTTCAACTGTTCTGCCTGCGGTTATGGAACCCCTACCTGTCCCAGACCTGCTGTTTTTCAACTCTTAATGATCGGCTATGAAACAGCCAACTGAGATTTATTACTGATTATTATTTGACCATGCTTGTCATTATGAACATTTTTGACCATCTTGGCATGGTTCTGTTATAATCTCCACCCGGCACAGCCAGAAGAGGACTGGCCACCCCTCATAGCCTGGTCCTCCTCTCTAAGGTTTCTTCCTAGGTTTTCGCCTTTCTAGGGAGGTTTTACAGTAGCCACCGTGCTTCTACACCTGCATTACTAGCTGTTGGGGTTTTAGGCTGGGTTTCCTTACAGCACTTCGAGATATTACCTGATGTAAGAAGGGCTATATAAATAAAAATTGATTGATTGATTGATTGACAGTTACCACTCCTTAAAGGTGTCCTACAGTATACCACCCTTTAAAGGTGTCCTACAGTATACCACTCCTTAAAGGTGTCCTACAGTATACCACTCCTTTAAGTGTGTCTACAGTATACCACTCCTTAAAGGTGTCCTACAGTATACCACTCCTTAAAGGTGTCCTACAGTATACCACTCCTTAAAGTGTGTCCTACAGTATACCACTCTATAAAGGTGTCCTACAGTATACCACTCTATAAAGGTGTCCTACATTTCATGTATTGTTTTACTATTTCATTGTTCTTATGGTTCCGATGGTGTGACCACATTGTCTAGTCATAAGTATCATATCAAAGGGATGGGGGTAACAACAATCCTGGCTGATTGGCACCACCAACGTTATGAAGAGAGACAACAATACAACATTGAGATATTCCTTCAACTACACCTGTATCCACAACCAAAATGTTTTTTTTAAAAACATCTCCGCTTCAACAAGTAAGTTGCACTTTAAAGGTCTCCTACCGTTGCTCTCCTCCCGGCGCCTCTGATTCGCCGGTCTACTCAGCCACCGGTCTGAGCCGCACCACCTCGGCAAACACAGGAATGGAAACCCAACGCACCCTAATCACCTCCAGATGCACCTGCCTACCTCACCACTCTCCTCACCACCCCTATAGTAGCCCTGGGCACCTCACCATCTCCTCACCATACCCCTATATAGCCCTGGGCACCTCACCATCTCCTCACCACCCCTACATAGCCTACAGTGGGCACTCCTCACCATCTCCTCACCACCCCTACATAGCCCCTGGGCACCTCACCATCTCCTCACCATCCACAGCATACATAGCCCTGGGCACCTCACCATCTCCTCACCACCCCTACATAGCCCCTGGGCACCTCACCATCTCATCACCACCCCTATATAGCCCCTGGGGTCCCTCACCATCTCATCACCACACCTATATAGCCCCTGGGCACCTCACCATCTCTCATCACCACCCCTATATAGCCCCTGGGCTGTTCATCTCATCACCACCCCTATATAGCCCCTGGGCTGTTCATACTCCTCACCACCACTACATAGCCCCTGGGCTGTTCAGTCATTGTTGTGTGTAATTGTTTAGCGCCGTGTCGTTTACTCACTCTGTTTATTCTCGTTCTCATTGTTAAGTAAACCTTTACCTTGTTGATTCCTGTGTCTTCCTATCCTCAGTATTTGTCACAGTTGAATGGACAACTGTTACCTTTTGAATATGTTCTTTACTGTATAAAATCGCTCAACCGTAACCAAGACTCAAAACAGCTTCTACACCCCCCAAGCCATAAGACTCCTGAACAGCTAATCATGGCTACCCGGACTATTTGCACTGCCCCCCCACCCCATACTTTTTTATACTTTTTACGCTGCTGCTACTCTGTTAAGTATTTATGCATAGTCACTTTAACTCTACCCACATGTACATATTACCTCAACTACCTCAACTAGCCGGTGCCCCCGCACATTGACTATGCAACGGTCCTCACCCCCCTGTATATAGCCCTCCCTACTGTCACTTTATTCTATTGTGTGTATATATAGCCCTCCCTACTGTCACTTTTATTTTTACTTCTGCTCTTTTTTTTCTCAACACTTTTTTGTTGTTGTTTTTATTCTTACTTTTTTGTTTCCCTAAATGCACTGTTGGTTAAGGGATTGTAAGTAAGCATTTCAATGTAATGTCTGCACCTTTTGTATTCGGCGCATGTGACCAATAAAATTTGATTTTATTTGATTTAAAAAACTATTTACCTTACTAATTATATGACAATCTCTCCGTCCCTGGCAGCTTATACTAAATGACTACATCAGTAACAAACAGTTGCTTATTACTCATCAGAGGGAGATGAAACATGCCTAGTAATGGCCTGTACTGTTAGAAAACTCTGACTGCTTTTTAGGATGTATTTTTATTTATATATAATAATAATAATAATAATAATAATAATAATAATAATATGCCATTTAGCAGACGCTTTTATCCAAAGCGACTTACAGTCATGTGTGCATACATTTTTACATATGGGTGGTCCCGGGGAATTGGATGCATTGTTGCAATAGTATGAACTACTATAAATAGCATGAACAAAACTAGATTTAAAATGTCATACGCTATCAACAACTTATCCATGGCAAATGGGGGAATAGGGCTTGATATTTATGGTTTAATAATCTATCAATTAAAAAAATGTCAGCTGCCTCATTAAAGTTAACCACTAGGGAGGGAAAATCCGACTCGTTGGGAGAGTTGGTTTGGCATTGCCCAGGGCCCCGGGTGGGAGGAGTTTGTACATTTTACATCATTCCATTGGTCCTTAAATGAAATCTCAACCCACCCTGGGCACCGGGCAATGCAAAACGAACCGCTGATTCATTGTTGTCTTTCCCTCCAATGAACACAGTACAGAGGTGATGGACAGTCAGCTCAGCGAATGAGAGTTAAGATGGGACTCCCGAGCCTCCAATGGCTGTAGATATGTAACCAGATACCCCACAGTCTTCAGATGCAAACTCAACTCCAACTTAGAAGCAGGGACTGTCAGTTAAATCAATCAGGGGTGGATTGGCCATCTGGCAATACTGGCAAATGCCAGATGGGCTGGACCATTTTTTAGTTGGGTGGGCTGGTCAAAATTGACCCACACAATTTGTTTTGATTTTTTATCTAAAAATAAAACAATGAAAAAGGTGCCATTGCCGGTTGCCCAAGAACCTGTTAAGATCAGCAAAGAGACCTGCCCTGATTCTGCCATCAGTTAGACAGCCAAGATAAATGGATTGTAAAAAATGGAAAGGGGGCGTATAAACTTAGAAAGAGCACATTCTACATTGTGACCTCACTCAAAACGTTCTATATTTTTTTTTTTTTGGGGGGGGGGGGGGGGGGGGGGGGGGGGGAAACATGATTTGGTCAAACATTAAAGTGCATTATCCTCATGATTCCTGTAATGAAAGTGTCTGTCCCCTGTGCTTCTGCCCTCGCTAGGACCTGCTGCTGTTGTTGTGACTTTGGCTGTGGATATTCAAGATCATTAACTGATTCATTACTGGAATAATTAATGTATCTAATTCATTTGGTTATCCTATCCAAATTAATCTAAGAGGGGCACCATTAAGGGTTTGATATAGAGAGAGAGACCCTCGAATTAACTCTATCAGTAGTTATCGTTAACCGTTATTCCGTTAATCCTATAGCAACAATAGACCTTATCAACAGTCAGTTAGTACGTTCTCATTCCGAATGGTCGTCGAGCTCTCCGACTTCAAGAATCCAATCCCTCGTTAAGGACTTCAATGCAACAACGGATTTATTTTAAACGTTTTATTACTAGACTAACATAGATTGAACATGAGGTAGGTACAGTTGTCTTAATAGAAACAAGATACAAATGGAACGCAGTACAATCATTGACGTGGGGGAACTCTACAGATCAACTGAATAGGCTTGTGTAGCCTGCTCACAGGCAGATATGACAACACTTTAACAGGACTTTGGAGAATTGGAAAGTCTTATTCGGGAGAACAGTAAAAGTTAAGGAGAGACCACATCAGTAAAGTTTCACAGGCGTGAAACTATAGCTCCCTAACCAGCGGTGGACAGTGCCAGGACAATATTGGTGTTACAGTGTTACAATAATCAGTCACTGATAACCACTTTTACACAGACGCAGCATCACCCAAAGGGAAATCAAATGCAATGATATATTTACGTGTATTTTTAGCTGAGTGTCATCTGGTTCAGTTTGGGTTTTCGTTATGACAGAGATGAAACAGGGAAAATATCAGTGGTTCTGGCGTTGGAGCTTCTAAGATAGGATATCATAGGAGACTGGCGTTATCTTTCAGAAGTGATGAGGTCGACCCACGGGTCGTTGAGAGACTGCAGGGGGCCCGTTCTGTTTTCTTTCTCAGTCTTGTGAGGCCTGTGGGCGTCCTAGAGCAAAAACAACTGACATGTACGAGAGGAGTCTCACGTCTCCACAGACGGGTCATATTAGTGTGTAGCCCCAAACTGTTCGGACGCTACAGACAGAAGTTGGCAGATCGGCTGTACCGACTTCAGGCGAGTCCCAAGACGCTTGTGGGGGGGTCGTAGAGCAAAACGGAGAACACCGTGCTGTTCGTGGGAGTATCGTCTTTCCATGGAGTGGTCATAATAGTTAAGCCAAACCATTCGGACGCTACAGACGATTCTGTGAGAAGACCGATTTGCGGGATGTCTCATGGTCTGACAAACACCGCTCTATCTCTGTCACCTTTCACCGCAGATGCGGAAGTGTGACATCGGCGGATATTTTAGGATTTGAGACGCATCCAATCCATCTCTAGCTTAAACGGACACATTTTTATGGGGAGTTTTTTTTTTTACAGTATACTAATTAGATTGCCGAAGGGTGTGGACATTAACTATAGGGGTTTTTAAAGGGGCAATCTGGGTGATCTGAAAAGACATAGTCAATCGATCTATATAATATATTAATAATACAATACTTTTAGCAAAAACGTTTATTTTCAATTTACAATCTGTAGAAACAATGATAATAGAAAGGTTGTTAAGAGGGAGAAAGAGATGGAGAGAGCAAAGTTGAAATCGGTCAAGTTCAGGTGCTCGCGGAAAGACACAGTGACCATGACAGGAAGAACAGTCACGACCACAGACATTAGAATTAGCAGAATGATGGTGCTTTATGGAGCGTTGGGACATACTTCGCGGGTTTCAACCTCTTTGGTCGTCCTGTGTTCCAGTGCTGTATCTGTGTGGAGCACTACCTGGCGGTGGTCCACCCTGTAACCTTCCTGAAGTACAAACCCCTGAGATACAGGGTGGGGTGTTGTGG
The DNA here is from genome assembly GCA_036851935.1 of Coregonus suidteri. Lineage (NCBI taxonomy): Eukaryota > Metazoa > Chordata > Actinopteri > Salmoniformes > Salmonidae > Coregonus > Coregonus suidteri. The sequence goes on from CM072220.1 coordinate 10,004,245, forward strand.
TGTTGTTTGGCTGTTGGTTCTTGGTTCCTGCTTTGCAAATATGCTTGGTGATTACCAATCTGCATGGTGGGATTGCTTCTTTCTGAGTTTAATCCTATTTATGTTTTCAGTGATGTTGTTCAGCTGTCTGGCTGTTCTCAGAGCTCTGAAACGTCCCGGGCCGGGGGAAGGAGAGAGAGAGGGGGAAGGGATGAACAACATGAAGCTGAGGGCCTTCAGGATCATTTCAATGATCATGGTGTCTATGATTGTCATGTACCTCCCAATGGTTCTTCTCCTAGTCAGTTATCATTTGATAGAACCAGTGGTGTTTTTTTTGGGATGGTCCATTTGTTTCTCTATCACAGTCGTCTCAGGGTTTGTTCAGCCCCTCCTCTACCTCCACAGGTCTGGGAAACTGCCCTGTATCACGGGATCCTAAGGCTGAGGTCCCACTGGGCACCGACATCAGTTCAATAACTAATTTACATTTACCTTTGATTGTCAACTAATTCAACGTGACATCCACAACAATTTGAACCACTGGACTTACGGTGAAAAAAATACAAACATTCCCATAATTCCTTTACGTTGATGACGTTTTTTTGCAAATCCAATCAGTTTTCCACATTGATTCAACGTCTACATATTGATTTTATTTGTTGAAGTTACATGGAAACAACATTGATTCAACCAGTTTGTGCCCAGTGGGGTGGCACTGGCCAGATATACCCTTTCCACA
>CM072220.1:10005465-10015465 GCA_036851935.1 Coregonus suidteri
AGTTCATTAAGAGAGCAAAAAAATGTGCTTTTCATTATTTTTTTGATCATGTATTTTATTGATTTCATGTATTGTTTTTCCACTCTTCATTGTTTCAATGTTCCGATCGTTTGCAACATTGTCTAGTCATAAGTATATATCAAGGGATTTGGGGGTAACAACAACTCCTGGCGGATTGGCACAGCCCAACGTTATGAGAGAGGACAACAATACACCATTGATATAGTTCCTTCAACTACACCTGTATCACACCAAATGATTTTTTTAAAAAAAAAAACATCTCCCAGATTCCAGAACAAGTAAGTTGCTGTCACGTCCTCCTCCCGTTGCTCAACCTCCCGGCGCTCGGATTCGCCGGTCTACTGCAGCCACCGGTTCTGAGCCGCACCGACCTCCTCGGCAAACACAGGAATGGAAACCCAACGCACCTAAATCACCTCCAGAGCACCTGCACCTCACCATCGTCCTCACCTACCACTACATAGCCCCTTGGGCACCTCACCATCTTCCTCAACGCACACTACATAGCCCCTGGGGGGGGGTAGGCTGTTTCACGTCATTGTTGTGTGTAATTGTTTCGCGCCTCTGTGTCGTTTACCTCACTCTGTTCATATCTCGTTCTCAATGTACAGTAAACCTTTACCTTGTTGTGATCCTGCGTCTTCCTATCCTCAGTATTCGTCAACAGTTGCAACCTTTTTTTTTTTGATGGACAACTGTTACCTTTTTGAAATATGCTCTGCTTTCTGTATAAAATCGCTCAAGCCGTAGCCCCATTTTTTAAAACTATTTATTTACCTTACTAATTATAGGACAATTTCTGCCGTCCCGTGGCAGCTTATACTAAATGACTACATCAGTAACAACAGTTGCCTTATTACTCATCATAGGAGATGACACCCATGCGTAGTAATGGCTGGTACTGTTAGAAACTCTGACTGCTTTTTAGGATGTATTTATTTATTTATTGGTATAATAATAATCATAATAATGATAATATTAAATAATAATAATATGCCATTTTATCAGACGCTTTTATCCGAAAGACGACTTACAGGTCATGTTTGCATACATTTTTAACGTATGGGTGGTCCCGGGTATTGGGATGCATTGTTGCAATAGTAGGACACACTATAACTATGCATGAAACAAACTAGATTTAAATGTCACACTCACGCCTATCACGGAACTTATCCATAAGGCAAAATGGTGGAATAGGCTTGAATATTTCTGGTTTAATGAATCTATCACATTACAAAAATGTCAGCTGCCTCATTAAAGTTAAATACTAGTAGGGAAAATCCTACTCATTGGGAGAGTTGGTTTGGCATTGCCCAGGGCCCGGGTGGGAGTAGTTTGTACATTTTACATCATTCCGATGGTCCGTAAATGAAATCGTTCACCCACCCTGGGCACCGGTTCAATGCAAAACGAACCGCTGATTCATTGTTTGTCTTGTCCCTGGCCATGTAACACAGTACCAGAGTTGCATTGGACTAGTCAGCTCAGCGAATGAGAGTTAAGATGGGACTCCCGAGCCTCCAATGGCTGTAGATATGTAAACCAGATACCCCACAGTCTTCAGATGCAAAACTCAACTCCAACTTTAGAAGCGGGGACTGTCAGCTAAATCAATCAGGGGTGGATTGGCCATCTGGCAATACTGGCAAATGCCAGATGGGCTGGACCATTTTTTAGTTTGGAAAGGGCTGGTCAAAATTGACCCACAGACCATTTGTTTTGATTTTTACATATATTAAACAATGAAAAAAGGTGACATTGCCGGTTGCCCAAGGACCTGTTAAGATCAGCAAGAGACCTGCCCTGACTCTGCCATCAGTTAGACAGCCAAGACTGAATGGATTGTTAAAAAATGGAAGGGAACCTATATAACTTAGAAAGAGCACATTCTACATTGTGACCTCACTCAAACGTTCTATATTTTTTTTTTGGGGGGGGGGGGGGGCGGGGTGGACACATGATTTGGTCAAACATTTAAAGTGCATTATCCTCATGATTCCTGTAATGAAAGTGTCTGTCCCCTGTGCTTTCGTGCCCTCGATAGGACCTGCTGCTGTTGTTGTGACTTTGGCTATTGGATATTCAAGATCATTAACTGATTCATTACTGGAATAGAATTAATGTATCTAATTCATTTGGATTATCCTATCCAAATTAATCTAAGAGGGGCACCATTAAGGGTTTTGATATAGAGAGACCCCATCGAATTAACTCTATCAGTAGTTATCGTTAACCGTTATTCCGTTAATCCTATAGCAACAATAGACCTTATCAACAGTCAGTTAGTACGGTTCTCATCCGAGTATGGTCGTCGAGCTCTCCGACTTCAAGAATCCAATCCCTCGTGTTAAGGACTCAATGCAACAACGGATTTATTTTAAACGTTTTATTTACTAGACTAACATAGATTGAACATGAGGTAAGGTACAGTTGTCTCAATAGAAACAAGATACAAATGGAACGCAGTACAATCATTGACGTGGGGAACTCTACAGATCAACTGAATAGACTTGTGTAGCCTGCTCACAGGCAGATATGACAACACTTTAACAGGACTTTGGAGAATTGGAAAGTCTTATTCGGGAGAACAGTAAAAGTTAAGGAGAGACCACATCAGTAAAGTTTTCACAGGTGCGTGAAACCTATAGCTCCCTAACCAGCGGTGGGCCAGTGCCAGGACAATATTGGTGTTACAGTGTTACAATAATCAGTCACTGATAACCACTTTTACACAGACGCAGCATCATCCACCCAAAGGAATCAAATGCAATGATATATTTACGTGTATTTTTAGCTGAGTGTCATCTGGTTCAGTTTGGTTTTGTCGTATGACAGAGGATGAACAGGGAAAATATCAGTGGTTCTGGCGTTGGAGCTTCTAGGATAGGATATCATAGGAGACTGGCGTTATCTTTTCATATCAGAGTGATGAGGTCGACCCACGGGTCGTTGAGAGACTGCAGGGGGCCCGTTCTGTTTTCTTTCTCAGGCAACAAAATAGGAAAAATGCCACGGGGGGTGAATACTTTCGCAAGCCACTGTACGTGTCCAAAACAACTAAAATATTTCCTGAGCTCTCTTATAGCTTATTTCTTATGATACATGTTTTGACTGTCTTTTTGCCTTTTATGAATGTGTTATTCAATGCGTTTCTATGGGCTTTACCTCTAGTAAAGGCCAAATTCAATATTCTATAAAATCATTTTTTTACCCATAAGTGTTCAAAATCAAATAGCTAAATCATCCATGGTATGACCATGTTAAAACAATTCCATTGGTTAGCAGAGATGACTACAATGAAGAAACAAACGGACATACCAAAAGAATACTTCACTGGTTCTATAAAATAATAACTGAACTAGGAGAAGAAACCAGTGGGAGGTACATTACAACCATGGACACCATGATCATTGAAATGATCCTGAAGGCCCTCAGCTTCATGTTGTTCATCCCTTCCCCCTCCTCTCTCTCCTTCCCCCGGCCTCGGACGTTTCAGAGCTCTGAGAACAGCCAGACAGCTGAACAACATCACTGAAAACATAAATAGGATTAAACTCAGAAAGAAGCAATTCCACTGTGCAGATGGTAATCACCAAGCATATTGCAAGCAGGAACCAAGAACCAACAGCCAAACAACACCACAACACCCCACCCTGTATCTCAGGGGTTTGTTACTTCAGGAAGGTTACAGGGTGGACCACTGCCAGGTACGCTCCAAACAGATACAGCACTGGAACACAGGACGACAAAGAGGTTAAATACCCAGCGAAGTATGTCCAACGGCTCCATAAAGCACCATCATTCTGCTAATTCTAATGTCTGTGGTTCGTGACTGTTCTTCCTGTCATGGTCACTGTGTCTTTTCCGCGAGCACCCTGAACTTGACCGACTTCAACTTTTTTGCTCTCTCCATCTCTTTCTCCCTCTTTATATCTCTCTGGGTTTGTTCATACCCCTCCTCTACCTCCACAGGGCTGGGAAAACTGTCCATGTATCAGGGGACCCCTGAGAATGCTCCTATAACATGTAGCATTTTCTAGCTGAAAATAGCTCTAATGTCAATAATACTGTATATCTTTAGTTAGTAACGGAATAAAATTTCCACAAGATACATTTATAATTAATCGTCCCCTGCCATTAGGGTTGCAAAATGTGTTGTTACTTTCCCAAAATGCCAAGGGTTTTCTAGATATTCAGCTGGAAGATTCCCAGATCAAAAGGGAATGAACAGGAAATCCGGGATCTTCCAAACATAATTTCTGGAAAAGCTGATAATTTGGGAAAAGTTACCAGTATTTTGCAACCCTACCTGCAACAGAAGGTGTTTTAAAAAGTATTATTACTGTAAGAAAGTAGATATAACTAAACCGTGTTCTTCAAAAAACACAAGGAAATTTAAATTATTGCTAACATCTCACTGATTGAATCAAAGTTGTTTCCACGTCATTTCAATGAAATTACGTTGAACCAACATGGAATAGATGTTTAATTGACGTCTGTACCCAGTGGGATGTTGCATGTAGCTCTCATTGTATTTCGTCAGATAGCATGACGATTCAATGCCGACTCCTAACATTACATTTTTACATTTAGTCATTTAGGCAGACGCTCTTATCCAGAGACGACTTACAGGAGCATGGAGGACAAGTGTACGAATCTATAGAATTCTTCAATTTATAAGATAGTTTATCTCTATCTGACCTTATGTTTTGATTGTGTTGAACATATTATAATTGTCTATTATCAGATTTTATTATCAGATTTTAATATGATTTATAATGAACGTTTTGTTGTCATCATGACATTGTACCACTGTTAATGGCATTTTGTGATTTTCTCTTGTTTTAAATCATTATTAAAGGGCCAAGTGCAGTCAAAGTGCCGTCAAAAAATGCCGTGTCAAAAATGCAGTCAAAAAATGTTCCTGTGTTTTATATATATTTCCACACTATGAGGTTGGAATGAAAACTGTGAAATTGTGAAAATGATGCCCTTTTAGTGTAAACAGCCGTCTGAAAAAGACAGCCTGAAATGTCAAACCTCTCTGCCATAACAGCTAGTTTTTCAGGTTACAGGTCCCTCCCATTGGGCTTCTCAATTAGGCCCCTCACTCCAACCATACCCAAACAGTACTGTCAAAATTATTACTTGAGAAATTGTTTTTTTTGCTAAGAAGCTATTTTTCCTTTTTGAACCATTTTAATTGAAAAACAATCACATTAAGGTACTTAATGGTTACCCAGAAATGATTTGATATTGAGATAAAAAACCGCTGTATTGGACCTTTAAGACTGTTAACATAGTTAAAGGGGTTAATATAGGATTCAAACCACAAAAAGACACCCTGCCACGTTTTTTGGTAAACAGCTGAGGGATGGGGCTGGAAAAATGTAACCACTCTCAAACTCACTTAAATTGTTTACAAACAGTGAGTAAAACAAGCCTTTACTTTGGGGTCTGATGGGATAAGACATTTGAACTAAGTGTTTTAGTTAATCATGTCAACATGACCTGCATTTTAACCTTTTTTTTTTTTAAGCCTAAATGAGGAATTAGAGGAAAAAATGAAAGCAATTTGTCCTGGGATGGTGCTGGACCATGTGACATGAAAAAAAAGAGTGACAGTTTGATGAAGAAGCTTTAAATAAAGTTAAAATACAGGTCATGTGACATGATTAACAAAACACAGGGCCCTACTCATGAGATATTAACTCTAAGTAATATTCTTCAAGAATCAATGGCTATATAAATGGCTTTATATAGTTAATTCAGAAGTCCTAAAATTGATGTCCATCCCAGATTTTTTCAAATATATATATTATTTTAATTGTTTGTTTTTTTTATTTTATTTTTTGGGGGGGGATCAGCTTAATATTGCAGATAGATTGTAACTTCCATCAATGTAATTGTCTGCCTCACTTCCATCCCACATATTTTTTTTTTTCTCGCAAATATAATATACTATATGTTGTATGTAGGTATATGCATATATACAGTACATATACACATACAATACATATAAATACATATAGCATACATTATATATATATATATATATATATATATATATATATATATATATTATATATCCTTATAAAACATATTTTTTTCATTTATTACTTTTCCCAACCCCACCACCTTTTCCCTAATTGGAGTAAACTAGTGAAACAACAACGCTTAGAGCCTCTACTTCCAGCTTATACATACTAATACATTTTATTGGACACAGTCAAACTTACAATAATTATATTTTGTTTGTTTTTGCCTCCTGAACGATTAGTTACCGGAGTGTAACTCCAGTTCTATGAGTGGAGCGGAGCCCCATAGGGGAGCTCTGCTCCTAGTGGTTTACCCTCTGCCCTACGGCAGCAGCAGCCTGAGACAAAATTATGCACACACCTACAGCCAATAGGAGTACAGGTGTCCCTATAAGAGGGGACACCTGTATCACTGACCCGCTTAGCTGTAGTCAAAGCGAGCAACAGTGCTGTCTTGATAGACAGCATCTTGAGGGGTATTTGATTCAATGGCTCGAACGGCGACTTACATAGCGCTTCGAGTACCAAAGCCAAATCCCACTGAGGAAGCGTGACTCTAGGTGTTGGCCTAAGTCGCCGCGTTCCTAATAGGAAGCGTTTCACTAGAGGGTGACTAAAGACATTGTCTCTGCCAAAACCCTCATGACAAGCTGAAATCGCTGCTGCAAACACTCTAATCGTGGCAGGCGATTTTTGCTTATCAAACATGAGCTGCAGAAAAGAGAGAATACTCTCCACCTGACAGCTCATGGGGTCCACACCTTGTGTGACACACCATCGTGAAAACACGTTCCCATCTACTGGCATACATCTTAGAAGTGGAACTGGCACGTGAACCCTGTATGGTCCTGATCACTGCATCAGATAAACCCACGGCGCTCTAGCCTGTCCCTCTCAGCAGCCAGGCCTTCAGTGGTTGGCCGATTATGGGCAATTTCCCTATCGTGCCAGCCGCCTGAGACAACGCGTCCCGTCGATGTGGAATTGGCCAAGGTGGCGGGCAATCAACATCTGACTCATCTCCGCAAACCACAGAACCCCCCGGGCGATCGGGCGCTACCAGTATCACTGACAGCCCCTCCTGACCTCACCCTGGCTAGCAGTGGGAGAATGCAGGACAGCGGAGGGAATGCATACAGGAGAACTCTCGGCCACGGTTGTTGCGCAAAGGCGTCCCTTCCCAGTGGCGGTTCGTCCCTGTTCCCTCAGAGAGAACCACAGAGGACATTGCGCGTTCACGCGTGACCGCAAAAAAAAAAAAAATAGGTCCACCTCGGCTCTCCCGAATTGTTCCCCAATCTGGAGAACAATTCTGGATGCAGACACCACTCATCGTCTCGAGGACCCCCTCTTGACATGAGGTCTGCTCCTACGTTCAAGTAGCCCGGAATGTGTGCTGCTCTCAATGAGCGAAGGTGCTCGTGAGCCCACAGCCACAGTTCCTCTGCCGCCCGATGGAGAGCAGGCGACCTGACTCCACCCCTGGCGATTTATGTGGGCTACTGTGGTCTCGGTTGTCTGACCAGACCAGCACATCGCGACCCCGAAGGGTAGACGCGAAGTGGGTCAGAACCAGTCAAACCGTTTCCCACTCCAGGAGGTTGATGTGACGACCTGATTGAGGCCACACACCTCCTATCGCTTGTGTCTGACATGTCCCTCCCCATCCCGTCAGGGACGGCATCCGTGAATACTGGGATGTGAGAGGACACCTTTCCTATCGGGACTCCGTGCGTGAGACCGCGCGAGTTTTCTCCAATAGTTTAGGTCTGCACTGAGCGAGAGGGGAACCACCACCAACCGATGACGTTGACGCAATGGGTCTAGTCTTAGTTGGGCGAACCATCGCTGCGTCCTGCGCATGTGCAGGAGCCCCAGCGGAACCACAGAGTGGGCTGACGACATGAGACCCAAAGTGACATGATCGACAGCGCCGTCACCACCGTGTGATTCGGACGACACTTCCTTAGGGCTAGCAACAAGGCTACCCTTCGGGGGTCCGAGATTTCGAGCCCTCGTCCTCACAGTGTCTAGCTGTATCCCCAGGTAGACAATCTGATGAGTGGGCCAGGGCGCGCTCTTTTTCCAATTCACAGCGAACCCCAGACTTGTGAGATGCATCACTGTCTGTGTTGTGTGAGTGATCGCCAGCTCTGCTGACGGGGCGAGAACCAGTAGGTCGTCCAGGTAGGCTAGTAGCCGTATTCCCTGACGACGCAACGGTTCCAATGCCGCCTCCACACACTTGGAAAATGTGTGAGGTGCCAGGGCGTACCCAAATGGCATCCTCGTGTATTCGTACGCCACCCCTTGAAAGGCGAACCGCAGAAACTTCCTGTGACGCGGCTGAACCGGCACACATGAAAGTACGCGTCCTTTAGGTCTATGCTCGTACAAAAGTCCCCTCTCTGGACACATTCCAGCAGACGTTTTGTTCGTTAGCATTCGGAAGGGCCGTTTGGTTATGCTCTCGTTGAGAATGCGTAAATCCAAAATCGGCCCTAACTCCCCCCGTCTTTTTGGGCACTAGGAAATAAGGCGAATATAGCCCTTTGTTCCTTTGCTCCCGGGGGAACTACTGTCACCGCCTCCTTCGCCAAAAGTTCCGTAATCTCTGTCATCAGAGCGGCCACTTTGTCTGGCGTTTTCATCACCGTCTCCACCAATCTCCCTGAACGGGGGTGGGGTCCGGTGGAATTGGAGAGCATAACCCTTCTGCAACGTCTGTTCTAGCCAGCGTGAGAGGGTGCAGCTTCTTCGCCACTGCCAGCAATGCTGAGAAAGTGGCTGGGCGCGAAGCTGTGGTGCATCCAGTAGGAAAGGACCTGTATTCCTCTATGGCCCTTACCGCCACTGTTGCCCCAACATTGAAGTGGAGGAGTGGTATACTGTAGGACACCTTTAAGGAGTGGTATACTGTAGGACACCTTTATAGAGTGGTATACTGTAGGACACCTTTAAGGAGTGGTATACTGTAGGACACCTTTTAAGGAGTGGTATACTGTAGGACACCTTTAAGGAGTGGTATTCTGTAGGACACCTTTAAGGAGTGGTATACTGTAGGACACCTTTAAGAGTGGTATACTGTAGGACACCTTTATAGAGTGTATACTGTAGGACACCTTTAAGGAGTGGTATACTGTAGGACACCTTTAGAGTAAGGTATACTGTAGGACACCTTTAAGGAGTGGTATACTGTAGGACACCTTTAAGGAGTGGTATACTGTAGGACACCTTTAAGGAGTGGTATACTGTAGGACACCTTTAAGGAGTGGTATACTGTAGGACACCATTATAGAGTGGTATACTGTAGGACACCTTTAAGGAGTGGTATACTGTAGGACACCTTTAAGGAGTGGTATACTGTAGGACACCTTTAAGGAGTGGTATACTTTAGGACACCTTTAAGGAGTGGTATACTGTAGGACACCTTTAAGGAGTGGTATACTGTAGGACACCTTTAAGGAGTGGTATACTGTAGGACACCTTTAAGGAGTGGTATACTGTAGGACACCTTTAAGGAGTGGTATACTGTAGGACACCTTTAAGGAGTGGTATAATGTAGGACACCTTTAAGGAGTGGTATTCTGTAGGACACCTTTAAGGAGTGGTATACTGTAGGACACCTTTAAGGAGTGGTATACTGTAGGACACCTTTATAGAGTGGTATACTGTAGGACACCTTTATAGAGTGGTATACTGTAGGACACCTTAAGGAGTGGTATACTGTAGGACACCTTTAAGGAGTGGTATACTGTAGGACACCTTTAAGGAGTGGTATACTGTAGGACACCTTTAAGGAGTGGTATACTGTAGGACACCTTTATAGAGTGGTATACTGTAGGAAACCTTTAAGGAGTGGTATACTCTAGAACACCTTTAAGGAGTGGTATACTGTAGGACACCTTTATAGAGTGGTATACTGTAGGACACCTTTAAGG
>CM072220.1:10020465-10040195 GCA_036851935.1 Coregonus suidteri
AACCCAGCCACATTTTTGGCAAACAGATGACGGATGGGGCTGCAGAAATGTTACCGCTCTCAAATTCATAGATGGAGCTATGGATGCAAGGACAGACCATCCATGAGATCAAAATGATAGTTTTAACCATGTTTTACAATTACATTGTTGACAAACAAGCCTATATGTTGGGTTTGAATGGAATAAGACAGTTGAACTATGAGTTTTGGTTAATCATGTTACATGACCTGGATTTTAACCTTTATTTTAAGCCTTTTCTAGAAATGAGAATTAGACAAAACATTTAAGCAATTGTCTGAGGATGATGCTGGTCCATGTGACATGAAAAAGGGGGGACAGTTGGGTGAAAAAGCTTTAAATAAAGGTTAAAATCCAGGTCAGGTGGTATGATTAACCAAAACACAGGGCTCTACTCATGAGGCATTAAAAGTCATATTCAATGAATCAATGGCTATATAAATGGCTTTGTATAATTAATTCAAAAGTCATAAAATAGATGTACCAATCCCAGATTGAACCTTTAAGTGAACTTTATTGATTATTGTTCTTGTTAGAAACTTAAACTTGAATCAGTTAAAGCTCGTTGTGTGTGTTTGATGGTTCCCCTTGTGTTCATCATACTTTAATGAATGGTCCAACGACATCTGAACTGTGGAAACTCTTGTTGATCGTTCTCTGACTTTTGTCATTTAAATGTTGCCTAGTTACATGTAGCACCACCACCTTGTCCTTGATGGATAGAGTTCTGCTCCTGGTTCTCTAACAGACAGGAAGTAGCTCCTACTGCTATCTGTAGTGCTGAACTCTGCTTCATGAATATAGAACTATGTCCAGGCTGCCCACCTGTGGGTGCATCATTCTGCAAACAAACGCAGCTCCTTATTGGAGTAGGGTGAAATTGCCCCTAGGCGCTGATCTTGGGTCAGTTTTGCATATTCTCCATCGATGGATAAGGTTAGGATTGGTGGAGGGACTAGCTGATCCTAGATCTGTATATAGGGGAAACTTCACCCTCATTATACGGATCATTGACATGCAAAAGTAGAGGATAGACTGTGCAGTGTGCACATAACCCATTCCCTTTGTCCTCAATTGAACCAGTAGAAATGAACCTCTGCTGTACAGGCCTGTATATGTAGGAAAGAGTCAGAGACAGGCTTCTATACTGTATAGGCCTGTATATGAAGGAAAGAGTCATGGACAGGCTTCTATACTGTATAGGCCTGTATATGAAGGAAAGAGTCAAAAACAGCCTTCTATACTGTATACGCCTGTATATGAAGGAAAGAGTCAGAGACAGGCTTCTATACTGTTTAGGCCTGTATATGAAGGAAAGAGTCAGAGACAGGCTTCTATACTGTATAGGTATGTATATGAAGGAAAGAGTCAGAGACAGGCTTCTATACTGTATAGGCCTGTATATGAAGGAAAGAGTCAAAAACAGCCTTCTATACTGTATAGGCCTGTATATGAAGGAAAGAGTCAGAGAAAGGCTTCTATACTGTATAGGCCTGTATATGTAGGAAAGAGTCAGAGACAGGCTTCTATACTGTTTAGGCCTGTACAGTGCCTTCAGAAAGTATTCACACCCCTTGACATGTTCCATATTTTGTTGTGATACAGCCTGAATTTAAAATGGATTACATGTAAAATAAATGTGTCACTGGGCTATAAATAATACCCTATAATGTTAAAGTGGAATTACGTTTTACATTTTTGTCCTGAATACAAACTGTTTTGTTTGGGGAAAATTCACCCCCCTTGGAAAGAATATGGCACCAAAACAAATCTGCCAAGAGAGGGCCGGCCACCAAAACTCACGGACCAGGCAAGGAGGGCATTAATCAGAGAGGCAACAAAGAGACCAAAGATATCCCTGAAGGAGCTGCAAAGCAGGCAGCAGAACAACATTACAGAAAACATAACCATGTATAAAATCAAAGCAAAGCACTTCCATGCAAAGTGGGATTCAACAAGCATTAATTTAAACCTCTATTTTCTACAAACATTTCAACTATTAAAGGATGAAATACTGAGATTATTAACCTTGGTGGTCAGAGCGGTCTTCCATCTCGTAAAGTAGCAGTGGCAGTGACAGTGTCTAAAGTTGGTCTGTCTGAATTATGCAAATGAGCTTGGGTAGGTAAAGTTAGTGGTCAATGTTCCTTCCTTGGTTATATGTGGGTTTCGTCCGAAATGGAACCCTATTCCCTATATAGTGCACTACTTTTGACCAGAGAATGGCACCCTATTCCCTATATAGTGCACTACTTTTGACCTGAGCCCAATGGGTGCCATTTGGGAGGCAACCTCATTATGCATGTCTGAATTTGCATGATCAGATACATTGGTTTTTGGGGAGTTGTGATACAGAAACATGATATAACTAGACAGAGATGTGAGGGGTTATGTGAAGGCACATCGTTGAATACAGTTTAAACACAACTCAACAGGAGAACGGACCAGTTCACCTATCCAGGTTTGACAGTTCTGAGATGTACATTTCTTGAAGATAGTGTATAAATATATATTTTGTATTTAGTATTCATTAGGATCTCCATTAGTAGATATAGATATATAAGATACAATATATTTATATATTCTTCTGTAGGCCAATACAGATTAATGTAGTTTTGTTCAATTCAGACCTTTCTAAAAAGTATAATGACAAATTAATGATGTGTGATACTTGAGTTTCTTACATTTGTGTTGAGTTTCTTGCATTTGTGTTGAGTTACTTACATTTGTGTTGAGTTACTTACATTTGTGTTGAGTTACTTACATTTGTGTTGAGTTACTTACATTTGTGTTGAGTTACTTACATTTGTGTTGAGTTTCTTACATTTGTGTTGAGTTACTTACATTTGTGTTGAGTTTCTTACATTTGTGTTGAGTTACTTACATTTGTGTTGAGTTACTTACATTTGTGTTGAGTTACTTACATTTGTGTATATCCATTTGTGTCAAGATAAGAATCAACACAGTGTTGTATAGACTACGGGGTAATGACAAAGACATTCAACAGAAAGGAAAGCTTCTTTGCAGTAAATGCAGTTTCAAGACTAATTTCATATCAACGACTATAAAAGTACAGCATGTTGATTAGTCAATTTATTATAACCACATTATAACATTTGTTATGGTATTACTCCAAGACAAAAAGCCCTTGTGTTTTTCATGATTTCTGCAGACATCACTTGGACATTGGATTATACAAATTCAACCTGGCAGAGCAAAAGCATTTTGCTGCACCCGCTATAACATCTGCTAAACACGTGTATGAGACAAATAACGTTTGATTTGATTTGATACACCTCAGCGCCAACTCAATAAAAGGATGAATTCCTCCCAGTGGAATGACTCTTCTCTCACCACCTCATCTGTAGCTGGGTAACCGACCACGCCCCAATTGTATTCCCCTCAGATTTAGAGCCTTATTTCTCTGCAATACAAACATTCAACCTCTTCCTGGGTCACCTCACCAATGTCTACTTCCTGTGACTGATAGTGACCGGAGCGGGAGGGACAGTGACCACAGAGTTCTTCTCTCTCAACCTGACCGTGTCTGAGATCCTCTACTGTCTATCAAATGGTTTAGCCTTGATCCAGCAGTACATATTTGCTAACGACGTTGTCTGAGCAGAGAGAAGAATGTGTAACTGTATAGCTACTGTCCTTTAATTCTACACATCTGAGTGAGAGTGACTAACAAAATCAAATCATATCAAATCAAATCAAATTGTATTGGCCAAATGCGCCGAATACAACAGGTGCAGACATTACAGTGAAATGCTTACTTACAGTCCTTAACCATCATTGCATTTATTTTTAATAAAAAAGTAAAATAAAACAACAACAAAAAAGTGTTGAGAAAAAAAAGAGCAGAAGTAAAATAAAATAACAGTAGGGAGGCTAAATATACAGGGGGGTACCGGTGCAGAGTCAATGTGCGGGGGCACCGGCTAGTTGAGGTAGTTGAAGTAATATGTACATGTGGGTAGAGTTAAAGTGACTATGCATAAATAGTTAACAGAGTAGCAGCAGCGTAAAAATATGGGGTGGGGGGGCAGTGCAAATAATCCGGGTAGCCATGATTAGCTGTTCAGGAGTCTTATGGCTTGGGGGGTAGAAGCTGTTGAGAAGTCTTTTGGACCTAGACTTGGCACTCCGGTACCGCTTGCCGTGCGGTAGCAGAGAGAACAGTCTATGACTAGGGTGGCTGGAGTTTTTGACAATTTTGAGGGCCTTCCTCTGGCACCGCCTGGTATAGAGGTCCTGGATGGCAGGAAGCTTGGCCCCAGTGATGTACTGGGCCGTACGCACTACCCTCTGTAGTGCCTTGCGGTCGGAGGCCAAGCAGTTGCCATACCAGGCGGTGATGCAACCAGTCAGGATGCTCTCGATGGTGCAGCTGTAGAATTTTTTGAGGATCTGAGGACCCATGCCGAATCTTTTCAGTCTCCTGAGGGGGAATAGGTTTTGTCGTGCCCTCTTCACGACTGTCTTGGTGTGTTTGGACCATGATAGTTTGTTGGTGATGTGGACACCAAGGAACAAGAAGCTCTCAACCTGTTCCACTACAGCCCCGTCGATGAGAATGGGGGCGTGCTCAGTCCTCTTTTTTTTCCTGTAGTCCACAATCATCTCCTTTGTCTTGGTCACGTTGAGGGAGAGGTTGTTATCCTGGCACCACACGGCCAGGTCTCTGACCTCCTCCCTATAGGCTGTCTCATCGTTGTCGGTGATCAGGCCTACCACTGTTGTGTCGTCGGCAAACTTAATGATGGTGTTGGAGTCGTGCCTGGCCATGCAGTCATGGGTGAACAGGAGGTACAGGAGGGGACTGAGCACGCACCACTGAGGGGCCCCCGTGTTGAGGATCAGTGTGGCAGATGTGTTGTTACATACCCTTACCAACTGGGGGCGGCCTGTCAGGAAGTCCAGGATCCAGTTGCAGAGGGAGGTGTTTAGTCCCAGGATCCTTAGCTTAGTGATGAGCTTTGAGGGCACTATGGTGTTGAATGCTGAGCTGCAGTCAATGAATAGCATTCTCACGTAGGTGTTCCTCTTGTCCAGGTGGGAAAGGGCAATGTGTAGTGCAATAGAGATTGCATCATCTGTGGATCTGTTGGGGCGGTATGCAAATTGGAGTGGGTTTAGGGTTTCTGGGATAATGGTGTTGATGTGAGCCATGACCAGCCTTTCAAAGCACTTCATGGCTACAGACGTCAGTGCTACGGGTCGGTAGTCATTTAGGCAGGTTATCTTAGTGTCCTTGGGCATGGGGACTGGTGGTCTGCTTGAAACATGTTGGTATTACAGACTCAGTCAGGGACATGTTGAAAATGTCAGTGAAGACACTTGCCAGTTGGTCAGCACATAATTGGAGTACATGTCCTGGTAATCCGTCTGGCCCCGCGGCCTTGTGAATGTTGACCTGCTTAAAAGTCTTATTCACATCGGCTACGGAGAGCGTGATCACATAGTCATCCGGAACAGCTGGTGCTCTCATGCATGCTTCAGTGTTGCTTGCCTCGAAGCGAGCATAGAAGTGGTTTAGCTCGTCTGGTAGGCTTGTGTCACTGGGAAGCTCACGGCTGTGCTTCCCTTTGTAGTCTGTAATAGTTTTCAAGCCCTGCCACATCCGATGAGCGTCAGAGCCGGTGTAGTACGATTCAATCTTAGTCCTGTATTGACTCTTTGCCTGTTTGATGGTTCGTCGGAGGGCATAGCGGGATTTCTTATAAGCGTCCGGGTTAGAGCCCCGCTCCTTGAAAGCGGCAGCTCTACCCTTTAGCTCAGTGCGGATGTTTCCTGTAATCCATGGCTTCTGGTTGGGGTATGTACGTACGGTCACTATGGGGACGACATCATCGATGCACTTATTGATGAAGCCAGTGACTGATGTGGTGTACTCCTCAATGCTATCTGAAGAATCCCGGAACATGTTCCAGTCTGTGCTAGCAAAACAATCCTGTAGCTTAGCATCTGCGTCATCTGACCACTTTTCTATTAACCAAGTCACTGGTGCTTCCTGCTTTAGTTTTTGCTTATAAGCATGAATCAGGAGGATAGAGTTATGGTCAGATTTGCCAAATGGAGGGCGAGGGAGAGAGCTTTGTATGCGTCTCTGTGTGTGGAGTAAAGGTGGTCTAGAGTTTTTTTTTCCTCTGGTTGCACATTTAACATGCTGGTAGAAATTAGGTAGAACAGATTTAAGTTTCCCTGCATTAAAGTCCCCGGCCACTAGGAGCGCTGCCTCTGGATGAGCGTTTTCCTGTTGACTTATGGCCTTATACAGCTCATTCAGTGCAATCTTAATGCCAGCATTGGTTTGTGGTGGTAAATAGACAGCTATGAAAAATATAGATGAAAACTCTCTTGGTAAATAGTGTGGTCTACAGCTTATCATAAGATACTCTACCTCAGGCGAGCAAAACCTCGAGACTTCCTTAGTATTTGATTTTGTGCACCAGCTGTTGTTTACAAATATACACAGACCGCCACCCCTTGTCTTACCGGAGTCAGCCGTTCTATCCTGCCGATGTAGCGTATAGCCCGCTAGCTGTATGTTATCCATGTCGTCGTTCAGCCACGACTCGGTGAAACATAAGATATTACAGTTTTTAATGTCCCAGCAGTACATATTTGCTAACGACGTTATCTTGCACGCATGTCGATTTTTCGAAGGGTTCGTCACAACTGGTTGCCGCTCCCTTTTCCAATGCTTGGGTCCTGCTTGGCTGCCATGTTGATGACATTTATAACCTTGGTCTATTATTTCTACTTGGTGCTATTTCTGGTTGTGTTCTTTGTGAATCTGTTCTGCTGCCTGACGGTCCTCTGGGCTCTGAAACGCCACAGACCAGGGGTATATGAGAGGGAGAGAGACGGGACAAACCCAACGATGAAGGCTTTCAGGTCATAACATCCTCATCTCCATGGTGATAGATCGTCTCCCGTTGATCGTCATCATCCTCAGTAAAGACTTAGAAGTCAGGCAGTTTTTTCAGTCCGCTTACGTTTCCATCTGCCTCACTGTTGTCACAGGGATTGTTCAGCCCCTCCTCTACCTCCACAGGGCTGGGAAACTGTCCTGTATCAGCCCTCCTCTACCTCCACAGGGCTGGGAAACTGTCCTGTACCAGCCCCTCCTCTACCTCCACAGGGCTGGGAAACTGTCCTGTACCAGCCCCTCCTCTACCTCCACAGGGCTGGCCACTAAAGAGGATTGGGACATTCCACCAATGTAGGTTTTACAGGTTTTTATTTATTTGTCGTGTTTTACTAACAGGTCCAATATTTATCTTTAGACGCATTACAGTTCAGTTCATAACAGCTTTAACTATTTTATGTTGTTTAGTAGGATAACACTGAGAGTAGAAGCTTCCAGAAACACACCTTGCTGGCAAACTATCACTTGTTCCTTTGACAGCACAGAATGTCACCTTTTATTGGAGGGATTTTCAAACACATCTGTTTTACCATTTAGAAATGAAAGCACTTTATTTATCTGGTCCTCTCATTTGAATAAGTTTGTTTGTCATATTGTATTCACTTATACTGATTAAAGCAATCAAAATAGGAATATTTTGTCTCGTACAGTCACAGACTCCAACAACTGAGAAGAGATGAACACCTCTGTAGACAGCAACTCTACTCTCCTCTCCACCTTCACTGGACAACTTCTGGTAACTCTTTATAATAACATCCAGTAATAAACCATTTATAAGGTATTTCAATGTGTGAATAACTAGCTTACTAACATTTATAAATGTGTTAGTAATGGTGAGCAAACTGTTTGTAAATGTCTTCTATAAAGTGTCGCCCTCCTTCCTATCCAGTATGTCGAGGATCTACTGTTCACTGCTGCTGACTCTATCAACCTCCTCCTGGGTCTCCCCACCAATGTCTACGTCCTGTGGCTGATAGTGACCGGAGCAGGAGGGACGATGGCTTCAGAGTTCTTCTCTCTCAACCTGGCTGTGTCTGAGATCCTCTCCGGCCTGTCCATCTGATGTTTATACTTCATAATCACATCCAAGAGAATGGTGCTTTATGGAGCGTTGGGACATTCTTAGCGGGTTTCAACCTCTTTGGTCGTCCTCTGTTCCAGTGCTGTATCTGTGTGGAGCGCTACCTGGCGGTGGTCCACCCTGTAACCTTCCTGAAGTACAAACCCCTGAGATACAGGGTGGGGTGTTGTGGTGTTGTCTGGCTGTTGGTTCTTGGTTCCTGCTTTGCGAATATGCTTGGTGAATACCAATCTGCATGGTGGGATTGCTACTTTCTGAGTTTAATCCTATTTACGTTTTCAGTGATGTTGTTCAGCTGTCTGGCTGTTCTCAGAGCTCTGAAACGTCCCGGGCCGGGGGAAGGAGAGAGAGAGGGGGAAGGGATGAACAACATGAAGCTGAGGGCCTTCAGGATCATTTCAATGATCATGGTGTCCATGGTTGTAATGTACCTCCCACTGGTTCTTCTCCTAGTCAGTTATCATTTTATAGAACTAGTGACGTTTTGGGAGGGATGGTCCATTTGTTTCTCCATCACAGTCGTCTCAGGGTTTGTTCAGCCCCTCCTCTACCTCCACAGGTCTGGGAAACTGCCCTGTATCAGGGGACCATGAGGAAGACGTCCCACTGGGTACAGACATCAGTTCAACGTCTAATTTACATTTACCTTTGATTGTCAACAAATTCAACATGAAATCAACAACAATTTGAACCATGTCATTGGATGTAGGCTAAAAGTTGAAACAAATTCCCGAAATTCCATTATGATGATGACTTTATTTTGCAAATCCAATCAGTTTTCCACGTTGATTCAAAGTCACTGGCCCGGTTACGCATTCACCATAGTTTCTGGGAATGTACTGGAAAGGAAAACATCTGAGCCAGAACGTTATGGTTCGGGTCTGCACGATAGTGTAAAAAGTGTATATAACTAAGTCCTAATTTCGACCAAGACAAGCGATTGAAGTAACAACGAACCAATGAGAATAGAATATGGGCGGAATAGAAGTTGTCTGGGAATTAAATCTGGGATTGAACAGCGAAATAGAAACAATCCATTTGAAAACATTTTTATCTAGAATTGTTAAATGTTAACTTAAATAAATTGTAATATTACTTATTGACTATGTTGCCATCTCCTAGCCGGTGTGAAATTTGAAAAAATAGAAAACATACAAAAATATATAATCTACAATTGTTAAATGTTACGTAAAAAATAAGTTAAATTAATTGCAGTATTAGTTTCTGGCTGTTTTTCCTGACTGTTTTGCGCTCTCCAGCTGTGACATTTGAGAAATATAAACAAGAGCTTTAAAAATATAATCTACAATTGATCATTTTTAAATTAAATTAAGCTAAATTAGTTGTAATATCAATTGTAACTGTTTTTCTGAATGTTTTGCCATCTCCTAGACGTTGTGATACTTGAGAAATAATATTGTTAATTGATAAGATAAATAAAATAAAATAAATTTTAACATTAATGTCTGACTGTTTTGTCTGCATCTCTTTGCAATCTCTTGTTATTGTATCCAATGACTGTAATATGTGGTAGACTATAGTGATACAGTATCTTACTGACCTTAGTAGCATGAGTTGACTGTCAGTCGCCCCCTTCAGCTCCCCCGGTCATGTGACATAAAACAAAGGGGACAGTTTGATGAAAAACATTTAAATAAAGGTTAATATCCAGGTCATGTGACATGATTAACCAAAACACAGGGCCTTACTCATGAGACATTAAAAGTCATATTCTTCATGAATCAATGACTATATGAATGGCTTTATATAATTAATTCAAAAGTCATAAAATGGATGTACCAATCCCAGATTGAACCTTTAGGTGAACGTTATTGATTATTGTTCTTGTTAGAAACTTAAACTTGAATCAGTTAAAGCTCGTTGTGTGTATTTGATGGTTCCCCTTGTGTTCATCATACTTTAATAAATGGTCCAATGACATCTGAACTGTGGAAACTCTTGTTGATCGTTCTCTGACTTTTGTAAATTAAATGTTGCCTAGTTACATTTATTTTATTTATTTTATTTTTATTTCACCTTTATTTAACCAGGTAAACCAGTTGAGACTAAGTTCTCATTTACAACTGCGACCTGGCCAAGATAAAGCATAGCAGTGCGATAAAAACAAACACAGAGTTACATATGGGGTAAAACAAAACAAAGTCAAAAATACAACAGAAATACATATAATATACAGTGTGCAAATTTAGCAAGTTATGGAGGTAGGCAATAAAATAGGCTATAGTGCAAAATAATTACAATTAGTATTAACACTGGAATGATAGATGTGCAAGAGATGATGTGCAAATAGAGATACTGGGGTACAAATGAGCAAAATAGATAACAATATAGGGATGAGGTAGTTGGGCGGGCTAATTTCAGATGGGCTGTGTACAGGTGCAGTGATCGGTAAGGTGCTCTGACAACTGATGCTTAAAGTTAGTGAGGGAGATAAGTGTCTCCAGCTTCAGAGATTTTTGCAATTTGTTCCAGTCATTGGCAGCAGAGAACTGGAAGGAATTGCGGCCAAAGGAGGTGTTGGCTTTGGGGATGACCAGTGAGATATACCCGCTGGAGCGCAGACTACGGGTGGGTGTTGCTATGGTGACCAATGAGCTAAGATAAGGCGGGGATTGCCTAGCAGGGATTTATAGATGGCCTGGAGCCAGTGGGTTTGGCGACGAATATGTAGTGAGGACCAGCCAACAAGAGCGTACAGGTCACAGTGGTGGGTATTATATGGGGCTTTGGAGACAAAACGGATGGCACTGTGATAGACTACATCCAATTTGCTGAGTAGAGTGTTGGAGGCTATTTTGTAAATGACATCGCCGAAGTCAAGGATCGGTAGGATAGTCAGTTTTACGAGGGCATGTTTGGCAGCATGAGTGAAGGAGGCTTTGTTGCGAAATAGGAAACCGATTCTAGATTTAACTTTGGATTGGAGATTCTTAATGTGAGTCTGGAAGGAGAGTTTACAGTCTAACCAGACACCTAGGTATTTGTAGTTGTCCACATACTCTAGGTCAGACCCGTCGAGAGTAGTGATTCTAGTCGGGTGGGCGGGTGCAAGCAGCATTCGGTTGAAGAGCATGCATTTAGTTTTACTAGTGTTTAAGAGCAGTTGGAGGCTACTGAAGGAGTGTTGTATGGAATTGAAGCTCGTTTGGAGGTTTGTTAACACAGTGTCCAATGAAGGGCCAGATGTATACAAAATGGTGTCGTCTGCGTAGAGGTGGATCTGAGAGTCACCAGCAGCAAGAGCGACGTCATTGATATACACCGAGAAAAGAGTCGGCCCAAGAATTGAACCCTGTGGCACCCCCATAGAGACTGCCATAGGTCCGGACAACAGGCCCTCCGATTTGACACATTGAACTCTATCTGAGAAGTAGTTGGTGAACCAGGCGAGGCAGTCATTTGAGAAACCAAGGCTATTTAGTCTGCCAATAAGAATGCGGTGGTTGACAGAGTCGAAAGCCTTGGCCAGGTCAATGAAAACGGCTGCACAGTACTGTCTCTTATCGATCGCGGTTATAATATCGTTTAGGACCTTGAGCGTGGCTGAAGTGCACCCATGACCAGCTCGGAAACCGGATTGCATAGCGGAGAAGGTACGGTGGGATTCGAAATGGTCGGTGATCTGTTTGTTGACTTGGCTTTCAAAAACTTTTGAAAGGCAGGGCAGGATGGATATGGGTCTGTAACAGTTTGGATCTAGAGTGTCACCCCCTTTGAAGAGGGGGATGACCGCGGCAGCTTTCTAATCTCTGGGGATCTCAGACGTTACGAAAGAGAGGTTGAACAGGCTAGTAATAGGGGTTGCGACAATTTCGGCGGCTAGTTTTAGAAAGAAAGGGTCCAGATTGTCTAGCCCAGATGATTTGTAGGGGTCCAGATTTTGCAGCTCTTTTAGAACATCAGCTGTCTGGATTTGTGTGAAGGAGAAGCGGTGGGGGCATGGGCAAGTTGCAGCGGAGGGTGCAGAGCTGGTGGCCGGGGTAGTGGTAGCCAGGTGGAAAGCATGGCCAGCCGTAGCAAAATGCTTGTTGAAATTCTCGATTATTGTAGATTTATCGGGGGTGATAGTGTTTCCTAGCCTCAGTGCAGTGGGCAGCTGGGAGGAAGTGCTCTTATTTTCCATGGACTTTACAGTGTCCCAAAACTTTTTGGAGTTAGTGCTACAGGATGCAAATTTCTGTTTGAAAAAGTTAGCCTTTGCTTTCCTAACTGCTTGTGTATATTGGTTCCTAACTTCCCTGAAAAGTTGCATATCGTGGGGGCTATTTGATGCTAATGCAGTACGCCACAGGATGTTTTTGTGCTGGTCAAGGGCAGTCAAGTCTGAGGAGAACCAGGGGCTATATCTGTTCTTAGTTCTGTATTTTTTTGAATGGGGCATGTCTATTTAAGATTGAGAGGAAATTACTTTTAAAGAACAACCAGGCATCCTCTACTGACGGAATGAAATCTATATCCATCCAGGATACCTGGGCCAGGTCAATTAGGAAGGCCTGCTCGCTGAAGTGTTTTTGGGAGCGTTTGACAGTGATGAGGGGTGGTCGTTTGACCGCGGACCCGTTACGGACGCAGGCAATAAGGCAGTGATCGCTGAGATCCTGGTTGAAGACAGCGGAGGTGTGTATTTAGAGGGTAAGTTAGTCAGGATGATATCTATGAGGGTACCCATGTTTACGGATTTAGGGTTGAACCTGGTAGGTTCGTTGATAATTTGTGTGAGATTGAGGGCATCTAGTTTAGATTGTAGGATGGCCGGGGTGTTAAGCATATCCCAATTTAGGTCACCAAGCAGTACGAACTCTGAGGATAGATGGGGGGCAATCAATTCACATATGGTGTCCAGGGCACAGCTGGGGGCTGAGGGGGGTCTGTAGCAAGCGGCAACAGTGAGAGATTTATTTTTGGAAAGGTGGATTTTTAGAAGTAGAAGCTCAAACTGTTTGGGCACAGACCTGGATAGTATGATTGAGCTCTGCAGGCTATCTCTACAGTAGATTGCAACTCCACCCCCTTTGGCAGTTCTATCTAAACGGAAAATGTTATAGTTGGGGATGGAAATTTCAGAATTTTTGGTGGCCTTCCTAAGCCAGGATTCAGACACTGCTAGAACATCAGGGTTGGCGGAGTGTGCTAACCCAGTGAATAACTCAAACTTAGGAAGGAGGCTTCTGATATTTATGTGCAGAAAACCAAGACTTTTACGGTTACAGAAGTCAACAAATGATAGCTCCTGGGGAGTAGGAGTGATACTGGGGGCTGCAGGGCCTGGGTTAGCCTCTACATCACCAGAGGAACAGAGGAGGACTAGAATAAGGATACGACTAAAGGCTTTAAGAACTGGTCTTCTAGTGCGTTGGGTACATAGAATAAAGGGGGCAGTTCTCCGGGCGTTGTAGAAAAGATTCAGGGCATTATGTACAGAAAAGGATATGGAAGGATATGAGTACAGTTCAGGTAACCCTAAGCGTTGGGTAACAATGAAAGAGATAGCGTCATTGGAGGCATCGATTGAGCCGGTCTCGGCGTGTATGGGGGGTGGAACAAAGGAACTATATGAGGCAGTTTGAGAGGGACTAGGGGTTCTACAGTTAAATTGTATAATAAGAACTAACCCAAACAGCAATAGGCAAGGCATAATTGACATGGGAGAGAGGCATAAAGCACTCACAGGTGTTATTAGAGAGAGCTAAGACACAACTGGAAATAGCGATAACGTTTGGGCTAAGACTAAACAGAATAAACAGGACAGGGTACCGTGTAAAGGAACAGTCCAGCAGGCATCAGCTGTGCAGCTGAGTGATCATAAGGTCCAGTGAACAGCAATATGTGAGTCCGAGAGCAGTTCAAATTGGTGCTTCAGTACAGCTAGCAGGGAGCACAGTTGTAGTTTGCGTGTGCTAGTGGGCCGGGGCTGGCAGATGGATCTTCGTGGTCGTCGCAACGGGAAGCCTGTTGAAACCACATCAGACTATTTCGTCGGCAAACCAGTCGTGTTGGATCGGCGGGGCTCCGTGTCAACACTAGGTGGTCCCGTCCGGTTGACAGAGAGGTAGATAGCCGGGAGATGGGAGATGGGCCTAGCTCAGGATGATTAGCCAGACCTCAACGTCCATTTTGTAGCAGCTAGCTGGTAGCGATGAATCCGGAGTTAAAGGTCCAGTGATTCAGTGATTACGGCAGAAAAACTGATATGTTCTGGGTCGATAACGCGCTGTGCAGACTGGCCGAATAATAGTCTGGACTAGAGCTGGCTGGTAGGTGGTGCAGGCCACGGACAATGGTGGAAAACCGCTAACGGTAGCAAGTAGCTAGTTAGCTGGCTACTCCCGTCCGGTAGACCTAGAGGTAGATAGCCAGGATATGAGCCTGACTCTAGGCTAGCTCGAGGCTAACTGGTGCTTGCATCGGGGGCAGTGGTGATTAGCCAAACAGCAACATCCATTCGGTTGCGGCTAGCTAGTTGCGATCCGGTGATTAATGTCCAGTGATTAAATTATTCCGGCAGAAAATCCAATGATTCTGGGTGAAATAGCAACTGTGGCTAATAGCAAGTAGCTAGTTAGCTGGCTAGCTAGTTTCAACTGGAGATTCTAGATAAAAGATAAGTCAATAATAGAATCCGTTCCACGTTGAGTGAGGCGGGTTGCAGGAAAGTATATTTTGTAGGAGGATGAAAAGTCTGATAGGAAAATATGTACGAAAAATACGAAAAATACAAAAAAAACAGGGTATTTACAGACACACGACAAAAACAGGACTGCACTAGTACGCCATCTTGGAAACAGGTTACATGTAGCACCACCACCTTGTCCTTGATGGATAGAGTTCTGCTCCTGGTTCTCTAACAGACAGGAAGTAGCTCCTACTGCTATCTGTAGTGCTGAACTCTGCTTCATGAATATAGAACTATGTCCAGGCTGCCCACCTGTGGGTACATCATTCTGCAAACAAACGCAGCTCCTTATTGGAGTAGGGTGAAATTGCCCCTAGGCGCTGATCTTGGAACAGTTTTGCATATTCTCCATCGATGGTTAAAGTTAGGATTGTTGGAGGGACTAGCTGATCCTAGATCTGTATATAGGGGAAACTTCACCCTCATTATACGGATCATTGACATACAAAAGTAGAGGATAAACTGTGCAGTGTGCACATAACCCATTCCCTTTGTCCTCAATTGAACCAGTAGAAATTAACCTCTGCTGTACAGGCCTGTATATGTAGGAAAGAGTCAGAGACAGGCTTCTATACTGTATAGGCCTGTATATGAAGGAAAGAGTCAGAGATACTGTATAGGCCTGTATATGAAGGAAAGAGTCAGAGATACTGTATAGGCCTGTATATGAAGGAAAGAGTCAGAGATACTGTATAGGCCTGTATATGAAGGTATATGAAGGAAAGAGTCAGAGACAGGCTTCTATACTGTATAGGCCTGTATATGAAGGAAAGAGTCAGAGACAGGCTTCTATACTGTTTAGGCCTGTACAGTGCCTTCAGAAAGTATTCACACCCCTTGACATTTTCCATATTTTGTTGTGATACAGCCTGAATTTAAAATGGATTACATGTATATTTTTTTGTCACTGGGCTATACATAATACCCTATAATGTCAAAGTGGAATTATGTTTTACATTTTTGTCCTGAATACAAACTGTTTTGTTTGGGGAAAATGCACCCCCCTTGGAAAGAATATGGCACCACAACAAACCTGCCAAGAGAGGGCCGGCCACCAAAACTCACGGACCAGTCAAGGAGGGCATTAATCAGAGAGGCAACAAAGAGACAAAGGGTAACCCTGAAGGAGCTGCAAAGATCCACAGTGGAGATTGGAGTATCTGTCCATAGGACCACTTTAAGCCGTACACGTCACAGAGCTGGGCTTTACGGAAGACTGGCCAGCAGGAAAAAAAACCATTGCTTAATGAAAAAAATATGCAAACACGTTTGGTGTTGTGGGAGACTCCCCAAACATATGGAAGAAGGTACTCTGGTCAGATGAGACTAAAATTGAGCTTTTTGGCCATCAAGGAAAACGCTATGTCTGGCACAAACCCAACACCTCTCATCACCCCTAGAACACCATCCCCACAGTGAAGCATGGTGGTGGCAGCATCATGCTGTGGGATGTTTTTCATCGGCAGGGACTGGGAAACTGGTCAGAATTGAAGGAATGATGGATGGCGCTTAATACAGGGACATTCTTGAGGGAAACCTGTTTCAGTCTTCCAGAGATTTGAGACTGGGACGAAGGTTCACCTTCCAGCAGGACAATGACCCTAAGCATACTTCTAAAGCAACACTCGAGTGGTTTAAGGGGAAACATTTAAATGTCTTGGAATGGCCTAGTCAAAGCCCAGACCTCAATCCAATTGAGAATCTGTGGTATGACTTAAAGATTGCTGTACACCAGCGGAACCCATCCAACTTGAAGGAGCTGGAGCAGTTTTGCCTTGAAGAATGGGCAAAAATCCCAGTGGCTAGATGTGCCAAGCTTATAGAGACATACCCCTAGAGACTTGCAGCTCTAATTGCTGCAAAAGGTGTCTCTACAAAGTATTGACTTTGTGGGGGGTGAATAGTTATGCACGCTCAAATTGTCAGTTTTTTTGTCTTATTTCTTGTTTGTTTCACAATAAAAAAATATTTTGTATCTTCAAAGTGGTAGGCATGTTGTGTAAATCAAATGATACAAACCCCCCAAAAATCCATTATAATTCCAGGTTGTAAGGCAACAAAATAGGAAAAATTGGGTGAATACTTTCGCAAGCCACTGTACGTGTCCAAAACAACTATAATATTTCCTGAGCTGTCTTATAGCTTCTAGATACAGGACAGACACTTCAAAACCTCATTTCTTATGATACATTTTTTGACTGTCTTTTTTGCCATTTATGAATGTGTTATTCAATGCGTTTCTATGGGCTTTAGTAGTAAAGGACTAATTCAATATTCTATCAAATCTTTTTTTTACTAAAAGTGTTCAAAATCAAATAGCTAAAATATCCATGGTATGACCATGTTAAACCAATTCCATTGGTTAGCAGAGATGACTACAATGAAGAAACAAACGGACATACCAAAAGAATACTTCACTGATTCTATAAAATATAACTGACTAGGGGAAGAACCAGTGGGAGGTACATTACAACCATGGACACCATGAGCATTGAAATGATCCTGAAGGCCCTCAGCTTCATGTTGTTCATCCCTTCCCCCTCTCTCTCTCCTTCCCCCGGCCCGGCCCGGGACGTTTCAGGGAGCGGTCTTCTATCTCGTAAAGTAGCAGTGGCAGTGACAGTGTCTAAAGTTGGTCTGTCTGAATTATGCATATGAGCTTGGGTAGGTAAAGTTAGTGGTCAATGTTCCTTCCTTGGTTATATGTGGGTTTCGTCCCAAATGGCACCTATTCCCTATATAGTGCACTACTTTTGACCAGAGAATGGCACCCTATTTCCTAAATAGTGCACTACTTTTGACCTGAGCCCAATGGGTGCCATTTGGGAGGCAACCTCATTATGCATGTCTGAATTTGCATGATCAGATACATTGGTTTTTGGGGAGTTGTGATTCAGAAACATGATATAACTAGACAGAGATGTGAGGGGGTTATGTGAAGGCACATTGTTGAATACAGTTTAAACACAACTCAACAGGAGAAACGGACCAGTTCACCTATCCAGGTTTGACAGTTCTGAGAAGTACATTTCTTGAAGATAGTGTATAAATATATATTTAGTATTTAGTATTTATTAGGATCTCCATTAGTAGATATAGATATATTCAGATACAGTATATTTATATATTCTTCTGTAGGCCAATATAGATTAATGTAGTTTTGTTCAATTCAGACTTTTCTAAAAAGTATAATGACAAAATTAATGATGTGTGTTGCTTGAGTTTCTTACATTTGTGTTGAGTTACTTACATTGGTTGAGTTATTTTACATTTGTGTTGAGTTTTCTTACATTGTGTTGAGTTTCTTACATTTGTGTATATCCATTCTGTGTCAAGGATAAGAAATCAACACAGTGTTGTATAGACTATGGGGTTAGTGACCAAAAAAAAAGACATTCAACAGAAAGGAAAGTTCCTTGCAGTAAAAAGCAGTTTCAAGAATAATTTCATAGCAACGATTATAAAAGTACAGCATGTTGATTAGTAAAATTATAATAAACCATATAGAACATCAATTATGGTATTACTCAAGACAAAAAGCCCTGCAGACATCACTTGGACATTGGAACATACAAATTCAAACCTGGCTGCGTACGAAGGATGGCGGCCTCGCGGACTAGCTCTTAGTATTTTTTTTCTTTATGTACTTTTCTACAACTATAACTCAAGAAAGTGTTGTTGTATCATTTTGCTTACCAGCCGGGGAAAAAACTATGTGGATATCAGAGCGGCGGTAACGAACCAGCATTACATCCAGGAATATGACTTCCCGAAGCAGATCCTTTGTTTGCTCTCTCCAGAGGCATACTATGAACTGATTCCAGCGGTGGACCAAAACATCGCGGCGGAAGGAGAGGCAATCGGAGCGTCTGCTGGTTCGACTAGGAGGCATAGCGCACACCACCAAGATTCAAGTATACTACTCGCTTAATGTCAGTCTTGGTTAACAAGATCGGAAGAAAGATCCGGCAAGGACTCTTTCCAGAGAGACTCTAAGCTGTCACATACTTTGTTCATGGAAACATGGCTCTACTTGGGATATTTCTGTCGAATCGGTCCAGACAGAGGGGTTCTCAGTAATCGCGCAGACAGGAATAAATATATCTCCGGGAAGCAGACGGGAGGAGGTGTGTGTCATACAGATTAACGACGCACATGGTGAATTGTAGTACATACAGGAACTCGAGTCCTTTTTTTTCCCCCCGCAGAATACCACAAAAAGCCCACCCATTATCTCCCCAAAATAATTTTCTTTGGTATTTGCACGGCCTTATATCCCCCTCAAGCAAAAACCCCGACGACCCCAAAGAAATTTTCCCGGATTTTTGAAACTGGAAATTTCCATATCCTGAGCTGTTTTGTAGCCCGGGGGTTTTAACAAAAAAAATTTTTGGGCTAGGCTGCCGAATTTATAAAAAATGACGGGTTTTTCTCGCGGCCCAAAAAACCCCGCCCTTGCTATTCGAATTTCCGGGTGGGTTTTAAGGCCCTCCCCGCCCTCCCTTTTGGCAAAAATGACCCGACTCCATTTTTCTCCTCCCCCATAGGGAGAAAATCAAACAGAAATACCCGTGAAGGATATTCAAAAGCGGTCGACCCCAATCGGAATCCACGCTTTAAATTTTTTTTTATGAGACTGGGGTTTTGGGAGCTTCCAAAAATTTTTTTTGGGCGAATACTCTGAAAAGGGGACTGGTTTTTCAAAGGTATGGTGTGGGTTTTCCCCCTGGACTATTAAACCTACCCTAACCAGAAACGTTTATAGAGCCCGATTACTCCAAATTGAAAGCGTGAAACCCCGCATTAACCCGGAAAGGGGACGGGAATATGGCGAATACAAAAAGTGTAAATATCATCCCAAAGGCAATTTAAATGGCAAACATCAGTATAGAGACCAAAATGGAGTCGCAATCAATGGTCGACAGGAGGGTGGGCCCGCTAGTGGCAGGTTAAAAAAAATCACGGACTACAAAAGGGAAAAACCCGCCATGTCGCCCCAC
>CM072220.1:10040695-10088195 GCA_036851935.1 Coregonus suidteri
TTGGGGCCCCTTTTAAAAAACCAATTTTAGCCCCTACAAGCCCAAATCAGATGGGAGGGGCGTATCTCTGCAGAAAAATGGGGGTTAGCCATGCTGGCAAAGGTGTGCCTTGAATTCAAAACAAATCAAGACAGTTTTTCCTACATGCTTACGGTGGGAAATAAAACATGAAAGTTTCATCCGTTCACCCCACAAAGGGCATCTAAACAAAGAAAACGCGGTCAAAACCCAAACATCCCCAATTTCCACCTTTCTAATGTCCATTGCTCGGGTTTTTCGGGCCAAAGCAAGCCCTTCTTCTTTTTTGGTTGTTTTTTAGTAGAGGTTTTTTTTTGCAAAAAATTTTGACCATAAAGGCCTGTTTAAAAAAAGTCCCCCTCTAAACCCGTTGATTTTTGAGATTTTGTCTTTTTACTTGAACTCTGTGAAGCTTTTAAATTTGGGCTGAAATTTCTGAGGCTGGTAACCCAAATTAAATTTATCCTCTGCACCCGAGGTAACTCTGGGTCTTCCGTGTTCGGTGCGCGTAGTTCCTCATGAGAGCCAGTTTCATCATAGCGACTTAATGGTTTTCCGTATTGACTGACCTTGATGTACTTAAAGTATTGATGGAGCTGTCCATTTTCCTTTGCTTATTGGAGCTGTTCTTTGCATAATATGGGACTTTTGATTCCATGTGTATTATTTTACTAGTTTTTGATGTGTTCACTATTATTCTACAATGTTAAAAAAATAGTAAAAATAAAGAAAGACCCCCATGAATGGATAGGGGTGTCAAACTTTTGACTGGTACTGTATATTTTAGAGGCCATTGCTGACTCTTCATCAGGACAACCCTGATACAGGACAGTTTTCCCCATCCCGCTGTGGAGGTAGAGGAGTTGCTGATTCAGGACAGTTTCCCAAGCTCTGTTGAGGTAGAGGAATGGGGCTGGTACCAGGTCAAGTTTCCCAGCCCTGTGGGAGGTTAGAGAGGTGCTGGTACAGGGACAGTTTTCCCAGGCCTGTGGAGGTAGAGAGGGGCTGGTTAAGGGCAGTTTCAAAGCCTCGTGGATGGTAGAGGAGGGGGCTGAATAACAGACCAGTTTCCATCGCCTGTGGAGGTAGAGGAGGGCTGATACAGTGACAGTTTCCCAGCCCTGTGGAGGTAGACGGATGGGCTGATTACAGGAAGTTTCCCAGCCCTGTGGAGGTAGGAGGAAGGGGGGGGGTGCTGGTACCCAGGGCAGTTTCCCAGCCCTGTGGAGGTAGAGGAGGGCTGATACAGGACAGTTTCACCCTGCCCTGTGGAGGTAGAGGAGGGGCTGATACAGGACAGTTTCCCAGCCCTGTGGAGGTAGAGGAGGGGCTGATACAGGACAGTTTCCCAGCCCTGTGGAGGTAGAGGAGGGGCTGGTACAGGACAGTTTCCCAGCCCTGTGGAGGTAGAGGAGGGGGCTGATACAGGGCAGTCTTTCCCAGCCCTGTGGAGGTAGAGGAGGGGGCTGATACAGGAAAGTTTCCCAGCCCTGTGGAGGTAGAGGAGGGGATGGTACCAGGGCAGTTTCCCCAGTCCTGTGGAGGTAGAGGAGGGGCTGGTACAGGGAAGTTTCCCCAGCCCTGTGGAGGTAGAGGAGGGGCTGGTACAGGACAGTTCCCCAGCCCTGTGGAGGTAGAGGAGGGGCTGGTACAGGGGAGTTTCCCAGCCCTGTGGAGGTAGAGGGAGGGGCTGATACAGGACGTTTCCCAGCCCTGTGGAGGTAGAGGAGGGGCTGGTACAGGACAGTTTCCCAGCCCTGTGGAGGTAGAGGAGGGGCTGGTACAGGACAGTTTCCCAGCCCTGTTGAGGTAGAGGAGGGGCTGATACAGGACAGTTTCCCAGCCCTGTGGAGGTAGAGGAGGGGCTGAACAATCCCTGTGACAACAGTGAGGCAGATGGAAACGTAAAAGCGGACTGAAAAAACTGCCTGACTTCTAAGTCTTTACTGAGGATGATGACGATCAACGGGAGACGATCTATCACCATGGAGATGAGGATGTTATGACCTGAAAGCCTTCATCGTTGGGTTTGTCCCGTCTCTCTCCCTCTCATTGTCCCCTGGTCTGTGGCGTTTCAGAGCCAGAGGACCGTCAGGCGGACCAGAAACAGATTCACAAAAGAACACAACCAGAAATAGCACCAAGTAGAAATAATAGACCAAGGTTAAAAATGTCATCAACATGGCAGCCAAGCAGGACCCAAGCATTGGAAAAGGGAGCAACCAGTTGTGACGAACCCTTCGAAAAATCGACATGCGTGCAAGATAACGTCGTTAGCAAATATGTACTGCTGGGACATTAAAAACTGTAATATCTTATGTTTCACCGAGTCGTGGCTGAAGGACGACATGGATAACATACAGCTAGCGGGCTATACGCTACATCGGCAGGATAGAACGGCTGACTCCGGTAAGACAAGGGGTGGCGGTCTGTGTATATTTGTAAACAACAGCTGGTGCACAAAATCAAATACTAAGGAAGTCTCGAGGTTTTGCTCGCCTGAGGTAGAGTATCTTATGATAAGCTGTAGACCACACTATTTACCAAGAGAGTTTTTCATCTATATTTTTCATAGCTGTCTATTTACCACCACAAACCAATGCTGGCATTAAAGATTGCACTGAATGAGCTGTATAAGGCCATAAGTCAACAGGAAAACGCTCATCCAGAGGCAGCGCTCCTACTGGACGGGGACTTTAATGCAGGGAAACTTAAATCTGTTCTACCTAATTTCTACCAGCATGTTAAATGTGCAACAGAGGAAAAAAAAACTCTAGACCACCTTTACTCCACACACAGAGACGCATACAAAGCTCTCCCTCGCCTCCATTGGGCAAATCTGACCCATAACTCTATCACCTCCTGATTCCTGCTTATAAGCAAAAACTAAAGCAGGAAGCACCAGTGACTTGGTTAATAGAAAAGTGGTCAGATGACGCAGATGCTAAGCTACAGGATTGTTTTGCTAGCACAGACTGGAACATTTTTCCGGATTCTTCAGATAGCATTGAGGAGTACACCACATCAGTCACTGGCTTCGCATCAATAAGTGCATCGATGATGTCGTCCCCACAGTGACCGTACGTACATACCCCAACCAGAAGCCATGGAGTTACAGGAAACATCCGCACTGAGCTAAAGGGTAGAGCTGCCGCTTTCAAGGAGCGGGGACTCTAACCCGGACGCTCTAATAAGAAATCCCGCTGTGCCCTCCGACGAACAATCAAACAGGCAAAGAGTCCATACAGGACTAAGATTGAATCGTACTACACCGGCTCTGACGCTCATCGGATGTGGCAGGGCTTGAAAACTATTACAGACTACAAAGGGAAGCACAGCCCATGAGCTTCCCAGTGACACAAGCCTACCAGACGAGCTAAACTCTTCTATGCTCGCTTCGAGGCAAGCAACACTGAAGCATGCATGAGAGCACCAGCTGTTCCGGATGACTATGTGATCACGCTCTCCGTAGCCGATGTGAATAAGACTTTTTAAGCAGGTCAACATTCACAAGGCCGCAGGGCAGGAACGGATTACCAGGACACATGTACTCCGAGCATGTGCTGACCAACTGGCAAGTGTCTTCACTGACATTTTCAACATGTCCCTGACTGAGTCTGTAATACCAACATGTTTCAAGCAGACCACCAGTCCCCGTGCCCAAGGACACTAAGGCCCCCAGATGGTAAGGGTAGGTAACAACACATCTGCCACACTGATCCTCAACACGGGGGCCCTTCAGGGGTGCGTGCTCAGTCCCCTCCTGTACCTCCTGTTCACCCATGACTGCATGGCCAGGCACGACTCCAACACCATCATTAAGTTTGCCGACGACACAACAGTGGTAGGCCTGATCACCGACAACGATGAGACAGCCTATGGGGAGGAGGTCAGAGACCTGGCCGTGTGGTGCCAGGATAACAACCTCTCCCTCAACGTGACCAAGACAAAGGAGATGATTGTGGACTACAGGAAAAAAAAGAGGACTGAGCACGCCCCCATTCTCATCGACGGGGCTTAAGTGGAACAGGTTGAGAGCTTCAAGTTCCTTGGTGTCCACATCACTAACAAACTATCATGGTCCAAACACACCAAGACAGTCGTGAAGAGGGCACGACAAAACCTATTCCCCCTCAGGAGACTGAAAATATTCGGCATAGGTCCTCAGATCCTCAAATTTTTTTTAACAGCTGCACCATCGAGAGGCATCCTGACTGGTTTTGCATCACCGCCTGGTATGGCAACTGCTTGGCCTCCGACCGCAAGGCACTACAGAGGGTAGTGCGTACGGCCCAGTACATCACTGGGGCCAAGCTTCCTGCCATCCAGGACCTCTATACCAGGCGGTGTCAGAGGAAGGCCCTCAAATTGTCAAAAACTCCAGCCACCCTTGTCATAGACTGTTCCTCTCTGCTACCGCACGGCAAGCAGTACCGGAGTGCCAAGTCTAGGTCCAAAAGACTTCTCAACAGCTTCTACCCCCAAGCCATAAGACTCCTGAACAGCTAATCATGGCTACCCGGACTATTTGCACTGCTGCCCCCCACCCCATCTTTTTACGCTGCTGCTACTCTGTTAACTATTTATGCATAGTCACTTTAACTCTACCCACATGTACATATTACTTCAACTACCTCAACTAGCCGGTGCCCCCGCACATTGACTCTGCACCGGTACCCCCCTGTATATTTAGCCTCTCTACTGTTATTTTATTTTACTTCTGCTCTTTTTTTCTCAATAATTTTTTGTTGTTGTTTTATTTTACTTTTTTATTAAAAATAAATGCACTGTTGGTTAAGGGCTGTAAGTAAGCATTTCACTGTAATGTCTGCACCTGTTGTATTCGGCGCATGTGGCCAATAAAATTTTATTTTATTTGATATGATTTGATTTTGTTAGTCACTCTCACTCAGATGTGTAGAATTACAGGACAGTAGATATACAGTTACACATTCTTCTCTCTGCTCAGGTAACGTCGTTAGCAAATATGTACTGCTGGATCAAGGCTAAACCATTTGATAGACAGTAGAGGATCTCAGACACGGTCAGGTTGAGAGAGAAGAACTCTGTGGTCACTGTCCCTCCCGCTCCGGTCACTATCAGTCACAGGACGTAGACATTGGTGAGGTGACCCAGGAAGAGGTTGAATGTTTGTATTTGCAGAGAAAAAGGCTCTAAGTCTGAGGAGAATACAATTGGGGCGTGGTCGGTTACCCAGCTACAGATGAGGTGGTGAGAGAAGAGTCATTCCACTGGGAGGTATTCATCCTTTTATTGAGTTGGCGCTGTGGTGTATAAAATCAAATCAAATCAAACGTTATTTGTCTCATACACGTGTTTAGCAGATGTTATAGCGGGTGTAGCAAAATGCTTTTGCTTCGCCAGGTTGAATTTGTATAATCCAATGTCCAAGTGATGTCTGCAGAAATCATGAAAAACACAAGGGCTTTTTGTCTTGGAGTAATACCATAATAAATGTTATAATGTGGTTATAATACATTGACTAATCAACATGCTGTACTTTTATAGTCGTTGATATGAAATTAGTCTTGAAACTGCATTTACTGCAAAGAAGCTTTCCTTTCTGTTGAATGTCTTTGTCATTACCCCATAGTCTATACAACACTGTGTTGATTCTTATCTTGACACAAATGGATATACACAAATGTAAGTAACTCAACACAAATGTAAGTAACTCAACACAAATGTAAGTAACTCAACACAAATGTAAGTAACTCAACACAAATGTAAGAAACTCAAGTAACACACATCATTAATTTGTCATTATACTTTTTAGAAAAGTCTGAATTGAACAAAACTACATTAATCTATATTGGCCTACAGAAGAAGATATAAATATACTGTATCTTATATATCTATATCTACTAATGGAGATCCTAATAAATACTAAATACAAAATATATATTTTATACACTATCTTCAAGAAATGTACATCTCAGAACTGTCAAACCTGGATAGGTGAACTGGTCCCGTTCTCCTGTTTGAGTTGTGTTTAAACTGTATTCAACAATGTGCCTTCACATAACCCCTCACATCTCTGTCTAGTTTATATCATGTTTC
This sequence comes from Coregonus suidteri, assembly GCA_036851935.1. Classification (NCBI taxonomy): domain Eukaryota; kingdom Metazoa; phylum Chordata; class Actinopteri; order Salmoniformes; family Salmonidae; genus Coregonus; species Coregonus suidteri. The sequence goes on from CM072220.1 coordinate 10,046,795, forward strand.
TGAATCACAAACTCCCCAAAAACCAATGTATCTGATCATGCAAATTCAGACATGCATAATGAGGCTTGCCTCCCAAATGGCACCCATAGGGTCCTGGTCTAAAGTAGTGCACTATATAGGGAATAGGGTGCCATTCTCTGGTCTAAAGTAGTGCACTATATAGGGAATAGGGTGCCATTTGGGATGAAACCCACATATAACCAAGGAAGGAACATTGACCACTAACTTTACCTACCCAAGCTCATATGCATAATTCAGACAGACCAACTTTAGACACTGTCACTGCCACTGCTACTTTACGAGATGGAAGACCGCTCCGACCACCAAGGTTAATAATCTCAGTATTTACTCCTTTAATAGTTGAAACGTTTGTAGAAAATAGAGGTTTAAATTAATGCTTGTTGAATCCCACTTTGCATGGAAGTGCTTTGCTTTGATTTTATACATGGTTATGTTTTCTGTAATGTTGTTCTGCTGCCTGGCTGTTCTCTGGGCTCTGAAACGTCCCGGGCCAGGGGAAGGAGAGAGAGAGGGGGAAGGGATGAACAACATGAACCTGAGGGCCTTCAGGATCATTTCAATGATCATGGTGTCCATGGTTGTAATGTACCTCCCACTGTTTCTTCTCCTAGTCAGTTATTATTTTATAGAACCAGTGAAGTATTCTTTTGGAATGTCCGTTTGTTTCTTCATTGTAGTCATCTCTGCTAACCAATGGAATTGTTTTAACATGGTCATACCATGGATATTTTAGCTATTTGATTTTGAACTCTTATAGGTAAAAAAAAGATTTTATAGAATATTGAATTTGGCCTTTACTACTAAAGCCCATAGAAACGCATTGAATAACACATTAATAAAAGGCAAAAAAGACAGTCAAAAAATGTATCATAAGAAATGAGGTTTTGAAGTGTCTGTCCTGTATCTAGAATATATAAGAAAGATCAGGAAATATTATAGTTGTTTTGGACACATACAGTGGCTTGCGAAAGTATTCACCCCATTTTTCCTATTTTGTTGCCTTACAACCTGGAATTGATTTTTGGGGGGTTTGTATCATTTGATTTACACAACATGCCTACCACTTTGAAGATATAAAATATTTTTTTATTGTGAATCAAACAAGAAATAAGACAAAAAAACTGAAAACTTGAGCGTGCATAACTATTCACCCCCCCCCAAAGTCAATACTTTGTAGAGACACCTTTTGCAGCAATTACAGCTGCAAGTCTCTTGGGGAATGTCTCTATAAGCTTGGCACGTCTAGCCACTGGGATTTTTGCCCATTCTTCAAGGCAAAACTGCTCCAGCTCCTTCAAGTTGGATGGGTTTCCGCTGGTGTACAGAAATCTTTAAGTCATACCACAGATTCTCAATTGGATTGAGGTCTGGGCTTTGACTAGGCCATTCCAAGACATTTAAATGTTTCCCCTTAAACCACTGAGTGTTGCTTTAGAAGTATGCTTAGGGTCATTGTCCTGCTGGAAGGTGAACCTTCGTCCCAGTCTCAATCTCTGGAAGACTGAAACAGGTTTCCCTCAAGAATCTCCCTGTATTTAGCGCCATCCATCATTCCTTCAATTCTGACCAGTTTCCCAGTCCCTGCCGATGGAAAAACATCCCCACAGCATGATGCTGCCACCACCATGCTTCACTGTGGGGATGGTGTTCTCGGGGTGATGAGAGGTGTTGGGTGTGCGCCAGACATAGCGTTTTTCCTTGATGGCCAAAAAGCTCAATTTTAGTCTCATCTGACCAGAGTACCTTCTTCCATATGTTTGGGGAGTCTCCCACAACACCAAACGTGTTTGCATATTTTTTTCATTAAGCAATGGGTTTTTTCTGGCCAGTCTTCCGTAAAGCCCAGCTCTGTGACGTGTACGGCTTAAAGTGGTCCTATGGACAGATACTCCAATCTCCGCTGTGGAGCTTTGCAGCTCCTTCAGGGTTATCTTTGGTCTCTTTGTTACCTCTCTGATTAATGCCCTCCTTGACTGGTCCGTGAGTTTTGGTGGCCGGCCCTCTCTTGGCAGGTTTGTTGTGGTGCCATATTCTTTCCAAGGGGGGTGCATTTTCCCCAAAACAAAACAGTTTGTATTCAGGACAAAAATGTAAAACATAATTCCACTTTAACATTATAGGGTATTATGTATAGCCCAGTGACAAAAAAATGTACATGTAATCCATTTTAAATTCAGGCTGTATCACAACAAAATATGGAACATGTCAAGGGGTGTGTATACTTTCTGAAGGCACTGTACAGGCCTATACAGTATAGAAGCCTGTCTCTGACTCTTTCCTTCATATACAGGCCTATACAGTATAGAAGACTGTAGTTATTGACACATTTAAATGCCTTATAAATGGTTTATTACTGGATGTTATTATAAAGAGTTACCAGAAGTTGTCCAGTGAAGGTGGAGAGGAGAGTAGAGTTGCTGGCTACAGAGGTGTTCATGTCTTCTCAGTTGTTGGGGACGTTGAATGTACCAGACAAAATATTCCTATTTTGACTGCTTTAATCAGTATAAGTGAATGCAATATGACAAACATACTTATTCAAATGAGAGGACCAGATAAATAACGTGCTTTTATTTCTAAATGGTAAAACAGATGTGTTTTGAAAATCCCTCCAATAAAAGGTGACATTCTGTGCTGTAAAAGGAACCAGTGATAGTTTGCCAGCAAGGTGTGTTTCTGGAAGCTTCTACTCTCAGTGTTATCCTACTAAACAACATAAAATAGTTAAAGCTATTATGAACTGAACTGTAATGCGTCTAAAGATAAAATATTGGACCTGTTAGTAAAACACGACAAATAATTAAAAAACCTGTAAACCTACATTGGTGGAATGTCCCAATCCTCTTCAGTGGTCAGTGTAGACTACCTGTCGTGTTCCTCAGACAACCCTGGTCTCTTCAGTGGGTCTAAAGCTCTGCCTCTGACCCATTCTTCACACAGGAGTGTGTTTCCTCCCCAACCTGGTCGAAGACCAGTTTCAAACCAATCACAAGACGTGCCGTAGCAGAGGTTAATCTGTGGAGTGAGATGTGGTTGGGGTTATGGGGGACGGATCTGTAGGTGTGTTGAAAATTGAAACCGCCCCACCTTATGTGACGGACAATGCAACACAACACACCTACAGATCCATCAACCAATTGAAAAACGATGAATGCTGTTCCCCCATAACCCCAATCACATCCCACTCCACAGATTAACCTCTGCTACGGCACGTGTAATGTGCGTGTTTGGTTTGAAACTGGCCTTCAGCTCCTACGTTTGCATATCTGGTTCTGGCTGAATACATTTCTCCATCAAGTAACCAACGCCTGTGTAAAGGTAGGGCCGAGCTTGAGGGCAGATTCAAACCAGACAAAATGATGACTAACAACGCAGCCAACTCAATGCTATCCAATGAGATGATGCATTGGGGGAGGATGTAGATCTGAGTTGTCCATCATAAAAGGGTGGGGAGGAAACACACTCCTGTGTGAAGAATGGGTCAGAGGCAGAGCTTTAGACCCACTGAAGAGACCAGGGTTGTCTGAGGAATACGACTCTACTGACCACTGAAGAGACCAGGGTTGTCTGAGGAATACGACAGGTAGTCTACACTGACCACTGAAGAGACCAGGGTTGTCTGAGGAATACGACAGGTAGTCTACACTGACCACTGAAGAGACCAGGGTTGTCTGAGGAACACGACAGGTAGTCTACACTGACCACTGAAGAGGATTGGGACATTCCACCAATGTAGGTTTTACAGGTTTTTATTTGTTTGTCGTGTTTTACTAACAGGTCCAATATTTATCTTTAGACGCATTACAGTTCAGTTCGTAATAGCTTTAACTATTTTATGTTTGTGTAGTAGGATAACACTGAGAGTAGAAGCTTCCAGAAACACACCTTGATGGCAAACTATCACTTGTTCCTTTTACAGCACAGAATGTCACCTTATATTGGAGGGATTTTCAAACACATCTGTTTTACCATTTAGAAATGAAAGCACTTTATTTATCTGGTCCTCCCATATTAATAAGTTTGTTTGTCATATTGCATTCACTTATACTGATTAAAGCTGTCAAAATAGGAATATTTTGTCTCGTACAGTCACAGACTCCAACAACTGAGAAGAGATGAACACCTCTGTAGCCAGCAACTCTACTCTCCTCTCCACCTTCACTGGACAACTTCTGGTAACACTTTATAACAACATCCAGTAATAAACCATTTATAAGGTATTTCAATGTGTGAATAACTAGCTTACTAACATTTATAAATGTGTTAGTAATGGTGAGCAAACTGTTTGTAAATGTCTTCTATAAAGTGTTACCCACCTTCCTATCCAGTATGTCGAGTATCTACTGTTCACTGCTGCTGACTCTATCAACCTCCTCCTGGGTCTCCCCACCAATGTCTACATCCTGTGGCTGATAGTGACCGGAGCAGGAGGGACGATGGCTTCAGAGTTCTTCACTCTCAACCTGGTCTTGTCTGAGATCCTCTCCGGCCTGTCCAATCTGATGTTTATACTTCATAATCACATCCAAGAGAATGGTGCTTTATTGAGCGTTGGGACATTCTTCGCGGGTTTCAACCTCTTTGGTCGTCCTGTGTTCCAGTGCTGTATCTGTGTGGAGCGCTACCTGGCGGTGGTCCACCCTGTAACCTTCCTGAAGTACAAACCCCTGAGATACAGGGTGGGGTGTTGTGGTGTTGTTTGGCTGTTGGTTCTTGGTTCCTGCTTTGCAAATATGCTTGGTGAATACCAATCTGCATGGTGGAATTGCTTCTTTCTGAGTTTAATCCTATTTATGTTTTCAGTGATGTTGTTCAGCTGTCTGGCTGTTCTCAGAGCTCTGAAACGTCCCGGGCCGGGGGAAGGAGAGAGAGAGGGGGAAGGGATGAACAACATGAAGCTGAGGGCCTTCAGGATCATTTCAATGATCATGGTGTCCATGGTTGTAATGTACCTCCCAATGGTTCTTCTCCTAGTCAGTTATTATTTTACAGAATCAGTGAAGTATTCTTTTGGTATGTCCATTTGTTTCTCTATCACAGTTGTCTCAGGGTTTGTTCAGCCCCTCCCTCTACCTCCACAGGTCTGGGAAACTACCCTGTATCACGGGACCCTAAGGCTGAGGTCCCACTGGGCACAGACATCAGTTCAATGACTAATTTACATTTACCTTTGATTGTCAACTAATTCAACGTGAAATCCACAACAATTTGAACCATTGGACTTACGGTGAAAAAAATACAAACATTCCCAAAATTCCTTTACGTTGATGACTTTTTTTTGCAAATCCAATCAGTTTTCCACATTGATTCAACGTCAACATATTGATTTTATTTGTTGAAGTTACATGGAAACAACATTGATTCAACCAGTTTTGTGCCCAGTGGGGCGGCACTGGCCAGATATACCCTTTCCACACTACTAAACCGAACCAATCCAAGCTGTACTGCACTGGCCCGGTTACGCATTCACCACAGTTTCTGTGAATGTACTGGAAAGGAAAACTTCTGAGCCAGAACGTTATGGTTCGGGTCAGCACGATAGTGTAAAAAGTGTATATCACTAAGTCCTAATTTCGACCAAGACAAGAGATTGAAGTAACAACAAACCCGGAACCAATGAGAATAGAATAGGGGTGGATAGATGTTGTGTGGGAATTAAAGGGTCAATCTGGGTTTTAAACAACAACAAAATGGGGTCCCCGCCACTTTATTTGTGGGTGGGGGGGGAGGGGGGGGGGGGGGGGGGGGGGGGGGGGTGGGGGGGGGGGGGGGGGGGGGGGGGGGGGGGGGGGGGGGGGGGGGGGGGGGGGGGGGGTTAATGGTGGTATGACGGAGAAGTTCTTGCAGAGAAAAAGAAACAATCACATTAAAAAAATTGTTAAATGTTAAGTTAAATTAATTGTTATATTAATTTCTGACTATGTTGCCATCTCCTAGCCGGTGTGAAACTTGAGAAATAGAAACCAGATTTGTTTAATAATCTACAATTGTTAAATGTTACGTTAAAATTACTTTAAATTAATTGTAATATTAGTTTCTGGCTGTTTTTCCTGACTGTTTTGCGCTCTCCAGCTGTGACATTTGAGAAATAGAACCAAGAACTTAAAAAATATAATCTACAATTGTTCATTTTTAAATTAAATTAAGCTAAATTAGTTGTAATTTCAATTGTAACTGTTTTTCTGACTGTTTTGCCATGTCCTAGACATTGTGACACTTGAGTAATAATATTGTTCATTGATACGTTAAATAAAATGTAATGTAACATCAATGTCTGACTGTTTTGTCTGCATCTCTTTGCAATCTCTTGTTATTGTATCCAATGACTGTAATATGTGGTAGACTATAGTGATACAGTATCTTACTGACCTTAGTAGAATGAGTTGACTGTAAGTCGCCCCCTTCAGCTTGCCCGGTCATGTGGCATAAAACAAAGGGGACAGTTTGATGAAAACCATTTAAATAAAGGTTAAAATCCAGGTCATGTGACATGATTAACCAAAACACAGGGCTCTACTCATGAGACATTAAAAGTCATATTCTTCTTGAATCAATGACTATATGAATGGCTTTATATAATTAATTCAAAAGTCATAAAATGGATGTACCAATCCCAGATTGAACCTTTAAGTGAACTTTATTGATTATTGTTCTTGTTAGAAACTTAAACTTGAATCAGTTAAAGCTCGTTGTGTGTATTTGATGGTTCCCCTTGTGTTCATCATACTTTAATAATGTCACGATCGTCATAAGGAATAGACCAAGGCGCAGCGTGATGAACGAACATGTTTAACTTTATTATCTTTAGTGATAATAGAACACAATCAACAAAACAAGAAACGACTCGTGAAGTCCACGGTAACAATGACCGAACACGGAACAAGAACCCACAAACACAAAGGGAAAATAGACAGTATAAATATGGCTCCCAATCAGAGACAACCAACGACAGCTGACACTCGTTGCCCTCTGATTGGGAGTCACTCTAGCCAACATAGAAATAAACACAACAGAATTACCAACATAGAAATAAACACAAAGAATGAACACACCCTGGCTCAACATATAGAGTCCCAGAGCCAGGGTGTGACAGTACCCCCCCCCTAAAGGCGCGGACTGCGACCGCGCCTCAACCTGAACAAAAGAGGGGAGGGCTGGGCGGGCATACCTCCTCGGCGGCGGTTCTGGCTCCGGCCTTGACCACCACCCTCCAATAAACCCCCCATAGCGCCCCTGGTCCAGTCTGGCCCCGCTGGCTGGAGCTGAACTGGACTTAGCAGGAGCGGTTAGCTTCAGCTCCATAGTGGAGCAGTTGACCGGTACCTTACCAGGCACCGGTGACCCAGGCACGGGTTGTGCTGGACTGACGACGCGCACCCCTGGCTTGGTGCGTGGAGGAGGAACGGGCCTTACCAGGCTGACGACTCGCACCCCTGGCTTAGTGCGTGGAGGAGGAACGGGCCTTACCAGGCTGACGACTCGCACCCCTGGCTTAGTGCGTGGAGGAGGAACGGGCCTTACCAGGCTGACGACTCGCACCCCTGGCTTGGTGCGTGGAGGAGGGACGGGCCTTACCAGGCTGACGTCTCGCACCCCTGGCTTAGTGCGAGTAGCAGGAACAGGCCTTACCAGGCTGACGTCTCGCACCCCTGGCTTAGTGCGAGTAGCAGGAACAGGCCGGGCCGGGCTGGCGACGCGCACCGTAGACTTGGTGCGAGTGGCAGGAACAGGCCGGGCCGGGCTGGCGACGCGCACCGTAGACTTGGTGCGAGTGGCAGGAACAGGCCGGGCCGGGCTGGCGACGCGCACCGTAGACTTTGGTGCGAGTGGCAGGAACAGGCCGGGCCGGGCTGGCGACGCGCACCGTAGACTTGGTGCGAGTGGCAGGAACAGGCCGGGCCGGGCTGGCGACGCACACCGTAGGCTTGGTGCGTGGAGCAGGGACAGGCCGGGCTGGGCTGGCGACGCACACCGTAGGCTTGGTGCGTAGAGCAGAGACAGGCCGGGCTGGGCTGGCGACGCACACCGTAGACTTGGTGCGTGGAGCAGGGACAGGCCGGACCGGGCTGGCGACGCACACCGTAGGCTTGGTGCGTGGAGCAGGGACAGGCCGAACCGGGCTGTGGAGACGGATAGGAGACCTGGAGTGAAGAGCGGCCACAACCCGTCCTGGCTGAATGCCTACCCTCACACACTCTGTGTGAGGCATCCACACAGGACGTACAGGGCGGTGTATCCGTAACCTGGTGGCCTTCTGAATCCACCCCTTTTCTGCCTCCGTCAGCCCCGTTGTCCATGCCGTGTGCCCCCCCCCTAAACATTTTCTGGGGTTGCCTCTCGCCTGTCCGACGTTGACCCGTTTGGCGCCGCTGCTCCTCTCTACGGCGCGCCTCCACCGTCTCTTCTCCCGGCGCTTCCTCCCATGTCCAGCCCAAGAGCTGCCCCTGGACACGCTGCTTGGTCGTTGCATGGTGGGTTCTTCTGTCACGATCGTCATAAGGAATAGACCAAGGCGCAGCGTGATGAACGAACATGTTTAACTTTATTATCTTTAGTGATAATAGAACACAATCAACAAAACAAGAAACGACTCGTGAAGTCCACGGTAACAATGACCGAACACGGAACAAGAACCCACAAACACAAAGGGAAAATAGACAGTATAAATATGGCTCCCAATCAGAGACAACCAACGACAGCTGACACTCGTTGCCTCTGATTGGGAGTCACTCTAGCCAACATAGAAATAAACACAACAGAATTACCAACATAGAAATAAACACATAGAATGAACACACCCTGGCTCAACATATAGAGTCCCAGAGCCAGGGTGTGACAAATAAATGGTCCAATGACATCTGAAATGTGGAAACTCTTGTTGATCGTTCTCTGACTTTTGTAAATTAAATGTTGCCTAGTTACATGTAGCACCACCACCTTGTCCTTGATGGATAGAGTTCTGCTCCTGGTTCTCTAACAGACAGGAAGTAGCTCCTACTGCTATCTGTAGTGCTGAACTCTGCTTCATGAATATAGAACTATGTCCAGGCTGCCCACCTGTGGGTGCATCATTCTGCAAACAAACGCAGCTCCTTATTGGAGTAGGGTGAAATTGCCCCTAGGCACTGATCTTGGGTCAGTTTTGCATATTCCCCATCGATGGATAAGGTTAGGATTGGTGGAGGGACTAGCTGATCCTAGATCTGTATATAGGGGAAACTTCACCCTCATTATACGGATCATGTCACGATCGTCTTGAAAAGTAGCGGGCCAAGGCGCAGCGTGAGATGCGTACATATTTATTTTATTGTACACCACAGCGAACACAACACCAAACGAAACGTGAAGTCCTTCGACACAAACACAAATCAAAAGGAACAAGAAACCACAAACACAAAGTGAAAGACAGACAGTTAAATATGGCTCCCAATCAGAGACAACCAGCTGACACTCGTTGCCTCTGATTGGGAGTCACTCAAGCCAACCTAGAAATACAAAACATAGAATATAACACCCTGGCTCAACATACGAGAGTCCCCAGAGCCAGGGCGTGACAGTACCCCCCCCCAAAGGCGCGGACTCCGGCCGCGCCAACCAAACACAACAGGGGAGGGACCGGGTGGGCACTCCGCCTCGGCGGTGGATCCGGCTCCGGGCATGACTCCCACTCCCTCTCTAACCCCCCAAAGCGCCCCTGATCCGGTCTGGCCCTGCTGGCCGGAGCTGGACTGAACACTGGTGGAGCAGGAACGGATCGGACCGGGCTGACGATGCGCACCCCTGGCTTGGTGCGTGGAGTAGCAACTGGCCGGACCGGGCTGACGATACGTACCCCTGACTTGGTGCGTGGAGCAGGAATGGACCGGACCGGGCTGACGAAGCGCACCCCTGGCTTGGTGCGTGGAGTAGCCACTGGCCGGACCGGACTGACGATACGCACCCCTGGCTTGGTGCGGGGAACAGGCGCGGGCCGTGCTGGACTGACGACGCACACCACTGGCCTGATGTGGAGAGCAGGAGCGGGCCGGACAGGGCTGACGAAACGCACCACAGACTTGGTGCGGGGAGCAGGAATGGGCCGGACTGGGCTGGCGACGCGCACCACAGACTTGGTGCGGAGAGCAGGAACAGGCCGGACAGGGCTGACGAAACGCACCACAGACTTGGTGCGGGGAGCAGGAATGGGCCGGACTGGGCTGGCAACACGCACCACAGACTTGGTGCGGAGAGCAGGAACGGGCCGAACAGGGCTGACGAAACGCACCACAGACTTGGTGCGGGGAGCAGGAACAGGCCGGACAGGGCTGACGAAACGCACCACAGACTTGGTGCGGGGAGCAGGAACAGGCCGGGCCGGGCTGGCGACGCGCACCATAGGCTTGGTGCGGGGAGCAGGAACAGGCCGGGCCGGGCTGACGACACGCACCACAGGCTCGATGCGAGGAACAGGAACAGGCCGGACCGTACTAGGGACACACACCACTGGCTCTACGCAGGGATCAGGAACGGGCCGGACCGGACTGGTAACACACCCCAGTACCTCTCAAACACAAATCAAAAGGAACAAGAAACCACAAACACAAAGTGAAAGACAGACAGTTAAATATGGCTCCCAATCAGAGACAACCAGCTGACACTCGTTGCCTCTGATTGGGAGTCACTCAAGCCAACCTAGAAATACAAAACATAGAATATAACACCCTGGCTCAACATACGAGAGTCCCCAGAGCCAGGGCGTGACAGATCATTGACATGCAAAAGTAGAGGATTGACTGTGCAGTGTGCACATAACCCATTCCCTTTGTCCTCAATTGAACCAGTATAAATTAACCTCTGCTGTACAGGCTGTATATGAAGGAAAGAGTCAGAGACAGTCTTCTATACTGTATAGGCCTGTAGATGAAGGAAAGAGTCATGGACAGGCTTCTATACTTTATAGGTCTGTATATGAAGGAAAGAGTCAGAGACAGGCTTCTATACTTTATAGGTCTGTATATGAAGGAAAGAGTCAGAGACAGGATTCTATACTGTATAGGCCTGTATATGAAGGAAAGAGTCAGAGACAGGCTTCTATACTGTATAGGCCTGTATATGAAGGAAAGAGTCAGATATACTGTATAGGCCTGTATATGTAGGAAAGAGTCAGAGACAGGCTTCTATACTGTATAGGCCTGTATATGAAGGAAAGAGTCAGATATACTGTATAGGCCTGTATATGTAGGAAAGAGTCAGAGACAGGCTTCTATACTGTATAGGCCTGTATATGTAGGAAAGAGTCAGAGACAGGCTTCTATACTGTTTAGGCCGGTACAGTGCCTTCAGAAAGTATTCACACCCCTTTCCATATTTTGTTGTGATACAGCCTGAATTTAAAATGGATTACATGTTCATTTTTTTGTCACTGGGCTATACATAATACCCTATAATGTCAAAGTGGAACTGTTTTGTTTGGGGAAAATTCACCCCCCTTGGAAAGAATATGGCACCACAACAAACCTGCCAAGAGAGGGCCGGCCACCAAAACTCACGGACCAGGCAAGGAGGGCATTAATCAGAGAGGCAACAAAGAGACCAAGGGTAACCCTGAAGGAGCTGCAAAGCTCCACAGCGGAGATTGGAGTATCTGTCCATAGGACCACTTTAAGCCGTACACGTCACAGAGCTGGGCTTTACGGAAGACTGGCCAGAAAAAAACCATTGCTTAATGAAAAAAATATGCAAACACGTTTGGTGTTGTGGGAGACTCCCCAAACATATGGAAGAAGGTACTCTGGTCAGATGAGACTCAAATTGAGCTTTTTGGCCATCAAGGAAAACGCTATGTCTGGCACAAACCCAGCACCTCTCATCACCCCGAGAACACCATCCCCACAGTGAAGCATGGTGGTGGCAGTATCATGCTGTGGGATGTTTTTCATCGGCAGGGACTGGGAAACTGGTCAGAATTGAAGGAATGATGGATGGCGCTAAATACAGGGAAATTCTTGAGGGAAACCTGTTTCAGTCTTCCAGAGATTTGAGACTGGGACGAAGGTTCACCTTCCAGCAGGACAATGACCCTAAGCATACTTCTAAAGCAACACTCGAGTGGTTTAAGGGGAAACATTTAAATGTCTTGGAATGGCCTAGTCAAAGCCCAGACCTCAATCCAATTGAGAATCTGTGGTATGACTTAAAGATTGCTGTACACCAGCGGAACCCATCCAACTTGAAGGAGCTGGAGCAGTTTTGCCTTGAAGAATGGGCAAAAATCCCAGTGGCTAGATGTGCCAAGCTTATAGAGACATACCCCTAGAGACTTGCAGCTGTAATTGCTGCAAAAGGTGTCTCTACAAAGTATTGACTTTGGGGGGGGTGAATAGTTATGCACGCTCAAGTTGTCAGTTTTTTTGTCTTATTTCTTGTTTGTTTCACAATAAAAAAATATTTTATATCTTCAAAGTGGTAGGCATGTTGTGTAAATCAAATGATACAACCCCCCCAAAAAGCCATTATAATTCCAGGTTGTAAGGCAACAAAATAGGAAAAATGGGGTGAATACTTTCGCAAGCCACTGTACGTGTCCAAAACAACTAAAATATTTCCTGAGCTCTCTTATAGCTTATTTCTTATGATACATTTTTTGACTGTCTTTTTTGCCTTTTATGAATGTGTTATTCAATGCGTTTCTATGGGCTTTAGTAGTAAAGGCCAAATTCAATATTCTATAAAATCTTTTTTTTACCTATAAGTGTTCAAAATCAAATAGCTAAAATATCCATGGTATGACCATGTTAAAACAATTCCATTGGTTAGCAGAGATGACTACAATGACGAAACAAACGGACATTCCAAAAGAATACTTCACTGGTTCTATAAAATGATAACTGACTAGGAGAAGAAACAGTGGGAGGTACATTACAACCATGGACACCATGATCATTGAAATGATCCTGAAGGCCCTCAGCTTCATGTTGTTCATCCCTTCCCCCTCTCTCTCTCCTTCCCCCGGCCCGGGACGTTTCAGAGCCCAGAGAACAGCCAGGCAGCAGAACAACATTACAGAAAACATAACCATGTATAAAATCAAAGCAAAGCACTTCCATGCAAAGTGGGTTTCAACAAGCATTCATTTGAACCTCTATTTTCTACAAACATTTCAACTTTTAAAGGAGTAAATACTGAGATTATTAACCTTGGTGGTCGGAGCGGTCTTCCATCTCGTAAAGTAGCAGTGGCAGTGACAGTGTCTAAAGTTGGTCTGTCTGAATTATGCATATGAGCTTGGGTAGGTAAAGTTAGTGGTCAATGTTCCTTCCTTGGTTATATGTGGGTTTCATCCCAAATGGCACCCTATTCCCTATATAGTGCACTACTTTAGACCAGAGAATGGCACCCTATTCCCTATATAGTGCACTACTTTAGACCAGGTCCCTATGGGTGCCATTTGGGAGGCAGTCTCATTATGCATGTCTGAATTTGCATGATCAAATACATTGGTTTTTGGGGAGTTGTGATTCAGAAACATGATATAACTAGACAGAGATGTGAGGGGTTATGTGAAGGCACATTGTTGAATACAGTTTAAACACAACTCAACAGGAGAACGGACCAGTTTACCTATCCAGGTTTGACAGTTCTGAGATGTACATTTCTTGAAGATAGTGTATAAATACATATTTAGTATTTAGTATTTATTAGGATCTCCATTAGTAGATAAACATATATAAGATACAGTATATTTATATATTCTTCTGTAGGCCAATATAGATTAATGTAGTTTTGTTCAATTCAGACTTTTCTAAAAAGTATAATGACAAATGAATGATGTTTGTTACTTGAGTTTCTTACATTTGTGTTGAGTTACTTACATTTGTGTTGAGTTACTTACATTTGTGTTGAGTTACTTACATTTGTGTTGAGTTACTTACATTTGTGTTGAGTTACTTACATTTGTGTATATCCATTTGTGTCAAGATAAGAATCAACACAGTGTTGTATAGACTATGGGGTAATGACAAAGACATTCAGCCGAAAGGAAAGCTTCTTTGCAGTAAATGCAGTTTCAAGACTAATTTCATATCAACGACTATAAAAGTACAGCATGTTGATTGGTCAATTTATTATAACCACATTATAACATTTATTATGGAATTACTTCAAGACAAAAAGCCCTTGTGTTTTTCATGATTTCTGCAGACATCACTTGGACATTGGAACATACAAATTCAACCTGGCGAAGCAAAAGCATTTTGCTACACCCGCTATAACATCTGCTAAACACGTGTATGAGACAAATAACGTTTGATTTGATTTGATACACCTCAGAGCCACACTCAATAAAAGGATGAATACCTCCCAGTGGAACGACTCTTCTCTCACCACCTCATCTGTAGCTGGGTAACCGACCACGCCCCAATTGTATTCCCCTCAGACTTAGAGCCTTATTTCTCTGCAAATACAAACATTCAACCTCTTCCTGGGTCACCTCACCAATGTCTACGTCCTGTGACTGATAGTGACCGGAGCGGGAGGGACAGTGACCACAGAGTTCTTCTCTCTCAACCTGACCGTGTCTGAGATCCTCTACTGTCTATCAAATGGTTTAGCCTTGATCCAGCAGTACATATTTGCTAACGACGTTATCTGAGCAGAGAGAAGAATGTGTAACTGTATATCTACTGTCCTGTAATTCTACACATCTGAGTGAGAGTGACTAACAAAATCAAATCATATCAAATCAAATCAAATTTTATTGGCCACATGCGCCGAATACAACAGGTGCAGACATTACAGTGAAATGCTTACTTACAGCCCTTAACCAACAGTGCATTTATTTTTAATAAAAAAGTAAAATAAAACAACAACAAAAAAGTGTTGAGAAAAAAAGAGCAGAAGTAAAATAAAATAACAGTAGGGAGGCTATATATACGGGGGGGGTACCGGTGCAGAGTCAATGTGCGGGGGCACCGGCTAGTTGAGGTAGTTGAAGTAATATGTACATGTGGGTAGAGTTAAAGTGACTATGCATAAATAATTAACAGAGTAGCAGCAGCGTAAAAAGATGGGGGTGGGGGGGCAGTGCAAATAGTCCGGGTAGCCATGATTAGCTGTTCAGGAGTCTTATGGCTTGGGGGTAGAAGCTGTTGAGAAGTCTTTTGGACCTAGACTTGGCACTCCGGTACCGCTTGCCGTGCGGTAGCAGAGAGAGAACAGTCTATGACTAGGGTGGCTGGAGTTTTTTGACAATTTTGAGGGCCTTCCTCTGACACCGCCTGGTATAGAGGTCCTGGATGGCAGGAAGCTTGGCCCCAGTGATGTACTGGGCCGTACGCACTACCCTCTGTAGTGCCTTGCGGTCAGAGGCCAAGCAGTTACCATACCAGGCGGTGATGCAACCATTCAGGATGCTCTCGATGGTGCAGCTGTAGAATTTTTTGAGGATCTGAGGACCCATGCCGAATCTTTTCAGTCTCCTGAGGGGGAATAGGCTTTGTCGTGCCCTCTTCACGACTGTCTTGGTGTGTTTGGACCATGATAGTTCGTTGGTGATGTGGACACCAAGGAACTTGAAGCTCTCAACCTGTTCCACTACAGCCCCGTCGATGAGAATGGGGGCGTGCTCAGTCCTCTTTTTTTTCCTGTAGTCCACAATCATCTCATTTGTCTTGGTCACGTTGAGGGAGAGGTTGTTATTCTGGCACCACACGGCCAGGTCTCTGACCTCCTCCCTATAGGCTGTCTCATCGTTGTCGTTGATCAGGCCTACCACTGTTGTGTCGTCAGCAAACTTAATGATGGTGTTGGAGTCGTGCCTGGCCATGCAGTCATGGGTGAACAGGGAGTACAGGAGGGGACTGAGCACGCACCCCTGAGGGGCCCCCGTGTTGAGGATCAGTGTGGCAGATGTGTTGTTACCTATCCTTACCACCTGGGGGCGGCCCGTCAGGAAGTCCAGGATCCAGTTGCAGAGGGAGGTGTTTAGTCCCAGGATCCTTAGCTTAGTGATGAGCTTTGAGGGCACTATGGTGTTGAATGCTGAGCTGTAGGCAATGAATAGCCTTCTCACGTAGGTGTTCCTCTTGTCCAGGTGTGAAAGGGCAGTGTGGAGTGCAATAGAGATTGCATCATCTGTGGATCTGTTGGGGCGGTATGCAAATTGGAGTGGGTCTAGGGTTTCTGGGATAATGCTGTTGATGTGAGCCATGACCAGCCTTTCAAAGCACTTCATCGCTACAGACATCAGTGCTACGGGTCGGTAGTCATTTAGGCAGGTTATCTTAGTGTCCTTGGGCACGGGGACTGGTGGTCTGCTTGAAACATGTTGGTATTACAGACTCAGTCAGGGACATGTTGAAAATGTCAGTGAAGACACTTGCCAGTTGGTCAGCACATGCTCGGAGTACACGTCCTGGTAATCCATCTGGCCCTGCGGCCTTGTGAATGTTGACCTGCTTAAAAGTCTTACTCACATCGGCTACGGAGAGCGTGATCACATAGTCATCCGGAACAGCTGGTGCTCTCATGCATGCTTCAGTGTTGCTTGCCTCGAAGCGAGCATAGAAGTGGTTTAGCTCGTCTGGTAGGCTTGTGTCACTGGGAAGCTCACGGCTGTGCTTCCCTTTGTAGTCTGTAATAGTTTTCAAGCCCTGCCACATCCGATGAGCGTCAGAGCCGGTGTAGTACGATTCAATCTTAGTCCTGTATTGACTCTTTGCCTGTTTGATGGTTCGTCGGAGGGCATAGCGGGATTTCTTATGAGCGTCCGGGTTAGAGTCCCGCTCCTTGAAAGCGGCAGCTCTACTCTTTAGCTCAGTGCAGATGTTTCCTGTAATCCATGGCTTCTGGTTGGGGTATGTACGTACGGTCACTGTGGGGACGACATCATCGATGCACTTATTGATGAAGCCAGTGACTGATGTGGTGTACTCCTCAATGCTATCTGAAGAATCCCTGAACATGTTCCAGTCTGTGCTAGCAAAACAGTCCTGTAGCTTAGCATCAGCGTCATCTGACCACTTTTCTATTAACCGAGTCACTGGTGCTTCCTGCTTTAGTTTTTGCTTATAAGCAGGAATCAGGAGGATAGAGTTATGGTCAGATTTGCCAAATGGAGGGCGAGGGAGAGCTTTGTATGCGTCTCTGTGTGTGGAGTAAAGGTGGTCCAGAGTTTTTTTTCCTCTGGTTGCACATTTAACATGCTGGTAGAAATTAGGTAGAACAGATTTAAGTTTCCCTGCATTAAAGTCCCCGGCCACTAGGAGCGCTGCCTCTGGATGAGCGTTTTCCTGTTGACTTATGGCCTTATACAGCTCATTGAGTGCAATCTTAATGCCAGCATTGGTTTGTGGTGGTAAATAGACAGCTATGAAAAATATAGATGAAAACTCTCTTGGTAAATAGTGTGGTCTACAGCTTATCATAAGATACTCTACCTCAGGCGAGCAAAACCTCAAGACTTTCTTAGTAGTTGATTTTGTGCACCAGCTGTTGTTTACAAATATACACAGACCGCCACCCCTTGTCTTACCGGAGTCAGCCGTTCTATCCTGCCGATGTAGCGTATAGCCGGCTAGCTGTATGTTATCCATGTCGTCGTTCAGCCACGACTCGGTGAAACATAAGATATTACAGTTTTTAATGTCCCAGCAGTACATATTTGCTAACGACGTTATCTTGCACGCATGTCGATTTTTCGAAGGGTTCGTCACAACTGGTTGCTCCCTTTTCCAATGCTTGGGTCCTGCTTGGCTGCCATGTTGATGACATTTATAACCTTGGTCTATTATTTCTACTTGGTGCTATTTCTGGTTGTATTCTTTGTGAATCTGTTCTGCTGCCTGACGGTCCTCTGGGCTCTGAAACGCCACAGACCAGGGGACAATGAGAGGGAGAGAGACGGGACAAACCCAACGATGAAGGCTTTCAGGTCATAACATCCTCATCTCCATGGTGATAGATCATCTCCCGTTGATCGTCATCATCCTCAGTAAAGACTTAGAAGTCAGGCAGTTTTTTCAGTCCGCTTACGTTTCCATCTGCCTCACTGTTGTCACAGGGATTGTTCAGCCCCCCCCCTCTACCTCCACCGGGCTGGGAAACTGTCTGTACCAGCCCTCCCTACCTCCACAGGGCTGGGAAATGTCCTGTACCAGCCCCTCCTCTACCTCCACAGGGCTGGGAAACTGTCCTGTACCAGCCCCTCCTCTACCTCCACAGGGCTGGGAAACTGTCCTGTACCAGCCCCTCCTCTACCTCCACAGGGCTGGGAAACTGTCCTGTACCAGCCCCTCCTCTACCTCCACAGGGCTGGGAAACTGTCCTGTACCAGCCCCTCCTCTACCTCCACAGGGCTGGGAAACTGTACCACTGTACCAGCCCCTCCTCTACCTCCACAGGGCTGGGAAACTGTCCTGTACCAGCCCCTCCTCTACCTCCACAGGGCTGGGAAACTGTCCTGTACCAGCCCCTCCTCTACCTCCACAGGGCTGGGAAACTGTCCTGCACCAGCCCCTCCTCTACCTCCACAGGGCTGGGAAACTGTCCTGTACCAGCCCCTCCTCTACCTCACAGGGGCTGGGAAACTGTCCTGCACCAGCCCCTCCTCTACCTCCACAGGGCTGGGAAACTGTCCTGTACCAGCCCCTCCTCTACCTCCACAGGGCTGGGAAACTGTCCTGTACCAGCCCCTCCTCTACCTCCACAGGGCTGGGAAACTGTCCTGTACCAGCCCCTCCTCTACCTCCACAGGGCTGGGAAACTGTCCTGTACCAGCCCTCCTCTACCTCCACAGGGCTGGGAAACTGTCCCGTATGTCATAAACATGGCAGCCAAGCAGGACCCAAGCATTGGAAAAGGGAGCGGCAACCAGCTGTGACGAACCCTTCGAAAAATCGACATGCGTGCAAGATAACGTTGTTACCAAATATGTACTGCTGGATCAAGGCTAAACCATTTGATAGACAGTAGAGGATCTCAGACACGGTCAGGTTGAGAGAGAAGAACTCTGTGGTCACTGTCCCTCCCGCTCCGGTCACTATCAGTCACAGGACGTAGACATTGGTGAGGTGACCCAGGAAGAGGATGAATGTTTGTATTTGCAGAGAAATAAGGCTCTAAGTCTGAGGGGAATACAATTGGGGCGTGGTCGGTTACCCAGCTACAGATGAGGTGGTGAGAGAAGAGTCGTTCCACTGGGAAGTATTCATCCTTTTATTGAGTGTGGCTCTGAGGTGTATCAAATCAAATCAAATCAAATGTTATTTGTCACATACACGTGTTTAGCAGATGTTATAGCGGGTGTAGCGAAATGCTTTTGCTTCTAGCTCCGACAGTGCAGTAATATCTAACAAGTAATATCTAACAATTTCACAACATATTCCTAATACACACAAAACTAGTAAGGAATATAATTTAAGAAAATATACATATATATGGACAAGCAATGACAGAGCGGCATGGACTAAGATACAGTAGAGTATTATAGAATAGAATGCAGTATATACATATGAGATGAGTAGTGCAAGATATGTAAACATTATTAAAGTGACTGTAAACATGATTAAAGTGACTGGTGTGCCATTTCTTAAAGTGGCCAGTAATTTCAATAGGCAGCAGCAGCCTCTAATGTGCTAGTGATGGCTATTTAACAGTCTGATGGCCTTGAGATAGAAGCGGTTTTTCATTCTCTCAGTCCCAGCTTTGATGCACATGTACTGACCTCGCCTTCTGGATGATAGTGGGGTGAACATGCAGTGGCTCGGGTGGTTGATGTCCTTGAGGATGTTTTTGAGGATCTTTTTGGCCTTCCTGTGACATCGGGTGCTGTATGTGTCTTGGAGGGCGGGTAGTTTGCCCCCGATAATGCGTTCGGCAGACCGCACCACCCTCTGGAGAGCCCTGCGGTTGCGGGTGGTACAGTTTCCGTACCAGGTGGTGATACAGCCCGACAGGATGCTCTCAATTGTGCATCTGTAAAAGTTTGTGATGGTTTTAGGTGCCAAGCCACATTTCTTCAGCCTCCTGAGGTTGAAGAGGCTCTGTTGCGCCTTCTTCACCACACTGTCTGCGTGGGTGGACCATTTCAGTTTGTCAGTGATGTGTACGCCAAGGAACTTGAAGCTTTCCACCTTCTCCACTGCGGTCCCGTCGATGTGGATAGAGGGTGCACCCTCTGCTGTTTCCTGACGTCCACGATCATCTCCTTTGTTTTGTTGACGTTGAGTGAGAGGTTATTTTCCTGGCACCACACTCCCAGAGCCCTCACCTCCTCCCTGTAGGCGGTGTCGTCATTGCTGTTAATCAAGCCTACTACTGTTGTGTTGTCTGCTAACTTGATGATTGAGTTGGAGGCGTGCTTGGCCACGCAGTCATGGGTGAACAGGGAGTACAGGAGGGGGCTGAGCACGCACCCTTGTGGGGCCCCAGTGTTGAGATTAAATGTCTTAATCACGTCGGCCACGGAGAAGGAGAGGCCACAGTCCTTGGTAGTGGGCACTGTGTTATCCTCAAAGTGGGAAGTGGGCGAAGAAGGTGTTTAGCTGGTCTGGAAGCGAGACGTTGGTGTCGGCGACATGGCTGGTTTTCCTTTTGTAGTCCGTGATTGTCTTTAGACCCTACCACATACGTCTCGTGTCTGAGCCATTGAATTGCGACTCCACTTTGTCTCTATACTGATGTTTGTATTCCTGAGTTAGGCAGTGGTCTAAGGCACTGCATCGCAGTGCTAACTGTGCCACTAGATCCTGGTTCGAATCCAGGCTCTGTCGCAGCCGGCCGCGACCGGGAGACTCATGGGCGGCGCACAATTGGTCCAGGGTAGGGGAGGGAATGACCGGCAGGGATGTAGCTCAGTTGATAGAGCATGGCGTTTGCAACGCCAGGGTTGTGGGTTCGATTCCCACTGGGGGCCAGTATAAAAAAATATGTATTCACTAACTGTAAGTCGCTCTGGATAAGAGCGTCTGCTAAATGACTAAAATGTAAATGTTTTGCCAGTTTAATTGCCTTTCGGAGTGAGTAGTTACACTGTTTGTCTTCTGCCATATTCCCAGTCACCTTGCCATGGTTGAATGCATTGGTTCACGCTTTCAGATTGGAGCGAATGCTGGCATCTATAAACGGTTTCTGGTTAGGGTAGGTTTTAATAGTCACAGTGGGCACAACATCACCTATACACTTCCTGATAAACTCAGTCACCGTTTCAGTGTATTCGTCAAAAAAAATGTGGAAGCTCCCGGGAACATATCCCAGTCTACGTAAACAAAACAATCTTGAAGCGTGGATTCCGATTGGTCAGACCAGCGTTGAATAGTCCTTAGCACTGGTATTTCCTGTTTGAGTTTCTGCCTATAGGAAGGGAGGAGCAAAATGGAGTCGTGGTCAGATTTGCCGAAAGGAGGGCAGGGGAGGGCCTTCCATCCCGGTAGTTCGAATAGCAATGGTCGAGGATTTTGGCAGCGCGAGTACAACCGTCGATATGTTGATAGAACTTCGGCAGCCTAGTCCTCAAATATGCTTTTTTAAAATCCCCGGCTACAATAAATGCAGCCTCAGGATATATGGTTTCCAGTTTGCATAAAGTCCAGTGAAATTCTTTGAGGGCCGTCGTGGTTTTGGCTTGAGGGGTGATATACACGGCCGTGGCTATAACCGAAGAAAATTCTCTTGGGAGATAATACGGTCGGCATTTGATTGTGAGATATTCTAGGTCGGGTGAACAAAAGGACTCGAGTTCCTGTATGTTACTACAATTACACCATGAGTTGTTAATCATGAAACACACACCTCCGCCCTTCTGCTTCCCGGAGAGATATTTATTCCTGTGCTACCCTCCAGTCCCTCGACTTCTTGGCGCTGACGGAAACATGGATTACCACTGAAAACACTGCTACTCCTACTGCTCTCTCCTCGTCTGAACATGCATTCTCGCATACCCCGAGAGCATCTGATCAGCGGGGTGGTGGCACAGGAATCCTCATCTCTCCCAAGTGGACATTCTCTCTTTTTCCCCTGACCCATCTGTCTATCTCCTCATTTGAATTCCATGCTGTCACAGTCACTAGCCCATTCAAGCTTAACATCCTTGTCATTTATCGCCCTCCAGGTTCCCTTGGAGAGTTCATCAATGATAAGTTCCTTTCCTGAGGATGGCTCACCCCTCACAGTTCTGGGTGATTTCAACCTCCCTACATCTACCTTTGACTCATTTCTCTCTACCTCCTTCTTTCCACTCCTCTCCTCTTTTGACCTCACCCTCTCACCGTCCCCCCCTACTCACACGGCAGGCAATACGCTTGACCTCATCTTTATTAGATGCTGTTCTTCTACTAATCTCACTGCAACTCCCCTCCATGTCTCCAACCACTACTTTGTATCCTTTTCTCACTCGCTCTCCTCCAACACTACTCACTCTGCCCCTACTCAGATGGTAATGTGCCGTCACAACCTTCGCTCTCTCCCGCTACTCTCTCCTCTTCCATCCCATCATCTCTTCCCTCTGCTCAATCCTTCTCCCTCCAATCTCC
Organism: Coregonus suidteri; assembly: GCA_036851935.1. NCBI lineage: Eukaryota > Metazoa > Chordata > Actinopteri > Salmoniformes > Salmonidae > Coregonus > Coregonus suidteri. The sequence continues at coordinate 10,069,321 of CM072220.1, forward strand.
TGATTCTGCCTCCTCAACCCTCCTCTCCTCCCTTTCTGCATCCTTTGACTCTCTATGTCCCCTATCCTCCCGGCTGGCTCGGTCCTCCCCTCCTGCTCCGTGGCTTGACGACTCATTGCGAGCTCACAGAACAGGGCTCCGGGCAGCCGAGCAGAAATGGAGGAAAACTAGACTCCCTGCGGACCTGGCATCTTTTCACTCCCTCCTCTCTACATTTTCTTCATCTGTTTCTGCTGCTAAAGCCACTTTCTACCACTCTAAATTCCAAGCATCTGCCTCTAACCCTAGGAAGCTCTTTGCCACCTTCTCCTCCCTGCTGATTCCCCCCCTCTCTGTGGATGACTTCGTCAACCATTTTGAAAAGAAGGTTGACGACATCCGATCCTCGTTTGTTAAGTCAAATGACACTGCTGGTCCTGCTCACACTGCCCTACCCTATGCTTTGACTTCTTTCTCCCCTCTCTCTCCGCCCAACAACCTGCCCGCTTGACCTTATCCCCTCCTCTCTTCTCCAGACCATCTCCGGTGACCTTCTCCCTTACCTCACCTCGCTTATCAACTCATCCTTGACCGCTGGCTATGTCCCTTCCGTCTTCAAGAGAGCGAGAGTTGCACCCCTTCTCAAAAAACCAACACTCGATCCCTCTGATGTCAACAACTACAGACCAGTATCCCTTCTTTCTTTTCTCTCCAAAACTCTTGAGCGTGCCGTCTTTAGCCAACTCTCTTGCTATCTCTCTCATAATGACCTTCTTGATCCAAACCAGTCAGGTTTCAAGACTGGTCATTCAAATGAGACTGCTCTTCTCTGTGTCACGGAGGCTCTCTGCACTGCTAAAGCTAACTCTCTCTCATCTGCTCTTGTCCTTCTAGACCTGTCTGCTGCCTTTGATACTGTGAACCATCAGATCCTCCTCTCCACCCTCTCTGAGTTGGGCATCTCTGGCGCGGCTCACTCTTGGATTGCGTCCTACCTGACCGGTCGCTCCTACCAAGTGGTGTGGCGAGAATCTGTCTCCACACCACGTGCTCTCACCACTGGTGTCCCCCAGGGCTCAGTTCTAGGCCCTCTCCTATTGTCGCTATACACCAAGTCACTTGGCTCTGTCATATCCTCACATGGCCTCTCCTATCATTGCTACGCAGACGACACACAACTAATCTTCTCCTTTCCCCCTTCTGATAACCAGGTGGCGAATCGCATCTCTGCATGTCTGGCAGACATATCAGTGTGGATGACGGATCACCACCTCAGGCTGAACCTCGACAAGACGGAGCTGCTCTTCCTCCCGGGGAAGGACTGCCCGTTCCATGATCTCGCAATCACGGTTGACAACTCCGTTGTGTCCTCCTCCCAGAGTGCGAAGAGCCTTGGCGTGACCCTGGACAACACCCTGTCGTTCTCCGCTAACATCAAGGCGGTGACCCGATCCTGTAGGTTCATGCTCTACAACATTCATAGAGTACGACCCTGCCTTACACAGGAAGCGGCACAGGTCCTAATCCAGGCACTTGTCATCTTCCGTCTGGATTACTGCAACTCGCTGTTGGCTGGGCTCCCTGCCTGTGCCATTAAACCCCTACAACTCATCCAGAATGCCGCAGCCCGTCTGGTGATCAACCTTCCCAAGTTCTCTCACGTCACCCCGCTCCTCCATCACTCCACTGGCTTCCAGTTGAAGCTCGCATCTGCTAAAAACATATTGTAAAGTGGTTGTCCCACTGGCTATAAGGTGAATGCACCAATTTGTAAGTCGCTCTGGATAAGAGCGTCTGCTAAATTACGTAAATGTAAATGTAAATGTCTGCGCGATGAACTGAGAACCCCTCTGGCTGGACCGATTTCGACAGAATATCCCAAGAGAGCCATGTTTCCGTGAAACAAAGTATGTTACAGGCCTTAATGTCTCTCTGGAAAGAAGTCCTTGCCCGGAGTTCGTCGATCTTGTTAACCAAAGACTGAACAGTAGCGAGTAGTATACTTGGAAGCGGTGGGTGGTGTGCGCGCCTCCTAAGTCGAACCAGCAGGCCGCTCCGAGTGCCTCTCCTCCGCCGGCGATGTTTTGGGTCAGCCGCTGGAATCAGTTCAGTTGCCCTGGGGAGAGCAAACAAAGGATCTGCTTCGGGAAAGTCATATTCCTGGACGTAATGCTGGTGAGTTACTGCCGCTCTGATATCCAATAGTTTTCCCCGGCTGTATGTAATGATACAAAACACTTTCTGAGCTAATAATGTAAAAAATGATACATAAAGAAACAAAATACTAAGAGCTAGTCGCGAGGCCGCCATCTTCGTCGGCGCCAGGTTGAATTTGTATGTTCCAATGTCCAAGTGATGCCTGCAGAAATCCGGAAAAAACACAAGGGCTTTTTGTCTTGGAGTAATACCATAATAAAGGTTATAATATGGTTATTATAAATTGACTAATCAACATGCTGTACTTTTATAGTCGTTGATATGAAATGAGTCTTGAAACTGCATTTACTGCAAAGAAGCTTTCCTTTCTGTTGAATGTCTTTGTCATTACCCCATAGTCTATACAACACTGTGTTGATTCTTGTCTTGACACAAATGTAAGTAACTCAACACAAATGTAAGTAACTCAACACAAATGTAAGTAACTCAACACAAATGTAAGTAACTCAACACAAATGTAAGAAACTCATGTAACACACATCATTAATTTGTCATTATACTTTTTAGAAAAGTCTGAATTGAACAAAACTACATTAATCTATATTGGCCTACAGAAGAATATATAAATATACTGTATCTTATATATTTATATCTACTAATGGAGATCCTAATAAATACTAAATACTAAATATATATTTATACACTATCTTCAAGAAATGTACTTCTCAGAACTGTCAAACCTGGATAGGTGAACTGGTCCGTTTTCCTGTTGAGTTATGTTTAAACTGTATTCAACAATGTGCCTTCACATAACCCCTCACATCTCTGTCTAGTTATATCATGTTTCTGAATCACAACTCCCCAAAAACCAATGTATCTGATCATGCAAATTCAGACATGCATAATGAGGTTGCCTCCCAAATGGCACCCATTGGGCTCAGGTCAAAAGTAGTGCACTATATAGGGAATAGGTTGCCATTCTCTGGTCAAAAGTAGTGCACTATATAGGGAATAGGGTGCCATTTGGGATGAAACCCACATATAACCAAGGAAGGAACATTGACCACTAACTTTACCTACCCAAGCTCATATGCATAATTCAGACAGACCAACTTTAGACACTGTCACTGCCACTGCTACTTTACGAGATGGAAGACCGCTCCGACCACCAAGGTTAATAATCTCAGTATTTCATCCTTTAATAGTTGAAATGTTTGTAGAAAATAGAGGTTTAAATTAATGCTTGTTGAATCCCACTTTGCATGGAAGTGCTTTGCTTTGATTTTATACATGGTTATGTTTTCTGTAATGTTGTTCTGCTGCCTGCTTTGCAGCTCCTTCAGGGTTATCTTTGGTCTCTTTGTTGCCTCTCTGATAAATGCCCTCCTTGCCTGGTCCGTGAGTTTTGGTGGCCGGCCCTCTCTTGGCAGATTTGTTTTGGTGCCATATTCTTTCCAAGGGGGGTGAATTTTCCCCAAACAAAACAGTTTGTATTCAGGACAAAAATCTAAAACGTAATTCCACTTTGACATTATAGGGTATTATGTATAGCCCAGTGACACATGTTTTTTTTTACATGTAATCCATTTTAAATTCAGGCTGTATCACAACAAAATATGGAAAATGTCAAGGGGTGTGAATACTTTCTGAAGGCACTGTACCGGCCTAAACAGTATAGAAGCCTGTCTCTGACTCTTTCCTTCTTATACAGGCCTATACAGTATAGAAGCCTGTCCATGACTCTTTCCTTCATATACAGGCCTAAACAGTATAGAAGCCTGTCTCTGACTCTTTCCTACATATACAGGCGTATACAGTATAGAATCCTGTCTCTGACTCTTTCCTTCATATACAGGCCTATACAGTATAGAAGCCTGTCTCTGACTCTTTCCTACATATACAGGCCTATACAGTATCTCTGACTCTTTCCTTCATATACAGGCCTAAACAGTATAGAAGCCTGTCTCTGACTCTTTCCTACATATACAGGCGTATACAGTATAGAAGCCTGTCTCTGACTCTTTCCTTCATATACAGGCCTATACAGTATAGAAGCCTGTCTCTGACTCTTTCCTTCATATACAGGCCTATACAGTATAGAAGCCTGTCTCTGACTCTTTCCTACATATACAGGCCTATACAGTATCTCTGACTATTTCCTTCATATACAGGCCTATACAGTATAGAAGCCTGTCTCTGACTCTTTCCTTCATATACAGGCCTATACAGTATAGAAGCCTGTCTCTGACTCTTTCCTACATATACAGGCCTATACAGTATCTCTGACTCTTTCCTTCATATACAGGCCTAAACAGTATAGAAGCCTGTCTCTGACTCTTTCCTACATATACAGGCGTATACAGTATAGAAGCCTGTCTCTGACTCTTTCCTTCATATACAGGCCTATACAGTATAGAAGCCTGTCTCTGACTCTTTCCTACATATACAGGCCTATACAGTATCTCTGACTCTTTCCTTCATATACAGGCCTATACAGTATAGAAGCCTGTCTCTGACTCTTTCCTTCATATACAGGCCTATACAGTATAGAAGCCTGTCTCTGACTCTTTCCTTCATATACAGGCCTGTACAGCAGAGGTTAATTTCTACTGGTTCAATTGAGGACAAAGGGAATGGGTTATGTGCACACTGCACAGTCTATCCTCTACTTTTGTATGTCAATGATCCGTATAATGAGGGTGAAGTTTCCCCTATATACAGATCTAGGATCAGCTAGTCCCTCCACCAATCCTAACCTTATCCATCGATGGGGAATATGCAAAACTGACCCAAGATCAGTGCCTAGGGGCAATTTCACCCTACTCCAATAAGGAGCTGCGTTTGTTTGCAGAATGATGCACCCACAGGTGGGCAGCCTGGACATAGTTCTATATTCATGAAGCAGAGTTCAGCACTACAGATAGCAGTAGGAGCTACTTCCTGTCTGTTAGAGAACCAGGAGCAGAACTCTATCCATCAAGGACAAGGTGGTGGTGCTACATGTAACTAGGCAACATTTAATTTACAAAAGTCAGAGAACGATCAACAAGAGTTTCCACAGTTCAGATGTCATTGGACCATTTATTAAAGTATGATGAACACAAGGGGAACCATCAAATACACACAACGAGCTTTAACTGATTCAAGTTTAAGTTTCTAACAAGAACAATAATCAATAAAGTTCACTTAAAGGTTCAATCTGGGATTGGTACATCTATTTTATGACTTTTGAATTAATGATACAAAGCCATTTATATAGCCATTGATTCATTGAATATGACTTTTAATGCCTCATGAGTAGAGCCCTGTGTTTTGGTTAATCATACCACATGACCTGGATTTTAACCTTTATTTAAAGCTTTTTCACCAAACTGTCCCCCTTTTTTTCATGTCACATGGTCCAGCATCATCCTCAGACAATTGCTTAAATGTTTTGTCTAATTCTCATTTCTAGAAAAGGCTTAAAATAAAGGTTAAAATCCAGGTCATGTAACATGATTAACCAAAACTCTTAGTTCAACTGTCTTATTCCATTCAAACCCAACATATAGGCTTGTTTGTCAACAATGTAATTGTAAAACATGGTTAAAACTATCATTTTGATCTCATGGATGGTCTGTCCTTGCATCCATAGCTCCATCTATGAATTTGAGAGCGGTAACATTTCTGCAGCCCCATCCGTCATCTGTTTGCCAAAAATGTGGCGGGGTTTCTGCTTTGTTGCTTGAATCCTATATTGCCCCCTTTAACTTTGTTAACAATCTTAATAATGATTAAAAAAGAGAAAATCACACAATTCAATTAACATGATGTTATGATGATAACAAACGTCATTATAAATCACATTAAAACAATATCATATGTTTAACACAATCGAACATAATGTACTATATATATATATATATATACAGTGGGGAGAACAAGTATTTGATACACTGCTGAATTTTCAGGTTTTCCTACTTACAAAGCATGTAGAGGTCTGTAATTGTTATCATAGGTACACTTCAACTGTGAGAGACGGAATCTAAAACAAAAATCCAGAAAATCACATTGTGTGATTTTTAAGTAATGAATTTGCATTTTGAATATTAATAAACATTCCACCCATGAGGTCACTTGAGGGCGATTTGGTAATTTGACTGACTGCAGGGCTACAAAAAAGAGAATCCTATAGATTCGTCACTTCTTGTGTTTCTATAAAAAAACATTCCTCTATGTTAGGAGTCATCGTGCTTTCTGATGTAAGACAAAGCTACAGGAAACATGTTAGCAATAGTTTCAATTTCCTTGTGATAGCTTATATCTACTTTCTTACTCGTAATAAAAAAAATATATATATAAACAATTGTTTCAGGTTGCAAAATTAAATGTATTTCCCAAAATTACCAGGTTTTCCAGAAATTCTGTTTAGAGGATTCCGGATTTCCTGCTCATTCCATTCTGATTCCGGGAATCCTCCAACCGGTATATCTGGAAAACCTTGGAATTTTGGGAAAGTTACAAAATGTTGCAACTGTAATGGCAAGGACGATAATTATACATGTATCTTGTGGAATTTTATTCAGTTACTAATAAAGATATACAGTATTATTGACATTTAGAGCTATTTTCAGCTAGAAATGCTACATGTTATAGGAGCTATTCTCAGGGTCCCCTGATACAGGGCAGTTTCCCAGCCCTGTGGAGGTAGAGGAGGGGCTGAACAAACCCTGAGATGATTACGAGGGAGAAAGAGATGGAGAGAGCAAAGTAGAAATCAGTGAGGTTCAGGTACCCTTGGAAACACACAGTGACCATGATTGGAAGAACACTCACGACCACAGACATTAGAATTAGCAGAATGATCCAGAAAGCCTTTCTCTTCATGCTGTTCATCCCTTCCCCCTCTCTCTCTCCTTCCCCCGGCCCGGGACGTTTCAGAGCTCTGAGAACAGCCAGGCAGCAGAACAACTCAACGGAAAACACAACCAGATACTGAGCTAAGTAAACATAATAGAAGGTGGTTGAGAAAGTCATGAACAACGCAGCTAGGCAGAACCCAAGAACCAACAGCCAGACAACACCACAACACCCCACCCTGTATCTCAGGGGTTTGTACTTCAGGAAGGTTACAGGGTGGACCACCGCCAGGTAGCGCTCCACACAGATACAGCACTGGAACAGAGGACGACTGGTAGAGAAGGAAACCCACAGAGAAAGCCCTGGCAGGCAGGAGCAAGCCGTTCAACAGATAGTAGTCCAGCAAAGCCAAGACATTGAAGAGGCAGTAGATGATCTCAGATACGGTCAGATTGAGAGCGAAGAACTCTGAAGCCATCGTCCCTCCTGCTCCGGTCACTATCAGCCACAGGACGTAGACATTGGTGGGGAGACCCAGGAGGAGGTTGAGGGCGTAGGTGGTGGTGAAGAGGTATTTGGTCTGGGCCATGTAGTGGTGTAGGTTGTCCATGGTAGAGTAGGGAGAGGAGTCGTTCACCACAGACGTGTTCATCTTCCCTCCGACCCAATGGAACCTACGGAACCCACGGAATGACAGAGGTGTTCAGTGATCTTTTGGGAGTTCCGGGGTTCCCGTGATGATATAAATAAAAGGGTAGAGAGAATTCATGTCAGAGAATCCTTTGTGTTGTGATGCAAAATGACATACGTCACAAATGAAGCGAAAGGTGAATGACATTACGATATTACATAATCATTTACAATGTCACCTTTAATTCACTATTTAGCTTCAAAATCTAATATTTCTGTCAAAAAGTCACAACTATATCCTTATCTATCAACAGTTTTTTTCCTCCATAATTCATGGATATTACCTAGACCATTTCCAGTTGAGTCAATTCTCAGATCAGAAGTTAACATGGGGTCCTACCTGTTTAACAGTCCTACTCCTCTCCTCTCTTCCTCTGGGAGTTTCCAGGTGTAGTGTCTGTCTCACTAGCTGTAGCCTGTATAGTACTCTGCTCACTTCCTGCATCCCTGCTTTACCTTTGTATATCACTCATACACACACACACACACACACACACACACACACACACACACACACACACACACACACACACACACACACACACACACACACACACACACACACACACACACACACACACACACACACACACACACACACACACACACACACACACACACACACACACACACACACACACACACACACACACACACACACACACACACACACACACACACACACACACACACACACACACACACACACACACACACACACACACACACACACACACACACACACACGCACACACACTCTGCTTTGGACTCTGTACATCAACATTTACAAGACAGGGGAAGCAAACACAGCCAGGTAATGGTCAGGAACCAGATTATGCTAAATTGTTGCTTGATTTCCATCCCGAGGCTTCCTTCCCGGGCCGGACGTTTGGGCTGCGTACCAAATGGCATCCTATTCACTACATAGTGTACTTCTTTTGACCAGGGCCCATATAGGGAATAGGGTGTCATTTGGAACGGACGTTTGGTGTCGGACGTCTGAAGGTCGTCTCTGTCCAATCAAATGTGCCTCGGATCGGCAGTATACCACACTCTACTCCTTAAAGGTGTCCTACAGTATACCACTCCTTAAAGGTGTCCTACAGTATAAAACTCTAAAAAGGTGTCCTACAGTATACCACACTCCCTCCTAAACCACTCCTTAAAGGTGTCCTACAGTGTCCTACAGTATACCACTCCTTAAAGGTGTCCTACAGTATACCTCCTTAAAGGTGTCCTACAGTATACCACTCCTAAAGGTGTCCTACAGTATACCACTCCTTAAAGGTGTCCTACAGTATACCACTCCTTAAAGGTGTCCTACAGTATACCACTCCTTAAAGGTGTCCTACAGTATACCACTCCTTAAAGGTGTCCTACAGTATACCACTCCTTAAAGGTGTCCTACAGTATACCACTCCTTAAAGGTGTCCTACAGTATACCACTCCTTAAAGGTGTCCTACAGTATACCACTCCTTAAAGGTGTCCTAAAGGTGTCCTACAGTATACCACTCCTTAAAGGTGTCCTACAGTATACCACTCCTTAAAGGTGTCCTACAGTATACCACTCCTTAAAGGTGTCCTACAGTATACCACTCCTTAAAGGTGTCCTACAGTATACCACTCCTTAAAGGTGTCCTACAGTATACCACTCCTTAAAGGGTGTCCTACAGTATACCACTCCTTAAAGGTGTCCTACAGTATACCACTCCTTAAAGGTGTCCTACAGTATACCACTCCTTAAAGGTGTCCTACAGTATACCACTCCTTAAAGGTGTCCTACAGTATACCACTCCTTAAAGGTGTCCTACAGTATACCACTCCTTAAAGGTGTCCTACAGTATACCACTCCTTAAAGGTGTCCTACAGTATACCACTCCTTAAAGGTGTCCTACAGTATACCACTCCTTAAAGGTGTCCTACAGTATACCACTCCTTAAAGGTGTCCTACAGTATACCACTCCTTAAAGGTGTCCTACAGTATACCACCACTCCTTAAAGGTGTCCTACAGTATACCACTCCTTAAAGGTGTCCTACAGTATACCACTCCTTAAAGGTGTCCTACAGTATACCACTCCTTAAAGGTGTCCTACAGTATACCACTCCTTAAAGGTGTCCTACAGTATACCACTCCTTAAAGGTGTCCTACAGTATACCACTCCTTAAAGGTGTCCTACAGTATACCACTACTTAAAGGTGTCCTACAGTATACCACTCCTTAAAAGGTACCACTCCTAGGTGTCCTATCAGTATACCACTCCTTAAAGGTGTCCTACAGTATACCACTCCTTAAAGGTGTCCTACAGTATACCACTCCTTAAAGGTGTCCTACAGTATACTCCTTAAAGGTGTCCTACAGTATCCTTAAAGGTGTCCTACAGTATACCACTCCTTAAAGGTGTCCTACAGTATACCACTCCTTAAAGGTGTCCTACAGTATACCACTCCTTAAAGGTGTCCTACAGTATACCACTCTATAAAGGTGTCCTACAGTATACCACTCCTTAAAGGTGTCCTACAGTATACCACCACTAAAGGTGTCCTACAGTATACCTTAAAGGTGTCCTACAGTATACCACTCCTTAAAGGTGTCCTACAGTATACCACTCCTTAAAGGTGTCCTACCTACAGTATACCACTCCTTAAAGGTGTCCTACTAGTATACCACTCCTTAAAGGTGTCCTACAGTATACCACTCCTTAAAGGTGTCCTACAGTATACCACTCCTTAAAGGGTGTCCTACAGTATACCACTCTATAAAGGTGTCCTACAGTATACCACTCCTTAAAGGTGTCTACAGTATACCACTCCTTAAAGGTGTCCTACAGTATACCACTCCTTAAAGGTGTCCTACAGTATACCACTCCTTAAAGGTGTCCTACAGTATACCACTCCTTAAATGTGTCCTACAGTATACCACTCCTTAAAGGTGTCCTACAGTATACCACTCCTTAAAGGTGTCCTACAGTATACCACTCCTTAAAGGTGTCCTACAGTATACATACCACCACTCCTTAAAGGTGTCCTACAGTATACCACTCCTTAAAGGTGTCCTACAGTATACCACTCCTTAAAGGTGTCCTACAGTATACCACCTACAGTATACCACTCTTAAAGGTGTCCTACAGTATACCACTCCTTAAAGGTTAAAGGTGTCCTACAGTATACCACTCCTTAAAGGTGTCCTACAGTATACCACTCCTTAAAGGTGTCCTACAGTATACCACTCTACTCCTTAAAGGTGTCCTACAGTATACCACTCCTTAAAGGTGTCCTACAGTATACCACTCCTTAAAGGTGTCCTACAGTATACCACTCCTTAAAGGTGTCCTACAGTATACCACTCCTTAAAGGTGTCCTACAGTATACCACTCCTTAAAGTCCTGTCCTACAGTATACCACTCCTTAAAGGTGTCCTACAGTATACCACTCCTTAAAGGTGTCCTACAGTATACCACTCCTTAAAGGTGTCCTACAGTATACCACTCCTTAAAGGTGTCCTACAGTATACCACTCCTTAAAGGTGTCCTACAGTATACCACTCCTTAAAGGTGTCCTACAGTATACTTAAAGGTGTCCACTCCTTAAAGGTGTCCTACAGTATACCACTCCTTAAAGGTGTCCTACAGTATACCACTCCTTAAAGGTGTCCTACAGTATACCACTCCTTAAAGGTGTCCTACAGTATACCACTCCTTAAAGGTGTCCTACAGTATACCACTCCTTAAAGGTGTCTACCTACAGTATACTACTCCTTAAAGGTGTCCTACAGTATACCACCACTCCCAGTAAAGGTGTCCTACAGTATACCACTCCTTAAAGGTGTCCTACAGTATACCACTCCTTAAAGGTGTCCTACAGTATACCACTCCTTAAAGGTGTCCTACAGTATACCACTCCTTAAAGGTGTCTACAGTATACCACTCCTTAAAAGGTGTCCTACAGTGTCCTACAGTACAGTATACCACTCCTTAAAGGTGTCCTACAGTATACCACTCCTTAAAGGTGTCCTACAGTATACCACTCCTTAAAGGTGTCCTACAGTATACCACTCCTTAAGGTGTCCTACAGTATACCACTACTCCTTAAAGGTGTCCTACAGTATACCACTCCTTAAAGGTGTCCTACAGTATACCACTCCTTAAAGGTGTCCTACAGTATACCACTCCTTAAAGGTGTCCTACAGTATACCACTCCTTAAAGGTGTCCTACAGTATACCACTCCTTAAAGGTGTCCTACAGTATACCACTCCTTAAAGGTGTCCTACAGTATACCACTCCTTAAAGGTGTCCTACAGTATACCACTCCTTAAAGGTGTCCTACAGTATACCACTCCTTAAAGGTGTCCTACAGTATACCACTCCTTAAAGGTGTCCTACAGTATACCACTCCTTAAAGGTGGTATACCACTACAGGTGTATATACCACTCTATAAAGGTGTCCTACAGTATACCACTCCTTAAAGGTGTCCTACAGTATACCACTCCTTAAAGGTGTCCTACAGTATACCACTCCTTAAAGGTGTCCCTACAGTCCTACAGTATACCACTCCTTAAAGGTGTCCTACAGTATACCACTCCTTAAAGGTGTCCTACAGTATACCACTCCTTAAAGGTGTCCTACAGTATACCACTCTATAAAGGTGTCCTACAGTATACCACTCCTTTAAAGGTCCTACAGTCCTACAGTATACCACTACAGTATACCACTCCTTAAAGGTGTCCTACAGTATACCACCACTCCTTAAAGGTGTCCTACAGTATAAAGGTGTCCACAGTATACCACTCCTTAAAGGTGTCCTACAGTATACCACTCCTTAAAGGTCCTACCTACAGTATACCACTCCTTAAAGGTGTCCTACAGTATACCACTCCTTAAAGGTGTCCTACAGTATACCACTCTATAAAGGTGTCCTACAGTATACCACTCCTTAAAGGTGTCCTACAGTATACCACTCCTTAAAGGTGTCTACTACAGGTGTATACCACTCCTTAAAGGTGTCCTACAGTATACCACTCCTTAAAGGCTCTTTAAAGCTCTTTGCCACCTTCTCCTTCCTGCTGAATCCACCTCCTCCTCCTCCTCCCCCTCCTTCCTCCCTCTCTGTGGTTGACTTCGTCAACCATTTTGAAAAGAAGGTTGACAACATCCGATCCTCATTTATTAAGTCAAATGACACCGCTGGTCCTGCTCACACTGCCCTACCCTATTCTTTGACTTCTTTCTCCCCTCTCTCTTCAGATGAAATCTTGCGACTTGTGACGGCCGGCCGCCCAACAACCTGCCCGCTTGACCCTATCCCCTCCTCTCTTCTCCAGACCATTTCCGGAGACCTTCTCCCTTACCTCACCTCTCTCATCAACTCATCCTTGACCGCAGGCCATGTCCCTTCCGTCTTCAAGAGAGCGAGAGTTGCACCCCTCCTCAAAAAACCTACACTCGATCCCTCCGATGTCAACAACTACAGACCAGTATCCCTTCTTTCTTTTCTCTCCAAAACTCTTGAGCGTGCCGTCTCTAGCCAACTCTCCTGCTATATCTCTCAGAATGACCTTCTTGATCCAAACCAGTCAGGTTTCAAGACTGGTCATTCAACTGAGACTGCTCTTCTCTGTGTCACGGAGGCTCTCCTTACTGCTAAAGCTAACTCTCTCTCCTCTGCTCTTATCCTTCTAGACCGCTGCCTTTGATACTGTGAACCATCAGATCCTCCTCTCCACCCTCTCCGAGTTGGGCATCTCTGGCGCTGCTCACTCTTGGATTGCGTCCTACCTGACAGGTCGCTCCTACCAGGTGGCGTGGCGAGAATCTGTCTCCGCAGCACGTGCTCTCACCACTGGTGTCCCCCAGGGCTCAGTTCTAGGCCCTCTCCTATTCTCTCTATACACCAAGTCACTTGGCTCTGTCATATCCTCAAATGGTCTCTCCTATCATTGCTAAAAAATTAAATAAAAGTGGTTGTCCCACTGGCTATCATAAGTTGAATGCAACAATTTGTAAGTTGCTCTGGATAAGAGCATCTGCTAAATGACGTAAATGTCATGTCACTCCTTTGAGTGCTTATGTTTCCCCAGCCTAGTATCCCTCAGTTTAAGTTGGCTGCGGCTCTGTCTCTCTCCCTCTCCCTGTGTCTCTGTGTCTCTGTGTCTCTCTCTCTCTCTCTCTCTCTCTCTCTCTCTCTCTCTCTCTCTCTCTCTCTCTCTCTCTCTCTCCCCATCTCTCTCTCCTTTTCTCTTATAAGTCAAAATGAAAACATATGCTTCTTCTTTCTCTTCAGCAGAACATAACAATGTTTCTTTGAAACACACACCCCAAAACGCACACACACACACACACACACACACACACAAACACACACACACACACACACGCACAAAATAACACACACTCATACACACACACACACACACACACAGGTAACAATGTGTCTTTGAAACAACACAGCAAGGGAGGCAGAGATTATCTATCTCCTAGTGAAACTAAATGTATAATGATTATCTACAGTGAGGGAAAAAAGTATTTGATCCCCTGCTGATTTTGTACATTTGACCACTGACAAAGAAATGATCAGTCTATCATTTTAATGGTAGGTTTATTTGAACAATGAGAGACAGAATAACAAAAAAATCCAGGAAAAAACGCATGTCAAAAATGTTATAAATTGATTTGCATTTTAATGAGGGAAATAAGTATTTGACCCCCTCTCAATCAAAGAGATTTCTGGCTCCCAGGTGTCTTTTATACAGGTAACGAGCTGAGATTAGGAGCACACTCTTAAAGGGAGTACTCCTAATCTCAGCTTGTTACCTGTATAAAAGACACCTGTCCACAGAAGCAATCAATCAATCAGATTCCAAACTCTCCACCATGGCCAAGACCAAAGAGCTCTCCAAGGATGTCAGGGACAAGATTGTAGACCTACACAAGGCTGGAATGGGCTACAAGACCATCGCCAAGCAGCTTGGTGAGAAGGTGACAACAGTTGGTGCGATTATTCGCAAATGGAAGAAACACAAAAGACCTGTCAATCTCCCTCGGCCTGGGGCTCCATGCAAGATCTCACCTCGTGGAGTTGCAATGATCATGAGAACGGTGAGAATCAGCCCAGAACTACACGGGAGGATCTTGTCAATGATCTCAAGGCAGCTGGGACCATAGTCACCAAGAAAACAATTGGTAACACACTATACCGTGAAGGACTGAAATCCTGCAGCGCCCGCAAGGTCCCCCTGCTCAAGAAAGCACATATACATGCCCGTCTGAAGTTTGCCAATGAACATCTGAATGATTCAGAGGAGAACTGGGTGAAAGTGTTGTGGTCAGATGAGACCAAAATGGAGCTCTTTGGCATCAACTCAACTCGCCGTGTTTGGAGGAGGAGGAATGCTGCCTATGACCCCAAGAACACCATCCCCACCGTCAAACATTGAGGTGGAAACATTATGCTTTGGGGGTGTTTTTCTGCTAAGGGGACAGGACAACTTCACCGCATAAAAGGGACGATGGCCGTCAAATCTTGGGTGACAACGTCCTTCCCTCAGCCAGGTCATTGAAAATGGGTCGTGGATGGGTATTCCAGCATGACATTGACCCAAAACACACGGCCAAGGCAACAAAGGAGTGGCTCAAGAAGAAGCACATTAAGGTCCTGGAGTGGCCTAGCCAGTCTCCAGACCTTAATCCCATAGAAAATCTGTGGAGGGAGCTGAAGGTTCGAGTTGCCAAACGTCAGCCTCGAAACCTTAATGACTTGGAGAAGATCTGCAAAGAGGAGTGGGACAAAATCCCTCCTGAGATGTGTGCAAACCTGGTGGCCAACTACAATAAACGTCTGACCTCTGTGATTGCCAACAAGGGTTTTGCGACCAAGTACTAAGTCATGTTTTGCAGAGGAGTCAAATACTTATTTCCCTCATTAAAATGCAAATCAATTTATAACATTTTTTTACATGCGTTTTTCTGGATTGTTGTGTTGTTATTCTGTCTCTCACTGTTCAAATAAACCTACCATTAAAATTATAGACTGATCATTTCTTTGTCAGTGGGAAAACGTACAAAATCAGCAGGGGATCAAATACTTTTTTCCCTCACTGTATCTCCCAGTGAGACTAAAGGTGTAATGATTCTCTACAGTGAGATTAAAGGTATTATTATTATATATATATATTGGGGGGGGGGGGGAGGGTAGAAGGATTACTTTAGCCTATCCCAGGTATTCCTTAAAGAGGTGGGGTTTCAAGTGTCTCCGGAAGGTGGTGAGTGACTCCGCTGTCCTGGCGTCGTGAGGGAGCTTGTTCCACCATTGGGGTGCCAGAGCAGCGAACAGTTTTGACTGGGCTGAGCGGGAACTGTGCTTCCGCAGAGGTAGGGGGGCCAGCAGGCCAGATGTGGATGAACGCAATGCCCTCGTTTGGGTGTAGGGACTGATCAGAGCCTGAAGGTACGGAGGTGCCGTTCCCCTCACAGCTCCGTAGGCAAGCACCATGGTCTTGTAGCAGATGCGAGCTTCAACTGGAAGCCAGTGGAGTGTGCGAAGGAGCGGGGTGACGTGAGAGAACTTGGGAAGGTTGAACACCAGACGGGCTGCGGCGTTCTGGATGAGTTGTAGGGGTTTAATGTCACAGGCAGGGTGCCCAGCCAACAGCGAGTTGCAGTAATTCAGACGGGAGATGACAAGTGCCTGGATTAGGACCTGTGCCGCTTCCTGTGTAAGGCAGGGTCGTACTCTGCGAATGTTGTAGAGCATGAACCTACAGGATCGGGTCACTGCCTTGATGTCTCAATAGTGAGACTAAAGGTATAATAATTCTCTATAGTGAGACTTAAGGTATAATGATTCTCTATAGTGAGACTTAAAGTATAATGATTCTCTATTTTGCGCCATCAGTACAGATACCAACACATCTTGACCACCAAAGTCCATTTGATGTCACAAAGCTTTCCAGTACTTAGAAAATATCCTCCCCTGTTGTCCTGGTTTCCAGTGGTTTGCAGAAGAGGACGTCTTCCTTGATTGACCCCCCGATAAACGTAACGGACATATACCAGGAGCTGTGCCAGGCCCGCCACGTCTGCTGACTCATCCAGCTGTAACGCATAGAATTCACTGGCTTGTATGCCAAGCAGTAATTGTTTTCAAAACATCTCCTGCCATGTCACTGATGCGTCGTGAAACAGTGTTGTTTGATGAAGGCATTGTCTGTATAGTTTATTTTGGGCCTTTTCCCCCAGCATTGTCCCAGCCATATCAGAAGCAGCAGGAAGAATGAAGTCCTCCACAATAGTATGGGGCTTGCCTGTCCTACTCGCTCGGTAGCTCACCACATAAGACGCTCCTAGCCCCTTCTTATTAATGGTATCTGTTGCTTTTATACATGTCTTACTACTCGAAAGTCGTCTTAATTCTCGCTTGAAAAAAACTCCCGTGGCTTATTTTTCAAATTGGCATGTTTTCATCGAGTTGTGAGATAGTACTTTAGCACTGTGGCTGAGGAAAGGCACTGTTCCCAATATAAGTGAACCCCAAAATCAATGTAGTTCTCATCATATTTGCGCCTCCTCGACGGTACCACGTCCCTGTCTGTTGCTCGGTGCTTTCCCGGGTAAAGTGGGCAGTAGCTCTTCGGCTGCGTCAGATTCACCAACTGTCAGTGTCCGTGCTGGGCTAGCAACACATGTAGAGTGACTGATGCTAGCATCGGATGTGCTGGTGGAAGCAGAACAACTTGTGTCGTCGACGGGTGCAGGTGCAGTGCTGCTGGTAGTAACAGAGAGAGGAGAGAGAGAGAGACATTGAGAGAGAGAGGGGGAGAGAGAGAGAGAGAGAGAGAGAGAGAGAGAGAGAGAGAGAGAGAGAGAGAGAGAGAGAGAGAGAGAGAGAGAGAGAGAGAGAGAGAGAGAGAGAGAGAGAGAGAGAGAGAGAGAGAGAGAGAGAGAGAGAGAGAGAGAGAGAGAGAGAGAGAGAGAGAGAGAGAGAGAGAGAGAGAGAGAGAGAGAGAGAGAGAGAGAGAGAGAGAGAGAGAGACAGAGAGAGAGAGAGAGAGAGAGAGAGATAGAGAGAGAGAGAGAGAGAGAGAGAGAGAGAGAGAGAGAGAGAGAGAGAGAGAGAGAGAGAGAGAGAGGAGAGAGAGAGAGAGAGAGAGAGAGAGAGAGAGAGAGAGAGAGAGAGAGAGAGAGAGAGAGAGAGAGAGAGAGAGAGAGAGAGAGAGAGAGAGAGAGAGAGAGAGAGAGAGAGAGAGAGAGAGAGAGAGAGAGAGAGAGAGAGAGAGAGAGAGAGAGAGAGAGAGAGAGAGAGAGAGAGAGAGAGAGAGAGAGAGAGAGAGAGAGAGAGAGAGAGAGAGAGAGAGAGAGAGAGACAGAGAGAGAGAGTTGAGCAGTTTCCAGTTGAGCTGCTACAGTGCCTTGCAACAGTATTCATCCCCCTTGGTGTTTTTCCTATTTTGTTGCATTACAACCTGGAATTTAAATGGGTTTTTAATTTGGATTTCATGTAATGGACATACACAAAATAGTCCAAATTGGTGAAGTAAAAAAAAAAAAGAAAACTTGTTTTAAAAAAATTATACAAAATAAATAACGGAAAAGTGGTGCGTGCATATGTATTCACCCCCTTTGCTATGAAGCCCCTACATAAGATCTGGTGCAACCAATTACCTTCAGAAGTCACATAATTAGTTAAATAAAGTCCACCTGTGTGCAATCTAAGTATCACATGATCTGTCACATGATCTCAGTGTATATATATATACCTGTTCTGAAAGGCCCCAGAGTCTGCAACACCACTAAGCAAGGGGCACCACCAGGCAAGCGGCACCATGAAGACCAAGGAGCTCTCCAAACAGGTCAAGGACAAAGTTGTGGAGAAGTACAGATTAGGGTTGGGTTATAAAACAATATCTGAAACTTTGAACATCTCACAGAGCACCATTAAATCCATTATTAAAAAATGGAAAGAATATGGCACCACAACAAACCTGCCAAGAGATGGCCGCCCACCAAAACTCACGGACCAGGCAAGGAGGGCATTAATCAGAGAGGCAACAAAGAGACCAAAGATAACCCTGAAGGAGCTGCAAAGCTCCACAGCGGAGATTGGAGTATCTGTCCATTTAAACCTTACACTCCACAGAGCTGGGCTTTACGGAAGAGTGGCCAGAAAAAAGCAATTGCTTAAAGAAGAAAATAAGCAAACACGTTTGGTGTTCGCC
>CM072220.1:10093195-10168195 GCA_036851935.1 Coregonus suidteri
TCCCTTTGCAGAAAAACAGCCCCAAAGCATGATGTTTCCACCCCCATGCTTCACAGTAGGTATGGTATTCTTTGGATGCAACTCAGCATTCTTTGTCCTCCAAACACGACGAGTTGAGTTTTTACCAAAAAGTTCTATTTTGGTTTCATCTGACCATATGACATTCTCCCAATCCTCTTCTGGATCATCCAAATGCACTCTAGCAAACTTCAGACGGGCCTGGACATGTACTGGCTTAAGCAGGGGGACACATTTACATTTACATTTTAGTCATTTAGCAGACGCTCTTATCCAGAGCGACTTACAGTTAGCACATACATTATTTTATCGAACCCACAACCCACGTCTGGCAGTGCAGGATTTGAGTCCCTGGCTCGTAGTGTGTTACTGATGGTAGGCTTTGTTACTTTGGTCCCAGCTCTCTGCAGGTCATTCACTAGGTCCCCCCGTGTGATCATTTTGACCCCACGGGGTGAGATCTTGCGTGGAGCCCCAGATCGAGGGAGATTATCAGTGGTCTTGTATGTCTTCCATTTCCTAATAATTGCTCCCACAGTTGATTTCTTCAAACCAAGCTGCTTACCTATTGTAGATTCAGTCTTCCCAGCCTGGTGCAGGTCTACAATTTTGTTTCTGGTGTCCTTTGACAGCTCTTTGGTCTTGGCCATAGTGGAGTTTGGAGTGTGACTGTTTGAGGTTGTGGACAGGTGTCTTTTATACTGATAACAAGTTCAAACAGGTGCCATTAATACAGGTAACGAGTGAAGGACAGAGGAGCCTCTTAAAGAAGAAGTTACAGGTCTGTGAGAGCCAGAAATCTTGCTTGTTTGTAGGTGACCAAATACTTATTTTCCACCATAATTTGCAAAGAAATTCATAAAAAATCCTACAATGTGATTTTCTGGATTTTTTTCTTCTCAATTTGTCTGTCATAGTTGACGTGTACCTATGATGAAAATTACAGGCCTCTCTCATCTTTTTAAGTGGGAGAACTTGCACAATTGGTGGCTGACTAAATACTATTTTTCCCCACTGTACATATGCACGCACCACTTTTCCGTTATTTATTTTGTAGAATTATTTTAAACAAGTTATTTTTTTCATTTCACTTCACCAATTTGGACTATTTTTATGTATGTCTATTACATGAAATCCAAATAAAAATCCATTTAAATTACAGGTTGTAATGCAACAAAATAGGAAAAACGCAGAGGGGGATGAATACTGTTGAAGGCACTGTAGGTCTCTAAGGGAATAGCATCATTAGCCTTCACACCATTACACACACACACACACACACACACACACATTCACACACACACACACACACACACACACACACACACACACACACACACACACACACCTATTTGGAATTAGGAGGCAGGTATACATGCCAGCATTTATCTAGTCAGGTGAGCAACAAAGATAACTGGAAAGTTTCCAAAACACTCACTATCACTCCAGCTTTGTGTGTGTGTGTGTGTGTGTGTGTGTGTGTGTGTGTGTGTGTGTGTGTGTGTGTGTGTGTGTGTGTGTGTGTGTGTGTGTGTGTGTGTGTGTGTGTGTGTGTGTGTGTGTGTGTGTGTGTGTGTGTGTGTGTGTGTGTGTGTGTGTGTGTGTGTGTGTGTGTGTGTGTGTGTGTGTGTGTGTGTGTGTGTGTGTGTGTGTGTGTGTGTGTGTAGCCTTGCTTTGAGACACTGAGCTGCTGGCTTTTCTCCCGTCCCAATGACGTCAGTTAACTCTGGAGGAGAGGAGAGGAGAGAGCTTATTTTGACAGCCTCATGCAAACCCACAGAAACCCACACCTTGAAAAGTGTACGCCCAATACAACACTTTTCTGTTCTGACTGGTAGTGTAGTCCACACAGTTGAGCATGAATTGAAATAATTTGCTAATAATTAGCTTTTTTTATTTTACTGGACTGATGGTACCTGTATCTGATGGTCATGATGGCTTTCAAGACAACTGGGAACTCAGAAAAAACAAGGTCAGATCATGACGTCAGGGAACTTCAGGTCGGAAAGTCAGAGCTCTAGAAAGATGCCAGAGTTTCCGAGTTGGATGACCGTTCAAAAAGATTTTCCCCAGTCAGATCTCATTTTTTTTCCGAGTTCCCAGTTGTCTTGAACGCACGGAAGTCGGAGATTTCCGAGTTCCCAGTTGTCTTGAACACGCCATTAGTCTCAGTGGAGGGAGGGAGAGAACAGCAGAGGGTCATGGTCCCTGCTCTCTCCTTCCTTTCCTCCGGTGAGACTGACCAGACAAAGGGGACAGTCTCCCACCGCATCTGCCTCAGGCACAAATTCATGTTGTTCCTGTGACCAGAGAAAGTGAAATACTCCTCGATATTAAAATAGACATGATGAGCTGCTAATAATAATAATACCGATAGTCTTATCGATACACTCGGCCACTCATTCATTACAGCTGCAGCGGAAGTAGAGAGAGGAGTGTTTTATGTTTTGTAATAATGTTGAATGTTGACAGTGCTGAATAAAACATTATCTCCGTCATAAAAACAGCAGCTCTTTGCTGTATTCTTTGACAGCCTCTCTCTGGTCATGGTTTTAAAAGTTATGAAATCTCACATAGGCTAGTATCAAACCTTGCTGTGGCCGAGGTCATGGAAGCTGTTGTAGGGAGGCACGGTTATTTGAGCTACCTGATTGGCCAACATGATAAGCTCACTCGATTTAGCCACAGATCTCCTGGTCCACCGGGTAGTGGAGTTTGTTTTTTCAGAAACATTACATTTTTCAAAATGGGAACACTTTGTCTACCCGGTGTGCAGGGCTTCTGAATCAAGTGCACCTACCGCCAACAGGGCTTCTGAATCAAGTGCACCTACCGCCAACAGGGCTTCTGAATCAAGTGCACCTACCGCCAACAGGGCTTCTGAATCAAGTGCACCTACCGCCAACAGGGCTTCTGAATCAAGTGCACCTACCGCCAACAGGGCTTCTGAATCAAGTGCACCTACCGCCAACAGGGCTTCTGAATCAAGTGCACCTACCGCCAACAGGGCTTCTGAATCAAGTGCACCTACCGCCAACAGGGCTTCTGAATCAAGTGCACCTACCACCAACAGGGCTTCTGAATCAAGTGCCCCTACCGCCAACAGGGCTTCTGAATCGAGTGCACCTACCGCCAACAGCGCAACACAGAATAAAAGGAGGGGAAGCCTTTATGTCTTTATCATTGGCTTTTCTACAGAAATGTTTGGTGATCTATTAGGAATGCCTTGAAGATCGACCTCTGATGTAATGGATCGACCGTTTGGTGAACACTGATGTAATTGATCAACCGGTTAGTGAACACTGATGTAATGGATCGACCGGTTGGTGAACACTGATGTAATGGATCGACCGGTTGGTGAACACTGATGTAATGGATCGACCGGTTGAACACTGATGTAATGGATCGACCGGTTGGTGAACACTGATGTAATGGATCGACCGGTTGAACACTGATGTAATGGATCGACCGGTTGGTGAACACTGATGTAATGGATAGACCGGTTGGTGAACACTGATGTATTAGATCGACTGGTTGGTGAACACCGATGTAATGGATCAACCGATTGGTGAACACTGATGTAATGGATTGACCGGTTGATGAACAATGATGTAACAGATCGACCGGTTGGTGAACACTGATGTAATGGATCGAAGGGTTGTTGAACACTGATATAATGGATCGACCGGTTGTTGAACACTGATGTAATGGATCGACCGGTTGGTGAACACCGATGTAATGGATCGACCGGTTGGTGAACACTGATGTAATGGATCGACCGGTTGGTGAACACTGATGTAATGGATCGACCGGTTGGTGAACACTGATGTAATGGATCGACCGGTTGGTGAACACTGATGTAATGGATCGACCGGTTGGTGAACACTGATGTAATGGATCGACCGGTTGGTGAACACTGATGTTATGGATCGACCGGCAGGTGAACACTGATGGAATGGATCGACCGGTTGGTGAACACTGATGTAATGGATAGACCGGTTGGTGAACACGGATGTAATGGATCGACCAGTTGAACACTGATGTAATGGATCGACCGGTTGGTGAACACTGATGTAATGGATCGACCGGTTGGTGAATACTGATGTAATGGATCGACCGGTTGGTGAACACTGATGTAATGGATCGACCGGTTGGTGAGCACTGATGTAATGGATTGACCGGTTGGTGAACACTGATGTAATGGATCGAACGGTTGGTGAACACGGATGTAATGGATCGACCGGTTGAACACTGATGTAATGGATCGACCGGTTGGTGAACACTGATGTAATGGATAGACCAGTTGGTTAACACTGATGTAATGGATCGACCGGTTGGTGAACACTGATGTAATGGATTGAAGGGTTGTTGAACACTGATATAATGGATCGACCGGTTGTTGAACACTGATGTAATGGATCGACCGGTTGGTGAACACTGATGTAACGGATAGACCGGTTGGTGAACACTGATGTAATGGATCGAACGGTTGGTGAACACGGATGTAATGGATCGACCGGTTGAACACTGATGTAATGGATCGACCGGTTGGTGAACACTGATGTAATGGATAGACCAGTTGGTTAACAGTGATGTAATGGATCGACTGGTTGGTGAACACTGATGTAATGGATTGAAGGGTTGTTGAACACTGATATAATGGATCGACCGGTTGTTGAACACTGATGTAATGGATAGACCGGTTGGTGAACACCGATGTAATGGATCGACTGGTTGGTGAACACTGATGTAATGGATTGACCGGTTGGTGAACACTGATGTAACAGATCGACCGGTTGTTGAACACTGATATAATGGATCGACCGGTTGTTGAACACTGATGTAATGGATCGACCGGTTGGTGAACACCGATGTAATGGATCGACCGGTTGGTGAACACTGATGTAATGGATTGACCGGTTGGTGAGCACTGATGTAACAGTACGACCGGTTGGTGAACACTGATGTAATGGATCGACCGGTTGGTGAACACTGATGTAATGGATAGACCGGTTGGTTAACACTGATGTAATGGATCGACCGGTTGGTGAACTCTGATGTAATGGATCGAAGGGTTGTTGAACACTGATATAATGGATCGACCGGTTGTTGAACACTGATGTAATGGATCGACCGGTTGTTGAACACCGATGTAATGGATCGACCGGTTGGTGAACACTGATGTAATGGATCGACCGGTTGGTGAACACTAAGGTAACGGATCGACCGGTTGGTGAACACTGATGTAATGGATCGACCGGTTGAACACTGATGTAATGGATCCACCGGTTGGTGAACACTGATGTTATGGATCGACCGGCAGGTGAACACTGATGGAATGGATCGACTGGTTGGTGAACACTGATGTAATGGATCGACTGGTTGGTGAACACGGATGTAATGGATCAACCGGTTGAACACTGATGTAATGGATCGACCGGTTGGTGAACACTGATGTAATGGATCGACCGGTTGGTGAACACTGATGTAATGGATCGACCTGTTGGTAAACACTGATGTAATGGATCGACCAGTTGGTGAACACTGATGGAATGGATCGACCGGTTGGTGAACACTGATGGAATGGATCGACCGGTTGGTGTACGCTGATGGAATGGATTGACCGGTTGGTGAACACTGATGGAATGGATCGACCGGCAGGTGAACACTGATGGAATGGATCGAACGGTTGGTGAACACTGATGTAATGGATCGACCGGTTGGTGAACACTGATGTAATGGATCGACCGGTTGGTGAACACTGATGTAATGGATCGACCGGTTGGTGAACACTGATGTAATGGATCGACCGGTTGGTGAACACGGATGTAATGGATCGACCGGTTGGTGAACACTGATGTAATGGATAGACCGGTTGGTTAACACTGATGTAATGGATCGACCGGTTGGTGAACACTGATGTAATGGATCGAAGGGTTGTTGAACACTGATATAATGGATCGACCGGTTGGTGAACACTGATGTAATGGATCGACCGGTTGGTGAACACTAATGTAATGGACCGACCGGTTGGTGAACACTGATGTAATGGATCGACCGGTTGGTGAACACTAAGGTAACGGACCGACCGGTTGGTGAACACTGATACAATGGATCGACCGGTTGGTGAACACTGATGTAATGGATAGACCGGTTGGTTAACACTGATGTAATGGATCAACCGGTTGGTGAACACTGATGTAATGGATCGACCGGTTGGTGAACACTAAGGTAACGGACCGACCGGTTGGTGAACACTGATGTAATGGATCGACCGGTTGAACTCTGATGTAATGGATCGAAGGGTTGTTGAACACTGATATAATGGATCGACCGGTTGGTGAACACTGATATAATGGATCGACCGGTTGGTGAACACTGATATAATGGATCGACCGATTGGTGAACACTGATGTAATGGATCGACCGGTTGGTGAACACGGATGTAATGGATCGACCGGTTGTTGAACACTGATGTAATGGATCGACCGGTTGGTGAACACTGATGTACTGGATCGACCGGTTGGTGAACACTGATGTAATGGATCGAAGGGTTGTTGAACACTGATATAATGGATCGACCAGTTGGTGAACACTAAGGTAACGGACCGACCGGTTGGTGAACACTGATGTAATGGATCGACCGGTTGAACACTGATGTAATGGATCGACCGGTTGGTTAACACTGATGTAATGGATCGACCGGTTGGTGAACACTGATGTAATGGATCGACCGGTTGGTGAACACTAAGGTAACGCACCGACCGGTTGGTGAACACTGATGTAATGGATCGACCGGTTGAACTCTGATGTAATGGATCGAAGGGTTGTTGAACACTGATATAATGGATCGACCGGTTGGTGAACACTGATATAATGGATCGACCGGTTGGTGAACACTGATATAATGGATCGACCGATTGGTGAACACTGATGTAATGGATCGACCGGTTGGTGAACACGGATGTAATGGATCGACCGGTTGAACACTGATGTAATGGATCGACCGGTTGGTGAACACTGATGTACTGGATAGACCGGTTGGTGAACACGGCTGTAATGGATCGAAGGGTTGTTGAACACTGATATAATGGATCGACCAGTTGGTGAACACTAAGGTAACGGACCGACCGGTTGGTGAACACTGATGTAATGGATCGACCGGTTGAACACTGATGTAATGGATCGACCGGTTGGTTAACACTGATGTAATGGATAGACCGGTTGGTGAACACTGATGTAATGGATCGACCGGTTGAACACTGATGTAATGGATCGACCGGTTGGTTAACACTGATGGAATGGATCGACCGGCTGGTGAACACTGATGGAATGGGACGTGGAGATACCGCTGTTGTCTGCTGTACTAAACCTCTACAGCTGGTGGTACAACTAAGAAATGACACCCTGTAATGTGTATCTCTCTCTCTCTCTCTCTCTCTCTCTCTCTCTCTCTCTCTCTCTCTGTCCCTCTCTCAATCTCATTTTCTCTCTCTCCCTCTCTCAATCTCAATGTCTCTCTCCCTCTTTCAATCTCAATCTCTCTCTCTCTCTCTCTCTCTCTCTCTCTCTCTCTCTCTCTCTTCTCTCTCTCAATCTCAATCTCTCTCTCAATCTCAATGTCTCTCTCTCTTTCTCTCTCTCTCTCTCTCTCTGTGTCCCTCTCTCAATCTCAATCTCTCTCTCCCTCTCTCAATCTCAATGTCTCTCTCCTTCTCTCAATCTTAATGTCTCTCTCTCTCTCTCTTTCTCTCTGTCCCTCTCTCAATCTCAATCTCAATGTCTCTCTCCATCTCAATCTCCCTCTCCCAATCTCCCAATCTCTCTCTCTCTCTCTCTCTCTCTCTCTCTCTCTCTCTCTCTCTCTCTCTCTCTCTCTCTCTCTCTCTCTCTCTCTCTCTCTCTCTCTCTCTCTCTCTCTCTCTCTCTCTCTCTCTCTCTCTCCCAATCTCTTTCTCTCTCCATTAAATAATAATCAGAAGCTTGTCTAGATTCTTAACAGCAACCTTAACAACCCAACATCATGTCCTCCGCTTGCCTCCTTACCATGTCAGAATCAAGTGCACCTACCGCCAACAGGGCTTCTGAATCAAGTGCACCTACCGCCAACAGGAATGCCTTGAAGATCGACCTCTGATGTAATGGATCGACCGTTTGGTGAACACTGATGTAATTGATCAACAGCGCAAACACTGATGTAATGGATCGACCGGTTGGTGAACACTGATGTAATGGATCACCGGTTGGTGAACACTGATGTAATGGATCGACCGGTTTGAACCTGATGTAATGGATCGACCGGTTGGTGAACACTGTAATGGATCGACCGTTTTGGTGAACACTGATGTAATGGATCGACCGGTTGGTGAACACTGATGTAATGGATAGACCGGTTGGTGAACACTGATGTATTAGATCGACTGGTTGGTGAACACCGATGTAATGGATCGACCGATTGGTGAACAATGATGTAACAGATCGACCGGTTGGTGAACACTGATGTAATGGATCGACCGGTTGGTGAACACTGATGTAATGGATCGACCGGTTGGTGAACACTGATGTAATGGATCGACCGGTTGGTGAACACTGATGTAATGGATCGACCGGTTGGTGAACACTGATGTAATGGATCGACCGGTTGTTGAACACTGATATAATGGATCGACCGGTTGTTGAACACTGATGTAATGGATCGACCGGTTGGTGAACACTGATGTAATGGATCGACCGGTTGGTGAACACTGATGTAATGGATCGACCGGTTGGTGAACACTGATGTAATGGATCGACCGGCAGGTGAACACTGATGGAATGGACCGAACGGTTGGTGAACACTGATGTAATGGATCGACCGGTTGGTGAACACTGATGTAATGGATCGACCGGTTGGTGAACACTGATGTATTGGATTGACCGGTTGGTGAACACGGATGTAATGGATCGACCGGTTGGTGAACACGGATGTAATGGATCGACCGGTTGGTGAACACTGATGTAATGGATAGACCGGTTGGTTAACACTGATGTAATGGATCGACCGGTTGGTGAACACTGATGTAATGGATCGAAGGGTTGTTGAACACTGATATAATGGATCGACCGGTTGTTGAACACTGATATAATGGATCGACCGGTTGGTGAACACTGATGTAATGGATCGACCGGTTGGTGAACACTAAGGTAACGGACCGACCGGTTGGTGAACACTGATACAATGGATCGACCGGTTGGTGAACACTGATGTAATGGATAGACCGGTTGGTTAACACTGATGTAATGGATCAACCGGTTGGTGAACACGGCGGTAATGGATCGAAGGGTTGTTGAAATGGATCGACGGTTTGGTGAACACTAAGGTAACGGACCGACTCCGGTTGGGTGAAACACTGATGTAATGGATCGACCGGCTTGAACACTGATGTAATGGATCGAAGGTTGGTGAATCACTGATGTATGGATCGAAGGGGTTGGTGAACACTGATATAATGGATCGAACCGGTTGGTGAACACTGATATAATGGATCGACCGATTGGTGGAACACTGATGTAATGGATCGAGATCCCGGTTGGTGAACACTAAAATGTAATGGATCGATCCGGTTGGTTGTGTGAACACTGATACAATGGATCGACCGGTTGGTGAACACTGATGTAATGGATAGACCGGTTGGGAAACACTGATGTAATGGATCGAACCGGTTGTTGAACACTGATGTAATGGATCGACCGGTTGGTGAACACTAAGGTAACGGACCGACCGGTTGGTGAACACTGATGTAATGGATCGACCGGTTGAACACTGATGTAATGGATCGAAGGGTTGTTGAACACTGATTGGTTAACACTGATGTGATGGATAGATCGACCGGTTGGTGAACACTGATGTAATGATCGACCGGTGGAACACTGATGTAATGGATCGACCGGTTGGTTAACACTGATGGAATGGATCGACCGGCTGGTGAACACTGATGGATGGAATGGGACGTGGAGATACCGCTGTTGTCTGCTGTACTAAACCTCTACAGCTGTGGTACAACTAAGAAATGACGCCCTGTAATGTGTATCTCTTTCTCTCTCTCTCTCTCTCTCCTCTCTCTCTCTGTCCCTCTCTCACTCTCATTTTCTCTCTCTCTCTCTCTCAATCTCAATGTCTCTCTCCCTCTTTCAATCTCTCATCTCTTCTCTCTCTCTCTCTCTCTCTCTCTCTCTCTCTCTGTTCTTCTCTCAATCTCAACTCTCTCTCAATCTCAATGTCTCTCTCTCTTTCTCTCTCTCTCTCTCTCTCTGTGTCCCTCTCTCACATCTCAATCTCTCTCTCCCTCTGGGGTCAATGTCTCTCTCCTTCTCCCAATCTGGAATGTCTCTCTCTCTCTCTTTTCTCTCTGTCCCTCTCTCAATCTCAATCTCAATGTCTCTCTCCATCTCAATCTCCCTCTCTCCCAATCTCTCTCAATCTCTCTCTCTACTGGGGTCTCTCTCTCTCTCTCTCTCTCTCTCTCTCTCGTCCTCTCTCTCTCTCTCTCCTCTCTCTCTCTCTCTCCTCTCTCTCTCATCTCTCTCCTCCTCTCTCTCTCCTCTCTCTCTCTCTCTCTCTCAAATCTCTTTGGATCGCCAGACAGAAAGATAGACAGAAGCTTGTCTAGATTCTTAACAGCAACCTTAACAACCAACATCATGACAACAATAGAAACCTTACATGTCAGAATCAAGAAGAAGCGCAACAGGGCTTATGTAGATGGCACCTAACAGCCACACAGGGAAGATCAAGAGAGAGGACACTTCGAAGAGAGAGAACAGGAGGTCAAGAAAGGAAGGAGAACTAAGACGAGATTGAGAGAGAAGAGAGAGTGGATCGTGAAGAGGAGAGAGATAGAACTCAGATTGAATCGAGAGAGTTGGGTGAGAGACGAGAGAGACATGAGAGAGAATATTGATGGGTTGACAGAACAGAGATCTAAAATGGATCGATCGAGGGGGTGATCATGAGTCGTGTTGAACACTGATGTAGATGACAGGTGGATGAGAGATTGAGAGGAAGAGAGCTGGAGAAGAGAGAGAGAGAAGAGAGAGAGAATGGATCGAGGTCGGTTGAAACACGATGGAATGGAGAGACCGGAGAGAGAGACACGATGTATAAGAGATGGGTTGGAGAGAGAGGGAGGTAAGAGATGGGACGAGTGGGAATGAGATGTAAGGAGAGAGATGAGAGTAGAGAGACGTAGAGCGAGAATGGATCGACCGGGTTGGAGAGAGAGGGAGAAAGGAGCGACGAGTAGAGAGAACACTGATGAGAAGAGATAGACCTTGCGTGTAGACACTGAGTAAGCTGAAGATGAGAGAGAGAGGTAGGGAGAGACACTGAGAGATGAGTCGAAGAGAGGAGAGACCCTGAGAGGGACGACAGAGAGAGAGACAAGAAAGAGGAAGGTTGAGGAGGAGAGATGAGAGATAGACAGAGAGAGGAGAGACACTGGAGAGAGAGAGACAGAGAGAGGAGAGGCAGACAGAAGAGAGAGAGATCGAGTGAAGAGAGAGACACTGAGAGGAATAGACCGACAGAGAGATGAAAACTGGGGTAGAGGGAACCCAGAGAGAGAGAGAGCGAGATTGAGACCGGATGAGGAAAGATTGTATGGGAGAGAGGAGAGAGAGAGACGGAGAGAGGGAGAGAGAGAGAGACGAGAGAGAGAGGGAGAGGAGGGAGAGAGAGGAAAGAGAGAGAGAGAGAGAGAGAGAGAGATGAAGAGAGAGAGAGAGAGAGGAGAGAGGAAGGAAGAGAGAGATAGAGAGACGAAGAGAGTTGAGTAGAGAGATATAGAAGATAGAGAGAGGGCGAGACCGGTAGAGATAGAGATAGAGACGACGAGGAGTAGAGACTGATCTGTAAGAGGAGAGAGTAGAGAGAGAGAGAGATAGAGAGAGAGACGAGGTGAGAGACTCATACAAAGGATCGGAAGAGAAGGAGAGAGAGCTAGAGTAGATGTAGAGTGAGAGAGAAGAACTCTGAGAGATCATCTAATTTTGTAGAGAGATAGACTAGAAGAAGAGAGAGAACGAGAGAGGAGAGACCGAGAGAAGAGAGGAGAGACGAAGAGAGACTCTAGAGAGAGAAGAGAGGAGTAGAAGAGAGATATATAGGAGATTAGGAGAGGAGAGAGAGAAGGAAGATAGAGAGGGAGATCGAGAGAGAGATGAGATAAGAAGAGAGAGAGAGAGATGAAAGAGAGAGGCAGATGGAGCGGAGAGAGAAGAGAGAGAGGGAGGAGGAGAGATAGAGAGAGAGAGAGAGAGAGAGATGAGAAGAGAGAGAGCAGAGAGAGACTCTGATGACTGAGAGAGAGGAGAGGGAGACGGCGGAGATGAGATACAGGAGAGAGAGAGAAGATGGAATATCAGTTGGTGAAAGAGATAGAGGAGACGAGAGACGAGAGAGAGACGAAGAGAGAGAGAAGCGACGAGAGATGAGAGAGGAGAGATAGGTTATCTTACTTCCTGTAGAGGAAGACCGAGGGAGAGATCAGAGATGAGAATGGATTCGGGCGGAACATAGGATGTGGATGGATCGTCTCGGTCTGGAGAGAGAAGAGAGACTCGATCGAGAGAGATAGGAGACGATATAGAGGAGAGAAGCACTGAGGAATCTCTGATTCTTACCGGATTTCATTTCTACATGCAACTCATACTTTGGCGTAGGGCTCTCCTCTCGAGACGAGAGTCTCCCAGCACTAAGAGCTGATTCTCTCTCGCTATACTGTATGATCTTGCATCTCATATGCTCTATGTCTCTCTCTCGTCCCTCTCTTCATCGTATCTCTACACAATCTTTTCTCTATCTCTCTCTCTAATAGACTCCACTCCCTAACAATGTCTTCCCCTACTCCTCTTTACTTCAGGATAATGTTCTCAATGCTATGATCTCTCTTCTCTTCTCCTCCAACAAATTATCTTCTCTTACTTGACATCTACTACCACAGAGCCTCTTACTCAACAGCAACTCGTCTACTAGACCCAATCTAATATCTTTCTCACATATCTCCCTCTAAATAGTCTAGTATATATATACTTCGTATATCATAATCTCTGAAATAATTAATCCTTGAATTTAACCTAACATATTTTTCTCAACTAGTCTGCTATCTGGCCATCTATCTACTAGATACTGCCTACTACTCTTATCACATCTCTCTCTCATCTCTACTATTCTCTATTTCTCCTTCCTCTCCCTATTTCTCTCTCTCTTGTCTCCTCTAACTTCTCTCTCTCCTCTCCCTATTGAGAAAGAAGAAAGGCCTAAACCGTAGGTCAGAACTTGCCTCACAGATTGTCTGTATTAACAGGCTATCTCCAGATCACCCACAACATCCTGCGAGAAAGAGTGCAACTTACCTTAACCTCCTGCCAAGCATGTAAGGCCTACAACATATTTAGAGCCACACAGGCATACACACTCAGACCACACACAAACCCACAAAGAATTACCCGAAAACATTGGAACCCAATTTTTAGAAAAAAACCTTAATCTACTGGGTGAAATGGACCATACACCACAGTGTGCCATCACAGGCAGCAAGATTGGTGACCTGTGACTGCCCAAAAGAGAAAGGAAACCAGTTATAAACTCAGGAAATGGATAAAATCCGTAAACACCATTTGTAAATACAACCCATGTTATGTTGCCCACCAATTTTTTCCAGAAAGATTTATTCGTACTTTAACAATAGCGTATATGAATTAAGTGACACATTTTCCCTTACAAACACTGATATATTTTCGAAACATAATGAGTACTCCCTTTTGAATAAATGTCACAGCTTCTTTTGGACAAGAAAAGCTGAATGGTAAGTACAAAACACCACTGTAAATGTTTATATTGTTTGTTTTCCCTGTTGTTGTACTATTACTACTTTCTGACTACAATGTTTACCAACAGAACAGTGTGGGACTGGGCCGGGCTTTGTGGTGTGTCATGTGTGTGTGTGTGTGTGTGTGTTGTTTTATCTGTGGGTTTGCAGACATATGTCTCAATACCACTACATGAACAGCAGTTGTCTGTGAGTCACAGAGGACGGCAGTTCAGGGCTTTAGAATTGGACCATGTTCAGAAAATCTCCT
This sequence comes from Coregonus suidteri, assembly GCA_036851935.1. Lineage (NCBI taxonomy): Eukaryota > Metazoa > Chordata > Actinopteri > Salmoniformes > Salmonidae > Coregonus > Coregonus suidteri. Next base: position 10,107,332 of record CM072220.1, read on the forward strand.
TTAGAACTGATGATCACGTTTACATTTTAGTCATTTAGCAGACGTTCTTATCCAGAGCGACATAGTCAGTTAAGAACAAATTCTTATTTACAATGACGGCCCACACCGGCCAAACGCGGACGACGCTGGGCCAATTGTGCGCCGCCCTATGGGACTCCCAATCACAGCCGGTTGTGATATAGCCTGGGATCGAACCCGGGTCTGTAGTGACCGCTGAGATGCAGTGCCTTAGACCGCTGAGATGCAGTGCCTTAGACCACTGAGATGCAGTGCCTTAGACCGCTGCGCCACTCGGGAGCCTAGTATCACAGTCTTCTAGATTACAAAACACACACATCAACATGAGGATGGGGAAATATTCCATAGTAATAAATTGTAAATTGTCACAGCGTACTTATGCTATTCCTACTGACAGAAAAACAGAAAACAGAAATGTGAGAAAAGACTGAATCATTTACTTTATTCTCATTCTTATTAACAGCTCTCTCTCTCTCTCTCTCTCTCTCTCTCTCTCTCTCTCTCTCTCTCTCTCTCTCTCTCTCTCCCTCCCTCCCTCCCTCCCTCCCTCTACCCGCTCTCTCCCTCTCCCTCCTTCCTTCTCTCCCCCTTCTCTCTCTATCTCACCCCCTCTCCCTGTCTCTCCATCCCCCTCTCCCTCCCCCTCTCCCTCCCTCTCTCCATCACTCACCCCCCTCTCTCTCTTCCCCCTCTCTCTCTCCCTCACCCCCTCTCTCCCTCTTTCTCTCTGCCCCCCCCCTATCTCCACTGCCTCCTTCTCTCTCCCTCTCTCTCTCATCTCACCACGTTCCTTTGATACTAACCTCCCCACTAACTATGCATAAATTAGAACTCTAAATGCTAATTATAATGCTGCATAAATTAGTTATGTTGTTGTTGGTTGGTTGTTGTCGGTTGAGTCGGCACAGAGGCAATGATCAGCATATGCAAATGAGAAAGGAAGGTAACTTTGTATATTTCATTTCACAAGTTTTCTTTGCCAATAATTTACCGCGGTGACCCAAAATAAGGATGTCCTACATATTTTGTTGGGGGCAAAATATATATATTTTTAAAAAATCCCGATGAGAGAGTACAATGGGAGATTCCTGTTGTGGGGGCAAAATATATATATATTTTTTAAAAATCCCGATGAGAGAGTATAATGGGAGATTCCTGTTGTGTGTGTATGTGAGAGAGATGGACAGATAAAGGGAGTGAACAGGAATGTGAGGGATTTCTGTGTGTTAAATATGAATTATTATTGTCTCAATTTCTCTCTACATTCTCTGTGAGATAAAACAGCCCTATGACATTGTAACAACACATAGCAATGCATTTTATGATACTTGGCTGTTCTTGAAAATAACACCAGTGGACATTTATAGGTTGGACACTGCAGTTGACATTGGACTAACACACAGATCAGACAGTGTGTAAAGTACAGTCGTTCCAACTGGAACTGATATTCCATCAAGGTGTATTTCAGGAGGATGGCGCCCTCTACTGGTTAAATATAGCAGTACCATCAGTATTACATTTTAGTCATTTAGCAGACGCTCTTATCCAGAGCGATTTACAGGAGCAATTAGGGTTAAGTGCCTTGCTCAAGGGCACATCGAGAGATTTTTCACCTAGTCGGCTCGGGGATTAGAACCAGCGACCTTTCGGGTACTGGCACAACGCTCTTAACCGCTAAGCTACCTGCCGCCAGTATCTACTGGATATGGGTTTCCAGCTACAGGCCTTTTCTCTGCCATACCAATCACTTTGGAATCACTGAGGGGGACTGAACAAGAGTAGAATGGCGGCCCCATCAGTACCATAGAGATCCTATTATAGATAAACCTCTCCTTGAGGATCCGATCAGTACCATAGAGATCCTATTATAGATAAACCTCTCCTTGAGGATCCCATCAGTACCATAGAGATCCTATTATAGATAAACCTCTCCTTGAGGATCCCATCAGTACCATAGAGATCCTATTATAGATAAACCTCTCCTTGAGGATCCATCAGTACCATAGAGATCCTATTATAGATAAACCTCTCCTTGAGGATCCGATCAGTACCATAGAGATCCTATTATAGATAAACCTCTCCTTGAGGATCCCATCAGTACCATAGAGATCCTATTATAGATAAACCTCTCCTGAGGATCCGATCAGTACCATAGAGATCCTATTATGGATAAAAACCTCTCCTTGAGGATCCCGATCAGTACCATAGAGATCCTATTATAGATAAACCTCTCCTTGAGGATCCGATCAGTACCATAGAGACTAATTATAGATAAACCTCTCCTTGAGGATCCGATCAGTACCATAGAGATCCTATTATAGATAAACCTCTCCTGAGGATCCGATCAGTACCATAGAGATCCTATTATAGATAAACCTCTCCTTGAGGATCCCATCAGTACCATAGAGATCCTATTATAGATAAACCTCTCCTTGAGGATCCGATCAGTACCATAGAGATCCTATTATAGATAAACCTCTCCTTGAGGATCCGATCAGTACCATAGAGATCCTATTATAGATAAACCTCTCCTTGAGGATCCCATCAGTACCATAGAGATCCTATTATAGGATAAACCTCTCCTTGAGGATCCGATCAGTACCATAGAGATCCTATTATAGATAAACCTCTCCTTTGGGACCCCATCAGTACCATAGAGATGGGATATTATAGATAAACCTCTCCTTGAGGATCTCCCATCAGTACCATAGAGATCCTATTATAGATAAAACCTCTCCTTGAGGATCCGATCAGTACCATAGAGATCCTATTATAGATAAACCTCTCCTTTGAGGATCCGATCAGTACCATAGAGATCCTATTATAGATAAACCTCTCCTTGAGGATCCGATCAGTACCATAGAGATCCTATTATAGATAAACCTCTCCTTGAGGATCCCATCAGTACCATAGAGATCCTTATTATAGATAAACCTCTCCTTGAGGATCCGATCAGAGTACCATAGAGATCCTATTATAGATAAACCTCCCTTGAGGATCCGATCCAGTACCATAGAGATCCTATTATAGATAAACCTCCTTGAGGATCCGATCAGTACCATATAGATCCTATTATAGATAAACCTCTCCTTGAGGATCCGATCAGTACCATAGAGATCCTATTATAGATAAACCTCCCTGAGGATCCATCAGTACCATGAGAGATCCTATTATAGATAAACCTCTCCTTGAGGATCCCATCAGTACCATAGAGATCCTATTATAGACAAACCTCTCCTGAGGATCCGACATCAGTACCATATAGATCCTATTATAGATAAACCTCTCCTTGAGGATCCGATCAGTACCATAGAGATCCTATTATAGATTAAACCTCTCCTCTGAGACCCCATCAGTACCATAGAGATCCTATTATAGATAAAACCTCTCCTTGAGGATCCGATCAGTACCATAGAGATCCTATTATAGATAAACCTCTCCTTGAGGATCCCATCAGTACCATAGAGATCCTATTATAGATAAACCTCTCCTTGAGGATCCCATCAGTACCATAGAGATCCTATTATAGATAAACCTCTCCTGAGGATCCGATCAGTACCATAGAGATCCTATTATAGATAAACCTCTCCTTGAGGATCCGATCAGTACCATAGAGATCCTATTATAGATAAACCTCTCCTTGGGGATCCCATCAGTACCATAGAGATCCTATTATAGATAAACCTCTCCTTGAGGATCCCATCAGTACCATAGAGATCCTATTATAGATAAACCTCTCCTTGAGGATCCGATCAGTACCATAGAGATCCTATTATAGATAAACCTCTCCTTGAGGATCCGATCAGTACCATATAGATCCTATTATAGATAAACCTCTCCTTGAGGATCCGATCAGTACCATAGAGATCCTATTATAGATAAACCTCTCCTTGGGGACCCCATCAGTACCATAGAGATCCTATTATAGATAAACCTCTCCTTGAGGATCCGATCAGTACCATAGAGATCCTATATAGATCAAAACCTCTCCTTGAGGATCCGATCAGTACCATAGAGATCCTATTATAGATAAACCTCTCCTTGAGGATCCCATCAGTACCATAGAGATCCTATTATAGATAAACCTCTCCTTGAGGATCCCATCAGTACCATAGAGAGATCCTATTATAGATAAACCTCTCCTTGAGCATCCCATCAGTACCATAGAGATCCTATTATAGATAAAACCTCTCCTTGAGGACCCATCAGTACCATAGAGATCCTACTTATAGATAAACCTCTCCTTGAGGATCCCATCAGTACCATAGAGATCCTATTATAGATAAACCTCTCCTTGAGGATCCCATCAGTACCATAGAGATCCTATTATAGATAAACCTCTCCTTGAGGATCCCATCAGTACCATAGAGATCCTATTATAGATAAACCTCTCCTTGAGGATCCGATCAGTACCATAGAGATCCTATTATCAGATAAACCTCTCCTTGAGGATCCCATCAGTACCATAGAGATCCTATTATAGATAAACTCTCCTTGAGGATCCCATCAGTACCATAGAGATCCTATTATAGATAAACCTCTCCTTGAGGATCCCATCAGTACCATAGAGATCCTATTATAGATAAACCTCTCCTTGAGGGATCCCCATCAGTACCATAGAGATCCTATTATAGATAAACCTCTCCTTGAGGATCCCATCAGTACCATAGAGATCCTATTATAGATAAACCTCTCCTTGAGGATCCCATCAGTACCATAGAGATCCTATTATAGATAAACCTCTCCTTGAGGATCCGATCAGTACCATAGAGATCCTATTATAGATAAACCTCTCCTTGAGGATCCGATCAGTACCATAGAGATCCTATTATAGATAAACCTCTCCTTGGGGACCCGATCAGTACCATAGAGATCCTATTATAGATAAACCTCTCCTTGAGGATCCGATCAGTACCATAGAGATCCTATTATAGATAAACCTCTCCTCTGAGACGCCCAGACGTTTCAGCATGTTGTTGTAGCCCTGAACTAGCTCACCTTATTCACCTATTCAAGGACTTGATGGTTAGTGGACCAGTTGAATCAGCTGTACTAGTTGTGGAATAGATCAAAGACATGGGACAGCTGGGGGTCCCTGAGGAGAGGTTGGAGAACGGCTGGGGTCCTGAGGAGAGGTTGGAGAACGGCTGGGGGTCCCTGAGGAGAGGTTGGAGAACGGCTGGGGGTCCCTGAGGAGAGGTTGGAGAACGGCTGGGGGTCCCTGAGGAGAGGTTGGAGAACGGCTGGGGGTCCCTGAGGAGAGGTTGGAGAACGGCTGGGGGCACTGAGGAGAGGTTGGAGAACGGCTGGGGGTCCCTGAGGAGAGGTTGGAGAACCGCTGGGGGTCCCTGAGGAGAGGTTGGAGAACGGCTGGGGGTCCCTGAGGAGAGGTTGGGAGAACGGCTGGGGGTCCCTGAGGAGAGGTTGGAGAACGGCTGGGGGTCCCTGAGGAGAGGTTGGAGAACGGCTGGGGGTCCCTGAGGAGAGGTTGGAGAACGGCTGGGGGTCCCTGAGGAGAGGTTGGAGAACGGCTGGGGGTCCTGAGGAGAGGTTGGAGAACGGCTGGGGGTCCCTGAGGAGAGGTTGGAGAACGGCTGGGGGTCCCTGAGGAGAGGTTGGACGAACGGCTGGGGGTCCCTGAGGAGAGGTTGGAGAACGGCTGGGGGTCCTGAGGAGAGGTTGGAGAACGGCTGGGGGTCCCTGAGGAGAGGTTTGGAACGGCTGGGGGTCCCTGAGGAGAGGTTGGAGAACGGCTGGGGGTCCCTGAGGAGAGGTTGGAGAACGGCTGGGGGGTCCCTGAGGAGAGGTTGTGGAGAACGGCTGGGGGTCCCTGAGGAGAGGTTGGAGAACGGGCTGGGGGTCCCTGAGGAGAGGTTGGAGAACGGCTGGGGGTCCTGAGGAGAGGTTTGGAGAACGGCTGGGGGTCCCTGAGGAGAGGTTGGAGAACGGCTGGGGGTCCCTGAGGAGAGGTTGGAGAACGGCTGGGGGTCCCTGAGGAGAGGTTGGAGAACGGCTGGGGGGTCCTGAGGAAAGGTTTGAGAACGGCTGGGGGTCCCTGAGGAGAGGTTGGAGAACGGCTGGGGGTCCCTGAGGAGAGGTTGGAGAACGGCTGGGGGTCCTGAGGAGAGGTTGGAGAACGGCTGGGGGTCCCTGAGGAGAGGTTGGAGAACGGCTGGGGGTCCTGAGGAGAGGTTGGAGAACGGCTGGGGGTCCCTGAGGAGAGGTTGGAGAACGGCTGGGGGTCCACTGAGGAGAGGTTGGAGAACGGCTGGGGGTCCTGAGGAGAGGTTGGAGAACGGCTGGGGGTCCCTGAGGAGAGGTTGGAGAACGGCTGGGGGTCCCTGAGGAGAGGTTGGAGAACGGCTGGGGGTCCCTGAGGAGAGGTTGGAGAACGGCTGGGGGTCCCTGAGGAGAGGTTGGAGAACGGCTGGGGGTCCTGAGGAAAGGTTGGAGAACGGCTGGGGGTCCCTGAGGAGAGGTTGGAGAACGGCTGGGGGTCCCTGAGGAGAGGTTGGAGAACGGCTGGGGGTCCTGAGGAGAGGTTGGAGAACGGCTGGGGGTCCCTGAGGAGAGGTTGGAGAACGGCTGGGGGTCTGAGGAGAGGTTGGAGAACGGCTGGGGGTCCCTGAGGAGAGGTTGGAGAACGGAACCTGGGGGTCACACTGAGGAGAGGTTGGAGAACGGCTGGGAACCCTGAGGAGAGGTTGGAGAACGGCTGGGGGTCCCTGAGGAGAGGTTGGAGAGAACGGCTGGGGGTCCCTGAGGAGAGGTTGGAGAACGGCTGGGGGTCCCTGAGGAGAGGTTGGAGAACGGCTGGGGGTCCCTGAGGAGAGGTTGGAGAACGTCTGGGGGTCCCTGAGGAGAGGTTGGAGAACACACTGGGGGTCCCTGAGGAGAGGTTGGAGAACGGCTGGGGGTCCCTGAGGAGAGGTTGGAGAATCACACTGGGGTCCCTGAGGAGAGGTTGGAGAACGGCTGGGGGTCCCTGAGGAGAGGTTGGAGAACGGCTACACAGGGGGGTCACTGAGGAGAGGTTGGAGAACTACTGGGGGTCCTCCCTGAGGAGAGGTTGGAGAAACGGCTGGGGGTCCCTGAGGAGAGGTTGGAGAATCACACTGGGGGTCTCCTGAGGAGAGGTTGGAGAACGGCTGGGGGTCCCTGAGGAGAGGTCTGGAGACACGGCTGGGGGTCCCTGAGGAGAGGTTTGGAGAACGGCTCCACCACCCTACAGGAGAGGTTGGAGAATCACACTGGGGGTCCTGAGGACACTTGGAGAACGGCTGGGAGTCCCTGAGGAGAGGTTGGAGACACTACTGGGGGTCCCTGAGGAGAGGTTGGAGAACGGCTGGGGGTCCCGAGGAGAGGTTGGAGAACGGCTGGGGGTCCCTGAGGAGAGGTTGGAGGAACGGCAGGGGGTCCCTGAGGAGACGGTTGGAGACACTACTGGGGGTCCCTGAGGAGAGGTCACACTGAACGGCTGGGGGTCCCTGAGGAGAGGTTGGAGAACGGCTGGGGGTCCCTGAGGAGAGGTCACAGAACGGCTGGGGGTCCCTGAGGAGAGGTTGGAGAACGGCTGGGGGTCCCTGAGGAGAGGTTGGAGAACGGCTGGGGGTCCCTGAGGAGAGGTTGGAGAACGGCTGGGGGTCCCTGAGGAGAATTGGAGAACGGCTGGGGGTCCCTGAGGAGAGGTTGGAGAATCACTGCTATAATACACTGTTCTTGTATGAGTACATTGTGAGTTCGTGCCGGTTCAGTTGCGGTCCAGACCAGTGTTTTTGGTCCACTCTATACCCCCATGAGTTTGTGTTTGGTGTGTGTCACACTGAACGTCTACCAACAGTGGGGTGTGAACCAGGAGATCTCCTACTGTACATCTCCACCACACTACACAGGAACCAGGAGAATCACACTGAACGTCTCTACCACACTACACAGGAACCAGGAGAATCACACTGAACGTCTCTACCACACTACACAGGTCAGGAGAATCACACTGAAACCACACTACACAGGAACCAGGAGAATCACACTGAACGTCTCTACCACACTGAACGTCTCTACCACACTACACAGGAACCAGGAGAATCACACTGAACGTCTCCACCACACTGAACGTCTCCACCACACTGAACGTCTCCACCACACTACACAGGAACCAGGAGAATCACACTGAACGTCTCCACCACACTACACAGGAACCAGGAGAATCACACTGAACGTCTCCACCACACTGAACGTCTCCACCACACTACACAGGAACCAGGAGAATCACACTGAACGTCTCTACCACACTGAACGTCTCTACCACACTACACAGGAACCAGGAGAATCACACTGAACGTCTCTACCACACTGAACGTCTCCACCACACTACACAGGAACCAGGAGAATCACACTGAACGTCTCTACCACACTACACAGGAACCAGGAGAATCACACTGAACGTCTCTACCACACTGAACGTCTCTACCACACTACACAGGAACCAGGAGAATCACACTGAACGTCTCTACCACACTACACAGGAACCAGGAGAATCACACTGAACGTCTCTACCACACTGAACGTCTCTACCACACTACACAGGAACCAGGAGAATCACACTGAACGTCTCCACCACCACACTACACAGGAGAACCAGGAGAATCACACTGAACGTCTCTACCACTACACTGAACGAATCTGAACGTCACCACACTACACAGGAACCAGGAGAATACACACACTGAACGTCTCTACCACACTGAACGTCTCTACCACACTACACAGGAACCAGGAGAATCACACTGAACGTCTCCACCACACTGAACGTCTCTACCACACTGAACGTCTCCACCACACTGAACGTCTCCACCACACTACACAGGAACCAGGAGAATCACACTGAACGTCTCCACCACACTGAACGTCTCCACCACACTACACAGGAACCAGGAGAATCACACTGAACGTCTCCACCACACTGAACGTCTCCACCACACTACACAGGAACCAGGAGAATCACACTGAACGTCTCTACCACACTACACAGGAACCAGGAGAATCACACTGAACGTCTCCACCACACACCTGAACGTCTCACTACACAGGAACCAGGAGAAACCACCACTGAACGTCTCTACCACACTACACAGGAACCAGGAGAATCACACTGAACGTCTCTACCACACTACACAGGAACCAGGAGAATCACACTGAACGTCTCTACCACACTACACAGGAACCAGGAGAATCACACTGAACGTCTCCACCACACTACACAGGAACCAGGAGAATCACACTGAACGTCTCCACCACACTACACAGGAACCAGGAGAATCACACTGAACGTCTCCACCACACTACACAGGAACCAGGAGAATCACACTGAACGTCTCCACCACACTACACAGGAACCAGGAGAATCACACTGAACGTCTCCACCACACTACACAGGAACCAGGAGAATCACACAGTGGGTCCCAAATGGAACCATATGTGTCTTTATCTACTGTTGTAGTGCACCATTTGGGCTCTGGTCAAAAAAAAGCAGTGCACTATATATGGAATAGGGTGCGATTTGGGATGCATCCACACAGATTTAGGCCTATTTTCTATTCCAATACAGTAACATCCTTCACTGACACTGCACAGGGAAGAGTCCCAGACTATCACATGTACACTAACACCTTCTCATACTGAGCAGAAGACCTACACTCTTAGAAAACAATGCGCTAACTTAGAACCTAAAAGGGTTCTTCAACTGTCCCCATAGGAGAACCATTTGAAGAACCCTTTTTTTGGTTCCAGGTAGAACGCTTTTGAGTTCCACATAGAACCCTTTCCACAGAGGGAACCAAAAAGGGTTCTCCTATGGGGGTCAGCCGGAGAATCTAAGATGATAAATAATACAGATAATAAAGGGCTCATGTCAAAAGTAGCGCACCGTGTATGGAATAGGGAGCCATTGGGGACGCATCCCCACAGACGTAGTATCATATTGTCTCTATAAACCTATATAGCCTTAGTATCATATTGTCTCTATAAACCTATATAGCCTTAGTATCATATTGTCTCTATAAACCTATATAGCCTTAGTATCATATTGTCTCTATAAACCTATATAGCCTTAGTATCATATTGTCTCTATAAACCTATATAGCCTTAGTATCATATTGTCTCTATAAACCTATATAGCCTTAGTATCATATTGTCTCTATAAACCTATATAGCCTTAGTATCATATTGTCTCTATAAACCTATATAGCCTTAGTATCATATTGTCTCTATAAACATATATAGCCTTAGTATCATATTGTCTCTATAAACCTATATAGCCTTAGTATCATATTGTCTCTATAAACCTATATAGCCTTAGTATATCATATTGTCTCTATAAACCTATATAGCCTTAGTATCATATTGTCTCTATAAACCTATATAGCCTTAGTATCATATTGTCTCTATAAACCTATATAGCCTTAGTATCATATTGTCTATATAAACCTATATAGCCTTAGTATCATATTGTCTCTATAAACCTATATAGCCTTAGTATCATATTGTCTCTATAAACCTATATAGTCTTAGTATCATATTGTCTCTATAAACCTATATAGCCTTAGTATCATATTGTCTCTATAAACATATATAGCCTTAGTATCATATTGTCTCTATAAACCTATATAGCCTTAGTATCATATTGTCTCTATAAACCTATATAGCCTTAGTATCATATTGTCTCTATAAACCTATATAGCATCTAGTATCGTAGTATGTCTCTATAAACCTATATAGCCTTAGTATCATATTGTCTCTATAAACCTATATAGCCTTAGTATCATATTGTCTATATAAACCTATATAGCCTTAGTATCATATTGTCTCTATAAACCTATATAGCCTTAGTATCATATTGTCTCTATAAACCTATATAGTCTTAGTATCATATTGTCTCTATAAACCTATATAGCCTTAGTATCATATTGTCTCTATAAACCTATATAGCCTTAGTATCATATTGTCTCTATAAACCTATATAGCCTTAGTATCATATTGTCTCTATAAACCTATATAGCCTTAGTATCATATTGTCTCTATAAACCTATATAGCATTAGTATCATATTGTCTCTATAAACCTATATAGCATTAGTATCATATTGTCTCTATAAACCTATATAGCCTTAGTATCATATTGTCTCTATAAACCTATATAGCCTTAGTATCATATTGTCTCTATAAGCCTATATAGTCTTAGTATCATATTGTCTATATAAACCTATATAGCCTTAGTATCATATTGTCTCTATAAACCTTTATAGCATTAGTATCATATTGTCTCTATAAACCTATATATCATTAGTATCATATTGTCTCTATAAACCTATATAGCCTTAGTATCATATTGTCTCTATAAACCTATATAGCCTTAGTATCATATTGTCTCTATAAACCTATATAGCCTTAGTATCATATTGTCTCTATAAACCTATATAGCCTTAGTATCATATTGTCTCTATAAACCTATATAGCCTTAGTATCATATTGTCTATATAAACCTATATAGCCTAGCCTCGATTAGTATCATATTGTCTCTATAAACCTATATAGCCTTAGTATCATATTGTCTCTATGTCTTAGTATAATACCTATATACCGATATAGCCTTAGTATCATATTGTCTCTATAAACCTATATAGCCTTATATTGTATAGGCCTTAGTATCATATTGTCTCTATAAACCTATATAGCCTTAGTATCATATTGTCTCTATAAACCTATATAGCCTTAGTATCATATTGTCTCTATAAACCTATATAGCCTTAGTATCATATTGTCTCTATAAACCTATATAGCCTTAGTATCATATTGTCTCTATAAACCTATATAGCCTTAGTATCATATTGTCTCTATAAACCTATATAGCCTTAGTATCATATTGTCTCTATAAACCTATATAGCCTTAGTATCATATTGTCTCTATAAACCTATATAGCCTTAGTATCATATTGTCTCTATAAACCTATATAGCCTTAGTATCATATTGTCTCTATAAACCTATATAGCCTTAGTATCATATTGTCTCTATAAACCTATATAGCCTTAGTATCATATTGTCTCTATAAACCTATATAGCCTTAGTATCATATTGTCTATATAAACCTACACTACCGTTCAAAAGTTTGGGGTCACTTAGAAATGTCAAATTGATCAGCAATACAGCGTAGACATTGTTAATGTTGTAAATGGCTATTGTAGCTGGAAACCGCAGATTTCTTAAATGGAATATCTACATAGGCGTACAGAGGCCCATTATCAGCATTTTATTTCGAAAACAAGGACATTTCTAAGTGACCCCAAACTTTTGAACGGTAGGTGTACATTACATCCTGATAGAGTTATACACGTAGCCCTTCCTCACAATATGAGCCAGATCGTATTACAGTGGGGGAAAAAAGTATTTAGTCAGCCACCAATTGTGCAAGTTCTCCCACTTAAAAAGATGAGAGAGGCCTGTAATTTTCATCATAGGTACACGTCAACTATGACAGACAATATGAGATTTTTTTTTACAGAAAATCACATTGTAGGATTTTTTATGAATTTATTTGCAAATTATGGTGGAAAATAAGTATTTGGTCAATAACAAAAGTTTCTCAATTTGTCTGTCATAGTTGACGTGTACCTATGATGAAAATTACAGGCCTCTCTCATCTTTTTAAGTGGGAGAACTTGCACAATTGGTGGCTGACTAAATACTTTTTTTCCCCACTGTATGTCCTTATCTATCAACAATATGAGCCAGATCGTATTATGTCTGGAGCCAGACAGAGAATCCCTAATCCTGTAGACACAACCACCATCCAATTACATAAAGACACTTTTTTTTTTTTTTAAAGCAAGTAAATACAGTGCTATGAAAAAGTATTTACCCCTTTTCTAATTTTCTCTAATTTTGCATATTTGTGATACTGAATATTATCAGATCTTCAACCAAAACCTAATATTAGATAAAGGGAACATAAGTGGACAAATATAACACAACAATTACATATTTATTTCATTTATTTCATAAACAAAGTTATGCAACACCCAATGCCCCTGTGTGAAAAAGTAATTGCCCCCTTTACACTCAATAACTGGTTGTGCCACCTTTAGCTGCAATGACTCCAACCAAATGCTTCCTGTAGATGTTGATCAGTCTCTCACGTCGCTGTGGAGGAATTTTGGCCCGCTCTTCCATGCAGAACTGCTTTAACTCAGTGACGTGTGGGTTTTCAAGCATGAACTGCTCGTTTCATGTCCTGCCACAACATCTCAATTTGGATTAGGTCTGGACTTTGACTAGGCCATTCCAAACCATCCAATTTGTTGCTTTTTAGCAATTTTCATGTAGACTTGATTGTGTGTTTTGGATCATTGTCTTGCTGCATGACCCAGCTGCGCTTCAGCTTCAGCTCACAGACGGATGGTCTGACATTCTCCTGTAGAATTCTCTGATACAGAGCAGAATTCATGGTTCCTTCTATTAAGGCAAGTCGTCCAGGTCCTGAGGCAGCAAAGCATCCCCAAACCATCACACCACCACCACCATGCTTGACCTTTGGTATGATGTTCTTACTGTGGAATGCAGAGTTCGGTTTTCGCCAGGCATTACTGGAACCATGTCGTCCAAAAAGTTATACTTTTGAATCATCTGTCCACGGAACGTTCTTCCAAGAGTCTTGATGATCATCCAGGTGCTTTTTGGCAAACTCTTTGGACGAGATGGTTCCCCTCTAAGTGTGTATGAAAACATTAAGTCTAGGTACCCTATTCCCTATAGGCCCTGGTCAAAAGCAGCACACTAAATAGTGAATAGGGTGCCATTTGGGATGCAGACTAAATAACCACCACACAGGACTGTGACCCCCCCCCCCCCCCTCAAAGCGTGTAAGTAGTATTTCTAGTAATCCTCCGGCTCTCCAGTCACAAGCCAGTTATCAGGTTACACAGCACCAGGTATCACCAAGCACTGCGTGTGTGTGTGTGTGTGTGTGTGTGTGTGTGTGTGTGTGGTATCAACAAGCACAGTGTGTGTGTGTGTGTGTGTGTGTGTGTGTGTGTGTGTGTGTGTGTGTGTGTGTGCGTGTGCGCGTGGCGTGCGTGCGTGCGTGCGCGTGCGTGCGTGCGTGCGTGCGTGCGTGCGTGCGTGTGTGTGTGTGTGTGTGGTATCACCAAGCACAGTGTGAACCACTGCATGTGACTGTATTGATATACTGTAGCTTCCCTTTCAAGTCCTCGGAACCGCTAATCTATTACAGTCATGGAGGAGAGAGAGAGGGAGGAGGGAGAGAGGGGAGGGGAGGGTGAGGGGGGGTGAAAGAAAGACAGAGAAACAGAGAGGGGAAGAAATAGAGAGGGAGAAAGAAAGAGAGAGAGAGAGAGAGAGAGAAGAGAGAGAGAGAGAGAGAGAAGACAGAGAGGGGAGAGAGAGAGAGAGAGAGAGAGAGAGAGAGAGAGAGAGAGAGAGAGAGAGAGAGAGAGAGAGAGAGAGAGAGAGCGAGAGAGAGAGAGAGAGAGAGAGAGAGAGAGAGAGAGAGAGAGAGAGAGAGAGAGAGAGAGAGAGAGAGAGAGAGAGAGAGTGTGTGTGTGTGTGTGAACTGCTTTCATACACAGATTATCACAGCTCCCCAAAAGGCTCTTATGGTAATAACGTCTAATAAAGTTATTTCAAGTATTTCAGATTCTTTGTTCCTAAAAGAAAAGAAAGGTATTGTTTAAAGGTATTGCTATTTCCAAATAAAACCAGTACATACCATTATAGGATGGGGTCAGTGCCTTCACAAAGTATTCACACCCCTTGACTTGTTCCACATTTTGTTGTGTTACAAAGTGGGATTATAATGGATTTAATTGTCATTTTTTTGTCAATGATCTACACAAAATGTTATGTAATGTCAATTAATAAATATATATTTTTTAAATAATGGGAAATAAAACACTAATAAATCTTGATTAGATAAGTATTCACACCCCTCAATCCATGTTAGAAGCACCTTTGCCAGCGATTACAGATGTGAGTCTTTCTGGGTGCGTTTCTAAAATCTTTGCACACCTGGATTGTACAATATTGTACAAAAAATCTTCAAGCGCTGTCAATATGGTTATTGATCATTGCTAGACAGCCATTTTCAAGTCTTGCCATAGATTTACATCAGATTCAAGTCTCTAATGTAACTAGGCCAGTCAGGAACATTCAATGTCATCTTGGTAAGCAACTCCAGTGTATATTTGTCCTTGTGTGTCACGTTGTGTAATGATTAGAAGACAGGCGCAGGGATACGTATTAGGGGTTTTATTACTCCAGCCAACACAAACACGTATATATATACAAAAGGGATGTATCCCAAACAAAGAGCGAGGTGTAACCTCTACACAATACACGGGATGAGACCCATAAACGACAAGAGCACAATACACGGTACTCACGAGACCAACGGACATGGGACAATAATCGACAAGGACAATGGGGAACAGAGGGCACATATATAGACATACTAATCAGGGGGAATGGGAACCAGGTGTGCGTAATGAGACAAGACAGTCCGGGGTTGGTGGTAATGATCTATGTCAGTGGCGTCTAGAAAGCCGCGTGACGTAGACCTCCGGAACTACTGAGCAGCAGTACCAGGGGGATCCGTGACATTAGTTACCCCCAACACTCTCTCCACACAGGACCTGGAACGTAGAGACATGGTGATATCAGGTAACATAACAGACGTTAGATACCACCACCTCCCCAACACTCTCTCCACACAGCCCTATCTCTACGTCTAGACAACTGTCCATTCTATCAGCCCTATCTCTACCTCTAGGCAACTGTCTAGGCAATCTCTGTCTAGACATTCTATCAGCCCTATCTCTACGTCTAGACAACTGTCCATTCTATCAGCCCTATCTCTACGTCTAGGCAACTGTCCATTCTATCAGCCCTATCTCTACGTCTAGACAACTGTCCATTCTATCAGCCCTATCTCTACGTCTAGACAACTGTCCATTCTATCAGCCCTATCTCTACGTCTAGGACAACTGTCCATTCTATCAGCCCTATCTCTACGTCTAGACAACTGTCCATTCTATCAGCCCTATCTCTACGTCTAGACAACTGTCCATTCTATCAGCCCTATCTCTACGTCTAGACAACTGTCCATTCTATCAGCCCTATCTCTACGTCTAGGCAACTGTCCATTCTATCAGCCCTATCTCTACGTCTAGGCAACTGTCCATTCTATCAGCCCTATCTCTACGTCTAGGCAACTGTCCATTCTATCAGCCCTATCTCTACGTCTAGACAACTGTCCATTCTATCAGCCCTATCTCTACGTCTAGACAACTGTCCATTCTATCAGCCCTATCTCTACGTCTACAACTGTCCATTCATCAGCCCATCTCTATCTAGACCCTGTCCATTCTATCAGCCCTATCTCTACGTCTAGACAACTGTCCATTCTATCAGCCCTATCTCTACGTCTAGACAACTGTCCATTCTATCAGCCCTATCTCTACGTCTAGACAACTGTCCATTCTATCAGCCCTATCTCTACGTCTAGACAACTGTCCATTCTACCAGCCCTATCTCTACGTCTAGACAACTGTCCATTCTATCAGCCCTATCTCTACGTCTAGACAACTGTCCATTCTACCAGCCCTATCTCTACGTCTAGACAACTGTCCATTCTATCAGCCCTATCTCTACGTCTAGCCCAACTGTGCCCATTCTATCAGCCCTATCTCTACGTCTAGGCAACTGTCCATTCTATCAGCCCTAGCCCTCCATTACGTCTAGACAACTGTCCATTCTATCAGCCCTATCTCTACGTCTAGGCAACTGTCCATTCTATCAGCCCTATCTCTACGTCCAACTGTCCATTCTATCAGCCCTATCTCTACGTCTAGACAACTGTCCATTCTATCAGCCCTATCTCTACGTCTAGACAACTGTCCATTCTATCAGCCCTATCTCTACGTCTAGGCAACTGTCCATTCTACCAACTCTATCTCTACATTCAGGTCTAACCTACAACCCCACCTATAAAGATGAGAGACTGTCCATCCAACTATGCCAGCAGCATCCCACTGCTGGTTGGACTCTGAAGCTAAGCAGGGTTGGTCCCTGGATGGGAGACCAGATGCTGCTGGAAAGTGGTGTTGGAGGGCCAGTAGGGGGCACTCTTTCCTCTGGTCTAAAGAAAACATCCCAATGCCCCAGGGCAGTGATTGGAGGCCTTGACCTGTGTAGGTGTGTAAGAGTAGGGGTGTTAGCACCCATGTCCTGGTTAAATTCCCAGCATGGCCTTGACCTGTGTAGGTGTGTAAGAGTAGGGGTGTTAGCACCCATGTCCTGGTTAAATTCCCAGCATGGCCTTGACCTGTGTAGGTGTGTAAGAGTAGGGGTGTTAGCACCCATGTCCTGGTTAAATTCCCAGCATGGCCTTGACCTGTGTAGGTGTGTAAGAGTAGGGGTGTTAGCACCCATGTCCTGGTTAAATTCCCAGCATGGCCCTTGACCTGTGTAGCTTGTAAGAGTAGGGGTGTTAGCCTCCCCTGTAACTATTCCCCAGGTCATTGCTGTAAATGTGCAAGAGAATGCAGTGGCCTGACTGGTAATATAATGGCCTAGGTGTGTAAGAGTAGGGGTTCAGCACTACCTGTCCTGGTCTCTACCCAGCATGGCCTTAACCTGTCAGGTGTCTAAGAGTAGGTAGTCCTATCTCCCATGTCCTGGTTAAATTCCACAGCATGGCCTTGATTCTGTCCAGCCCTCACCCTCCACAGTAGCACCCATGTCCTGGTTAAATTCCCAGCATGGCCTTGACCTGTGACAGTGTAACTGGGGTGTCAGCACACCTGTCCTGTTAAAATAAGGGTGGCCATCCACCTGTCTACTCTTACAGTAGTCCTATTAGCACCCATGTCCTTCCTAAATTCACCATGGTCTTCACCTGTGTAGGTGTGTCTACTGTAGTGTTAGCAACTCCCATCTAACTCACCAGTAGTGGCCTTCTCTATCTTCTACCCTCCACAGTCCAATTCCCAGTAGCCTTCCTGTGTAGGTGTCTGTAGCCTTCCTACACCCTCCACAGTCTAACTCACAGTAGTCCTATCTCTACTGTAGCTTCCTACTGAACCCTTCACAGTACAGTTTCCTATCTCTTCTGTAAAAGCCTTCCATAACCCCTCCACACCTAACTCACAGTAGTCCTAAGAGTAGGGGTGTTTAGCACCCTATGTCCTGGTTAAATTCCACAGCATGTCCTTGACCTTGTTCTGTAGCCTTGTTTAAACCCTCCACTGGTCCAATTCTCAGCATGGCCTTACCTGTGTAGGTCTCTTCTGTAGCCTTCCTAACCCTCCAGACAGTCTAACTCACAGTAGTCCTATCTCTTCTGTAGGTGTGTTCCTAACCCTCCACAGTCTTAGCACAGTATGTCCTGGTTATCTCTTCTTAGCCTTGACCTGTGTAGTTGTCTACTCACAGGGTGTTAGCACCCATGTAGGTTCCTAACCCCCAGCATGGTCTAACTCACAGTAGTCCTGTCTCTACTGTAGCCTTGTTTTAACCTGTGTCAAGGTCAGTTAAATTCACAGCATGTCTATGACTTGTGTAGCCTGTGTAACCCTCCACAGTTAACTCACATGTCCTATCTAAATTGTAGCATTCCTAACCCTGTAGGTGTAGTCCTATCTGTCTGTACCCTTCCTAACCTCCACAGTCTAACTCACAGTGTCCTATCTCTACTGTGTAGCCTGTGTAAGGGGTTTTTAGCAACCCATGTCTTCTGTTAGCCTTCCTAGACCCTGGCCTTGACCTAGTGTAACTCAGAGTAGGGGTTTTAGGCTCTACTGTGTCCTTCTTGTTTTTCCACAGTCCAACTCCTCTATCCCCTCTCTACTGTAGCTCTTCCTTCCCCTTCACAGTCCCCCTGTCTCTACTGTAGCCTTCCTAACCCTCCACAGTCTAACTCACAGTAGTCCTATCTCTACTGTAGCCTTCCTAACCACAGTCTCAACTCACAGTAGTCCTATCTCTACTGTAGCCTTCCTAACCCTCCACAGTCTAACTCACAGTAGTCCTATCTCTACTGTAGCCTTCCTAACCCTCCACAGTCTAACTCACAGTAGTCCTATAATTAGAGTATGGTTCTTGGTCTGTGTGACATGTCGTCCAGGCCTTGCCGTGCTGCGAGTAAGAACCCCACCAGCATTTCACGCCAGCATGACACTTTTCCCCCGTCCAAAGAGAGAGAGAGAGAGAGAACTCACACACACACACACGGACACACACACAGATGCAGGCGCACACACACACACACACACACACACACAGTTAGTGGGACGTCCAGGGGTGAAGATGATGTAACATGATGTCGCCCGTTTCCTCCCTTCTGTCCGTCCTCTCGTCTGTCTGACTCCACATGATAATATCACCCACCCTGGTCTGCCCATCTTACTGTCTGACTGGCCACAGGTGCCAGCTAAACGCTCTCTGTTTGTCTGACGGAACTTTTGGACACACACACACTCAAGGAGGAAGAGAGACAGAGGGGAGTGTGTGTTTGGATTTAGTTTTGGGGTGTTTCTGTTTGTTTGTTCTGACACCATGGATTCCGGTTTTCTGAAAGGATTGATTGTTGTTTTACTGATACATCAATGCAAGGCTCAAGGTAAGATGGATTGGGGGCCTCTTGGGAATGTTGTGAGAATATTGTGAGAATTTGATGAGAATGTTTTTGTTCTTTTGAAATGTTGTTTTTCTACTGTCTCTCTTGTTTTTATACTGTGTCTCTCTTGTTTTTATACTGTGTCTCTCTTGTTTTTATACTGTGTCTCTCTGTTTCTACTGTCTCTCTTGTTTTTCTACTGTGTCTCTCTTGTTTTTCTACTGTGTCTCTCTTTTTTTTTCTACTGTGTCTCTCTTGTTTTTATACTGTGTCTCTTGTTTTTATACTGTGTCTCTCTTGTTTTTCTACTGTGTCTCTCCTGTTTTTCTACTGTGTCTCTCTTGTTTTCTACTGTCTCTCTGTTTTTTGTATCTGTTCTCTCTGTGTTTTTTTTACTGTGTCTCTCCTGTTTTTCTACTGTGTCTCTCTTGTTTTTATACTGTGTCTCTCTTGTTTTTCTACTGTGTCTCTCTCTTGTTTTCTACTGTGTCTCTCTTGTTTTTCTACTGTGTCTCTTGTTTTTCTACTGTGTCTCTCTTGTTTTTCTACTGTGTCTCTCTTGTTTTTCTACTGTCTCTCTTGTTTTTTATACTGTGTCTCTCTTGTTTTTCTACTGTCTCTCTCTTGTTTTTCTACTGTGTCTCTCTTGTTTTTCTACTGTGTCTCTTGTTTTTCTACTGTGTCTCTCTTGTTTTTCAACTGTGTCTCTCTTGTTTTTCTACTGTGTCTCTTGTTTTTCTACTGTCTCTCTTGTTTTTCTACTGTGTCTCTCTTTGTTTTTCTACTGTGTCTCTCTTGTTTTTCTACTGTGTCTCTCTCTTGTTTTTCTACTGTGTCTCTCTCTTGTTTTTCTACTGTGTCTCTCTTGTTTTTTCTACTGTGTCTCTCTTGTTTTTCTACTGTGTCTCTCTTGTTTTTCTACTGTGTCTCTCTTGTTTTTATACTGTGTCTCTCTGTTTTTTCTACTGTCTCTCTCTTGTTTTTCTACTGTGTCTCTCTCTGTCTGTTTTTTTTTGTTTCTACTGTGTACTGTGTCTCTCCTTGTGTTTTTCTACTGTGTCTCTCTTGTTTTTCTACTGTGTCTCTCTTGTTTTTCTACTGTGTCTCTTGTTTTTCTACTGTCTCTCTTGTTTTTATACTGTGTCTCTCTTGTTTTTTCTACTGTGTCTCTCTTGTTTTTATACTGTGTCTCTCCTGTTTTTCTACTGTCTCTCTTGTTTTTCTACTGTGTCTCTCTTGTTTTTCTACTGTGTCTCTCTTGTTTTTCTACTGTGTCTCTTGTTTTTCTACTGTGTCTCTCTTGTTTTTCTACTGTGTCTCTCTTGTTTTTATACTGTGTCTCTCTTGTTTTTACTACTGTGTCTCTCTTGTTTTTATACTGTGTCTCTCTTGTTTTTCTACTGTGTCTCTCTTGTTTTTCTACTGTGTCTCTCTTGTTTTTCTACTGTGTCTCTCTTGTTTTTCTACTGTGTCTCTCTTGTTTTTCTACTGTGTCTCTCTTGTTTTTCTACTGTGTCTCTCTTGTTTTTCTACTGTGTCTCTCTTGTTTTTCTACTGTGTCTCTCTTGTTTTTTTCTACTGTGTTTCTCTCTGTGTCTTTTGTTTTTATACTGTGTCTCTCTCTTGTTTTTATACTGTGTCTCTCCTGTTTTTCTACTGTGTCTCTCTGTTTTTCTACTGTGTCTCTCTTGTTTTTCTACTGTGTCTCTCTTGTTTTTCTACTGTGTCTCTCTCTTGTTTTTTCTACTGTCTCTCTTGTTTTTATACTGTGTCTCTCATGTTTTTCTACTGTCTCTCTTGTTTTTCTACTGTGTCTCTCTCTTGTTTTTCTACTGTGTCTCTCCTGTTTTTCTACTGTGTCTCTCTTGTTTTTCTACTGTGTCTCTCTCTGGTTTTTATACTGTGTCTCTCTGTTTGTTTTTCTACTGTGTCTCTCTCTTGTTTTTATACTGTGTCTCTCTTGTTTTTTTACTGTGTACTGTCTCTCTCTGTTTTTCTACTGTGTCTCTCTTGTTTTTCTACTGTGTCTCTCTTGTTTTCTACTGTGTCTCTCTTGTTTTTTCTACTGTGTCTCTCTTGTTTTTATACTGTCTCTTCTTTTTTTTATACTGTGTCTCTCTTGTTTTTCTACTGTGTCTCTCTTGTTTTTCTACTGTGTCTCTTGTTTTTCTACTGTCTCTCTTGTTTTTATACTGTGTCTCTCTTGTTTTTCTACTGTGTCTCTCTGTTTTTCTACTGTGTCTCTCTTGTTTTTCTACTGTGTCTCTCTTGTTTTTATACTGTGTCTCTCTCTTGTTTTTATACTGTGTCTCTCTTGTTTTTATACTGTGTCTCCTGTTTTTCTACTGTCTCTCTTGTTTTTCTACTGTGTCTCTTGTTTTTCTACTGTGTCTCTCTCTTGTTTTTATACTGTCTCTCTTGTTTTTCTACTGTGTCTCTCTTGTTTTTCTACTGTCTCTCTTGTTTTTCTACTGTGTCTCTCTCTTGTTTTTTCTACTGTGTCTCTCTTGTTTTTTCTACTGTGTCTCTCTTGTTTTTCTACTGTGTCTCTCTTGTTTTTATACTGTGTCTCTCTTGTTTTTATACTGTGTCTCTCTTGTTTTTCTACTGTGTCTCTCCTGTTTTTCTACTGTCTCTCTTCTTTTTTTCTACTGTGTCTCTCTTTTGTTTTTCTACTGTGTCTCTCTTGTTTTTTATACTGTGTCTCTCTTGTTTTTCTTCTCTTTTTTCTACTGTGTCTCTCTGTTTTTATACTGTGTCTCTCTGTTGTTTTTCTACTGTGTCTCTCTTGTTTTTATACTGTGTCTCTCTTGTTTTTATACTGTGTCTCTCTGTTTTTTCTACTGTTTTGTCTCTCTCTGTTTTTCTACTGTGTCTCTCTTTTTTTCTACTGTGTCTCTCTTGTTTTTCTACTGTGTCTCTCTTGTTTTTCTACTGTGTCTCTCTTGTTTTTATACTGTGTCTCTCTTGTTTTTATACTGTGTCTCTCTTGTTTTTATACTGTGTCTCTCTTGTTTTTCTACTGTGTCTCTCTTGTTTTTCTACTGTGTCTCTCTTGTTTTTATACTGTGTCTCTCTCTTTTTTTTTCTACTACTGTGTCTCTCTTGTTTTTTATACTGTGTCTCTCTTGTTTTTCTACTGTGTCTCTCTTGTTTTTATACTGTGTCTCTCTTGTTTTTCTACTGTGTCTCTCTTGTTTTTATACTGTGTCTCTCTTTGTTTTTTATACTGTGTCTCTCTTGTTTTTCTACTGTGTCTCTCTTGTTTTTCTACTGTGTCTCTCTTGTTTTTCTACTGTGTCTCTCTTGTTTTTATACTGTCTCTCTCTTGTTTTTTATACTGTGTCTCTCTTGTTTTTCTACTGTGTCTCTCTCTTGTTTTTATACTGTGTCTCTCTTGTTTTTCTACTGTGTCTCTCTTGTTTTTCTACTGTGTCTCTCTTGTTTTCTACTGTGTCTCTTTACTGTGATGTTATCTAACTGTAATGAATTGTTCATAGTAATAAATAATGGTGCTTAGTTGTGGCCCATCAATGTGTGGTCCATGGACTGTGATGTGGTGACATTAACTTATATTTTGTTCGCTTTTAGCCCTCTCCAAATGAAACACCCCATCATAAACGCAATGGGATTTACCTAAACAATATGCCATTTATGCATTTTCCTTACTTGTTTGAAAGACAGTAAACCAAAACAGCTGATTTATACCAACCCAGCCTTTTCTAGCAAAGAGAATGCTGAGAGTCAGACAATACTTTATACCAGCTAGTCATACTAGAAACAACTACTAACTATATTTTACTGTTGGCATTTCTCTCCCAGGCCGACAAAGACCCAAGCCTCCAACCACTAGTGTAAAGACGTGTTATATCAGTATCCTCCAAATATACTTTAACGTTGAGCTTTATTTCCCCATGCAGGCCTGTCCACTTCCACCCAGACTTCTCAGTATCAATCTTTTGAAATATATACAGTACCAGTCAAAGGTGTGGACGCACCTACTGATTCCAGGGTTTTTCTTTATTTTTACTATTTTCTACATTGTAGAATAATAGTGAAGACATCAAAACTATGAAATAACACATATGGAATCATGTAGCAACCAAAAAAGTGTTAAACAAATCAAAATATATTGTATATTTGAGATTCTTCAAATAGCCACCCTTTGCCTTGATGACAGCGTTGCACACTCTTGGCATTCTCTCAACCAGCTTCATGAGGTAGTCACCTGGAATGCATTTCAATTAACAGGTGTGCCTTGTTAAAAGTTAGTTTGTGGAATTTCTTCTCTCCTTTAATGCATTTGAGCCAATCAGTTGTGTTGTGACAAGGTAGGGGGGGGGGGGGGGGTATACAGAATATAGCCCTATTTGGTAAAAGACCAAGTCCATATTATGGCAAGAACAGCTCAAATAAGCAAATAGAAATGACAGTCCATCATTACTTTAAGACATGAAGGTCAGTAAATCTGGAACATTTCAAGAACTTTGAACGTTTCTTCAAGTGCAGTCGCAAAAACCATCAAGCGCTATTATGAAACTGGCTCTCATGAGGACTGCCACAGGAAAGGAAGACCCAGAGTTACCTCTGCTGCACAGGATAAGTTCATTAGAGTTAACTGCACCTCAGATTGCAGCCCAAATAAATGCTTCATAGAGTTCAAGTAACAGACACATCTCAACATCTACTGTTCAGAGGAGATTATGTGAATCAGGCCTTCATAGTCTAATTGCTGCAACGAAACCACTACTAAAGGACACCAATAAGAAGAAGAGCCTTGCTTGGGCCAAGAAACACGAGCAATGGACATTAGACCGGTGGAAATCTGTCCTTTGGTCTGATGAGTCGAAATTTGAGATTTTTGGTTCCAACCGCCGTGTCTTTGTGAGACGCAGAGTAGGTGAACGGATGATCTCCGCATGTGTGGTTCCCACCGTAAAGCATGGAGGAGGAGGTGTGATGGTGTGGCGGTGCTTTGCTGGTGACACTGTCTGTGATTTATTTAGAATTCAAGGCACACTTAACCAGCATTGGTACCACAGCATTCTGCAGTGATACGCAATCCCATTTGTTTTTCAACAGGACAATGACCCAAAACACACCTCCAGGCTGTGTAAGAGCTATTTGACTGATGAGAGTGATGGAGTGCTGCATCAGATGACCTGGCCTCCACAATCACCCGACCTCAACCCAATTGAGATGGTTTGGGATGAGTTGGACCGCATAGTGAAGGAAAAGCAGCCAACAAGTGCTCAGCATATGTGGGAACTCCTTCAAGACTGTTTGAAAAGCATTCCTCATGAAGCTGGTTGAGAGAATGCCAAGAGTGTGCAAAGCTGTCATCAAGGCAAAGGATGGCTACTTTGAAGAATCTCAAATATAAAATATATTTTTATTTGTTTAACACTTTTTTTGTTACTACATGATTCCATATGTGTTATTTCATAGTTTTGATGTCTTCACTATTATTCTACAATGTAGTGTAAAAATAAAGAACAACACTTGAATGAGTAGGTGTGTCCAAACTTTTGACTGGTACTGTGTATATATATATATATATATATTAAAATATATGTGAAATATACGTGTATTTTCCCTATGCAGACCTGTCCACCTCCACCTTGCCCTCTGTGGAAGTGACCCCCCAAGAAGCCTCAGAGCTTCCCCAGGAACCAGAGCTCCTGGCTGGGGAGGAGGAGCAGGAAGAGGTGCTCCCGGAGGTGGCTCCCCCCAGCCTGAAGGAGGTGGAGGACGCCGTGCAGGAGGCCTCGGAGCTGGCCTCGGAGCCGGGGGTCGAGGAGGTGCTGAAGGAGCTGTTAGAGAGGGTGGTGGAGGCCGCCATGAGGGAGGTGCAGAGGGAGGCTCAAGGGGAGGTGAAGGAGGAGGTGGCTGAAGTAGAGGATGGAGTGGAGGAGGAGTTAGGAGGAGGAGGAGGAGAGCAGGAGGTAGAGGAGGAGGGAGAGGTGGAGGAGCAAGGAGAACAGGAGGAGGCTGTGACTGAAGTGGTGGAAGAGGAGGTGGAGGTTGGAGGAGAAGGGGAGGCCATTGAAGCTGGGTCTGTAGAGGAGAGCATAGCAGAGGAGGTGGAAGATCAACTAGTGGAAGCCCCTGTTGCTCCCCTCACTAAGGGAGAGGTTGTGGAGGAAACTACCCTCCCAGAAGAGGAGGAGGAGGGAGGAGGAAAGGTAGTCGTAGAGGAGATGGAGGGAGAGGATGAGGAGGGAGGAGGAAAGGTAGTCGTAGAGGAGACGGAGGGAGAGGAGGGGGAGGAGGTGGTGCAGACAGAGCAGGAGACTGTGACTGAGGAGGCTGGAGGAGAGAAGGAGGGAGAGGGGGAGGGATTAGGAGAGGAGGTGGGGGTGGGGGTGGAAGACTATGAGGAGATGAAGACTACTCAGTCGGTAGTGGGGGAGCCAGTCAAAGAGGAGGGAGGGAAGGAGGAGGAGGGAGGGATGGAGGAGGTGGTGGAGGTGGGAGGAGAGGGGGAGGAGGGAAGGATGGAGGAGGTGGTGGAGGTGGGAGGAGAGGGGGAGGAGGGAAGGATGGAGGAGGTGGTGGAGGTGGGAGGAGAGGGGGGAGGAGGGAAGGATGGAGGAGGTGGTGGAGGTGGTGGAGGATGGAGGAGGAGGTGGGGGAGGGGGAGGAGGGTGGTGGAGGAGGGTGGAGGTGGGAGGAGAGGGGGAGGAGGGAAGGATGGAGGAAGGTGTGGTGGTTGTGGAGGGGAGGAGGAGGCTGGAGCTGAGGTAGTGATTGGGGAGGCAGGGGGTGAGGAGGAAGGGGATGGAGAGAGTGTGGGAGAGAAGGGGGGAGATGAGGGGGTGGTGGTAGGTGCTGCAGACCAGCTGGGAGGTGAAGCAGAAGGAAGAGAAGGAGGAGAGGAGACACCAGAAACGGAGGACCAAGGTAAACTATAGTGGAATTAAACCACCAGGGTCATGTTCAGTAGCCAAACATTGGGGAACGTTGCAGCTAGAAATGTCACGAGGAGAATAGAGCCGACGTGATCGCTTATTCTACATGTCAGAGAGGCATGTTTGTTCTGAACGTTGGTCAACATGGTGTCCTAATGAATGTGGCCCTGAAGGCTTAATGTCCCAGTAAAGTACTCTTGGTGCAGTGGAGAGCTACAGAGTATATCAGGCTTTTGTTTCCAAACACTTACCTGATCCTGGAGAGCTACAGAGTATATGCAGGCTTTTGTTCCAACCCAGCACTTACATACCTGGGCCATGCTCAGTAGGGAGATAGTGTTGTGGAACTGAGTGAAACAGTAAGCTACTACTGAGTGAAACAGGAAGCTACTACTGAGTGAAACAGGAAGCTACTACTGAGTGAAACAGGAAGCTACTACTGAGTGAAACAGGAAACTACTACCTGAACATGTACAATAACAACACAGGTTTTTATTTAACGATTACAAGCATACCCATAACATAATGCAGCCACCACTATGCTTGACAACATGGAGAGTGGTACTCAATAATGTGTTGTATAGGATTTGCCCCAAACATAACACTGTATTCAGGACAAAAAGTTAATTGCTTTGCTAAATTTTTTTGCAGTATTATTGTAATGCCTTGTTGCAAACAAGATGCAAATAAAATGCATTTATTCTGTACTAACTTCCTTCTTTTCACTCTGTCAATTAGGTTAGTATTGTGGAGTAACTACAATGTTATTGATCCATCGTCAGTTTTCTATCACAGCCATTAAACTCTGTAACTGTTTTAAAATGACCATTGGCCTCATGGTGAAATCCCTGAGCGGTTTCCTTCCACTTCGGCGACGGAGTGAGGAAGGACGCCTGTATCTTTGTAGTGACTGGGTGTATTGATACACCATACAAAGTGTAATTAATAACTTCACCACGCTCAAAGGGATATTCAATGTCTGTTTAAAAAAACAACAACATTGATTTACCAATAGGTGCCCTTCTTTGCGATGCATTGGAAAACCTTCCTGGTCTTTGAGGTTGAATCTGTGTTTGAAAATCACTGGTCAACTGAGGGACCTTCCAGATAATTGTATGTGTGGGGTACAGAGATGAGGTAGTCATTCAAAAATCATGTTAAACACTACTATTGCACACAGAGTGAGTCCATGCAACTCATTATGTGACTTGTCAAGCACATTTTTACTCCAGAATGTATTTAGGCTTGCCATAACAAAAGGTTTGAATACTTATTGACTCAAGACATTTCAGCTTTTCATGTTTTATTCATTCATAAGAATTTCTAAAAACATAAATCCACTTTGATATTATGGGGTTATTGTGACCAAAACATCAAAATGTAATCCATTTTAAATTCAGGCTGTAACACAACAAAAAATGTGGAAAAAGTCAAGAGGTGTGAATAGTTGCTGAAGGCGCTGTGTGTGCTGACTGAGATTACTCCACACACACACACACACACACACACACACACACACACACACACACACACACACACACACACACACACACACACATCTATATGTTAGCCCCATACATTCCATAGGTCCACTCTATAGCCCCCTACCCCCAGACTTGGGCCTTCTCAGTCTCATTTACACATGTGTGCCAAATGTCTGACCCCTCCACTAGAAGTGCTGCTGGACCCAGGTGAGAGCTCCCTGAGATCCATACCAGGAGAGTCTCAGGACCCCGCTAGCCCACTCGGCCCCCACCGTCCTTGGGGAGAGACGGAGAGCAACACCATGGGAGGGGAGGAGATCCTGGAGGATGTGGATCTGGAGTCGAACGACGCCAACAAGATCATCACGTTTCAGGACAACCTTTTAAACCTTGACCCTGATGAGGCCACGTCCACTCTGGATAACTTTGTGGAGGACATTCTTGCAACAGCCGAGGAGAAGGAGCAAGGAGAGACCAATGAGGTGGTGGAGGCCACTACAGATACTGACAAAACAGGTAACTTTATCCTGTATTATAACTAATGACAACACAGGTAACTTTATCCTGTATTATAACTACTGACAACAGGTAACATTTATCCTGTATTATAACTACTGACAACACAGGTAACTTTCTCCTGTATTATAACTACTGACAACACAGGTCAACTTTATCCTGTATTATTATAACTACTGACAACACAGGTAAACTGTTTATCCTGTATTATAACTACTGACAAACAGGTAACTTTATCCTGTATTATAACTACTGACAACAGGTAACTTTATCCTGTATTATAACTACTGACAACACAGGTAACTTTATCCTGTATTATAACTACTGACAACACAGGTAACTTTATCCTGTATTATAACTACTGACAACAGGTAACTTTATCCTGTATTATAACTACTGACAACAGGTAACTTTATCCTGTATTATAACTACTGACAACAGGTAACTTTATCCTGTATTATAACTACTGACAAGACAGGTAACTGTATCCTGTATTATAACTACTGACAACAGGTAACTTTATCCTGTATTATAACTACTGACAACAGGTAACTTTATCCTGTATGATAACTACTGACAACACAGGTAACTTTATCCTGTATTATAACTACTGACAACAGGTAACTTTATCCTGTATTATAACTACTGACAACAGGTAACATTTATTCTGTATTATAAAACTACTGACAACACAGGTAACTTTATCCTGTATTATAACTACTGACAACAGGTAACTTTATCCTGTATTATAACTACTGACACAACAGGTAACTTTATCCTGTATTATAACTACTGACAACACAGGTAACTTTATCCTGTATTATAACTACTGACAACAGGTAACTTTATTCTGTATTATAACTACTGACAACAGGTCACGTTATCCTGTATTATAACTACTGACAACACAGGTCACGTTATCCTGTATTATAACTACTGACAACAGGTAAATTTACGTTACTCAGTAACTTTATCCTGTATTATAACTACTAACAACTAACTTTATGTATTCATAACTACTGACAACAGGTAACTTTATCCTGTATTATAACTACTGACAACAGGTAACTTTATCCTGTATTATAACTACTGACAACAGGTAACTTTATCCTGTATTATAACTACTGACAACAGGTAACTTATTCTGTATTATATACTGACTGTATCCTGTTATAACTACTGACAACACAGGTCAACACAGGTAACTTTATCCTGTATTATAGCTACTAACAACACAGGTCACTTTATCCTGTATTATAACTACTGACAACACAGGTCACTTTATCCTGTATTATAACTACTGACAACACAGGTAACTTTATCCTGTATTATAACTACTGACAACAGGTAACTTTATCCTGTATTATAACTACTGACAACACAGGTAACTTTATCCTGGTAACTTTATCCTGTATTATAACTACTGACAACAGGTAACTTTATCCTGTATTATAACTACTGACAACACAGGTAACTTTATCCTGTATTATAACTACTGACAACAGGTAACTTTATCCTGTATTATAACCACTGACAATACAGGCAATGCTGATCGTCAACTACAGAGAACATAGGTACCATTACACATAAACTTGTGTCCTGTCCAGGGGTGTACTGTACATCAAGCTGTCTCACTACAATAACAGGAGATAGACTAGTGTCCTGTCCAGGGGGTGTACTGTACATCAAGCTGTCTCACTACAGAAACAGGAGATAGACTAGTGTCCTGTCCAGGGGGTGTACTGTACATCAAGCTGTCTCACTACAGAAACAGGAGATAGACTAGTGTCCTGTCCATTAGGTGTACTGTACATCAAGCTGTCTCACTACAGAAACAGGAGATAGACTAGTGTCCTGTCCAGGGGGTGTACTGTACATCAAGCTGTCTCACTACAGAAACAGGAGATAGACTAGTGTCCTGTCCAGGAGGTGTACTGTACATCAAGCTGTCTCACTACAGAAACAGGAGATAGACTAGAGTCCTGTCCAGGGGGTGTACTGGTACATCAAGCTGTCTCACTACAGAAACAGGAGATAGACTAGTGTCCTGTCCAGGAGGTGTACTGTACATCAAGCTGTCTCACTACAGAAACAGGAGATAGACTAGAGTCCTGTCCAGGGGGTGTACTGTACATCAAGCTGTCTCACTACAGAAACAGGAGATAGACTAGTGTCCTGTCCAGGGGGTGTACTGTACATCAAGCTGTCTCACTACAGAAACAGGAGATAGACTAGTGTCCTGTCCAGGGGGTGTACTGTACATCAAAGCTGTCTCACTACAGAAACAGGAGATAGACTAGTGTCCTGTCCATTAGGTGTACTGTACATCAAGCTGTCTCACTACAGAAACAGGAGATAGACTAGTGTCCTGTCCAGGGGGTGTACTGTACATCAAGCTGTCTCACTACAGAAACAGGAGATAGACTAGTGTCCTGTCCAGGAGGTGTACTGTACATCAAGCTGTCTCACTACAGAAACAGGAGATAGACTAGTGTCCTGTCCAGGAGGTGTACTGTACATCAAGCTGTCTCACTACAGAAACAGGAGATAGACTAGTGTCCTGTCCAGGGGGTGTACTGTACATCAAGCTGTCTCACTACAGAAACAGGAGATAGACTAGTGTCCTGTCCAGGGGGTGTACTGTACATCAAGCTGTCTCACTACAGAAACAGGAGATAGACTAGAGTCCTGTCCAGGGGGTGTACTGGTACATCAAGCTGTCTCACACTACAGAAACAGGAGATAGACTAGTGTCCTGTCCAGGGGGTGTACTGTACATCAAGCTGTCTCACACTACGGAAACAGGAGATATACTAGACTTTTCCTCTTCTCCTCTCATCCCCTGTTCAGAATCAGGTCTGGAAGCCTGGAAGATCGGAGTGATCTCTACTGCTGCGTTTCTGGTCCTGGAGACCATCGTCATCATTGTCTACGTCCTCAAGTGTCGTGACAAAACTAACAGGTGGGTCTGTAGGTACTGTACTAAGTCTGGAACAAGAGGTAGAGATGAAACTAACAGGTGGGTCTGTAGGTACTGTACTAAGTCTGGAACAAGAGGTAGAGATGAAACTAACAGGTGGGTCTGTAGGTACTGTACTAAGTCTGGGAACAAGAGGTAGAGATGAAACTAACAGGTGGTCTGTAGGTACTGTACTAAGTCTGGAACAAGAGGTAGAGATGAAACTAACAGGTGGGTCTGTAGGTACTGTACTAAGTCTGGAACAAGAGGTAGAGATGAAACTAACAGGTGGGTCTGTAGGTACTGTACTAAGTCTGGAACAAGAGGTAGAGATGAAACTAACAGGTGGGTCTGTAGGTACTGTACTAAGTCTGGAACAAGAGGTAGAGATGAAACTAACAGGTGGGTCTGTAGATACTGTACTAAGTCTGGAACAAGAGGTAGAGATGAAACTAACAGGTGGGTCTGTAGGTACTGTACTAAGTCTGGAACAAGAGGTAGAGATGAAACTAACAGGTGGGTCTGTAGGTACTGTACTAAGTCTGGAACAAGAGGTAGAGATGAAACTAACAGGTGGGTCTGTAGGTACTGTACTAAGTCTGGAACAAGAGGTAGAGATGAAACTAACAGGTGGGTCTGTAGGTACTGTACTAAGTCTGGAACAAGAGGTAGAGATGAAGGACTAGTAAAGAGTAGGAAATACATTTAATGTGCTCCCTTAGAACTATGAAATATACACATTCTGGAACATCTTCTGTGTCGTACTTTAAACGTCTTACCTTTCTTTGAGATTGAAGTTTAAGAGTTAAAATGACGGTTAAGGTTTTCTGTAAAGTTTCTGGTCAGGACACAGGGTTGATGTCTGAAACGGTGTGTTTCTCTGTGTAGCGGCCCAGTGTCAGACAGGGTGTGTGAGAGGGGCTGTGGGGGAGGTGGAGGTGGAGGTGGAGGCAGGTACAGCACCGCGTAATGAAGAGACTCCACCAGTCGGAGACGGAGACCGCCAACAGTGCGTAATGAAACTACGTTTACCTTAACTCCTGTCTTTTTAATTACTTACTGAACACAATCCGGGTGTCGTCTCCAAACTGTACTCTTAATTAACCCTTTAACTGTCTCTTCTTGAGAATGTTGAAATAATATTTCACCTTAAATTCCTATTGCTAACAACTCAGAAAATAACGGCCAATAGTATTTGTTTTACAATAATGTTTACTGTGGAAATGAAAGAGCTCTACCAGGCGTTTGAGAAGTCGAAAGAGGGTCTTATCAGCAATGCAATATTAAAATGTCAATTTGCATAGCATTTTTACTCATCTCAAGAATATTACATGCAATTACATTACCCATGACTCTTCGCTGAGCATTTACGGCTCATCAGAGTAAAGAATAAGGTTGTTGCGCTGCTAACAACCTGCAGTCTGTATCTTACTCAATACAAATACATTGGTTTCCTACCCTGGTCCTGAAGAGGTATAGGGAGTGCAGGCTTTAGTTCCAGCCCTGCACTGAAGACACCTGATTCAACCAGTCCTCAAGAAAACAATGAGCTGAATCAAGAGGGTTAGTGTCAGGCTGTAACAAAAACATGCACAGCCCTGTAGCTCTTCAGAACCACCGTGTAGCTCTTCAGAACCACCGTGTAGCTCTTCAGAACCACCGTGTAGCTCTTCAGAACCACCGTGTAGCTCTTCAGAACCACCGTGTAGCTCTTCAGAACCACCGTGTAGCTCTTCAGAACCACCGTGTAGCTCTTCAGAACCACCGTGTAGCTCTTCAGAACCACCGTATATGACCACCCCCCCCCCCCCCCCCACCAAAAAAAAAAAAGTCACATGCGCCGAACAAAATAGGTGTAGACTTTACCGTGAAATACTTACCTTTCCCAACAATGCAGAGTTAAAAAGTATGAAAACATTATTAGGAAGGTGTTTTTAATGTTTTGTACACTCAATGTATATCAATGCTTCAACTGGTTTCCTGCCTCTGAGTCTTGTGTAAGTCTGTTGTAGGTCTGTTGTAAGATCTGTGCTCAGTAGGTCACATGACATGAGTTAGTCGGTCCAGCTGAAGCCAGAGCATTATACTGCCTTACTGCAGACCCAATCCACATCAAGGGAAGTACACTAAGAAAGAAGGTTAGACAACAGCAAAAACAAGTCTCTTTCTCTCATTTTCTCTCTTTCCCTCTTTCAATATTTCTCTCTCCTCCTCCCTCTCTCTCTCTCTCTCTCTCTCTCTCTCTCTCTCTCTCTCTCTCTCTCCCTCTCTCTTCTCCTCTCTCTCTCTCTCTCTCTCTCTCTCTCTCTCTCTCTCTCTCTCTCTCTCTCTCTCTCTCCTCTCTCTCTCTCTCTCTCTCTCTCTCTCTCTCTCTCTCTCTCTCTCTCTCTCTCTCTCCTCTCTCTCTCTCTCTCCTCTCTCTCTCTCTCTCCTCTCTCCCTCTCTCTCTCTCTCTCTCTCTCTCTCTCCCCCTCCACCTCTCACTCTCTCTGTATTGTAATAATATAATATAATATAATAATAATAATAATAATAATAATAATAATATGCCATTTAGCAGACACTTTTATCCAAAGCAACTTACAGTCATGCGTGCATACATTTTTGTGTATGGGTGGACCCGGGGATCGAACCCACTACCCTGGCGTTACAAGCGCCGTGCTCTACCAGCTGTCCACCCTACTTGTATCTACTGATGTTTCTTTAACCCATTCTACTTCCGTCTCTCCTCTAGAATTGCTGCTCTGGCCCCGTGGTACCTGGCCCCCTCTCTAACCCAACAGCAGGAGGAGGAGGAGGAGGAGGAGGGGGTAGCGATGACGGATATACAGCTCAACTCCATAGAGGACTCCACCAACAGACCAGTAGATCCGTCACATGATGTCCAGACTTCAGTTCTGTAGAGCTACACTATCAGCTGACACTCTCCCTCCCCCTGTTCCTGTGTCCCCCTCTCCCTCCCCCTGTTCCTGTGTCCCTCTCTCCCTCCCCCTGTTCCTGTGTCCCTCTCTCTCCTCCCCCTGTTCCTGTGTCCCTCTCTCCTCTCCCCCCCTGTTCCTGAGTCCTCTCTCCCCTCCCCCTGTTCCTGAGTCCCTCTCTCCCTCCCCCTGTTCCTGAGTCCCTCTCTCCCTCCCCCTGTTCCTGTGTCCCTCTCTCCCCTCTCTCCCTCCCCCTGTTCCTGTGTCCCTCTCTCCCCCCCCCCTGTTCCTGTGTCCCTCTCTCCCTCCCCCTCCCCCTGTTCCTGTGTCCCTCTCTCTCCCCCTCCCCCTGTTCCTGTGTCCCTCTCTCCTCCCCCCCCTGTTCCTGTGTCCCTCTCTCCCCCTCCCCCTGTTCCTGTGTCCCTCTCTCTCCCCCCCCCCTGTTCCCTTCCTGTCCCTCTCCCTCCCCCCTGTTCCTGTGTCCCTCTCCCCCTCCCCCTGTTCCTGTGTCCCTCTCTCCCTCCCCCTGTTCCCCCTGTGTCCCTCTCTCCCTCCCCCTGTTCCTGTGTCCCTCTCTCCCTCCCCCTGTTCCTGTGTCCCCCTCTCTCCCTCTCCCCTGTTCCTGTGTCCCTCTCTCCCCTCCCCCTGTTCCTGTGTCCCTCCCCTCCTCCCTCTCTCCCTCCCTCCCCCCCTGTTCCTGTGTCCCTCTCTTCCCCCCCCTGTTCCCTCCTCTCTCCTCTCCCCCCCCCTGTTCCTGTGTCCCTCTCTCCCTCCCCCGTTCCTGTCCCTCTCTCCCTCCCCCTGTTCCTGTGTCCCCCTCCCCCTGTTCCTGTGTCCCTCTCTCCCTCCCCCCTGTTCCTGTGTCCCTCTCTCCCTCCCCCTGTTCCTGTGTCCCTCTCTCCTCCCCTCCCCCTGTTCCTGTGTCCCTCCTCTCTCCCCCCCCTGTTCCTGTGTCCCTCTCTCCCTCCCCCTGTTCCTGTGTCCCTCTCCCTCTCCCCCCTGTTCCTGTGTCCCTCTCTCCCTCCCCCTGTTCCTGTGTCCCCTCTGTTCCTGTGTCCCTCTCTCCCTCCCCCTGTTCCTGTGTCCCCTCTCTCCCTCCCCCTGTTCCTGAGTCCCTCTCTCCCTCCCCCGTCCTGTTCCTGTCCCCTCTCCCCTGACCTGTTCCTGTGTCCCCTCCCCTCCCCTGTTCCTGTGTCCCTCTCTCCCTCCCCCTGTTCCTGTGTCCCTCTCCTCCTGTCCCCTCTCTCCCCCTGTTCCTGTGTCTGTCTTTAGATATGTCTCAAATGGAACCCTATTCCCTACATAGGCCAATACGGTTATGGTCAAAATTAGTGCACTATATAGGGAATAGGGTTCCCTTTGGAACATAGCCTTACTGTAACAAGAAATGAATGACAATAAAAAATGACAATAAATCTGTTCGGCACAGCGTTGTATGAGTAATGACCCCTGACCTACATACCCATCAGCCCTCTACTGTTACTACTGTAATCAGCCCTGACCTACATACCATCAGCCCTCTACTGTTACTACTGTAATCAGCCCTGTCCTACATACCATCAGCCCTCTATTGTTACTACTGTAATCAGCCCTGTCCTACATACCATCAGCCCTCTACTGTTACTACTGTAATCAGCCCTGTCCTACATACCATCAGCCCTCTACTGTTACTACTGTAATCAGCCCTGTCCTACATACCATCAGCCCTCTACTGTTACTACTGTAATCAGCCCTGTCCTACATACCATCAGCCCTCTACTGTTACTACTGTAATCAGCCCTGTCCTACATACCATCAGCCCTCTACTGTTACTACTGTAATCAGCCCTGTCCTACATACCATCAGCCCTCTACTGTTACTACTGTAATCAGCCCTGTCCTACATACCATCAGCCCTCTACTGTTACTACTGTAATCAGCCCTGTCCTACATACCATCAGCCCTCTATTGTTACTACTGTAATCAGCCCTGTCCTAAATACCATCAGCCCTTTAATGTTTGAGTGTGTAATCAGCCCTGACCCTGTGTGAGACAGTCTGTGTGTGCGTGTGTGTGTGTGTGTGTGTGTGTTAGAGAGAGAGAGTGTGTATATATGTATTTGAGAGGAGTGAGGGAGACAGTGTGCATATGATTAATACAAGTTTAGACTTTTAGTATTGTTGTTCAATTCAATTTATTGTCATTAAGTCATTCAAATTAGGTTTTTGAGGAGTGTTAATAATGTGTTCTAAGATGTAAACATGAAAATAAATATTATTATTGATTACAAATGCCATGTAACGACAAACCTGGCTAACTTGATCATTCTATAACAGAATAAATAAATACATTGTTTTGAAACTCTGCAATAAAACCATTGACATGTGATGTTGTGATGATGAACTACCACCTGGCCTTCTGGTTATCATTGTTGTTGTTTGACGGGTACACAATAAAATCATCTTAAGGCACGGCTGTCCTGTCCTATTTCTACAGGGTGTGTGTGTGTGTGTGTGTGTGTCTGTGTCTGTGTGTGTGTCTGTGTGTGTGTGTGTGTGTGTGTGTTCCATGGTAGTAGGATCTCTTGTTTTGTGTGTGAGTGAGCTCCCAGATTTGCCTCCGCTGGGTTGGGTTGAATCACGAGGCGAGGTGTGTGTGTGTGTGTGTGTGTGTGTGTGTGTTTGGGGCTCAGGGAGGAAAGGCCTAGTCATGGGGCAGTGTGTGTGTGTGTGTGTGTGTGTGTGTGTGTGTGTGTGTGTGTGTGTGTGTGTGTGTGTGTGTGTGTGTGTGTGTGTGTGTGTGTGTGTGTGTGTGAGTGCAGTAGACTATATGAGAGAGAAGAGGCCAATGGGCCGCCCCTAGTGGGTGATCAGTTGGACTGAGACAGAGGAACAGCATGCACTATAACAGGTAGGAGACAGCAACAGGTAGGAGACAGCAACAGGTAGGAAACAGCAACAGGAAGGAAACAGCAACCGGTAGGAAACAGCAACAGGAAGGAAACAGCAACAGGAAGACAGCAACAGGTAGGAACAGCAACAGGTAGGAAACAGCAACAGGTAGGAAACAGCAACAGGAAGGAGACAGCAACAGGAAGGAAACAGCAACAGGTAGGAAACAGCAACAGGTAGGAAACAGCAACAGGAAGGAGACAGCAACAGGTAGGAAACAGCAACAGGAAGGAGACAGCAACAGGTTACTTCATTAATTTATTGATTTATTATCATTGATTTAGTATTATTTATATATTTGTTTGTATATTTGTTTCTAATTTATATTTAATCACAGGTAGAATACAGCAACAGGTTTAATAAGGAATTATCATTTAATTACTATTATATATTCATATTTATTTACTGGTCTATATACATTTATATTGGTTATTTATTGCTTCATTATCTGGTATTACATGGGAGAACAACAAGTCACTGGTTTTATTTATAGCAGGCTACAAATATTGTGGATTGAGTGGATTGAGTTTATGGGTGAAGTGCTTTGGAGATGCTCCTTTGTCAGAGCACTGGACCTTATTTTCATTCTGTGAAACATTATTGAGAGAACGTTAACTGGGAATCTTATAAGCGGTGGGATAAACAGTTGCACAACAAAAGCTCACATCCGACTTGCCGTTCTTAGTCGGTGGGGAGAGATGTGTCTGTCGCACCACCACCCACAGAATCAAGAAAGAGCTATCACTCTGTCAGTCCTTTCTGTTATCTTGTTGCTTTTTTTACGTGATCAAGGAGGGATTTTATGCGATTGGGTTTTCGGTGCCTGTGCAAACAGGGTCCTTGCAAATCCTAGAACACTTTTGATATTTGTTTTAGAAAGTAGAACTTGTTTGTTTTCTTTGGCTTGATAAGTTATTCGGAGGGAAAGGGAATTATTGGGAATCATGAAGGGAATTATAACAAAGAGAATAGTTAATTTCAGAGATAACAGAGATTTTGCTGCAGCTGGCAGCAACATTAGAAAACATCTCCAATCCTTTGTGTGATCTGATGAGTGTGGAGTCTAGGCTGAGCTGGGCTTGTGTCTCTGAAATTAACCATTCTCTTTGTTGAGTGTGGAGTCTAGGCTGAGCTGGGTTGGGCTTGGCACTCAAAAATGGACCAGCCTTTGTTTCAACTCTCTAACTGTCTGTATCCCTCTGTGCTCTTCTCTGTCTCTCTCACTTTCTCTCTCTCTCTCTGCTCTTCTCTCTCTAAGGGGCTTTATTGGAATTGAAAACATATGTTTACATTGCCAAAACAAGTCAAATATACAGTCACAAATTAACAGTTAACATTACACACACAAATGAATAAAGACTACCTTTTTTTTTCCTTCTCAAAATGAATAAAGACTCTCTACTTTCTCTCCACTCCATCTCCAGTATGTGTTGGCTGGGTCTCCTGGTGGTGGTGGTGACCTTGACCCCCCGGACCCTGGCACAGTTTCCCAGAGAATGTGTCACCCCAGAGGGGCTACGGAGTGGCCAGTGCTGCCCCTCTCCCACTGGAGCCCTGGATGACCAGTGTGGTTCTGCCACAGGGAGGGGTCAGTGTGTGTCTATAGCTGCCGACAGCCATCGCCACGGCCCCCAGTACCCACATGATGGCCGGGACGACCGGGAGCGCTGGCCGTTAAGGTTCTTTAACCGGACGTGCCGGTGTAACGGGAACTTCGCGGGGTATAACTGTGGCCGGTGCCGACACGGACTCACCGGACCTAACTGTGATCAGAGGATATCCGTGGGTAAGAGAAAGGCAGCTTTATTTATCCTGCACCTATTGGATTTACTCTCTTTCCTGCTTCCTTTCAAATATATGCATCCATGTATTTCTTTATCAGGGACCATCTACAGTTTCTAACATATAGTATTTGATGCATCCCTCTCTTTCCCTCCTTTTCTCCCTTTTCTCCCTCCCACCCTCCCTCCCTCCCTCCCCCCTCCCTCCCCCTCTCCCTCTCCTCCCTCCCTCCCCCCCCCCCCTCCCCCCCTCCCCCTCCCTCCCTCCCTCCCCCTCCCTCTCCCTCCTCTTCTCCCTCCCCTCCCTCCCTCCCTCCCTCCCCCTCCCTCCCCTCCCTCCCTCCCTCCCTCCCCTCCTCCCTCCTCCCTCCCTCCCCCCTCCCTCCCTCCCTCCAGTCAGGAGGAATGTGATGCAGATGAGTTCAGCAGAGAAGCAGGCGTTTGTGAACTCTCTGGACCAGGCCAAGAGGACCGTCCACCCTGACCTGGTCATCTGCACACGACGGTAAACAGTCTGACGGTGCTGTGATCCTGTCTCAATGATCGGAGATTGATTGCTTCAGCCCGAGTTAGTCTGCTTGGGTTGGAACCAAATAACTGATACTTCATTACCACTCATCTATTTAAATCTAATCTTATTCGTCACATGCTTCGTAAAACATCAGTTGTAGTTGAAGTGCTTCCTTACGGGCCCTTCCCAACAATTCAGAGAGAAAGAAGATCGAGAAATAATAGAATAAGTAATAACACAAATCTACACAATTGTCTGGAGGCTGGAGGTTAAATAATTTGGAGTTTAGAGATTAGAGATTTGGAGCCTAGAGGTTAGAGATTTGGAGTTTAGAGATTAGAGATTTGGAGCCTAGAGGTTAGAGATTTGGAGTTTAGAGATTAGAGATTTGGAGCATAGAGGTAAGAGATTTTGAGTTTAGAGGTTAGAGAATTGGAGCCTAGAGGTTAGAGATTTGGAGTTTAGAGATTAGAAATGTGAGTTTAGAGGTTAGAGAATTGAGTTTAGAGGTTAGAGAATTGGAGGTTAGAGTTTAGAGTATTGGAGGCTAGAGGTTAGAGAATTGGAGGATAGAATAGATACTTGGAAGGCTAGAGGTTAGAGATTTGGAGACTAGAGGTTAAAGATTTGGAGGCTAGAGGTTAGAGTATTGGAGGATAGAGATTAGATAATTGGAGGCTAGAGGTTAGAGTATTGGAGGCTAGAGGTTGGCGAATTGGAGGTTAGAGTTTAGAGAATTGGAGTTTGGAGGATTGGAGGCTAGAGATTAGAGATTTGGAGGCTAGAGGTTAGAGAATTGGAGGCTAGAGTTCAGAGAATTGGAGTTTGGAGAATTGGAGTTTGGAGAATTGGAGAACTTGAGGTTAGATAATTGGATGGAGCTTGGTTGTGCATTAAACTCCACTGTGCCACATTATCATTGAGAAAACCTTGTCTCTGTCCAGTTACCAGGAGGTGTATGGTCCGGATGGTAACACCCCTCAGTTTGAGAACATCACCATCTATAACTACTTTGTGTGGACACACTACTACTCTGTCAGCAAAACCTACATGGGGGCGGGGCAGGCTGGCTTTGGGGGTGTGGACTTTTCTCATGAGGGACCGGGATTTGTCACCTGGCACAGGTTCCACCTGCTGCAGCTGGAGAGAGATATGCAGGTGAGTGAGAAAGGAGGTATGGAGGGCATGTGTGTGAGAGAGGGGGTATGGAGTGCATGTGTGTGTGTGTGTGTGTGTGTGAGAGAGAGAGAGAGAGAGAGAGAGAGAGAGAGAGAGAGAGAGAGAGAGAGAGAGAGAGAGAGAGAGAGAGAGAGACAGAGAGACAGAGAGAGAGAGAGAGAGAGAGAGAGAGAGAGAGAGAGAGAGAGAGAGAGAGAGAGAGAGAGAGAGAGAGAGAGAGAGAGGAGAGAGAGAGTGTGTATGTGTGTGTTTGTGTGTGTATTCAAGTATCCAGCCAAGCAGGGGTTATAAACTGTAAAATTGATCCTTACCATAGATGTCTTCTCTATCCATCTCTCCATCTCTCCATCCCTCTCCATCTCTCCATCCTCTCCATCCCTCTCCATCTCTCCATCCCTCCATCCTCTCCATCCCTCTCCATCTCTCCATCCCTCCATCCCTCCATCTCTCCATCCTCTCTCTCTCCATCTCTCCATCCCTCCATCCTCTCCATCCCTCTCCATCTCTCCATCCCTCCATCCATCCTCTCCATCCTCTCCATCTCTCCATCCTCTCCAGGACATGTTAGGTGACGCCACCTTTGCCCTCCCCTACTGGAACTTTGCCATTGGCGGCAGTGAGTGTGACGTGTGTACTGACGACCTCCTGGGAGCCAGGTCTGCCTTCGATATGAACAGCCTCAGCCCCAACTCTGTCTTCTCCCAGTGGAGGGTGATCTGTGAGAGTGTAGAGGACTACGACACTCTGGGAACCATCTGTAACAGTGAGCATGATATGTCCTAACACCTTGTAAACACTACGACACTCTGGGAACCATCTGTGACAGTGAGCATGATATGTCCTAACACCTTGTAGACACTACAACACTCTGGGAACCATCTGTAACAGTGAGCATGATATGTCCTAACACCTTGTAGACACTACAACACTCTGGGAACCATCTGTAACAGTGAGCATGATATGTCCTAACACCTTGTAGACACTACAACACTCTGGGAACCATCTGTAACAGTGAGCATGATATGTCCTAACACCTTGTAGACACTACAACACTCTGGGAACCATCTGTAACAGTGAGCATGATATGTCCTAACACCTTGTAAACACTACGACACTCTGGGAACCATCTGTAACAGTGAGCATGATATGTCCTAAAACCTTGTAGACACTACAACACTCTGGGAACCATCTGTAACAGTGAGCATGATATGTCCTAACACCTTGTAGACACTACAACACTCTGGGAACCATCTGTAACAGTGAGCATGATATGTCCTAACACCTTGTAAACACTACGACACTCTGGGAACCATCTGTGACAGTGAGCATGATATGTCCTAACACCTTGTAGACACTACAACACTCTGGGAACCATCTGTAACAGTGAGCATGATATGTCCTAACACCTTGTAAACACTACGACACTCTGGGAACCATCTGTAACAGTGAGCATGATATGTCCTAACACCTTGTAGACACTACAACACTCTGGGAACCATCTGTAACAGTGAGCATGATATGTCCTAACACCTTGTAGACACTACAACACTCTGGGAACCATCTGTAACAGTGAGCATGATATGTCCTAACACCTTGTAGACACTACAACACTCTGGGAACCATCTGTAACAGTGAGCATGATATGTCCTAACACCTTGTAAACACTACGACACTCTGGGAACCATCTGTAACAGTGAGCATGATATGTCCTAACACCTTGTAGACACTACAACACTCTGGGAACCATCTGTAACAGTGAGCATGATATGTCCTAACACCTTGTAGACACTACAACACTCTGGGAACCATCTGTAACAGTGAGCATGATATGTCCTAACACCTTGTAGACACTACAACACTCTGGGAACCATCTGTGACAGTGAGCATGATATGTCCTAACACCTTGTAGACACTACAACACTCTGGGAACCATCTGTAACAGTGAGCATGATATGTCCTAACACCTTGTAAACACTACGACACTCTGGGAACCATCTGTAACAGTGAGCATGATATGTCCTAACACCTTGTAGACACTACAACACTCTGGGAACCATCTGTAACAGTGAGCATGATATGTCCTAACACCTTGTTGTAGACACTACGACACTCTGGGAACCATCTGTAACAGTGAGCATGATATGTCCTAACACCTTGTAAACACTACGACACTCTGGGAACCATCTGTAACAGTGAGCATGATATGTCCTAACACCTTGTAGACACTACAACACTCTGGGGAACCATCTGTAACAGTGAGCATGATATGTCCTAACACCTTGTAAACACTACGACACTCTGGGAACCATCTGTAACAGTGAGCATGATATGTCCTAACACCTTGTAGACACTACAACACTCTGGGAACCATCTGTGACAGTGATGACAACCAGAGTATTATTACTAACCCTGTGCTATGGAGACCGAGCATGCTTTTTTAGTCCAGTACTAGGGTTGATCTGGGGCAGAGAAACTGACAGTTACTAACCCAAGACTCATCTGGGGCAGAGAAACTGACAGTTACTAACCCAAGACTGATCTGGGGCAGAGAAACTGACAGTTACTAACCCAAGACTGATCTGGGGCAGGGAAAGTGACAGTAACTAACCCAAGACTGATCTGGGGCAGGGAAAGTGACAGTTACTAATCCAAGACTGATCTGGGGCAGGGAAAGTGACAGTAACACTAACCCAAGACTGATCTGGGGCAGGGAAAGTGACAGTAACTAACCCAAGACTGATCTGGGGCAGGGAAGGTGACAGTAACTAACCCAAGACTGATCTGGGGCAGGGAAAGTGACAGTAACTAACCCAAGACTGATCTGGGGCAGGGAAAGTGACAGTAACTAACCCAAGACTGATCTGGGGCAGGGAAAGTGACAGTTACTAACCCAAGACTGATCTGGGGCAGGGAAAGTGACAGTTACTAACCCAAGACTGATCTGGGGCAGGGAAAGTGACAGTAACACTAACCCAAGACTGATCTGGGGCAGGGAAAGTGACAGTAACTAACCCAAGACTGATCTGGGGCAGGGAAAGTGACAGTAACTAACCCAAGACTGATCTGGGGCAGGGAAAGTGACAGTAACTAACC
This sequence comes from Coregonus suidteri, assembly GCA_036851935.1. Lineage (NCBI taxonomy): Eukaryota > Metazoa > Chordata > Actinopteri > Salmoniformes > Salmonidae > Coregonus > Coregonus suidteri. The sequence goes on from CM072220.1 coordinate 10,151,314, forward strand.
CAAGACTGATCTGGGGCAGGGAAAGTGACAGTAACTAACCCAAGACTGATCTGGGGCAGGGAAAGTGACAGTAAATAACCCAAGACTGATCTGGGGCAGGGAAAGTGACAGTAACTAACCCAAGACTGATCTGGGGCAGGGAAAGTGACAGTAACTAACCCAAGACTGATCTGGGGCAGGGAAAGTGACAGTAACTAACCCAAGACTGATCTGGGGCAGGGAAAGTGACAGTAACTAACCCAAGACTGATCTGGGGCAGGGAAAGTGACAGTAACTAACCCACAGACTGATCTGGGGCAGGGAAAGTGACAGTAACTAACCCAAGACTGATCTGGGGCAGGGAAAGTGATAGTAACTAACCCAAGACTGATATGGGGCAGGGAAAGTGACAGTAACTAACCCAAGACTGATCTGGGGCAGGGAAAGTGATAGTAACTAACCCAAGACTGATCTGGGGCAGGGAAAGTGACAGTAACTAACCCAAGACTGATCTGGGGCAGGGAAAGTGATAGTAACTAACCCAAGACTGATCTGGGGCAGGGAAAGTGACAGTAACTAACCCAAGACTGATCTGGGGCAGGGAAAGTGACAGTAACTAACCCAAGACTGATCTGGGGCAGGGAAAGTGACATTAACTAACCCATGACTGATCTGGGGCAGGGAAAGTGACAGTAACTAACCCAAGACATGATCTGGGGCAGGGACAAGTGACAGTAACTAACCCAAGACTGATCTGGGGCAGGAAAGTGATAGTAACTACACCCAAGACTGATCTGGGGCAGGGAAAGTGACAGTAACTAACCCAAGACTGATCTGGGGCAGGGAAAGTGACAGTAACTAACCCAAGACTGTGCCACTCTGGATAGTGGGAACCATCTGTAACAGTGATTTTGGTTGGACCTGAGAATTAGTACTGGCTAGTGATTTCTCTGGGCTTTGGAAGGAATTATAACTAACACACAATGAACAAAAGGGTCCTGAAGGTCTGAAGTAAGGAATCAGTATTATAATATGCTTTCACATGACTCCAGATTAGGAGATTAGTCTGGTTGGTATGCATAATCTGGGCCAGATTACAACACTCACTTCCTCCTACTTTTGTCTCAGTAAATGTCCTACAATTTCCTCGAGGGATTCAAAATTGCATCAATTGGGAGAATTGAGTCAGAATTGTGACCTGACAGAACATGAGAGGAGTGAGGGTGTGTGACCTGACAGAACATGAGAGGAGTGAGGGTGTGTGACCTGACAGAACATGAGAGGAGTGAGGGTGTGTGACCTGACAGAACATGAGAGGAGTGAGGGTGTGTGACCTGACAGAACATGAGAGGAGTGAGGGTGTGTGACCTGACAGAACATATGAGAGGAGTGAGGGTGTGTGTGACCTGACAGAACATGAGAGGAGTGAGGGTGTGTGACCTGACAGAACATGAGAGGAGTGAGGGTGTGTGACCTGACAGAACATGAGAGGAGTGAGGGTGTGTGATATCTAGTAGTTGTCCAGAGTCTGTCCACTAGCTGATCCTCTTAACCTCAGTATACAGGGAACAACACCTTATAAGGGGGGATGGTTTACTTATTATGGTCATGTGATTTCCTAATATGGGCATTATTAGGTTTAGGAGGAAGAAGTCTGCCAGTCTATTGGTTCTCTTTGATCAAGAGGAATTACACTCAAATAGACAGATAGACAGAACACAGCTATGCAGTATCTCCTCGTGTGTGTGTGTGAGAGAGAGAGAGAGAGAGAGAGAGAGAGAGAGAGAGAGAGAGAGAGAGAGAGAGAGAGAGAGAGAGAGAGAGAGAGAGAGAGAGAGAGAGAGAGAGAGAGAGAGAGAGATTTTCCTGACCTGTGACCACATGACCTAACCAGGGGGAAAACTCTGAAACGATTCCTCCATTCCTTGCCTCCCTCTCAAAGCTCATTGGAGGAAAGGATCCAATCAAGGTCCTTCCCCTTCGAGCCCCTCCTCCAGTGAGCTTTGAGAGGGAGGTGAGGATTGATGAAGGAAAGGGTTTAACGGCTAGCTAAAGCTACGTTTTCAGACAGAGCCAAGGAGTTTGGCTTTGCCCAAGGAAAAACACCCTATTCCATTTATAGTGCACTACTTTAGACCAGAGCCCCTTTATAGTGCACTACTTTAGACCAGAGCCCCTTTATAGTGCACTACTTTAGACCAGAGCCCCTTTATAGTACACTACTTTAGACCAGAGCCCCTTTATAGTACACTACTTTAGACCAGAGCCCCTTTATAGTGCACTACTTTAGACCAGAGCCCCTTTATAGTGCACTACTTTAGTTAGACCAGAGCCCCTTTATAGTGCACTACTTTAGACCAGAGCCCCTTTATAGTGCACTACTTTAGACCAGAGCCCCTTTATAGTGCACTACTTTAGACCAGAGCCCCTTTATAGTGCACTACTTTAGACCAGAGCCCCTTTATAGTACACTACTTTAGACCAGAGCCCCTTTATAGTACACTACTTTAGACCAGAGCCCCTTTATAGTGCACTACTTTAGACCAGAGCCCCTTTATAGTGCACTACTTTAGACCAGAACCCCTTTATAGTGCACTACTTTAGACTAGAGCCCCTTTATAGTGCACTACTTTAGACCAGAGCCCCTTTATAGTGCACTACTTTTGTCAACACTATGTAGGGAATAGGGTGCCATTTGAGATGCATCCATAGTAAACGTGGACGTTGACCAGTTGATCTGTGATCCCTAAGTTTAGAGACCAATACTTTTTGACATGTGAACCCTCTGTGCCCTATAGATTCAGAGACGTGTGACCCCTAAACCCTAACCTATGACCCCTATAGATTCAGATACCTGTGACCCCTAAACGCTAACCTATGACCCCTATAGATTCAGAGACCTGTGACCCCTAACCCCTAACCTATGACCCCTATAGATTCAGAGACCTGTGACCCCTAACCCCTAACCTATGACCCTATAGATTCAGAGACCTGTGACCCCTAACCCCTAACCTATGACCCTACAGATTCAGAGACCAGTCCCATCAGGAGGAACCCAGCAGGTAACGTGGCGCGTCCCATGGTGCAGAGGCTGCCTGAACCCCAGGATGTAGTGGACTGTCTGGACCTCAAAACCTTCGATACCCCCCCTTACTATTCCACCTCTTCAGAGAGCTTCAGGAACACCGTAGAGGGTGAGGATATAATAGATCCCATTTAGCAGACACTTTTATCCAAAGCGACTTACAGTTATGCATGCATACATTTTTCTTTCCTCCTCCTCTCCTCTCCTCCCTCTCTCTCCTCCCCTTCTCCTCCCTCCCTCTCTCCTCCCCTCTCTCTCCTCTCCTCTCCTCCCTCTCCTCCTCCCTCCCTCTCATCCCCCTTCTCTCCTCCCTCTCTCTCCTCCTCTCTCTCCTCCTCCTCTCTCTCTCCTCCCTCTCTCTCCTCCTCCTCTCCTCCCCTTCTCCTCCCTCCCTCCCTCTCCCCCTCTCTCTCCTCTCCTCTCCTCCCTCTCTCTCCTCCCCTTCTCCTCCCTCCCTCTCCCCCTCTCTCTCCTCCTCCTCTCCTCTCCTCCCTATCTCCTCCTCTCCTCCCCCTCTCTCTCCTCTCCTCTCCTCTCTCTCCTCCTCCTCTCCTCCCTCTCTCTCCTCCCCTTCTCCTCCTTCCCTCTCCCCATCTCTCTCCTCCTCCTCTCCTCTCCTCCCCCTCTCTCTCCGCTCCTCCCCCTCTCTCTCCTCTCCTCTCCTCTCCTCCCTCCAGGCTACAGTGCCCCTCAGGGTGGCTATGACCCAGTGGTACGCAGCCTCCATAACTTGGCTCACCTGTTCCTCAACGGGACAGGAGGGCAGACACACCTGTCCCCCAACGACCCTATCTTTGTCCTGCTCCACACCTTCACTGATGCCATCTTTGATGAGTGGCTGAGCCGACACGCCCCAGGTACAGTATGTCACACCTGCAACCAATCACAGAACACAAACAATTAATTCAAACAGACCAATGGGAAAGCATCTGCAGACACACAGCTGTCAGCTTTAACATAACGTTCATGTGGTCCCCCAGGTGAGGCAGTGTACCCGGAGGAGAACGCTCCTATAGCTGTCAGCTCTAACCTAACGTTCATGTGGTCCCCCAGGTGAGGCAGTGTACCCGGAGGAGAACGCTCCTATAGCTGTCAGCTTTAACATAACGTTCATGTGGTCCCCCAGGTGAGGCAGTGTACCCGGAGGAGAACGCTCCTATAGCTGTCAGCTCTAACCTAACGTTCATGTGGTCCCCCAGGTGAGGCAGTGTACCCGGAGGAGAACGCTCCTATAGCTGTCAGCTTTAACATAACGTTCATGTGGTCCCCCAGGAGAGGCAGTGTACCCGGAGGAGAACGCTCCTATAGCTGTCAGCTTTAACATAACGTTCATGTGGTCCCCCAGGTGAGGCAGTGTCCCCGGAGGAGAATGCTCCTATAGCTGTCAGCTCTAACCTAACGTTCATGTGGTCCCCCAGGAGAGGCGGTGTACCCGGAGGAGAATGCTCCTATAGGTCACAACAGACAGTTCAACATGGTTCCCTTCTGGCCCCCCGTCACCAACGCTGAGATGTTCCTCACAGCCCCCGAGAACCTGGGATACACCTACGAGGTCACATGGCCCAGTGAGTCACACACACACACACAGAGAACCTGGGATACACCTACGAGGTCACACGGCCCAGTGAGTCATCCACAGATACTGTATGACCTTTGAACTCTACGGTCATCTTCCAAATAGCACCCTATTCCCTACATAGTGCGCTACTTTTAACCAGAGTCCAGGGAATAGTGGCCTTTTGGGACGTAACTGTAGTCTGACAGTTAACTGTAATACTGATAACTCTAGTGCAGGGCTAGAGCAAAAGCCTACACTCCCAGCTGAGAGGAGGGTCAGGCTATCCACCCTGTGTGGGTCTACATAATGTAGATAACTGTTAATTTTGTTATTATTTATGGGGGTAGATCAGCTTTAATATTGCAGATAGATTGTGGGTTCCATCAATATAATTGTATGCATCATTTCCAATCCCCTATATATATATATATATATATTTATATATATTTATATGTTTTATTTTATTTTATTTATCAAACTGTTGCTTTGCTCTCTTACCCCACAGCTCGCCCCTACACCCTGTCCGAGATCATCACCATAGCGATCGTCGCCGTGGTGCTGGTGGCGGCGGTGGTGTCCGGCGTCATCGCGTGTGCCATGCGTGCCCGCTCGGCTGAGGGACTAGAGCCGTTGCTAGGGGAGACCTTCCGTCGCTACTCTGAGGATGACAGACGGAAGGACAAGAAGAGCCAGTCTGTAGTGTAGATACCAAGGGTACGTCTCAAACGGCACCCTGTCCCCTTTACAGTGCACTACTTTTGACCAGAACCCTATTGGTGCCATTCCCTATATAGTGCACTACTTTACCCTACGGTCCCTGGTCAAAAGTAGTGCACTATATTGAGGATAGGGTGCTATTTGAGATGCAGCCTAGACCAAGCCCTACCAGCACCTAAACCATAACCCTATCTATAGTTTTTATTCCTTCTTCTAATAAAGTTGTACTGATTTTGAAAACCTGTGGCTGAGTGTTTTCATAATATTCAATACCCTTTGGCCCGTATCCACAAAGCGTCTCACCAGAGTATAAGACTCGGAGAGTTTTGTGGATACGGGCCCTGGATTAGTCACCTGATCAGGCACCTTTTGTCCCCATACTGTAGTTAGTGGTTCCTTCATAACAGTGTCCGGGGCGCCCTCATGTGGAGAATATACTGTACTGCGCTTCGCAGCGCCACTCATCAGACAGGCGTTGTAGCCGCTTGTCTACATCCAAGGCACTACGTTAACATGCTTTGTGTGACGGTAACCCATGGGGGCTATGGAAAATGTTTTTCAAATGAAAATAGGCCGCCTACTAATAAAAAAAACGAATACATTCCAATTGCCAGTGCCGATGTAGACCGCAGCGAGTAGGCCTAAAATCACTTGCGCATTTAGTTTAGAAAAACGCCAATTCTCCTCCTTTAACAACCCCATTCATGGACTAAAACATTCCCGTCTTAATATAACCTGTCTTTTCCGATTTATCTGTTTGTGTTCTTGATAGGCTACTATGTAACATCGCTATTTAGACCTACACATCTAGGCAACAATGGATCTACTGTGACAGTCCAAGGTGCGTTTATGTTTTTAGCGTTCTTCTGCATTGTTACAGTTTACACATTCTACAACTCAGTAGAAAACCAAAAAAAACGCATCCTTGTTACTAACATATGTTCGCAAGTTACTCGTGTTTTGTCGTTGTTTAGCTCGGTCTAACAAACATTTCAAACTCATGGTTATTTCCTGGTTCTGATGCTTGGCCCATAGAGAGTGATAGAGGCCTCTAGTGGCCAAAAGGCCGTTATAGCATGGACAGCGCCATTGAGGGCTTCCACCATTTTAACGTAATCAACTGGGTGGGACTTCCAACTTCATTGGCTGATTCCTCCTGGTGACCCTGTGGAGTCATGTCTAACCGGGTCATAAGGAGGGATCAGCCAATCATGAATAAGGAAATGGACTACTTTGAAATAGAGATAGCCTCAATGGCGTTGCCCATGCTGTCGCAGATGCTATAGAGGCACAGATACAAAGATGAGTCCTCTATCTATCTCTATGGTTCGGCCAAAGCGCGTCCACCGCCACAGGTGCGCACTGTTATTGATTGGCGCGATGTCATTGGGGAAGTCGAGTTTTGCCTAATATTCAATTATGTTTATTATTAATATGATTATTATTGTGTATATTGATTTGATATGAAAGGTATACAAACGTACTAGAATGAATAACATGACACCTTGTTTAAGCGCAATGGTGTCAGGCGGGGTAACTCGCCTCTAAAGGCAAGTCAGTCACGTGTTCACCCCCAGTTGAACACTCACCCCTCCAGCTTTGTGCTTTGTTCCCACGGTTAGAGGACTGGCTGGCGGAATGACGTAACTTGAATTCCTATGGTTGGCACTGGCAGTCTGGAATTTCTAATATAGAAACGTATCACCTCCTCTTCCGCATTTAATGTGTTATCTTAATGTTTTTTTGTGTCATTTAGCAGACGCTCTTATCCAGAGCGACTTACAGGAGCAATTAGGGTTAAGTGCCTTGCTCAAGGGCACATCGACAGATTTTTCACCTAGTCGGCTCGGGGATTAGAACCAGCGACCTTTCGGTTACTGGCACTATGCTCTTAACCACTAAGCTACCTGCTGCCCCTGATAAACATTCAAAAGTATGTTAACTCCAGATGACGTCGAGATGGAATCGAATGGTAAGGTTATGGCTCTTGTCTGTTGTTGCAGACAGGTCTCTGGCGGGTTATTAAGCACGGCTCGCAGCAGAAGCACACATTTGCATAATAGCCTACTGTAGACTATGACATTAAATAATGTTACCATTTACTATTATTAGGTGAAGAGTGTGTATTTCCTATGTAATGGATATTAACATCGGAACGGATCTGAGAGAGATGGAGAGAAAGATGGGTCGGAAGATTCCTTTTGCCATGGATGGACGGATCATGAAAGAGAATACAGATGGTGGAGACAAGTGGGACTCGCCTGGCCATGTGAAAGACATGTCCTACAAGATGAGTCTGCAGAGCAAGATGCAAGTCCTAAGACAAGAAATGGTTCGTATTTTATTTAACCTTTATTGTGTCTAAGTGTCTATCCAAGTCCTGTATATTCTATCCAAGTCCTGTAGAGTGTTTATCCAAGTCCAAGTGTTTAGTCCAAGTCCTGTTGAGTGTTTATCAAGTCTGTAGAGTTATCCAAGTCCTGTAGTAGAGTGTTTATCCAAGTCCTGTAGAGTGTTTATCCAAGTCCTGTAGAGTGTTTATCCAAGTCCTGTAGAGTGTTTATCCAAGTCCTGTAGAGTGTTTATCCAAGTCCTGTAGAGTGTTTATCCAAGTCCTGTAGAGTGTTTATCCAAGTCCTGTAGAGTGTTTATCCAAGTCCTGTAGAGTGTTTATCCAAGTCCTGTAGAGTGTTTATCCAAGTCCTGTAGAGTGTTTATCCAAGTCCTGTAGAGTGTTTATCCAAGTCCTGTAGAGTGTTTATCCAAGTCCTGTAGAGTGTTTATCCAAGTCCTGTAGAGTGTTTATCCAAGTCCTGTAGAGTGTTTATCCAAGTCCTGTAGAGTGTTTATCCAAGTCCTGTAGAGTGTTTATCCAAGTCCTGTAGAGTGTTTATCCAAGTCCTGTAGAGTGTTTATCCAAGTCCTGTAGAGTGTTTATCCAAGTCCTGTAGAGTGTCTATCCAAGTCCTGTAGAGTGTCTATCCAAGTCCTGTAGAGTGTTTATCCAAGTCCTGTAGAGTGTTTATCCAAGTCCTGTAGTGTTTTATCCAAGTCCTGTAGAGTGTCTATCCAAGTCCTGTAGAGTGTTTATCCAAGTCCTGTAGAGTGTTTATCCAAGTCCTGTAGAGTGTCTATCCAAGTCCTGTAGAGTGTTTATCCAAGTCCTGTAGAGTGTTTATCCAAGTCCTGTAGAGTGTTTATCCAAGTCCTGTAGAGTGTTTATCCAAGTCCTGTAGAGTGTTTGTCCATTTATGATGTAGTGTTTATCCAAGTCCTGTAGAGTGTTTATCCAAGTCCTGTAGAGTTTATCCAAGTCCTGTAGAGTGTTTATCCAAGTCCTGTAGAGTGTGTATATCCCAAGTCCTGTAAGTCCTGTAGAGTGTTTATCCAAGTCCTGTAGAGTGTTTATCCAAGTCCTGTAGAGTGTCTATCCAAGTCCTGTAGAGTGTCTATCCAAGTCCTGTAGAGTGTATATCCAAGTCCTGTAGAGTGTATATCCAAGTCCTGTAGAGTGTCTATCCAAGTCCTGTAGAGTGTTTATCCAAGTCCTGTAGAGTGAGTGTGTTTATCCAAGTCCTGTAGTGTTTATGTTTATGTTTATCCAAGTCCTGTAGAGTGTTTATCCAAGTCCTGTAGAGTGTCAATCCAAGTCCTGTAGAGTGTTTATCCAAGTCCTGTAGAGTGTTTATCCAAGTCCTGTAGAGTGTTTATCCAAGTCCTGTAGAGTGTCTATCCAATCCTGTAAGTCCCTGTAGAGATGTGTTATCCAAGTCCTGTAGAGTGTTTATCCAAGTCCTGTAGAGTGTTTATCCAAGTCCTGTAGAGTGTTTATCCAAGTCCTGTAGAGTGTCTATCCAAGTCCTGTAGAGTGTTTATCCAAGTCCTGTAGAGTGTTTATCCAAGTCCTGTAGTCCTGTAGAGTTTATCCAAGTCCTGTAGAGTGTTTATCCAAGTCCTGTAGAGTGTTTATCCAAGTCCTGTAGAGTGTCTGTATATCCAAGTCCTGTAGAGTGTCTATCCAAGTCCTGTAGAGTGTTTATCCAAGTCCTGTAGAGTGTTTATCCAAGTCCTGTAGAGTGTTTATCCCAAGTCCAAGTCCTGTAGAGTGTTATCCAAGTCCTGTAGAGTGTTTATCCAAGTCCTGTAGAGTTTATCCAAGTCCTGTAGAGTGTTTATCCAAGTCCTGTAGAGTGTTTATCCAAGTCCTGTAGAGTGTTTATCCAAGTCCTGTAGAGTGTTTATCCAAGTCCTGTAGAGTGTTTATCCAAGTCCTGTAGAGTGTTTATCCAAGTCCTGTAGAGTGTTTATCCAAGTCCTGTAGAGTGTCTATCCAAGTCCTGTAGAGTGTTTATCCAAGTCCTGTAGAGTGTTTATCCAAGTCCTGTAGAGTGTTTATCCAAGTCCTGTAGAGTGTTTATTTATCCAAGTCCTGTAGAGAGTGTCCTGTAGAGTGTTTTATCTGTAGAGTGTTTATCCAAGTCCTGTAGAGTGTTTATCCAAGTCCTGTAGAGTGTTTATCCAAGTCCTGTAGAGTGTTTATCCAAGTCCTGTAGAGTGTTTATCCAAGTCCTGTAGAGTGTTTATCCAAGTCCTGTAGAGTGTTTATCCAAGTCCTGTAGAGTGTTTATCCAAGTCCTGTAGAGTGTTTATCCAAGTCCTGTAGAGTGTCTATCCAAGTCCTGTAGAGTGTTTATCCAAGTCCTGTAGAGTCCCTGTAGAGTGTTTATCCAAGTCCTGTAGAGTGTTTATCCAAGTCCTGTAGAGTGTTTATCCAAGTCCTGTAGAGTGTTTATCCAAGTCCTGTAGAGTGTTTATCCAAGTCCTGTAGAGTGTTTATCCAAGTCCTGTAGAGTGCTTTACAGGCTTTATTATCATAGGAACAACAAACTAAAATGAGGACAGTTGGTTTTAAATATGTTAAATACTGTCCTCATAGAGTGGATTATTTTAAATACTTAAATATTATTCAGAGGTTTACATTAATAGGCTATAATACAGTTTACCCACATGTTTAAGGAGAGAGAAAATCAGTGAATAGAATATCTCATGAGGGCATTGGAATGGAATAAGTGGGAGGGGAGGAAAAGCAGGTATCAAAATCTGTTCTCGTTCAAGTTCACACCTGCCCTAACTCCTGTTTGTCCTGTTCTCTCTCAACAACACAGTCACACCTGCCCTAACTCCTGTTTGTCCTGTTCTCTCCCAACAACACAGTCACACCTGCCCTAACTCATGTTTGTCCTGTTCTCTCTCAACACAGTCCACACCTGCCCTGTAGAACTCCTGAGTGTTTTGTCCTGTTCTCTCTCAACAACACAGTCACACCTGCCCTAACTCCTGTTTGTCCTGTTTCTCTATCCAACACAGTCACACCTGCCCTAACTCCTGTTTGTCCTGTTCTCTCTCAACACAGTCACACCTGCCCCTAGTGTTTATCCAAGTCCTGTTCCTGTAGAGTGTTATCCAAGTCCTGTTTTATCTCTCTCCAACACAGTCACACCTGCCCTAACTCCTTTTGTCCTGTTCTCTCTCCAACACAGTCACACCTGCCCTAACTCCTGTTTTGTCCTGTTCTCTCTCAACAACAAGTCACACCTGCCCTAACTCCTGTTTGTCCTGTCAACACAGTCCACACCTGCCCTAACTCCTGTTTGTTGTTCTCCTGTAGAACACAGTCACAACCTGCCCTAACTCCTGTTTTTGTCCTGTTCTCTCCAACAACACAGTCACACCTGCCCTAACTCCTGTTTGTCCCTGTTCTCTCTCCACACACAGTCACACAGTCCCAACACACCTGCCCTAACTCCTGTTTGTCCCGTTCTCTCCCAACAACACAGTCACACCTGCCCTAACTCCTGTTTGTCCTGTTCTCTCCCAACAACACAGTCACACCTGCCCTAACTCCTGTTTGTCCTGTTCTCTCTCAACAACACAGTCACACCTGCCCTAACTCCTGTTTGTCCTGTTCTCTCCCACAACACAGTCACACCTGCCCTAACTCCTGTTTGTCCTGTTCTCTCCCAACAACACAGTCACACCTGCCCTAACTCCTGTTTGTCCTGTTCTCTCTCAACAACACAGTCACACCTGCCCTAACTCCTGTTTGTCCTGTTCTCTCTCAACAACACAGTCACACCTGCCCTAACTCCTGTTTGTCCTGTTCTCTCCTCAACAACACAGTCACACCTGCCCTAACTCCTGTTTGTCCCTGTTCTCTCCCAACAACACAGTCACACCTGCCCTAACTCCTGTTTGTCCCTGTTCTCTCCAACAACACAGTCACACCTGCCCTAACTCCTGTTTGTCCTGTTCTCTCCCAACAACACAGTCACACCTGCCCTAACTCCTGTTTGTCCTGTTCTCTCAACAACCACAACACAGTCACACCTGCCCTAACTCCTGTTTGTCCTGTTTCTCTCTCAACAACACAGTCACACCTGCCCTAACTCCTGTTTGTCCCTGTCTCTCTCTCAACAACACAGTCACACCTGCCCTAACTCCTGTTTGTCCCGTTCTCTCTCAACAACACAGTCACACCTGCCCTAACTCCTGTTTGTCCTGTTCTCTCCCAACAACACAGTCACACCTGCCCTAACTCCTGTTTGTCCCGTTCTCTCTCAACAACACAGTCACACCTGCCCTAACTCCTGTTTGTCCCGTTCTCTCTCAACAACACAGTCACACCTGCCCTAACTCCTGTTTGTCCTGTTCTCTCCCAACAACACAGTCACACCTGCCCTAACTCCTGTTTGTCCCGTTCTCTCCCAACACAGTCACACCTGCCCTAACTCCTGTTTGTCCTGTTCTCTCTCAACAACACAGTCACACCTGCCCTAACTCCTGTTTGTCCCGTTCTCTCCCAACACAGTCACACCTGCCCTAACTCCTGTTTGTCCTGTTCTCTCTCAACAACACAGTCACACCTGCCCTAACTCCTGTTTGTCCCGTTCTCTCCCAACAACACAGTCACACCTGCCCTAACTCCTGTTTGTCCTTTCTCTCCCAACAACACAGTCACACCTGCCCTAACTCCTGTTTGTCCCGTTCTCTCCCAACACAGTCACACCTGCCCTAACTCCTGTTTGTCCTGTTCTCTCCCAACAACACAGTCACACCTGCCCTAACTCCTGTTTGTCCTGTTCTCTCTCAACAACACAGTCACACCTGCCCTAACTCCTGTTTGTCCTGTTCTCTCCCAACAACACAGTCACACCTGCCCTAACTCCTGTTTGTCCCGTTCTCTCCCAACAACACAGTCACACCTGCCCTAACTCCTGTTTGTCCTGTTCTCTCCCAACAACACAGTCACACCTGCCCTAACTCCTGTTTGTCCCGTTCTCTCTCAACAACACAGTCACACCTGCCCTGACTCCTGTTTGTCCTGTTCTCTACCAACAACACAGTCACACCTGCCCTAACTCCTGTTTGTCCTGTTCTCTCTCCCAACACAGTCACACCTGCCCTAACTCCTGTTTGTCCTGTTCTCTCTCCAACAACACAGTCACACCTGCCCTAACTCCTGTTTGTCCCGTTCTCTCCAACAACACAGTCACACCTGCCCTAACTCCTGTTTGTCCCGTTCTCTCTCCCAACAACACAGTCACACCTGCCCTAACTCCTGTTTGTCCCGTTCTCTCTCAACAACACAGTCACACCTGCCCTAACTCCTGTTTGTCCTGTTCTCTCTCTCAACAACACAGTCACACCTGCCCTAACTCCTGTTTGTCCTGTTCTCTCCCAACAACACAGTCACACCTGCCCTAACTCCTGTTTGTCCTGTTCTCTCCCAACAACACAGTCACACCTGCCCTAACTCCTGTTTGTCCTGTTCTCTCCCAACAACACAGTCACACCTGCCCTAACTCCTGTTTGTCCTGTTCTCTCTCAACAACAGTCACACCTGCCCTAACTCCTGTTTGTCCTGTTCTCTCCCAACAACACAGTCACACCTGCCCTAACTCCTGTTTGTCCCGTTCTCTCCCAACACAGTCACACCTGCCCTAACTCCTGTTTGTCCCGTTCTCTCCCAACACAGTCACACCTGCCCTAACTCCTGTTTGTCCCGTTCTCTCCCAACAACACAGTCACACCTGCCCTAACTCCTGTTTGTCCTGTTCTCTCTCAACAACACAGTCACACCTGCCCTAACTCCTGTTTGTCCTGTTCTCTCCCAACAACACAGTCACACCTGCCCTAACTCCTGTTTGTCCTGTTCTCTCCAACAACACAGTCACACCTGCCCTAACTCCTGTTTGTCCTGTTCTCTCCCACAACACAGTCACACCTGCCCTAACTCCTGTTTGTCCCGTTCTCTCTCAACAACACAGTCACACCTGCCCTAACTCCTGTTTGTCCTGTTCTCTCCCAACAACACAGTCACACCTGCCCTAACTCCTGTTTGTCCTGTTCTCTCTCCAACAACACAGTCACACCTGCCCTAACTCCTGTTTGTCCTGTTCTCTCCCAACAACACAGTCACACCTGCCCTAACTCCTGTTTGTCCTGTTCTCTCCCAACACAGTCACACCTGCCCTAACTCCTGTTTGTCCTGTTCTCTCCCAACAACACAGTCACACCTGCCCTAACTCCTGTTTGTCCTGTTCTCTCTCAACAACACAGTCACACCTGCCCTAACTCCTGTTTGTCCCGTTTCTCTCTCAACAACACAGTCACACCTGCCCTAACTCCTGTTTGTCCTGTTCTCTCCCAACAACACAGTCACACCTGCCCTAACTCCTGTTTGTCCTGTTCTCTCCCAACAACACAGTCACACCTGCCCTAACTCCTGTTTGTCCTGTTCTCTCCCAACAACACAGTCACACCTGCCCTAACTCCTGTTTGTCCTGTTCTCTCTCAACACACACAGTCACACCTGCCCTAACTCCTGTTTGTCCTGTTCTCTCCCAACAACACAGTCACACCTGCCCTAACTCCTGTTTGTCCTGTTCTCTCCCCAACAACACAGTCACACCTGCCCTAACTCCTGTTTGTCCCGTTCTCTCCCAACACAGTCACACCTGCCCTAACTCCTGTTTGTCCTGTTCTCTCCCAACACACAGTCACACCTGCCCTAACTCCTGTTTGTCCCGTTCTCTCCCAACACAGTCACACCTGCCCTAACTCCTGTTTGTCCTGTTCTCTCCCAACAACACAGTCACACCTGCAGGGCATGGACGTCCGTCTGATGCGGCAGCTCCTATCGATCAACGACGGCATCGAGGCGACGCGCTGCGCCCTGGAGGTGGAGCAGGGGGTCGGGGACGGCAGCGGTGGCTAGCCGGGGGAGAGTAGCCTGGCCGAGAGCCAGGACGCATCCCGGCCAAGCAGCGTGTCCAGTCTGCGCTACGGGAGTGACGGTTTTTTGATGTGATGTCTGTGGGGAGTTATCTGGATACCTTGGCGGAAGACCCGGTCGATACCGGCCCTCTCTCGCCCGCTGACCGGGTAGTTGGAGGAGGAGGCGGCTGGGAGGGAAAGATAACCCTGGGTCTGGGTCCTGGAAAGCTACTGGACATATCCAGACTAGTATGGCTCTAACAGACCTGATTCAGCTATACTGGCCTAAAATCAAGGGGGATTAGTAGAATCAGGTGTGTTGGACTGCCTGGAACACAGACAGGCACACATTTAGATTGACATAGATTGACTTCATGAATGACATGGTCCTGTCTGCCGGCAGCACCTCTGTCCCCCCTAGGCATGGGTCCTCATAAATGTAACAGAGGGGTGAGAGGAATATGAACCTGGCTCTATCGAATGCCCCTGGATCAGGTTTCTCCCTCTTTCTTAATGAGACAGAAGAAAGAGATCATGTTAACATTTCATCCTTTCATCCGCTTGTAACCCGCCATGAGAGAGAGAGAGAGAGAGAGAGAGAGAGAGAGAGAGAGAGAGAGAGAGAGAGAGAGAGTTGTCCTGTTTCTCCTCTGAGAGAGAGAGAGAGAGAGAGAGAGAGAGAGAGAGAGAGAGAGAGAGAGCCCTAGAGAGAGAGAGAGAGAGAGAGAGGGAGAGAGAGAGAGAGAGAGAGAGAGAGAGAGAGAGAGAGAGAGAGAGAGAGAGAGAGAGAGAGAGAGAGAGAGAGAGAGAGAGAGAGAGAGAGAGAGAGAGAGAGAGGAGAGAGAGAGTTCCTAGACAGAGACAGAGAGAGGGAAACCTCTATGGAATGCCCACCTACTCTATATACTACCCCCCCGTTCTACTCACCCAATATACACCTGCCACCCCCCAACTCCTGTGATGAGTACACCTACTGTCCACATAAACTAGTAGACTACTGTAAACCATGTCACCCTCTACATAAACTATATACCTTTACCCCCCCTAACCTGTGATGAGTGGACCTACTGTACATAAACTCACGTGAACCTGTTTTCTGTGAGCAGTGTGTTTTATTGGTAATGCAGTCCCTCAAAAGGCCAAGGGTGCGTCCCAAGTGCAACCCTATTCCATACAGCGCCTTCAGAAAGGATTCAACCATCAAGAGCTTAAGAGCGTAGTTAACCAGGCTATCCCCATTCATTCAGACGTTATGGGTGGTGCAGTGAGCTGATAGCTCCAGTCTACTGTGAGATACAGTGCCTTTACCTCGACTAACCTGTGCCCCCGCACATTGACTCGGTACCGGTACCCCCTGTATATAACCTCGTTATTTTATTGTGTTACTTTTTATTTTATTTAGTAAATATTTTCTTAACTCTTATTTCTTGATCTGCATTGTTGGTTAAGGGCTTGTAAGTAAGCATTTCACGGTAAGGTCTACACCTGTTGTATTCGGCGCATGTGACAAATAAAATTTGATTTGATTTCAGAAAGTATTCATACCCCTCGACTTATTCCACATTTTGTTGTGTTACAGCCTGAATTCAAAATGGATTAAATCAAAACATTTCTCTCACCCATCTACACACAATACTGCTTAATAACAAAGTGAAAACATTGTTTTTAGAAAATCTTGCAAATGTATTGAAAATGAAATACATAAATATCTAATTTACACAAGTATTCACACCCCTTTGCTATGACACTCCAAATTGAGCTCAGGTGCATCCGATTTCCTTTGATCAACCTTGAGACGTCCTGTCTGTATATAAGGTCCCACAGTTGCCAGAGCAACTGAGCAGAAACTAAACCAGGAAGTCCAAGGAACTGTCCGTAGATCTCCGAGATAGAAATGTGATGAGGTATATAGTGGCGCAGTGGTCTAAGGCACTGCATCGCAGTGCTAACTGTGCCACTAGAGATCCTGGTTCGAATCCAGGCTCTGTCTCAGCCGGCCGCGACCGGGAGACTCATGGGCGGCGCACAATTGGCCCAGGGTAGGGGAGGGAATGGCGGCATTGGGATAGTAGCTCAGTTGATAGAGCATGGTGTATGCAACGCCAGGGTTGTCAGGGTTCGAATCCCACAGGGGGCCAGTAATAAAAAAAAAAATGTATTTCTAACTGTAAGTCGCTCTGGATAAGAGCTTCTTCCAATGACTAAAATGTAAATGTATATACAGTATCTGTGGAAGGGTATAAAACTATTTCTAGAGTGTTGAAAGT